>JADEZT010000007.1:3755052-4380894 GCA_016618095.1 Colletotrichum echinochloae
CAAGGACTTCCTGCCGTCGGTAAGTCCTGCGCATCGAGGCCCTTTCCATCATGGGCAGAAGAGACTAACGATGTCGTCTAGATCGTGAAGACCTTCGACTTTGGCGAGCTCACAACCTACCTTATCCAAGCACCCCCTTATGCGTTTGCCTACGCATTTGCCTGTGTTGTTGCTTGGTCTTCGGGTCGCCGCCAAGAATCCTTCTGGCACATCGTCTTGCCCATCATCGGCAGCGCCGTCGGTTGTTCGGTGCTGATCTCAACGGAAAATGTGGGGGCTCGATACTTTGGTCTCTTCCTACTCATTTCCGGCACATATAACGGCCTGAACCTCCAACTCTCATGGGAGACAACTGTGGTCCCAGCCCCTCGGAGCAAAAAGGCCGCACTTATCGCAATTGCCAACTGTCTCAGCCAGGTCAGCCATTGGTTTAGCCCCTACTTCTGGCCGCGTGCGCACGAGCCCTTCTACAGACTCGGTGGTGGTCTGGTCCTGGTCGGCTGTCTATTGGTTGTTGTGTCTGCCTCGCTGGCTAAATGGCGAGCAATCAAATTGAACAAGAAATTGGATGAAGCGGAGGGATACTCTGAGAGTTCGGGCGTCGAGAGAGGTTGGAGATATGCGCATTGAGTTGTGTTGTGGCCGGGAAGTTCCCTGACGAACGGGTTCGTGGAAGTTTCTTGTGAACAAGAAGACTGCGTCAGTTTAACAGGACGCTGCTAAGATGCGGATGAACTGAAGTAGCCATAACCAGAGTTTCCAGAGCAAATAAATGATCGAGATTTGGACCATATTAAGCAAGCAATCTTCCGGCTTTGCGCATATGCCAAGACTCTTCTCCTGATCACAGGTCGAAATTCTGTATGCTGTCGATCTTGAGATTGAGATGATTGAGGTACTAAATATGTAAATATGTCGGGGGAGGGGGAAGAAGAAGCAGTCTGCCCCAGCCCTTCAAACATGCGGATCCGCATCGTACTACAGTCTGTTGCGTTGGCAGTGTCGAAAACCTACTTTTTCGTCTGTGCGTTAGTAACCCACTAATGCAACCCCATGAAAAATCGCGATTTTTGGCTGCCAGATTCAGAAATCTGCTATATCCGAATATCGGGTAGTCCCTCTTTTGAAGTTGCCTGCTACTGATACCAAAAGTGAGGCTATTTAGACCTATATAAGGCTCTTTATTAGTTAATTTGTTAGCTAGCTAACTGAATCTTAGACTCTAATAGGAGTAGTAGCTTAATGGGAATGAGAAGGCCTGATTGCCTCTCAGCCCTTAGATTGCCTCTCAGCCCTCAGGCCCCTGAAGCCTCTGAAGTCTATGATATCCTTATATTGCTATTGCTACCCTTGATTAGATAAGATAAGAGATAAAACAAGAGGTTATATATTAGATTAAATAAATATAATAGTACTATAACTAAATAAAGATAATTAGAGGAAGTTAGTATAGATACTAGAGACTTTAAAGGAGAAAATAAATACTGAGATTATAATATAGATAGGCTATAGTATATATATAATTAAATAGTAATAATATTAGTATAAAATAATAAAATAGGTAAGGGTATATACTCTAAGTAAGCTAATTTATATAAAGTTAGAAGTATAATAACTATATAAGTTATTAAAGCCTCTTATATATTATAATAACCTTAGCTTTAAAGAGATATAGAACTTTCTCTATAAGTAATATACTATAGAGGTTTATAAGTTAATAATTAGTTAGTAGCTTTAAGATATTAGATAGTTATTAAAATCTATTTATATTATTACTACTTAGAGATATAATATATTATAATATACCTAGGTATATACTATCTATTAATATTACTTAGAGTAATTAATCTTTATTAATAAGTTAGGTATAGATAAGTATATTAGTATATAAAGAATAGGCTAGGTACTAAAAGACCTAGTACCTTATTATAAAGATAAACTTAAATATAGGTAGTAATATTAGGTCTTACTAGCCCTTATAGTAAATAGGATCTTTAATATACTAATATACCTAGATATAACTAATAGTAATAGGTTTTTAATATAGATTTAAGAGAGAGTACTACCTAAGTATAGTACCTTTTCTACTATAAAGTTAGTTATTATAATAAATAATACTAGCTTTTACTATTAATAAGATATCTAAGAGGTATATAAATTAGTTAGTATATACTTACTATATCTACTACTATACTTACCTAACTTTAACTCTATTAAGGAGGTATTTAGTAACCTTAAGAGGCTTTTTTATAAGTAGTATTCTATTTAAAATAGAGATATAGAGGATATATAGGACTTTAAGAAGCTACTTTATAACTATATAGTAGAGGTTAGTTATAAGATAAAATAGATAAAAGGCTACTTTTACTATTCTTTTATTAACTTTAATAGTATATAGTATATATTTAATAATAAAAGATTAATTAATAGTAGTATCATTATTATTAATAGAGGTAAAGTTAAAGTTACCTCTATAGTTAAGAAGTACTATTATTAAGGTAATAGTAAAGAAAAAATATATATATTATTAATAGTTAAAAGAAATCCTCCTTAAGTAACTACTTATTTAACCTTACTACTTTACCTACTACTAACCTTACTACATTATTACTCCTTATTACTATTATATAATGTTAGAGGCTATGAGGGGTAATAAGGTTAGAGATAAAAGATAAGAGATAAATAAGATATATATTATTTTTAATATAATAGAAGAGCTTTCTGTTTACCTTGCTATCTAGCTAGATATAAGGGATATAAGGGGTTTATTTATACTTATTTTCTGTATATTCTAAGGATTTCTTAGATATTCTAGGTTGTTATCTAAAACACCTCGGTTATATAGTTTATAACTATATTCTTATAGGTTGTTTTCTAAAACATCTCGGTTATATAGTTTATAACTATATTCTTATACGTTGTTTTCTAAAACATCTTGCTTATATAGTTTATAACTATATTCTTATACGTTGTTTTCTAAAACATCTCAGTTATATAGTTTATAACTGTATTCTTATTTCCTAGATTTCTCCTTAGATAGATAGTTCTTGCTTAAAGGAACTATTCTTTGTATATAGATATCCTATGTATTTATAATATATAGGCGTTTCCTAAGTAAATATATAGTTATCTAGTATATATAGTATATACAGTACTATTAATACTGTGTTATAAAATTCACTTTATTATATATACTATCTTTTTTATATAGATATAAGGTTGTTGCGATGCCAGCCCATCGTCAGGATCCATCGGAGTTATGAGTTAACTCCGATCCCGCCGGTCACGTGTGGCCGGCCCGAGCTTGCCCGCGGACCCACCCGCGGCAGCCCTTTTCACCGCCAGCTCAACCTGGCGGCCCTCTTGATAGTTACACTTCTTTACGCATAATTGACCCCTTTTTGAGACCCCTTATTCGTCACCCCTTTTGAGGCTGGTTATCACCAGACCCCTTTGACCTTGCTTACCAACACTGATCAGTGGTTGAACCACTATTGAGGATACTGCAGATCAGCAAGGTTTTTCAAGAAGAGACAGAACTACTGCGAACCCTTTATTGGCAATAGGGCAGTTCTGTGCTTTCTCCCGTACAGATAACCGGCTTGGAATACCGTTACGGCAGACTTACGGCACCCTCATATAGGGCACCATAAGTACGCGAGCCTGATTCGCGCAAGTCGACTTCGTCGCGTTACGAGAAGCCGCAACCCGCAAGATACCGATTTTTCGCTGAAAAATCGTTGGATTGCAAGACCGCGAAGTCCCGTACTTTGCGCGCCCAAACAACCGCCAATAACCCACTATCGACCACCTCGATACAACCTCATTAACTTCACTTTTTCATCACTTCGACTTCAGACTCGCGACTATCGTCGCGGTTGCCTGAAGAGCGACTCCACCGGGCTGTTTAACGACCCGACGGTCCAACGGGCCCACGGGAGTATATAATAGACCCCCTTCCCCTCCTCCAACCTCTACGATTTTTTTACCCTCTTTCCCTCTTTCTGACTCCCTCTTTTACAATCTTTTTCCTTGCTCAAAAATACACCTCCAATTGCCCTCGAGCGACCGACGCCGAGGAAGCCCGCGCGAAGAAGGCTCTTTTCGACGAGCAGCGAGTGCCGCGCGAGGAAGGCTCTTTTTCGACGAGCAACGAGAGTCACAACGAGACCGCGCAAAGGCTCTTTTCGACGAGCAGCAAGTTCAGCGCGAAGGAGGAAGGCCCACATCGACGGGCAATACCGCCACCGAGTCCTCGGCGAAGAAGCAAGAAGACCCCGTCAACCGAGCAGTTGCCTGTACCACCGGCAGTAATCCCTCTAACGTACGTATACGCCTTCCGGTCCGCCGGAAGAAACGCCCGTGTTCGAGAGGTCGTCAGGCCAACGGAGGGCAACTGCAATGACGCAAGAAGAAGCAACCGCCGCGGAGCGCGCCACCAAGGCCGCTGAAGAGCACGCGAGCGAACGCGCAAGCGAGCGCGCAAGGGAACCCGCAGTCAGCACAGCGCAAAAGGAGCGCGAACCCATACCCGAAGGATACCGCAAGTTCGTCAACCCATTGATTTGGGACATCGAGTACTTGGATGAAATACCAGAGGGCGGCGTGCCCTCTGACCGCGTCAAATCATTGGATACAATTATCCTCTATCACTTGACCAAGTGGGAAGAGCAAGGCCATTACGGCGGAGACCTGTGGCAGCAAGTCCACGATAAATTCGAGGATTGGTCCGACGCGGATTTCAACACTGCTTCGAGGGCAGTTACGACCCTTTTTCGCAACTTCATCGTCAGCCGCGGTGTATGGGTAGCGAAGGAACCCGCCAAAAGCACTATTGGCACAAGGCTGAAGAAGCTGGTTGACGACGAGCACTTCCCGAAGTGGGATGATGAGATGATACGCGAAACAGAGGCCAAAAACAAGGTCTTTCGCGACTACCTCAACAACCCAGACTTCGTGCGAAACATCAAGCACATCTCGCGAGCCAACCTCCTGCCGTCAGTTGACGAGGTGCGCAACAGCCGCGAAGATACAAGCTTTTCGCGTAAATCACGCGATGAGTTGGATTATCAACAACGCACCTCGTACGGCAACCCCTCATTCAAATCTCCCCGCTCGAAAGGCGAACCAACGAAGCCTCCCTCATGCCAAGTTCGCCCGTGACTGCCACGATAGTCAAGAGGCAGTCGCCGAGCACAACTGCTCCCCCGACCGACGGACCAACCGCTCGTCAATTGACCGACCTCATCAAGTTGTATTCAGACGATTCGACGTCAAAGTACAGCGGCGGCAACTACGAGACTCTTGACTCGAAGCTTCCGATTTTTACGACCTCTGCGCGAGGGTGGGTATCTCCAGCGACCACTACGGATCAACGATTCTGTTCATGCTTACGGGCAGCGCGCGGGAGTATTACACCAGCGACCTCCGCAACCGTGCTATCAGTTTTGACACGCTTATAGCGAATATCAAATCACGGTTCGAAGGGGATGAAGTCTACCGCGCGCGCAACGTAGAGTTGCGAAGACTCAGCTACGAGCAAGTTGCCCGCGAGTCACCCGGCAAAACAAGAGTTGAAGTGCTGGACTTACTCATCGAGAAAGTCACCAAGTTGGTCAGAGCCACAACGCGGCAAGGCACGCCCGCTGACAGCGACTATCGCGACACTCTACTCGCTTGTTGCCAGGGCATACCCGAATGCGCGGCCGCTCTGCTCAACCCACCCGCAACTTACAACGCACTTTGTGCGCAGTTGAGAAACGGCGTGAGCAACGCGGCAGCTATCCGCGAGCAAAAGGCGCAGTACCTTACGGAAGGACCGCCCGAGCCAGACCGGCAGCACTTCACCGACCGCCACTACAACGGCCGACGCGGCAGTCGCCCGCCGCAAAGAGGCTACGGTCCAAGACCCCAAGGTGACCGCCCGCGCAGCGCACTTCGAGCGAAGAAGTGCTTCGTTTGCAACAAGGAAGGTTGTTGGTCAACAACGCACTCAAAAGAGGAAAGAGACGCCTCTCGCAAGCGGCTCCAGAGGAGCTACTTCGCCGAAAGATTCGAACAATACCTTCTCGACTACGAGGGCGAAGAGCCTGACCCCTTCGGCGATACAACCGATGACGACTACCTGCCAGACGATGGCAAAGAGCTCTTCGAGGATGCGACTTTCTTCACATCTACAGCGTTTTTCGGCAAAGAAAGCATCAACGGTCAGAAGGTCCACACGCAACTGCGCAACCAGGCCACTTTGCACGCCTTGACGAAAGAAGACCCTTTCGCGCAAGACCCCAGCCAAGAACGAGGGTTGGGCGAAGTCTTCGTACTTGACGAGCGGTACTCTGCCGCAACTTTTCAGGGCATCATGCCTGACACCGGAGCAGCCCGAGTGTCAACAGCAGGCCACCAACAGTATACGGCCCTCTGCAAGCACCTCGGCGCAGAGTTGCCGCTGGATACGAGCCGCGCTGGCGAAGCAAGTATCAAATTTGGCAGCGGCGATTCATTCGACTCCCTTGGAGCTGTTGCTGTACCTACCCCCATCGGCGAGCTCACTTTCCACGTCATGACCTCTAGCACCCCGTTTCTCTTGTGCCTTAAAGATATGGACTCTAACGGCGTGCGATTTGACAACCTCGCCAACGTACTTATCAAGGGCACAACCGTAGTGCCAGTGGTACGCAAATGGGGCCACCCATGGATGCTTTTGGAGCAGCCAGAGCGCAGCGTAGCGCAACACCATCTCACTGATGCGGAGCTACGGCAAATACATCGCCGTTTCGGGCACCCCTCAGTCCATCGGCTACACAAGGCACTCGAGGAGCTTGTTAGCACTGGGCGGATGAGGATAAGGATGAATGGATGGGTTTCGCGCACGTGACGCGCGAATATTACGTCAGCAACGAGAAGTTGAATACTTTTTGCGATTTGGATTTTGATTGCGTTTTTGAGCTTTTTGGACTACGGGCTGGCTGGCTGCTATTTTGGCCACAAAATAGAGAGTTGCCAGTGTTGCGATGCCAGCCCATCGTCAGGATCCATCGGAGTTATGAGTTAACTCCGATCCCGCCGGTCACGTGTGGCCGGCCCGAGCTTGCCCGCGGACCCACCCGCGGCAGCCCTTTTCACCGCCAGCTCAACCTGGCGGCCCTCTTGATAGTTACACTTCTTTACGCATAATTGACCCCTTTTTGAGACCCCTTATTCGTCACCCCTTTTGAGGCTGGTTATCACCAGACCCCTTTGACCTTGCTTACCAACAAAGGTATTTAAACCTTAATATCTAACATATAATACTATTAATAACCTATTATCTACTACTTTAATTAGATTATTAACTCTATTACTATATAATCTATTAAGGTTAAAGGTATTGTTATTATTATCTTTAAGGTATTAGTTATATATAGATTAAGAGATATATTAACTTAGGTAAAGAAGTAGAGAAGAAGTAGTAGTTAGCTATAGAGGTAAGGATATAAAGAGACTAGTATCTATAGAGGTTAGTACTATAATAATAATAACTAAAGTAAGGTTAACTAACTAAATCTTCTATCCTTAAAGTTACTTATTTAGTTATTAATAGTAGTAGTAGAGAGTAATAAATTATTAACTTTACTACTTATAGTATTTAACCTAATACATAGTAACTTACTTTATTGCTTAGAAGTAATAGAGTTATATCTATTATACTTATAATACTACTATATAAGGATAAAAGTCTTAATTAACCTCTATATCTAGCTAATAAGAGATATAGGTATATCTTTCTCCTTATACTACTCTTTTAGTATATACTATATTACTATAAGGCTAGATAATAAGCTCTAGAGCTACTTAAGAGTCTTATTAGTACTATCTTTATATTACTAATATTACTTATTAACTTTAATAAACTAACTAATAAAATCTTTTAATTTAACTAACTATATTATAGGTAACCACTTATTATACTATAGTAATAATAATAATAGTACTAGGTTAATACTTCTTACTATATAAGAAGTCTATAGTAGTTATAGTAATAATAAGTTAATTAATAGGTAATAATACTATAGCTAAGAAGATAGCTAACTTTAGTATAGTTATTAATATAGTTACTAGAGGTAAGGGCTTACTTTTCTACTACTACTAAATAATAAATTAACTACTATATTACTAGTAGAGTTATTAGTAGTTAGTAAGGTTAAAATAGTAGCTAGATTTTCCCCTTCTTTGAGTATAGTTATAGAGAATAAGTTATTACTTACTTTACCTCTTATAGGTATAACCTTCTTTATTTATTACTAGCTAATTATAATTAGTAAGCTTATTAGTAGGTTCTTTAAGCTTATATTAGTATCTTAATAAAGTATTCCCTCTTACTATATTTCTATATCTCGAGTAAGTAACTTATAGTAAGTTTTATCTATAATAAAGTACTAATTTATATTACTACTACTTTAGATACTATTATAGTAACTTACTTAGTTAGTATACTAATAATACTTTATTAGATCCTCTTATAAATCCTTCTTTATATCTTTCTCTTAACTAAGCTTCTCTCTTATTAAACTTATTACTATTTTTTTTAGTATATACTTTAGTAGGTAACTACTATAGTCTTATTAATTATTATAGTCTTATTAATTATTATAGTATTATTAATTATTATAGCTTTATTACTTATTATAAGACTTTATATATAGTATATTACTTACTACTAGAGATAGTTACTTTTATTATATAGTTATCTATAGTATATTAAATATTAATATAACTAAACTAGTGTTATATATAAGCTCTATACTAAAGAAAATCTCTAGAGTTTAGTAACCTAATTAACTAAGTTAGAGGTTAAAATTAATCTATAGTAGAGCTAGCTATTTCTCTTTTTTTATAATAAAGTTATTACTATAATAGATAACTATTAATATCCTAGTAATTACCTACCTTTTATTAAACTTTATACTTATTTATAACTTTAAAAGCTAGTATTACTTACTAAGTTATATCTAAATATACTTTTTTATATCTCTTAATATCTCTTTCTCTTACTATAATCTTATTATTATATTAGCTATCTATTAACTTAATCTTTATACTATTTAAAAAAGCTAGATTAATAGTACTAATATAATACCTCTAAATTAGAGGCTAATAGTAAAATAAATATTTACCTTAGTAGGTAGTAGTAATAGGATAGCTATTACTATAGCTATCTATTACTATTACTATAATAGTAATAGGGTTTATAATAGAGTATTAAAAGGGTTAGAGTAAAAGAGTACTTATTATATAAGCTCTTTATTATTAGTATTTTTATTATTATTATTATTACTATTATTATTATTATTACTTACTTTAGCTACTTATAAGAGCTTTACTAATACCCACTTTTCTAGTATCTTAAGGATTATTATTAACTTCTTTAATAGTTTTATAATATAGCTTTTTATAATAACTATATAACTAATAAGAGACTAAGTAACTAATATACTTCTTATTACTAGTAATACTCTAATACCTAATAATACTTTATAAGTAGCCTTATATACTTATATACTATTAGCTAGTAATACTAGTAATACTAGCTCTATACTACTAGAGGTATTTAACCCCTTCTTTTTTAGTAGTATACTAGTAATAATAACAATAATAATAATCTCTTAAAGCTATTTATAACTATGATATCTATACAAAAGTATATGGTATGTGTGGTTACTTAGCAGGGTAACCCCCCTACGTGGCCCTAACTAGGGTGGTGGTGGTGATGGTATTGCTAACGCACGGATGAAAAAGTAGGTTTTTGACACTGCCAACGCAACAGACTGTATGTACGATGAATAGGCAAACGCGGCGGATCCGCACAGGGAAAAGGCCTGGAGTCTACTACAGTACAAACTGTCTTTCTTGTACACGGGTTACGCCATTAAGCATTAATGGAAGCGGGAGGATCCTTACTCGGGTTGGTCAAGCTCTGATGTAATGACGGGGAGGTCTGTCTTGAATCAAGGGAAACCCAGCATCCTATGGAGGTTGCGCGGCTTTCGTTGACTAACCCGAGTGTTGTTGCATCTTTCCAGAATTTCCATATGTTGACACATGTATACAGCCTAGCTTGTAGCCCGGGTTTCGGTAGCTCCAACCGAACCGGCAACGATGAGTGTCTTTCTCTAAGCCATTGGCTTAGCTTAGCTCACCTCACCTGTCTTGTTTCGTAATCCTAATCAGAATGAGGCAACAATGTGGTACCGGGGAAATCACTCGCTTAGGTTTCCATGCGCAGCTCATTATTGTGTAAGTTGGTGCATTTCAGGCATTCTGGCTCCGGCAATTGAAGAGATCCGTCGCCGAGTCCGCGCACCCTTCATTACGCTGCTTGGTCACCCCGTCCGGAAAGCAAAAGCATACTTGACTTTCCCTTGACTGGTAACGAGAACAACTCTATCGCTAAGAACCCTAAGGTCTCACTGCCTCAGAGACGTATCTTAAGATACCCAACCCACGTGGGAAAGTAAACCAACACTAGACATGTGTTATCAAGGGTAGAAATTCCACCCAAGTCTGAAGTCTTGATTTATCATCACATTCATGACTGCGACGACGGCCATCTGTTGAGGGATCGTGCATGACAGGATCTCCAGGAGCACAGCGGGAGTCCTACTGACACCGTCATGTCCAATGGGTCTAGCCCGGTTGGTGCGTTCTCTCCACTCCCGAGTCGAGTATCGGATTTCCATCACGCAATGGATCCCGGAGGCGCGAGGCTATATGTAGCGACAGTGGTGATGGTATTCATCCTCACCGTATCATTCGTTTTCAAGATTTACGGCAAGGCAAGGGTCGCTGTGGAATACCATCATGAAGATTGTGAGTATTGGCGCCATCTACCCACTTTCTAGCGACGATCATGTCAATACTGAATGTTAATCAAGGGACTTACTTGGTGGCATATGTCAGTCCTCATTTGACGGTATCAGTTGACAACAGTTCTAATTGGAGACGAGTTTGTTTTTGACAGGTTATGTTAATGTGCTACTTGGCCACAGTTCTCGTAATGGCATATTATGGCGAGGACTATCATGCCTGGGAGCTGAACAAGGAGGCCTACAAAAAGATCATGCTCGTAGGATGACAACGGGACATACGGACCGACGCATCACCATACTGATCTATGTACAGGCGCTCTACGCCGGCTCAATCATATACTGCCCCGCAGCCTACTTCACCAAGGTGACTTTGTTGCTTTTCGAGGCTCGGGTATTCGCCATTTATCGAGGAGTTGCAAGGGCCATTCGTGCCTTCATCGTCGCACTCGCTGTCCTGTACACGCCGATAATATTCACGAAAGCCTTTTTCTGCATTCCAGTAGCTGCAGCCTGGAACCCGGATATCAAACCGACAAGATGCCTCAACCAACGGAAGGTGTTTCTATCCGACATGTCCCTCGGCCTCGTCACGGATATCGTAATACTTGTGCTGCCACTCTTGTTGACGAGTTCGCTTCAAATGCCCCTCCGAACCAAGATCAAGGTCATCGCGCTCTTGAGCGCAGGCGGTGCAGCAACGGCTGTATCCATGATTCGCCTTTATAAAGCAGTGGAGTACCTCGAAACGACCGACGCCACACAAGGCTTTTTTATATTGAACCTCACCACGTAATTTGTTGCTATCCCCTCTTGGAGAAACACTGTACTGATTTCACGCAGCTCACTCGAACTAGTAATCGGCCTAGTTTGCGCTTGTCTCCCCTCCGTCAACGTTCTTTTCCAAAGCCGGTTCGTATCTCGGCGCCGTTTGGCTGCAAACATACCTCGGAGTAATGATCGGAGGAAAGCGTGGCTTTCGATGAGGCGGTCCGAGAAAACAGCGACAACGTTGCAGGATCTGAATTCGCAAGGAAAATACGACAGAATGGGGCCTGGAAGTGTACCAGAGCCGGAAGCAGTGTATCGTAGCGACGAGGGTGCCAATGACGGTCACCTCACGACCGTTGACCGAGGCGAAGTACCCTGCCGAAGATTGCACGATGAAGCCGATGGTGTAATGGTTCCAGAAGAAGCTCTGACTCGAAACGATGCAGGCCTCAGTTGGAAGACATCTAAGGGAACTGAATGGCACCATCTGATGCCATGATAATTAGTCGCCAATCATGGAACTTGGCCGTTAATAGATAGGAAACATGTGTACATAAGACAGCTTGGAAGATACTCAACCTGTTCTACCTAATGTAAATGAACCGTTGCAATCTCTCGTCCGTCAAAGTAAGAATGACTTCATTGCTATAGGCTGAATTGCCAGCCTCTGGCGTAACCATGGTAATTATTGCTGTGCCGCTTTTTGTTTTTTGTTTTACCGAGTGTTATCTTGCAAGTAATAGTAAGTATATACACAATACCACCTTAACGTCGGAAAGGTCTCAACGAGGGTGCTGGACCGCCCTGCGCCATACAATGACAAGCCTCTTAGGTTGCTAGGTAACTCGGCCGATAAATATTACCTTCGCTTATGTATGTACGGCACATTGCGCCTTGCAGGGAACTTGCACCCCCCACTTCCCACCGTCATTATCATTCATCTCGAAGCCGGGCGCCAAACCCCGCCATCACGACAAGAATGTGGCTGATAAGTACGGAGACGATGAGGCTCCACGCCTTCATTCCACCCGACGTCCCACCCTATGCTATTCTGTCTCATACATGGGGGGCCGGGGAGGTAACTTTCCAAGACTTCGCCGATCTCGACGTTGCCAGCGAGAGGCCCGGATACAACAAGATCAAGAAGACTTGCGAACTCGCCCGTCAAAATGGGCTGGAGTGGGCTTGGGCGGACACCTGCTGTATTGACAAGACTTCGAGCGCCGAACTCTCGGAAGCAATCAACTCCATGTTCGAATGGTATAGATCGTCCACCATCTGTTTTGCCCATCTCGCCGACCTCCCCGTCGATTCTCCCTCGCTGTGGCTGTCTGAATCCGATTCGGGCATATACAAGCGGTCCTGTCGCTGGTTCCAGCGCGGGTGGACTCTCCAAGAACTCATCGCGCCTCAGAAGCTCGAGTTCTTCGACTGTGAATGGAACTCGCGCGGCCTCAAAACCGACGGTCCGGTGCTGCGGCAGCTGTCGAACATGACCGGCATCCGTGGCAAGACTGCCCGAGTGTTGAAGAATGGCGATGCGATTACCGAGATTTCCATCGCCGAGAGAATGTCGTGGGCTTCCAAACGGCAGACTACCCGTAGGGAGGACATGGCTTACTGTATGCTTGGTATCTTCGGCGTGAACATGCCGCTGCTATACGGCGAAGGCTCACGAGCGTTTATGCGACTCCAGGAGGAGATTCTGAAGAACAGTACAGACATGTCTCTCTTCTGCTGGACCGCATCTCGGGGAAACGCACAACCATACCGCGGCCTCCTGGCTCGACATCCTTCTGAGTTTGGAACTTGGGCCGACACGGAACGGACTTCACGGCAGTCCATCAGCTGGGCAATGTGTGAACAAGAAAAGGAGTTCTCGTCAACAAACAAGGGCATTCGCATGGACGCAACTTTGGCAAACTTTTATCATCGTGGCGAGACCAGAACATGCCTGAGATGTACGCTGCTTCCGGACGAGTTCGTCGTGTTCATCGCCCTCCGGTACCACAGGGACAACATTTACGTCCGGGAGCTTCCCGATACCATCATGCCTTCCCGCACGACGCGGTACGAACAAAAGACCATTTACGTCGCCAAAGACGTAGACGAGCGCATGTCAACCAGCCTGCAGGAGACTTCTGCGGAAGCGCTGAGCTTCGATACCTCATTGCTCCCCACGAGTTTCTCTCTGACGGTGGCCGAAAGCTGGCCAAAGAAGCAATGGCATCCTCAACGAAAAGAATTCACTTGGACGGGATCCAAACTCTTCAGCTGCATAGTCGCATACAATGTCGGGTATAACGGGGTTCATATTGGAGACGTCATTCTCATCTGTCAACGACACGCTTCTGCACTGCAGCCCCTACGCTATGCCCTGATTCCCGACCGGAATGCAGGAGGCATAATGAGGTACATTCGGGATTGCGACAGCGGTGACGGTCAGGGCCCGCCTCTCGAGGCCTACAGCATGATGGAGCAGTTCATCATCGATGGCCGCCAGGCAGTCAAGCTCTGGCACAATGAGATTTGCTTCTCGCTCTTCGTCACACGATATTCCGAGACAGACGAGAGCACCAACAAGCTTTTCCTGAAAGTGACTTCTTCAGAAGATCTTCTTCACCCTATGCCCATCCGGTTGTCGGCTCCAAGGTCGTTCGTCGGCGGAGAAGAGCCTGGCCACCGCCTTGAACGTGCCCCTCAAATTGGAGGTCATGGCGACATCTTGACTATACAGCAACCAGCCCTCTCCCTCTCGGATATCAGGGAAGCAGAGCGCGAAAACACGGGCTGAGGTCGTAGGTGCCACAAAGTCACCAGGACGTTTTGTCCATGTCGAATCCTCAAATACGCACCTACAAAGATCCTTTAGAGTGTGTGCGTCAATATCATGCCTCTAAATCTGTCCAAAGTAGGCTATAATTCCTGCATGACCGCAAATCCATACCGTCACCCCAAGAATGTCCAGACTCTCGCACCACTTTGCAACCTGGGCTACAAGCCGTCCTTCCTCCCTCATATTCGTAGTGTCTATTCCTGTCGCTCCTATAGCCCGTCTAGCCGGGCCAAGATCCCTTATGCTTAACATCCTATCGTCGAGGGACTGGGTATGTAAGTTTTTATATCGCGCTGCCCACGCGTCATTAGACACGCCTTCCCACAGCTTCCTTCATGAGGGGAGGGATAGTCGACTACAACCTCCGCATTCCATCCCTACAACATTGAATTCTACATCTATTCAGCATCTATGTTTTACGGGCCTCTCAAGAATTCCCACTTCGCCTACTCGGAGGTAACCAACACAATAGCCCTCGGCTCGATTCAGGTAACCTTTATCTAAAGTACCTAGGTAACTAGCACGTCGATGCCGTTGCCGCGTCCTGCTCCGCCATGAACTTCTCCTTGCGTGCGGTCGCTACGAGTAAAGGTGGTGCATCGTTATGTGATACAGCGCGCGATCTAGCACACCAAGAAACCCTTAACCCAAATCCCAACTTTGCGTGGCGTGGCGTGGCCTTGAATAATCATCCGAGACAGCAACAACAAGTCGTCACTCTCCCAGCGAACCAGTGGTATTATACATCAGAAACTTTCTTTGAATGCCTTCCATTTACATCGTTATGAGACTCCGTCCCGTCCTGTCAATCCCGTTCCGTCTCCGTCTTGCAACTACGGAGCCACCACTCTGTCATGTTTGCGCTTGGCATCCGCAACACGTCCGATGCGATCCTAGTACAGAGGTGTGTTGTCCGCCTCGGCCAACCATAAAGTCGCCAGGTCCCTAGATAGACCCAGCCTGAGTATGCGAAGCACGTCCTCGGCCGACGCGCCCGCTGTAAGTCCCGATCTCCAATCCCAGCCGCGCTTTGTCTTGGCAATGGAAAGACCGCCGCCGCCACTGCCGCCGCTGATAGAGCGGTGGAGCTGGCTAGCCAGCATCGAGCTGCCGCTAAGCATGTAGCTGCTTCCGCTGAGAGAACCGGTGCTCTTGCGCATGAGGTCGGCGGGCGTGGAGAACTTCAGCCCCGGTGCCGATGCCAAGACGAGATTGAAAAACTCATCGGCCGCGTTGAAAATGGTGGAGTTGACTGTCTGAATGTCCTCTATGGCTTTGAGGAGAGTATCCATCTGGTCGAGGGTAATGGCTGGAGGGCTTTGGTTGACGAAAGGGAGAGCTTCGCCGAGGAGGGCGAGGATGAAGTCCTCGCTGACGACGGCGTCGCGTGTCTCGTCGTAAAGACCGCCGCGGATGTTGTCATCGCAGCTAGCGATGACTGCAACAAGGGCTGAAGCGGCTTGCTTGCGAAGCGTAGCTGATTTGTATGGTGACATGCTTGCGAGCCCGTCAGTGTCGCGAATTTCGTAGAACTTTCGCAGGGTGGCATATCCACTGAGCATTCGGCCCAGGAGGTTTGCCGCTTCAAGGTCCTGTTTGGCGTACTTCTCGAGCGTCTGGCTACGCTCGCTGAGTAGCCGGTGAAGGTGGTCGTCCAAGTCGTTGGCAGGGGGGTACACCGTAGAATGAAGAAGGGAGTAGGACATGAGTAGGTTGAGCACTTCGCGGACCTTGCCTGGCCGGTGAGCTAGAGCATAGTACCACAAAGCCTCTCCGTATCTGTGGGAACCCTTTGCGAGAATCTCCGCATAGGTCTAGCATTATTAGTCAACTTGTTGCATTGTGCCAATGGATAACGCGACATACCTCGGCTGTCTCTTCGGCATAGGTGATCATGCCGAGATCATTCAGGATCCTCCAAACCTTGTCGACGGTGTCTCCAGAGTCGGAGTCGAGCTGTGCCAGAATGTCACGGAGCAGTTCCCCGACCATCTCCTCGGATTTCGGGGCCGAATCCATGCGCCCGAGCACTTGGATCGCCATCTCCCAGCCGCTTCGATCTTCGGAAAGCTCATCGATGCCAGCCAATTCGCGTGCATAGTGTGTGAGTGTCGTGTCCTTGATGCCCTCCACGTCGTCCACAGTTTGAGGCGAAACTCCCAGAATGTCCAGGTCCTCCATGTCCAAGCTTTCCATCGTAATCAGGTTGGGCTGCTCGGGCTTGGGGAGCCATTGGCCGAGAGACGCAAGCTCCGCCACCGAAGAGGCGATGGGGAGAGACCATGCCCGAAGAATTCCAATGACAGCTGCGAAGTCCGATTCGAAAGCAGAAGCGATTGCAATCTCTACAGGGTTCATAGAGTTGAAGTGGAAGTTTGACTCCACCGCCGTGTGGAAAGCAAGTGACAGGCGCTCAAAGTAGGTCTCCGGACCCGAGAGACCACCAGGCTGCCGCAGTCCCTGGGAGCGGGACATGCGCAGACTCTTCTGCTGACCGCGGCCTTCTTCCCACCATCCAAACAATCCAACCGTGGCCTCGCACCAGTCCTGTGCCGTCTCCAGGATAGCCTCCGGCGTTCCAAGAATGATCTGATAGACTGTCTGGAGGTGCTCGTATATATCCCAAGGGACCTGACCCTCGGCCTTCCGTACCAGCCCAGCCAGAGACGGCCCCCTGTGCCCGTTGTCATTACCGCCGGCGAACAGGGTCTTGTCCTTGCCCTCTGCAAATCGCTGAAGCTTGTCAAGAGAGCCCTTGGCCTGGATGCGGTACAGCGTCCAGTCGCTGCTGAATATGTCCCAGTTACCCTTGTTTGCCGGACACATGTCCAATGCTTCGCACGCAATGCCCACGGCGCGCTGCAAGTTTTCGAGAGCTTTGCCGGAGTAGGCGATATCGGCTCGAGGCGCCTTTTTGACGGACTCCCATCCAGCATTCCTCAACAGCTTGGATGCAAGGCTGACGTTGCCGCGAACCAGGGCACTTCGCAATGTCGACCAGAAGAGGCCGTGGCATGCTGGACTGGGCTTGTGGTTCAACACGATTTCATACTGCTCAGGGTATAGATTGTGGTTTTCTTCGATCCACTGGAATAGGACGTAAGGTAGCGGAGGCACCTCCGTTTCGGCGGAGCCCTGCTGTGCGAAGCGTGTGTGATGCATCTGGAGGACCAGACGGGCGACGTAGGCGGCCTTCTGGAACGGCTCGGTGTTAGGGCCGGGGCCGATCTCGGCAATGTGTTCTTCCTCCGGCATGGGCAAGGTTTGGGCGAAGTTATCCCAGACCTCCACCAATGGATAGACGATGGTCGATAATGAGATGTCGAGCTGTTCGGGGTCCTCCTGCGCGCCGATTCCCTCGTTGTAAAGCTGGTTGATCAAGTCCTCCGTCTTCAGAATGACCTCGGGCGACTCCGTGATCACAGCCATGCCGAGGCTCTTGTACAGATCCTTTGCGATAGAAGAGAATTTGAAGTCCTTCTGTCTTGCGGCTGATGAATGACGCATCGAAGATGCGCGGAAAATGTCCTCGGCCTCCCTGCGCATGCGCGCCGTTGCTGAGGGGGTGGCCAGGAGCATGAGGTCAGACTCCTCGGCGCCCATGCCGCCTTCGTCTTCGTCCGAGTAGCTGGGTTCTTCGTCATCGCGGTTGCTGTGGTGCATGTTCAGGAATACGTCGTCGTCGTCTTCGATGTCTTCGACCCCGGGCTCGGCGACGATGTCATCCTGATCAATGTCGGCTTCGAGGTATCGCTCGATTTCAGCGTCGGCGGCGTCGCGCTCGTCATATTCCTCTTCCTCGTCTTCCTCCTCGTCTTCGGAAGAATCGGGGATCATGTACCTGCCCGTACGATTATCGTGGCTGACATCGCTTTTGCCGGTAACATATTCCCTGCTCAACGCCGACGGCTGCCTCGCGGTAGGCTTGGCGCTCTGGAGGATCGATCGACCCAAAGGTTGCTGAGAAGTTGAGTCGGCCCTTCCGAACAGTTTCTGTCTTGTGCCATTGGAACTTGGGTCACCGAAACCGACCGACTTCTCGGCAGTCGCTCCCTGCAGCAAGGAGCTTCCGAGGTAGGAATCGGACGGTGCGCCTGCGGGTGTGAAGGATGCTGCAGACGATGGCGGGGGACCGGCGGGTGTGGTTGATGGGTTATCGCCAAAAGGGTGGTGAGAGCTCTTCCGAGGTGTCTGGCCTGGGGTCGATGGCGGTGAGCTGTCAAAGGCCGGGTCGTTGAAGGAGAATTTGTTAGACATGGCGGCGTCGATGAAGTGGGCGACCTCAGGTCACCCAGTCAGACCTTGTGTCGTCGTGGTGATGTCGGTGGTCTGCGGGAGCGGGCGCAAGTAAATTCAGTAGCGAAGATGAAAGGTCAAGCCCCTCCCGTTTGGTTTGCAGAGGTCGCCGAGGCTGATTGGTATCGCAGGCGCGGCCAGTGAGTGGGTGGGTGTGGTGTTTGGCTGGACGCGCTTTTGCTGGATAAATTTTGGAGTTCGCGATGCTAGGCCGGTCGACGCGGAAGATGCCGCCGCAATGGCCCACTTTGAGCTTCTTGCTTCCCTGCTAGTTACAGTACGCCGTGTACCTAGGTACCTACCTATGAAGAGGTACGTACAGGTTTTCTTTGAATGGCCCGAGCTCTTGGTCGGCCACCGATACACGTCAACTCGGATCTTCAGAAGCAGAAGCTTCCAGACTACCTACATCATGTATGAAGATGATGACGGTACTGAGGCAATGAATTCCCTGTCACGCTATTTGGATAGTCCTGGTCAAGGTCAATTTGATTCTTTCGACTATGCAATTGTGGTGTCATTTTGATACAGCTTCTTTGGGGCAATAGACACAACAGACACACACAGGGAGAAAGAGAGAGAGAGAGGGGGGGGGGGAAGGGGGTTCAGAAAGATGCAGAGAGACAGAGAGTTGGCCCCTCCTTCTTGATAGTTCATCTGTAAAATAGAGCCATCTCTTTCTCTCTCTCTCTTTTACACATTTCTCTCTCGAAATCTCCAGCTAAATGCATACGCGGGCAACTGACTCTCTTATCTAATCACACGTAACCCCTCCTCTGGGTTCTGGGGTGTTCCGAACCGCAGATTAGATAGGGTATAGCTGCCAAAGGCGGTAACAACATAGAGATGCCACCTACGTAGTTACCTAGGTAGGGTAGGTACCTACGGACATAAATCGGACAGTCGAAAGGAACAGCTTGCACCTACAACCCTTGGCGGCTCGGGAAAGCCATCACGAGTGCGCCGTGGCCTAGTTAATCGCCGACGGACCATGCATGAACGGGCGACATCAACAGGCGCTCAAAGGCCTAACTCCGACGGCTTAGAGTTTTCGATCGACCCTCTCCCAGGCGCCTGCAGGCCGGCTGGACTTTGGGGAGAGGAGGAGGAAAACCGCACTTTCGATCCGGCATACAGGCCCTGTATCGATCACCCCGGATGTGTGGCCGTGACTCGGCGTTGGAGGCCGGCAAGGCAAGCCGCCAACCTTCGGTTTCACGGAAAGGCACCCGTGGTTTATCTTTTGGTCCAGTTCAATTCGTGGTCGGGTTCGTGAGAAGAGATAGCCGAGATGGATGTTGATGGGTAACCGGGCTTTCACCCTCCAATGACGTATCCACGTTTTCTCTCGTCCCACCTTCGCCCAAAGAGTCGCCCAGCTGGTGTCAGTCGTGTTTTACCCATTCGCTCCCTTATTCACTTGATTGTCACTCTGGCGACTTGATGACGGGTTGTGGCCCCCGCTTTCCCAAGTGTTTTTTTTTTGGCAATGGGGCGCTGGGCTGGGCGAGAGGGGAATACGATTCGAAAGTCCAGTCCAGCTCCCCGAACCCCCGAGACCTTACAACCACACGGACGCTTTCCCCTCCCGAGGGGAAAAGTGCGAGGTGGGGTTTGGAGATGTGCGCCAAACGACAACCGGGGCGGCGGCAGTTCTTGTATCTGCATCTCGAAGTGTTGCCCCCCCCCCCTTCCCCTTAGGAATAAATACCCTCCCCCTGCCCATTAAGCTAAGCTTAGTGTATGTTCCCTCCTCCATCAAGGTTCTCATAAACCATTGTCAATCTTGAAGAATCAGCAATGTCTGCCACAGCAGGAAAGGTGCGTCGATCCATGTTCTGTTCCCTGCTCCCCTCCCGAGCTACCCCGCAATGCGAGTCGAGAGCAGCAATCAGACCTCATTGTCAAACCTCGCGCCCTTCCACCCCCTCGAACGCTCCCGCTGACTCAATTGGATCTCCCCCAAACAGACCATCACTTGCAAGGCCGCCGTGGCCTGGGAGGCCGGCAAGCCCCTGAGTATCGAGGACATCGAAGTCGCCCCGCCCAAGGCCCACGAGGTCCGTATCGAGATTTACTACACTGGTGTCTGCCACACAGGTGAGCGAACCCATCGTCCCCAGATGACTCCCCCCCCCCCTCCTCCACCCCTTCCTCTTTCCCGCCCACTGCTGGGGAAGAGCCTACTCCGAAAAAGAAGAAAAGAAAACCAAGCCGAGGAAGAAAAGCCATGTATGTTGGCAGAATAAGATGCTGACCCGGGCATCTCCCTTGCAGATGCCTATACTCTCTCGGGAAAGGACCCCGAGGGCGCTTTCCCCATCGTTCTGGGCCATGAGGGCGCCGGCATCGTCGAGTCTGTCGGCGAGGGCGTCACCAACGTGAAGCCCGGCGATCACGTCATCGCCCTCTACACCCCCGAGTGCAAGGAGTGCAAGTTCTGCAAGTCGGGCAAGACCAACCTCTGCGGCAAGATCCGAGCGACCCAGGGCAAGGGTGTCATGCCCGACGGCACCTCGCGCTTCAAGTGCAAAGGCAAGGATCTGCTGCACTTCATGGGCACATCCACCTTCTCTCAGTACACTGTCGTCGCCGACATCTCCGTCGTCGCCGTCCAGCAGGACGCCCCCATGGACCGCACCTGCCTGCTCGGCTGCGGCATCACCACGGGCTACGGTGCTGCCAAGATCACCGCCAACGTCCAGGAGGGCGACAACATTGCCGTCTTCGGCGCCGGCTGCGTCGGTCTGTCCGTCGTCCAGGGCGCCGTCGTCAACAAGGCCGGCAAGATCATCGTCGTCGACGTCAACCCCAGCAAGGAGGAGTGGGCGAGGAAGTTCGGCGCCACCGACTTCGTCAACCCCACCCAGCTTGGGGACCAGTCCGTCGTCGACAAGCTCATTGAGATGACGGATGGCGGCTGCGACTTCACCTTTGACTGCACCGGCAACGTCAGCGTCATGCGTGCCGCCCTCGAGGCCTGCCACAAGGGCTGGGGCCAGAGCATCATCATCGGTGTCGCTGCTGCCGGTCAGGAGATCTCCACACGGCGTAAGTTCCAACCGTACAATCCACCAATGACGATGCATCGACAGATGCTAACCGTGCTCAAACACAGCGTTCCAGCTCGTCACCGGCCGTGTCTGGAAGGGCTGCGCGTTTGGCGGTGTCAAGGGCCGCTCCCAGCTTCCCGGGCTCGTGTCGGACTACCTCAAGGGCGACCTCAAGGTGGACGAGTTTATCACGCACAGGAAGACGCTGGGCGAGATGAACAGTGCATTCGAGACCATGAAGCAGGGCGACTGCATCAGAGCCGTAGTCGACATGCGCAAGTAAGCAACGGCTTTAGTTGCAACATGTCTACGCCTCTTGTTACAAAAAGTACTGATAGTTTAATACAACCAAAAGTGAAACCCACATCCCCAAGAGGTCGCGCGATTCCAAACTGTGAAGCCAGGCGGACGGCCATGACGGCAAACGACAAGAGGCTACGACCGATCAGCCTGTCCATACGCGCGATACCGAGATCCATGTCAATAGCAATACAACATCCTACCTTCGACTGTCGTTCGCTAATCTAGGACTGCTGCTGGTGTGTACTTGTTTGTGTTACTGTCGAGGTTCTAGATCGTTGTCCGCTTGGACGGATCCGGCAGACGGCAGTGTCGTGTGCGGCGGGTGCGCGGTTCCAACAACGGTCCCATCCGGCCGGCACTCCTCTTGGGGTCATGCACAGCGTGTCACAATTGCAGGCCTCCCCCATTTACGGATACATTTCCAGCCTAGACTCTGGGGCGGCGCTACGGCTGAGGGTTATCGCCAGATGACGGGTGGACTTCCCGGGCACCAGTCTTCCAACACTTATTTCCCATGAGCAGTGCAGTGCGGAAAGGGCATGCTGAACAAAACCGCCTTCAGCGCGGTCAGGGACTCACCTGTGGTGCCCAGAGACGGGACGGAACTGCCTGGCCTACCCAGTAGAATATGTAAACATGACATGTACATTTCCGCCCAAACGCCTTGCTATACTGACGCCTCGAACGGCCAGTCACTTAGGAAGAGACGCCGCCCCGGTATTTGATGGCAATGCGTGTGTCCAGGTCTTTGTCTCTCTTTGGCCCGGCTGAGACCTGGCCGCCTCTTCAAAGAGCCATTGCTTATTGTCCATAAAGCCCAGGGGGCATATATCTTGGAGGCCTGCGGACGCATACTGGGTTGGTTGCAGGTACAACTTTCTTGTGGTATCCATCCCCCTCCGCCTCCTCCTCATCCTCCTCCCGACTCCCTTGTATTGCTTGTGGCTAGAAATCCTATTTGGCAATAATCTTCCCCCGGTCGAAAGTCTCAACAGGTCATGCCGCCAAGGGTGGGACTGGAGAATCGGACGATTCTGGGAACGGGGACAAGGATCGGAAATGGAATGGACCGTGGTACAGTCTGTTGCGTTGGCAGTGTTGAAAACCTACTTTTTTGTCTGTGCATTAGTAACCTACCAATACAACCCCATGAAAAATCGCGATTTTTAGCTACTAGATTTAGAAATCTGCTATATCTAAACATTAGGTAGTCCCTCTTTTAAAGTTACCTACTACTAATACTAAAAGTAAGGCTATTTAGACTTATATAAAGCTCTTTATTAGTTAATTTATTAGTAATTAATATTTCTTAGCTCTTTTATTACTCTAATAAAGAAATTATATGGACTATGCTAATATATAGCTTTATTATTTATTATTATAGTATATAAGAGTAAGTAAGCTATATAAGCTTTAAAGTCTATAATATTCTTACTTTAAAGACCTATATAAGACTTTTTATTAGTTAATTTATTAGCTAGCTAATTAAATCTTAGACTTTAATAGAAGTAGTAGCTTAATAGAAATAAAAAGGCTTAATTACCTGTTAGCCCTTAGGCTTTTAAAACCTCTAAAGTCTATAATATCCTTATATTACTATTACTACTCTTAATTAAATAAGATAAGAGATAAAATAAGAGATTATATATTAGATTAAATAAATATAATAACATTATAATTAAATAAGAATAATTAGAGAAAGCTAATATAAATATTAAAAACTTTAAAAGAAAAAATGAATATTAAAATTATAATATAGATAAGCTATAATATATATATAGTTAAATAGTAGTAATATTAATATAAAATAATAAAATAAATAAGAGTATATACTTTAAGTAAGCTAAGTTATATAAAGTTAGAAGTATAATAACTATATAAGTTATTAAAGCTTTTTATATATTATAATAACCTTAGCCTTAAAGAGATATAAAACTTCTTTTATAAGTAATATATTATAAAGGTTTATAAGTTAATAATTAATTAGTAGCTTTAAGATATTAAGTAATTATTAAAATGTATTTATATTATTAATATATTATAATATACTTAGGTATATATTATTTATTAATACTACTTAGAATAATTAATTTTTATTAATAAGTTAGATATAGATAAGTATACTAATATATAAAGAATAAGCAAGGTATTAAAAAGCTTAATACCTTATTATAAAAATAAATTTAAATATAGGTAGTAGTATTAGATCTTATTAGTTCTTATAGTAAATAGGATCTTTAATATATTAACATATTTAAGTATAATTAATAGTAATAGGTTTTTAATATAAATTTAAGAGAGAGTACTACTTAAGTATAATACCTTTCTTACTATAAAGTTAGTTATTATAATAAATAATACTAGCTTTTATTATTAATAAGATATCTAAGAGGTATATAAATTAGCTAATATATACCTACTATATCTATTACTATACTTACCAAACTTTAACTCTATTAAGAAAGTATTTAGTAACCTTAAGAAGCTTCTTTATAAGTAGTATCCTATTTAAAATAAAGATATAGAGGATATATCAAACTTTAAAGAACTACTTAATAACTATATAATAAAGGTTGGTTATAAAATAAAATAAATAAAAAGCTACTTTTACTATTCTTTTATTAACTTTAATAATATATAGTATATGTTTAATAATAAAAGATTAATTAATAGTAATATAGTTATTATTAATAAAGATAAAGTTAAAGTTATCTCTATAGTTAAGAAAGTACTACTATTAAGGTAATAGTAAAGAAAAAAATATATATATTATTAATAGTTAAAAGAAATTCTCTTTAAATAACTACTTATTTAGCTTTATTACTTTACTTACTACTAGCCTTATTATATTATTACTTCTTATTACTTTATTACTTCTTATTACTATTATATAATACTATTAATAACCTATTATCTATTACTTTAATTAGATTAATAACTTTATTACTATATAATATATTAAAGTTAAAGTATTAGTAAGTAAGGTATTAGGTTTCTAGTAATAAATAAGAGGTCTTAAAAAGGGTTAATTATATATAAAGAAGTATAACTATTAAGAGGGCTACTAGGTTAAGCTAGCAGTAAAAGGGGCTCCCGCAGGTAGGCCCGCAGATAAGCTTGGACTAGTCTTACATAACTAGTAGGATCAGAATTAGTAGGTAACTCTAATAGATCCTAATAATAGGCTAGTATTGTAATACTAGTAACTCTCTATTTTAGCTAAATAGTAGCTAGCTAGCTTATAATTTAAAAAGCTTGAAATATAATAAAAGTCTAAATTATAAAGTATTTAACTTCTTACTACTAATATAATATCTATATATCTTATATATAAAACCTATTTATTTATTTATATCTTTATTTACTTAGTACTAATAAGCTCCTCTAGTACCTTATTTAGTAATAACTTTATAAAGCTATTAGCTAGGTTATCTATACTATAGATCAATTATACCTTATAAATCTTATAGTATTTATATAACTACTAAAGAGCTATGATATTAATTATAAGTTACTTTTTCTTTATAGTACTAAGCTTTACTAAATACTTATATAGTAAGTATAAATTAGTATATATAGTTATAGGGATCTAAGAAACCTTAAGGTAGTTAGAGACTATTACTAGCATAGTCCTAATTACATAGGCTATATTAGCTCTAGTAACTATTATATATATCTTAAAAGTAAGTATGCTATAGGTAACTCTTTTATACTTTATAGAGCCAAAATAGATAATATTACTTATAAGGTTAAAAGCAGTATCTCTACTAGTAGATAGGCACTCTTTATTATTACTAGACTTATTAGTAAGTATAATAATAAAGCTAAGTTATAATATTAAATTGCTATTATTTATAAAAGAGCTATTAATAAATATAAAGAGTTTAGTACTAGTAAGATGTAGTAGTTAAAATCATAGCCTATAAAATCATAGCCTATAGTTAAGGTCCTTGATTTTAACTATCTACTACTAGGTAGTAATTATACTTAACCTTAAATTAAGGTCCTTGATTTTAACTAGGCTAAGTAACTAGTACTAGGTAGTAATTAAATAGTTAAAGTATACCTTAGGTTAGTAAATAGAAGCAATATATGTACCTTAGGTGTACTACTTAACATACTACTACTTTGTATTAGGCATGCTGGGGTTAACTAATTATAGCTTCTTGCCTTGGTCCTTTTGGTAAAAGGTTATCTTACTATTATTACTAAGGGTTAATATGCTGCTATTAAAAGTAATAGGCTTATTAACTTGAAGAAATTACTTTAGTTTAGCTATAAAAGTAACTTCTTTTAGTACGTAGTTTTTATAATTAGAGAATAATTTATCTATAAGGCTAATAGTATTATCTATTTATATACCTATTATTATAAAATCATTATTTTTAGGTACTAAAATAAGTAGGTAAGGGTTAAAGGTAGATAAATCTATCTAGAGGCTCTTTCTATAGTAATTATTATATATAGCCTACTAATAAGTACCTACCTTAGGTATACTATAGAGTAGCTATTTAACCTCTATAATTATATCTATTATATAGAGATAGTAAATTTTAAGGGAAAGTTAGGTAAGGATAGTACATACTAATTTAGTTACTAACTAAGTATATGCTTATATTATATTACATAACTAGAGAATATAACCTTATTACAAAAGTAATAGTATAATAGAAAGTATTACTTATTAAGCTATTTATTAGATAGTTAGTAATTAGGTTAAAATTACAGCTTTACTATTATTTATATAACCTTGGATAATTAGTTATAATTTTTTATAAAGTTACTTATTTTTACTCTTAACCTTATATACTAACTATAACTTAAAAATCTATATACTACTATATTTTTTCTTATTATATTTAATAATAAAAAATATACTATAGTCTATAAGTCCTTAGATTTTACTAGTATCTAACTATTTAAATAGCTTACTAGGCGTAGTTATTATACCCTTCTTATATAGCTTAATTACTAGTATATAGTTAGTATCCTCTTTTATAGTAAAAATATAGTTAATTATAGGGGCTATAAGTATAACTTCTATAGTAAAAATTTAAGCTAGATTCTTCCTTAGTTAGCCTAGGCTTTTTCTTACTAATAGTAGTTATATAGTAACTACAAGAGAGTTATATTTAATTAAAATATTTATACGTACCTCTACTACAGTAGTTACTAGTAGTCTAGGTTATATAGGATTAATAAAATCCTCTACTCTAGAGGGGTTATGCTATAGCTTAATAGTAGTAATAGGGAATTAATATAGTCTCTATAGGGTCTTAATAGTATTACTGGTACTATTATTAGTAGTTAATTAATAGGGTTCTTTTTAGCCTTTACTCTAATAGTATACCTTAATAAGTAATTATAGAGGGAAGGCTATGCTTACTATAGTATTAGGTCTGTTGTATGCTATAAGTGCCTTATTAACCTACCTTTTTACGTAGATATTATAAATCTTCTCTATTGCTTTTTATATAGCTTCTGCGTGCTATAGAGTTAAGAGTAATAAAGCTAAGTTATTATTAATATAAGGGTATATACTAAAGACTAATAGCATGGAGATAAGGCTATTAGGGCCTGTGGTATTATTAATCGCTTTTATAGTAAGTTATAGGGTAACTTTAAGTTTAGCCTCTAACTCTATATAGACTATCTTATATACTTAGTATAGTATTATATAGTACTGTTTAACCTTATTAATACTATAATAAGCCTTAATAGGGACCTCTTTTACCTTAATAGATAGTATATAAGTAATATACTTAAATTTAGCTATCTAAAAATTTAGCCTAGTATCTATAATAATCTAGTCTAAAGAACTAAGATATATATTAATCTAGTATATCTATAGTACTTCTTATATATACTCTATAGTAATAGAGTATAAAAATCGTACTATATTAAAGAAGGTTATACTATTAATAATATAGAGTATTAGTTTATTACTATCTAAGTATATTATATTAATAAAGACCTTATAGTTAAAGTTATAGTTATTATAGAGGGTAAACTTAAACCTTTTTAGAGCTTTTAAATTTAGCTAGCAGTACTAGTAAAATTTGTTAATCTCTTTAATATTTAAGATTACTATTATTAAGCTAGCTTACTAAAGTACTTTATATAGCTAATGGACTAAGGGGTAACTAAATTAACAATATATTTACTATAGCTCTATATTAGTAAGATAGTATTATACTATGCTATGCTCTAGCTACTCTAAAAGTATCTATAGGTAGCCCTATTTATATACCACTAGTACTATAGTTATACCCTTAATAAGTATATTAGTAAGGTTATTAAATTATATATTATTAGAGTCTATATCTTTTAAGCATAAAAGAAATAGAGTACTAGAGGTTATTATATAGAAAGTGAGCTTACTAATAGAGGTAGGTATAGTAATAGCTTTAAGTAAATCAAATAAATTACTACTACTAAATTTAATACTTGCTTTGCTAGTATAGCTTATATCTAGTAGTAACTCTACTCTAAGGTACTTATAGAGGGCTATATACTATTAGTAGCCTATAGTTAATACTTAAGCTATTCTAATATCTAGTATAATACTCTAAAAAGTTATAGTAAAGTATTAATTATTAAGTATAAAAACTTCACTTAACTCTTATTCTCAGCTAGGGCCTTATACAAAAGGGTCTTCTTTTATTAAAGTATATAAAGTAGCCTAGTTATATAGTTATGTATAGACCTTCTAGCTATTAATACTCTCTTTACTAAAAAATACTATAGATATAAAGAAAGTTATATCTTTAAAGAGCTCTTTACTATTATCTAGTATATACTTATTATTAGTTATATTACTAAGAGAGTTAGGCTCTTTACCCTTATAGTTAAGAAGGTATTGTTTAAATCTTTTAGTAAAGTAGCTCCTTTAGAGCTACTTATAAGAGGTATCTGTTTCCTCTTTTAAGTATATTATTAACTAATATCCTTTCTTATTATAAATAAAGCACTTTTTTACTTAAAATATACTACTTCATAAGTAGTTATTTTAGGGCCTTAGACCATACCCTTATTATAGTAGGTAACTACTATATGAGCTATTATAGTAGTAGTTAGTAAAGTACTGCTAGTCTAGCTTAGGCAGTTCTTCTATAAGATACTATATCTTTTACTTATATATTGCTACTATATTACTTACGCCGTTTCTTAACTATACATAAAGTATATTATAAGTTATAGGTAGATTAAGTAAGGTAGCTACATACTTAGGCATACCTTAATAATAAGTAAGTAAAGTATTATAATAGTTACTATTAGTAGGTATACCTTACTATATTATAGCTCTAACTAGTTTTATAACTTTCTTAATAAGTAAGTCTAATACTTTAACTCTTATTTTGCTAGGTAATTCATAAGTAACTTACATATAGCTAAGCTTTTATAACTCTATGTTATATATATAGTAGACTTTATCCCCTTTAAACTGTAATTTAATTTTTACTATAAGTATATTAAAACTAATTAAATAGTTGTAGAGGTTACTAGTATAATACTTCTATACATTACCTATAAGTATAAATAAGATAGTAGACCTGTAGTAGTTACTAGAGATACCAACCCTTACATAGAGGTTATAAAAAATCGGAAGCTTTAAGTTAAGGGTCTTGTAGTTACTACTACTATACTTTAACGTTAAATCATCTAAATATAAATTAATAAGGTTAGTTAATTAACAAGCAGTTAGCCTATTAGTTAGGAGAGCAGTTATGCTTAGTAACTACCTCTTAACTATTATAGTAGTTATAGGCAAACTTAGTATAAAAGAGGCTTTATTAGTTTACCTTTTAAATAGAGGAAGTTTAAATAATAGGTTACTATATAAGGTATATTATTAATAATCTAACTTATTGCGTAACTTCTATAAAAAATCTATACTTTTATAGCTATTATATACCTTATTAATTAATAGTAAGGGAGTAGCCTATAGTATCGATTTAATATTTCTTACAAAGTCTAGGTTATTAAGATAGTTATAAAAGACCTTACACTTAGCCTCTATTTTACTTATTATCTTATTATTCTACCTTAAGAAGTACTTATTATTAACTAGCTTCTTTAACCTTATACTAATAGTACTTTTAATAGGTTCTTTTATTACCTATATACTATAGCTAATAACAAAGTTATAGAAGGTAGTTATAACTACCCTTAAAGTAGTATTAAAATCTATATTAGACTAATTCTTAAATTTATTATATACTTATTACTTTAAATCTCTACTATAGTAGCTTTACTCCTTATAAGTAGTTAAGTAATATAAGATAATTATATCTAATAACTTAATATAGTTAGACAATAGGCTATTTTCTAAGATTTAATCTAAGTATTTAATACCTTAAATTAATAGGTTAATATACTTATAGTATCTATTAGATATAGATTTATAATATCTATATGCTATGCTAACTGGATACCTACTTATATACTTACTTATAGTCTCTTTAGTAGCCTTAGGAGTATACTCTATAGTAGTTACTTCTTCTTATATTATTATAGTTACTCTCTATTAGCCTAATAACCTCTTAAATATAGGTATTTCTTCTAGTAAGCTAGAAGGTATATATATATATTACAGGGATTATTATTAGTAGTATAGGTAACTACTTAGTTAATAGAATCTTGCTTACTTTCTTTACTAAGAGCTTAGTAGTAGTATTACCTGTTAATATGGGCCTTCCTTCTTTATACTAAACTTGTTACTTATTAAAAAGAGCCTTTTACACAGTCTTATGACTCTTATTACTTATTAAAAAGAGCCTTCCTCACGCAGCACTTACTACTTATTAAAAAGAGCCTTCTTTGTGCGGGCTTCCTTAGCATTAGTTACTTAAGGGCAATAAGAGGTATATTTTAAGTAAGAAAAAGAGTATAAAAAGAAGGTTAGAAAGAGAGAAGAAGTAAAAAAAATTATAGAAGTTAGAGAAGAGAAAGGGAATCTATTATACTTCTATAGACTTATTAGACTATTAGGTTATTTAATAGCCTAGTAGAGTTACTTTTTAAATAACTATAATAATAGTTATAAGTCTAAAATTAAAGTAATAAAAAGGTAAAGTTAATAAGGTTATATTAAGTTAGTTAATAGTAGGTTATTAATAGTTATTTTTAGTATATAAAGTATAGGACTTTATAGTGTTATAGTTTAATAATTTTTAATAAGAAATTATTATCTTATAAGTTATAGCTTCTTATAATATAATAAAGTTAACTTATATAAATCAAGCTTATATACTTATAGTATTTTTATAGGGGTACTATAAGTCTACTATAATAGTATTTTAAGCTAGTTATCTATATAAAAGAAAGTATAGAACTATCTTACTACTACTATAAGGTTTAGAGTAGTTCTATCTCTTCTTAAAAACCTTACTAATCTATAGTATTTTTTAGTAAGTAATTACTATATTTAACTACTAATTAATATTAGTAAGTAAGGTATTAAGTTTCTAGTAATAAATAAGAGATCTTAAAAAGGGTTAATTATATGTGAAGAAGTATAACTATTAAGAGGGCTGCTAGGTTAAGCTAGCAGTAAAAGGGGCTCCTATAGGTGGGCCTGTGGACAAGCTCAGACTAGTCTCATGTAACTAATAGGATCAGAGTTAGTAGGTAACTCCAATAGATCCTAATAATAGGCTGGTATTATAACATAAAGATATTATTATTATTAATTTTAAGGTATTAGTTATATATAGATTAAGAGATATATTAATTTAAATAGAGAAATAAAGAAGAAGTAGTAATTAGCTATAGAGATAAGGATATAAAGAGACTAGTATCTATAGAGGTTAGTACTATAATAATAATAACTAAAGTAAAGTTAATTAATTAAATCTCTTATTATTAAGGTTACTTATTTAATTACTAATAGTAGTAATAAAAAGTAATAAATTATTAACTTTATTACTTATAATATTTAATTTAATTATTAGTAAGTAAGGTATTAGGTTTTTAGTAATAAATAAGAGGTCTTAAAAAGGGTTAATTTTGCGTAAAGAAGAGTAACTATCAAGAGGGCTGCTAGGTTGAGCTGGCGGTGAAAGGGGCTCCCGCGGGTGGGCCCGCAGACGAGCTCAGACCGGTCTCACGTAACCAGTAGAATCAGAGTTAGCAGGTAACTCCAATAGATCCTAACAATAGGCTAGCATTGTAATACTAATATATAATAATTTACTTTATTACTTAGAAGTAATAAAGTTATATTTACTATACTTATAATACTACTATATAAAAATAAAAGTCTTAATTAACCTTTATATTTAACTAATAAGAGATATAGGTATACTTTTTTTCTTATATTACTCTTTTAGTATATATTATATTACTATAAGGCTAGATAATAAGCTCTAGAGCTACTTAAGAGCCTTATTAGTACTACTTTTATATTATTAATATTACTTATTAACTTTAATAAACTAACTAATAAAATCTTTTAATTTAATTAATTATATTATAAGTAATTACTTAGTATACTATATTAATAATAATAATAGTATTAAGTTAATACTTTTTATTATATAAAAAATTTATAATACTTATAGCAATAATAAGTTAATTAATAAGTAATAATACTATAGCTAAGAAGATAGCTAACTTTAGTATAGTTATTAATATAGTTACTAGAGATAAGAGCTTACTTCTCTACTACTACTAAATAATAAATTAACTACTATATTACTAGTAGAGTTATTAGTAATTAGTAAGACTAAAATAGTAACTAGATTTTTCTCTCTTTTAAATATAGTTATAAAGAGTAAGTTATTACCTACTTTACCTCTTATAGGTATAACCTCTTTTATTTACTACTAGTCAATTATAATTAATAAGCTTATTAATAAGTTTTTTAAGCTTATATTAATATCTTAATAAAGTATTACCTCTTACTATATTTTTATATCTTTGATAAGTAACTTATAATAAGTTTTATTTATAATAAAGTATTAATTTATATTACTACTACCTTAGATACTATTATAGTAACTTATTTAGCTAGTATACTAATAATACTTTATTAAATTCTCTTATAAATTCTTTTTTATATCTTTCTCTTAACTAAGCTTCTCTGTTATTAAACTTATTACTATTTTTTTTAGTATATGCTTTAGTAAGTAACTATTATAGTCTTATTAATTATTATAGTCTTATTAATTATAATAATATTATTAATTATTATAGCTTTATTACTTACTATAAGACTTTATATAAAGTATATTACTTATTATTAAAAATAGTTACTTTTATTATATAGTTATTTATAATATATTAAATACTAATATAATTGAACTAGTATTATATATAACCTTTATATTGAAGAAGATCTTTAAAGTCTAGTAACCTAATTAACTAAGTTAGAGATTAAAATTAATTTATAATAGAGCTAGTTATTTCTCTTTCTTTATAGTAAAGTTATTACTATAATAAATAACTATTAATATCTTAGTAGTTACCTACCTTTTACTAAACTTTATACTTATCTATAACTTTAAAAGCTAGTATTACTTACTAAGTTATATTTAAATATACTTTTTTATATCTCTTAATATCTTTTTCTCTTACTATAACCTTATTATTATATTAGCTATCTATTAACTTAATCTTTATACTATTTAAAAAGATTAGATTAATAGTACTAATATAATATCTCTAAATTAGAGGCTAATACTAAAATAGATATTTACCTTAATAGGTAGTAGTAATAGAATAGTTATTACTATAGCTACTTATTATTATTACTATAATAGTAATAAGGTTTATAATAAGACATTAAAAGAGTTAAAGTAAAAGAATACCTATTATATAAGCTCTTTATTATTAATATTCTTATTATTATTATTATTATTATTACTGTTATTAGTATTATTATTATTATTACTTACTTTAGCTACCTATAAGAGCTTTACTAATACTCACTTTTTTAATATCTTAAGAATTATTATTAACTTTTTTAATAGTTTTATAATATAGCTTTTTATAATAACTATATAATTAATAAAAAGCTAAGTAATTAATATACTTTTTATTACTAATAATACTTTAATACTTAATAATACTTTATAAATAGCTTTATAAGCTTATATATTATTAACTAGTAATATTAGTAATACCAGCTTTATACTACTAAAAGTATTTAACCTCTTTTTTTTAATAGTATATTAGTAATAATAATAATAATAATAATAATCCCTTAAAGCTATTTATAACTATGATATCTATACAAAAGTATATGGTATGTGTGGTTACTTAGCAGGGTAACCCCCCTGCGTGGCCCTAACTAGGGTGGTGGTGGTGATGGTGTTGCTAACGCACGGACGAAAAAGTAGGTTTTCGACACAACCAACGCAACAGACTGTAAGGCTAGCTGCATGGGAAACATCAACACAGTCGCCGTTCGGCCATCTTTTTAGTTAGGAAATCTAGGAAAGAAATGACTGGGTGTGACTGAAAGCTGTTGGGGCTCACCCGTCGGAAATCAAGACCCAGGTGCATTGATGGCTAATTTTGATAGGCAACCAAGCTAGACTGGCAATTTCGATTCCGGCGTAGTATCGATTGACACTACAGAGGAGCATCCCAGAAGGAAGCATAGGTCGCGCTAGTGGCTCCCACTATTGTACGGATAGAGTTCCCCTCATAATCGGCTACGGAGAGAAGGACTACTGCACATGCTTGTTGCTCTTGGAGGCTGGGTCCAGCTGAGTTGGCATATTCGGGCGTGTGCTGGCTCAATGCAAGGCGGCCTTGGGTCCCCGTCAGGCTGTTGCTACTCGACGATGCGCGGACGACCAGTCTCTTAGACGGCCGATGCTAGCGATGCACCTCTCTCTAACAGGTATGATAAGATAAGACGGTTGGTTATGCCGCCGGCCGCGTTTAACGACAGACAGCGCAAGGATCGCTGCGTCGAAGTACTGCGTTGGTACGGATATTCGTATCCATTCGTCCGTCTCGTTTCGATGGGCCGTGCCCGCAAGAAATAACAGCCAGGACTCAGAGTACGAGCTGGACAGGTCAGACTACGACTGGTCACGTTCTTTTGAGAGCCCCTCTTTTGCGAGATGCAACATCCAGACTTGTTTGTCCCTTGTCCGATATACCTCGACCATTTGCATGTAGCGCGGAGGCTCTTCCTGGAACCACTTACATGCCATGGCCAATAGCGCCGCCTTCAAAGTGCCTGGTCGAAGTCGTTGCAGGGAGCCAGATCCAATACGGTAGGAGGCCAGGTTGCACGGCGCTAGACTGTACGGTACCGGTAATACTGCTTAAGTGCCAGTTGCGTCTAATAATATATACCGCCTCACCTCGTTTCCTCCACCCGTCAGAACTCAACTTCTGGTTTGGGCAGATCAGGCCAGCGAAGGGCAATATGTGGTTCTGCACAATGAGAGGAGGCGCTTGTGGATACACCCGTTCATCTCTTCGTAGCCGACGGTGGACTATTAGTACCTAGGACAACAGACCAATGCTTACCGTGGAGGTGCCCGTTGACACTGCTGCACCGCTCGGTCCTGCGGCAGTGTTTTGGATTCTTTTGCGGTTGTACCGCTCGGGAATTGATCCACTGAGAGTATCAGCACTGGCATTCGGCTGGTTTGGAAAACCCCAGAAGGCCACCCAAGTCGCGGCCACAGCGTGCAGAGGCAATGAGTGCGGCGGGTGGTCTTGGGCGCGTTTCGAGGGCGAGGATGTCCCTAGTCGACAGGGGATAGTGAGGACTTCGAGCCGGTGATGGACCCCAAGACTCTTATCGTTTTTTCACAATAACTTTGTCACCGTTCTGATTTACCTAGCCAGCCGTCTCCGTTGTACACCATTGTAGCAACCTTAAAGGCAGTCGGAGGAGCTGATGAGACGAGCGAGACCTGAAAACATTGTAGGTTGGGTGGTTGGGTAGCGGTTGGCAGGGGACGACGGTTCGTCGCAGGGTTTGAGGTATAGGAGACTCAAAGTCTATGGAGAAGGCGATTGGTTGCGGGCGGTGACGGATCGGCGAGGGGGGAGCGGATCGGAAGAGACGGATGGATCATGACTGAAAGGACGGAAGGTAATAAAAGGCGAAAGCGAAGAAAGGGAGGCGATGACGATATCCTGTGGCAGGCGACTGCGGAGCAATTGAAGCACTCCCGCCAACAGCAAGTCAGCCATTCGTCCATCGAGGCCAAAATACGGACGGCTACAAAGCCAAGCTGGGATGCCTCCTGCAGCTCGTGGTCTTACAGGAGCCATGATCCATGGCGGCCATGCGATTGCCAAAGCAGACGAGTGTGAATCCAACCCTTGTTAGCGGGGTTGTACTGGTGTCTGCGAGAGCGTAGTGAGAGAGACGCAAGGCGGACCCAGAACCAGCGCGCAAGTCAGGCTCGGTGTCCGTTAAAGACGATGAGGATTTCCTCTGACTTGGCCCAAGCTCATCGATGGCTGGGCGTGTTGGACAATGCATGGCTTCCGTACCCGTCCGTCGAAAGTCCGAGGTAATCGGGGATGCGATGGCGAGACGTAAACGTGGGATAACCGGCAGCCGGGATTAGGTCGACGCTACCTTACCGACGGTGAGGTTGCGACAGCGGTAGCAATATATTTCAAGAGAATCAGAGTATGTGTTACATAGGTAGGTACCCTTACTGCTTTAGCTAGGTACCTACCTAAAAGTAGGTAGGTTTACTACCTAGGTACGTAGTATACATCAGGATGGGGGCATTCGTGACGCGGAAGAGGCAGGTGCCGGTGCAAGTGTGTACGTACTTACATGGCACCCTTCATCGGCACTGAATCATGGGATGTTTCCTTCCCATTGTTTCTCGGTCTCATCAACCGCACCTAGGCACTCGTTGTGTCGTTGCTCTCTCCAAGCCAATACAAGAAGAAGTACCATGTATACACGCAGATTCTTCGGGACGACGTTGACTCGGCAGCAGGCGTACGATGTCGGATGTATAAGCATACGGGGCTGTAAGCCGAGGTCTACATCGCTCAACTTCCTCATCCTCACAGGCATTGTTACATCCGTCTGACTCAGGCCCGGGAATGTTACCGATACACGCCCTCTAGGAGGGGGGCAAATCCCCCTTGAAAAACCACATCATCCCATAAATCACCAACAAACCAGCACCGACGTACGGATACATAGCCTGTTAGTTCCTTGCTTCTCCCTCGGGTAGGTACTCCCACGTTCCTCGGCCTTGATCAGTCTCACCAGCGAGGCATCATCGTCCGTCCGCTAACATCACTTGGCCCCTCAAATTTACGGCAACGTATTTTTGCAGCTTTGATCAACAGATCAAGGTCGGCGATCATACGCTATTCCGGTACAGATTCGGCAGAGGCGACCCGTCGATTCGGAACAGAAACAAGAGGATGGGAAACATTGCACACAACGCTGGGCGAGAGGGAGAGACACAGGGCGCAAGGCCCAGTCCAGTCCAGTCCAGTAGGTATGCTGTCACCTTTTTTTTTCTTTCTCTAAAACCGCTTTCGGAGCCTCGCAACACCGTCTATCCGTGTCAGTGGCATTGCCCAGACGCAAATCGGTCTAGGTAGCGAGCACAGCCAGTTACAGCACCTGCCCCGACGCCAGTCCCGGTCCCCGGGGCTACCAGCATCAGCATCACATCCACTTCATCACCCGTGTGTCCGTACTATTCTGATGTAAGATGTCGTTCTACTCTTCTCACTCCCTCCCCTCGCTGCGGTTGCCGTCTTGTTCTTGGTATGGCGATAGGAGTTGGAGGGAAACCCGAGGGGGGGCCGGTCAACAAAGCCGGCAGGAATCGGGGGAGATCGGGGAGTACAAAGCCATGGGGAAGAATGGATCCATACATCATGCCTCTTCTCTTGGTGCAGGTACCGCCCTCTCATTCCGCCCGCCCTGGAAGACGACCCCGACTCCATCGTGCCCGTCTCCGTCAGGACTGTCTCGGTCACCCCATTAGATCTACCACCAACCAACCCATACACGATAGTAGCGTGTACGGAGTATCCGGACCGCTGACTACCTTAGCTACCTGGACCACCCTTACCAAGGCCATCTGAACAATGCGACCGGTATCCTGGTACCTCGGACGCACACGTACGCAGCTCACTGCCTGCCTGCCCGCCCGACCGCCCGTCCCATCGCAACAGGGAAACACCCACTGTTACAACTGGACAAAGGCAGGGAACCTCGTGGTTGTGAGTACTGTACTCGGTCTCGTTCCTCTTGTATCCATACGCTACCCGTACTTGACCCCTACTTGGATTTCCCCCCTCACTTGACCTCATGGCCCACAACCACATGACTGCGCCGATATCCGCATCTTCAGCTGCATTCGGGACCGACTGCCTGCTTGCCTCCCTATCACATCATGCTAACCATGGCCTGCCGGCCTACGGCCCAATATCGCGCCCAAGTCGCTGATACAGCCAACATTGCGCCTTTGCTTGCACCTATTGTACAGTTTCGTATCCCGTACCTACCTGTGTAGGTACACTACACTACCTACGGCACTAGTCCCCCTCCATGGCATGGATATGCCACTGGGGACCACCGTGGACACCGTGGACCGCAGAATGGTCTGGCCGTGCATTGCAGCAACTCAGCAGATGTGCATCCAGCGAAAGTGAGTGCTTCCACTTTGGTGTGGTGTGCGTGTGTGTCTGTTGTGGTCACACCCACACATCCTGAGGCAACTCACCTTCTCCCGCCGCCTCTGCCACAAGCCCGTACGCCTCGCCTTGTTGCTCGGGTCTCCGTTTTAATCAATCCTGTATTGGCGCCTCCGATGAAGTGCGCCCTGCATGGCCATTCCCAATGATTAACAATACTGTATAGCCCACCCCCAGACAGACGACCAGACCAAAGCTCCACCAGCCACCCTGTCCCCTGCCCCACGCCTGTTGTTCCTTGTCTTGTGTCTTGCTTGTCATTGTGAGCGCTTCTCCCGCCTTCGACCTGGCTTGTCTGGCCTGGCTGGACCTGGACCCGGTCCTGGCTCTGCTTATTAGATCATCATTGACTGACTGACTGAATACCTGACACAATTCGCCTCCAGCCAACTTCTGTTACTTGTACTCTCGCTCACCACATCTTCTTCCCCTTTTTTCCCTTCCCTCTCTTCTTTTTTCCTCTCCATCATCTCATCCGGACTACTCTACCACTCCGCCTCGCACCTTCCACCATCATCTCACGAGTCACCTCCACGACCGACCCAGTTTGATCTCGACTCTCGGCACTCCTTCCTCCCATCTCACCTCGCTCGGTGTCTCACCGCTTCTTGACGGAGCCGCCTACACCCGCACACATACACACGCCACCCCATCAACAACTCGCCCGCCATGCCTCAGAAGAAGATCCGCTGCACGTTCAAGGAGTGCAAGGACGCTGCCCAGCGCATCGTCGGCGACTGCGGGTTCTGCAACGGTCACTTCTGTGGGAAGCACCGCCTCCTCGAGGACCACAAGTGTTCCGGCTTGGAAGACGTAAGTTGTGATGCTGAACCCTCGTGCTCTTGGCTCCTCGGTCTGGGTACCGTTCTGCAAGACCAAGGCCTTCTTTGCTGACTCGTCCGCCGCTACAGTGCAAGAAGCAATCTCACGAACGCAACGCTGCCCAGCTTGAATCAGAGCGCACGCAAGTCATCCGTGGAGTGTAGACGCATTCTCGACTATCGCGAGTACTCACATTCCATCGCGAGCCTGACTGGGTTTCGCGTCATCACACGCTTCCCGTCGAGATGCTGCGAGTCGGTCTACCCCCTCACATCCGGATGCGGTTCGGGCACCGTCCATGGCTGTGAAGCAGTTCGGCACGCAAGGCGGACATAATACTACTGCACGTCCTCTTCACATTCTTGGGACCTCTGCATGACAGAATGGTCCTCATTTCCTTTTCCGATGCAGTTCCCGCGAGACATGACTAAGTCCGCGGAGAGTGCAGCAGCGGTAGCGCGGAGCGGTGGCGATGGCGGCGGCGCTTTTGTGTATTTCGCATCGTTCTTCTCCCGCTTGCACACGACCCGGAGCGGCGTCTCGTTTCGATTTTCACACGGCGATGTGTATCATATCTTCCAGCTTTAGGATAGTCTCGGCTTTCACACTTCCTCCGCACGGCGTACCGGCGTATGGTTAATCTGAAGCGGCCGCCTCGGAGGTGGGTTGGCCGTCAATCGAATTATTACTTTTGAAACATTTACTCAGACTCGAAACTTTTCAATATAGGTCTCATTCCATCGTCTCTTGCCCTTTCCACGCTTGGTGAAGTCCTTTTATCATTCATTTTATCTCTACTGATGTGTTTAGCCCCGATGAGTCGACCCAGCGGCCCGGCAACCGGAGAAGCGGCCAGCGAGCGAAAGACCCGGCAAGTTTCTTTGTCAGCCGAAGGGAACCGCGGGCCAACAGACAATTGTCCGTTCGGGGTTGTCTCAAACCCCTTGGGAAGGAAGAGGAGGGGCCCTTTGAATCAAAAAACCACCTTGTTCCAGGGCTTTGTCGGAAAAGGGTGAGGGAGAGGCAGAGTCTCTGGCGCAGTGAATAGGTGCCATTGCGCGCCATGCGGCCGCCTTTGTCGTCGTCCCTGACCCCCTCGCGAGTCAGTGCATAGGTAGGGACCGCCTCCTCCGCCACCTTTGTCTGTGCTGTATCCACGTCACACTGTGATGCAGTGGTACAGGTTGCAGTTGCAGTTGTAGTTGCAGTCGCTGGCGCTGGCGCTGGCGCTGGCGCTGGAAAGGGATAATGACGGCGACCTGCGGAGCAGACACACACACACAGGCGCCAGCCGAACCCCGGCCCATCTCCGATATCGTCCGCTGTTTTCGCAAGCGGTCGTAGCTGCTTCTGTTGGCCTGCGCTTTTTCGCCTCTCCCCTTCTCCCACCCTCTGATCTCTTCTCCGCTGCCGCCTCCTTCCCTGCGTAAAAGACCAACTGATACTACCTAGGTAGGTAGGAACCTAAGGTAGTTGGGTAGATAGGTACCTACACACACTAGGTAGTCACACAGTGCACATAGGTACCTACCTAGGGCAATGACTCTCATATTTTGCTAGAATCCGGAATCCCCCCCGAAGTATTTCGGCGAGTCCCCGCCCTCCCCCTCCCACTGACGATGCGCAATCAAACCCGAACACGCCGATAGGAATCCCTCACGGGTCGGCAGGTGGTACCGCGCAGCGCAGGTTTGCGTGCGTCGTCGCAGCCCCTGTGTTGCAGCTGGTGGGTGCACTGCTCGCGCACACTCGGACATTGCACCATGATGAGAATAATCAATCTCTCTCTTTCCTCCCCTGACAGGGTTCGCAGAGCTAGCTGGCCAGGGCGAGTCTTCTAACCCCCCCCTTGCTTCATCGGCGTCGGTCGTGCCCCTTTACGACGGCTTTCCTCGCCGCATCCTTTTCAGGCTGCTGTCGCTCGCTGTCTTCCACCCCAGACCCCGGGCCCGACTCCGACACGCCCGCAGCCTCGGTAATGGCTCTATCCTGTACCACTGCCTCCTCCTTGACGATCTCCTCCTGCTTGATCATCACGCTCCCGTCCCCCTCCTCCTTCACCTCGACCTTGACCTCCCTCGCCCTGCGCCCCTCGTTGACCTTCTTCCTCTCCGCCGCCTTGCACATCCCGCTCAGCCCGAGGTCGCATTCGCCGCATTTGCGCCCGACGGGGAGGCAGATCGTCTGCCCGAACCCGACGAGCAGCCAGTTAATCTCGCGCCACTTGTCCTTGGGCAGCCAGCTCTGCAGCGCGAGGCGCGTCGTCTCGGGTTGCGTAGTCTTGTGCCAGCCCCAGAGGTTCGTGATGCGGTGCACGTGGACGTCCACGCCGATGCCCTCCGTGCGGTCCCACGCCGCCGAAAGGCAGAGATAGGCCATCTTGGGTCCCACACCGGGGAGGGAGGTGAGCCCTTCGATGGTGTTGGGAATGTCGCCATCGAATCTGTCACGGAGTATCTCGGCCGCTGCTTTGATGTATCTTGACGAGTCAGCCTCACACACGAGCCGTAAAACAGTTGAATAATAATCCGCCCAACCACCGCGCAGTGGTTTTGGCCGACGGCGCATCCCGTCACTCACTTGGTCTTGTTGTTGTGGAATCCCACCGCCCAGATCAGCTCATTCAGGAACGCCGGGTCGACGGCGAGCACGTTTTCCAGGTTCAAACCGCCCGGCGCGCCCGGCTCGTGCGGTGGCAGCTCCGTCATCAGCCTCTTCATGGCCACCGCGTTGACCGTGTCCTTGGTCTGGCTCGAGAGCATCAGCGCGATGAGGATGTGGTACCGGCGGTCGCGTTCCGAGGCGTCGGGGTGGAAGAGGCGCTCGCAGCCCATCGTGTCGACGGCGGCGTTGCGCGCGGCGCCGTGAAGGCGCATCCGTTTCACCGCGTCGTAGATGGACTCCCAGTCCGAAGGGGGCTCCGTGTGCGACTCGGCGGCGTTGGTGCCTTTGATTACGCGGGCCGGTTTACGAGCTTTTCGCGTCTTGGAGGGAGTCGCTTGCGCTGCCGCCTCCGTGGTCTCGGTCTCGAGGTGCTCCGTTTTGATGTTTTCAATGCCGTCCTCCGTCTCTGCATCTTCCACCTTTGTAACGCGTCTTCGTTTTCGGCCCCTCGTGTTTGCGACGGCATCCTCGATGTCGGTGACGCCCAGGACGATATCGTGGACCGATTCCGCTGCCGCGGCATTCGATTCCGTGATGGAAGAGGAACCGGCATTGTACGCGAATCGTGCCAGAGAAGCGCGCGTCGTCCTGCGCGTTTGCTGCGGTGGCGATGGTGCTGTTGTAGTCGTCGTCGTCGTCGTCGGTAGCGACGAGGACTGGCGGGCCATACTGTTGAAGAGGGCCGAGGTTTCTCTGGATAGCTTCGATGTCCTCATCCCTGCTGTGGTCACCCAGGGTGCATCCCTTTTACCGGGGAAACAGATACGGTTGGTTTTCGTTCCCTAGGCTGTATGGCGGGGAGAAACAGCCACGCGGCCAGTTGCGTGTGAAGTCGCCATCATTACTACTAGGCGCGATTGACTTTGCCAGGCGAAAAGAGGTCCCTGCGCCTTTGGTGTAGCGTACGCAGTAGGTAGGTAGGTACAAAGTAGTGTACAGAGTACACAATCGCAAGCCTATTGGTCCTAAACATTACCGGGGCTGTCAGGGGACCAAGGGTCGTGCGGATTGGGTGGATGTGGGAGTGGGGGGGCGGGAATACCCCTGCACAGTCCGGATAGCTGGGATGGGCTGTCGACGGTGTGGTGGGCTGCTCTTTTTAGCTAGCGAGCGAGGCGATACACCCCTGTCTGATGACGCTACGACTGCGAGGGCAGGAGAAGGAGACTCCACCGGTTTGGGTTCGCATGCTTTGGGTTGGGTGTGATGCGGCTGATGGGCGCAGGACATCAGCTACCTAACCCTTCTGTGTAGACTCCGCCGATAGTCTGTCTATGTTTCGTACATTGTGCACCGAAAGAAGGTCAGGCGGCATGGACAATGCATAGGTGCTTTTATCAAGCCAAGAAACTGTATGCCCAGGTAGGCGGTAGAGGTTGTTGTGGCCTTAATTGTTAACGAGCATCTTGGAGTTCGTTCCGGTGCAACTGTAACAGCAAGAGTGAATAATTTTACGATGACAAAAACTTGTACATATCTAATCCGTGGTCTCCGAGAGGAGCAGATATTTACTAAATCTCAAAACGCTTCACCGACTCCAAATCCTAATTTGCGACACACAAAAGAAACCCCCCCACATCTAGACTATGAACTCCTCGTTTAGCCAGTGCTTGAGCACGACATGCCCCTCGGAAAAGGTCTTCTTCTCCCAGCGCACGATGATAGCAGCGTGGCTGTGACGATCCTTGTGAATCCATACGGGGTATTTGTGCCAGCCGACCGAGTCGAGATTCTGGATCATCTGGAACTGGTAGGGCGCCAGGGCGAGTGTGGGCTGCGATGGCACCGACATGCGCCTCTCCCGGGCGAGGAGCTGTGTCGTGCTGCGGTCCATCTCAGCGTCGTCTAGGTCCTCATCCGTCTCGCTCCCCAGGTAATCTTGGTCTTGCGAGCTGTTGAGCGTCTCATAGACGTGCTCCACTTCCTCGCGAATCTCCTTCATCCACAACGGGCCGCGGTATTCATCGATCGCCACGCCCGCAAGACCCTTCTCGTGCAGCTGGATGCGCTTCGACGAACGGAACGACTGGACGACGGAGCTGATGAGGAATGCGACGACGCCAATGGGGACGAAGATGGTGAGGGCGACAGCGAAGGGTACACGTTGGATCCACTTCCAACCGGCGCCGGCAACCGATGAGAAAGTGGTCGATCCCGAGACCTTGGGCTTTGGCGCAACCGGATGGACCGGGTCGAGAACGACATCCTCGTAGCCCTTGACGTAGTTGCACCTGATCTTGTCGAGGTTGGTATACGGGTCGGTCTTGGTAATGCCGGTGGTGTAGTGCACTGCGCTCCTGTCGTTGACGATGTTGGTGTAAAGCGTACGGCGCTTGAAGCGCTTTAAGCCGGTAAGGAAAATGGAGTTCGGGTCGGCGAGAACGGCGAGCAGCGGTCGGCCCGTGTCACGAAAGTCATCGATAGTGAACAACTGGCGGCCGGACATGGACAGAGTGCGGGCACCCAGCACGTTCCACAAGTGGTTATGCCATCCCCGCAGCGGCGTGCGAACTCCCAGGTGCGGCGTCGCAAACGTGACGAAGTTCTGGGTGGGGGTCAGTAAACGTGATTCAAGTGTAAGTCAAGAAGGCGTGGCCGTACCATGCACTCCACACTATCGAGAATACCCTTGGAATGAAGCAGGCCCACGGCGTAGCGGGAGACAAGTCCACCGAGCGAGTATCCCACGATGCTCAGTTTGGTAATCTTGCCACCCCTCTCCTCGATCAGGCGCAGCTCCTCCTCGATCTCGGCACACACGCGCTCGCCGCCCCGTTCAATGCCATCATAGGTAAATGAACCGCTGTTGCGCTTCGCGAGCAGCAGATAAAGTTCATCGGCAGGGTACTTGGCTCGTAAGGTTTTGGCGATCTCGGCCATGTGATTCGGGTTACCCCAAAGCTACAAGGCCGGAGCGGCGTTTTGGTTAGCATAGGTCCTATTCATGGGGTCGGTGCAGGTAAAGAGGTGCAGGTTCAAGGAGTCAGGGGCACAGCAGGGTTGGTATAACAAAGGGAAATGTGTGTACGAACCCCGTGGACCAAGACGCAGAGATGATCGGCCTCCGCGGTGCCGCCGGTGTAATCCATGATGGAATCGGATGGGATTAGGGACCGGTGAACAGATTGAAGAGCAAAGGGCAACAACGTTGAGAAAGTTGCGATAGAGAACGTCGAAGGGGAGCTCGTGTGGGACGCGCACCGAGTTAAATTCTCGGGGCGACCACACAGGAGTCCCTCCAACGGACAGTCCGCACAAAGGCCGACGGGGGGGAGGAAGGGACCTCAAGTCCGCTCAGGCTGGTCCTCCTTTGCGCACAGCACACGTCGCCGTGAGATTCGATGACACTAACACAGGGCCGCCAGCCACACCACCACTACTGCGAATGCCTGGACCTAAGGGGAGATAACGCCCAAAGTGGCCTCGTTCCGCGCGTCCAGTGGTGGGGGTGTGTGTGTTTGGCGGTGGCTACGAGCGTTACTGGGTCCGTGGCTTTGGGGTGATTCGTCTGCCAGCTTGGTACTTAAGTACCTGATGCACGGGCTGCTCGCTAATTGGACCTTATCTGTAGGCTGTAGCTACCTACCTAGGTACCTTGGAATGTGTGCACGCGACGCCTCGATTGGGAGCTCGCTGATAAGCTGATAGTACCTAGAGGAGGGAGAGGTTGTTGGAATCCTGATGCGCAGGATTGGCTTGTGAAGTTGGGTTGAGTAACCTTGCAAAGGACGCAAGACGCTACGCGCTGGTCGCAGATATCACCTCTTCCAAGTAGGGTTGAGAGATGGGAATTCGGTTCGACGTCGAGTTCGAGTTTATCCACGCAGGAGTCGTTGCGTCGGGGATCCCCTACACTGGCCCAAGAAGCGCAAGCGAATGTATCGCGGGAAGCAGATCGTCTTACACAAACATAACACACCTTCAGGTCCAAGATAGACCCGAGCTGTCGAAAATAAACCAGAAACGTCAGAAGATACCATTTGGGCGGGGTGGAGAGCAATGAGGCCTTTCTTTATAGACAGTCCAGGACGATGGAATCTCGCAGAAGGTGAGAAGCCCCCGTGGCAGTTTGTGGTTCCCGATCACCCTCACTGATAACGATTAACGACTTCCTCGATAAACAACTGACGGTGTCTCCTCCGCTGCGATTGTACACCGCCAGTGGGTTCTATCCAACCTTGCACCGACTCCCGAGATAGGCAAGTCCACCCTCGAGATCAGGGCTGCCCATGGATTCTCTCAAAGGTCCGGTGCCACTGACATTTGGCGGCGCTCAGATGCTGGCAACGCAACCCTTATTTATCGAGTATTACTTCGCTGTCTGCTTGTGTCGCGGCCTTCTGCGCCCCCTTTTGTACCTAAGAGACGAAAAAAAGGCCCGCGGCTCGTGGGACGCGAGCATGCAACAAGGCGAAAGGCCGGCACCCGCAGATACCAGGTTTCCCTTGCTTCTCGGACACTTGCTGATCACGGGTTAGATAAGAACGGTCATGACAGGCCAGCATCCCAGCAAACACTCTAGTATGGCTTGTCGTATTGTCGTCAGAAGAAGGTCGGTAGCCGCCATAAGATGAAATAAAATTGTTGAAAGTGGCCGATGGCCGATGGGTGAGACAAGCATTGCCCATGGCTTTGGATTTCCTTTTTTTTTTCTTTCCTGCGTCGTCGAGGATTCCATGTCTAGAGTTAACGACAACGTCTGTGTGTTCCCCTCGTTTGCGATGAAAAAGATGAGACGGTTCGTGGAATTAGGCAAGTCTGCAACCCTACGTCTGCCGCGATAGGGGACTTTGAAACCATCTGGCTCCTTGATCCCGTCCCGACATAATAACCACGACCTCCAATAGTCAGGGATACCGATGAGGTAGACATGGGGTTTGGAGGTAGTGCGAGAGCTGAGGCTGTACCCAGCTTCTTTTCCAGCACTGAGTCAGCTTCAGCAGCAGAAGATGGAGGCAACACACAATGAGTGCATGAGAGGGAGTGTGTGTTTTGCGCCGGCGGTGGTTAATGAGAATACCCGATGTTCAGTCGGCACTTATCAGTAGTCACTTATCTGTTGTCACAACAAGGCCATCATCTTCCCCTTCGCACCAGACGCCTTGGCGTCTTCCAAAGTTGTGGTAAATGCTAAGATCCTCCCCACAACTCCAAAATGCCCGTGTGGCACACCCAAAGAGGCAGCAGTCAGTGCCTTACCTAATCCGTCCAACGCTCGGAGCCTCTCTTCGTTTAATTCCGACGCCATGCGAGACACATCAACCATCTGTGACACTCCCAAACCAACCCATCTTTATGCCTTACACGTGTTCGTTTTCGTCGCCTCGTTGAATGTCAAATTTCACTCCATTCTTGTGTCAGTCGACCCAGCTACGCGCCAAGTCGGCCCACCGTCCATCCGCCTGGGACCTGCGAATTCTCCGACTAGAACGACGTAACGTCACAAACAAACCGGCTGCGGTTTTGGCTATGAGGTCTTCGCACCACTCCCCCGGATTTTCGCAGCTTTGATATTGGCGCCTTCACCCTCATTCCATCTCCTGTTCCACTCAAAGCGGTCATCTGAGTTCGGCCAGACCCCTTTTAGAAGTTTGAACCTAGGCTCACGGCCCTTCCTCCTGAAGAAGAGAAAGAGAGGTTCCACCCCCCCCCGGGCAAGACTCAGGCAGTTCCCGTCACATCTCGTTGCCGTTCTTCGTCGCCGTTTCCGCCATCGTCTCCTTCTCCGTCCTTACCACTGCGTAACAACAACAGCAGCAGGAGCAGGAGCAGCAGAAGCAGTGGCCGCCATTGCCGTAGCTGAGTCAAATTTAGTTTGTTCTTACATCGTAAGGAAGAGATTGCCGCAATGTCCTTTGTCGACCTCAAACACATCCCCTGCCCTGCCGGAGACAGGTGCACCGCATTCCAGTGCCTCTTCCAGCATAAAGATGACAGGGATAAGATGGCGGTCCCTTCGGTCCCGGCACTCAACGCGTCAGCAACGTCAGTCAAGAGGTCGGCAGATACCACGACGGATGCAATCTGGGATGGCCATCGGAAACGTCTGAAGGCTGCCCACGACGTCAGGGACCCCGCCAATTCTGCAAGAACGCCTCGTCCTATCATAACCGCCTCAAAACATGACACGCCATCGACGAGACCAGATGGCACTTTGTCAGCTCTCGCTCGGCCTATTTCACCTCCACCTTTAAATCGCCCATCCTCCTCCTCGTCGACCGGGGAGAAGTTGCCTCACCCACCCGTACCTTCCCTTGCTTCATCCGACCTTAAGAAGTCGTCAAATCACTCTACCCCCACTAGATACTCTCCTTCATCTTCTGTGAATCACTCATCCAAACGCAACAGCAGCTCAGTCACTACTACTCCCTCTACCTCTAATACAAACCCAGTTTCTGCCGATCAAGGCACCACCGCTTCTCTCCACACTCCCTCAACACCCACCACATCCAACACTGAGCAGCCGCCTAAGCCAAGGAAGCCAGAGACTCTGACCCCTCGTTTACTTAAATCATCCCCAGCCAAGTTCGATATCCGATACAAGCTCGTGCAGATGTTACACGGCGAATATACTCGCCTCAACAACGAACTCAAGAAGACCGCCAAAGACGCCGAAGAGAAGAAACTCATTCTCACAGATCAGGACCTCATCTGGAGAGTTCTTGACGAAGAGGAGACTACAGCTATTGAGAAAGGCGCCATCTACTCAAACGTTATCAAAAACAAAATCATGCAGTACAAGAAGATGACACTGCTGCAGTGGAAGGACGAGAGGGTCGTCCACTACCACCAGCAGACCCATAAAGGCCCTTACAAGAAGTTGCTTGCATCTCCCAAGAAGGTTGTGACTGGGTTGACGCCTGCGCAAGAGGTCCAGCTCGTGCGCCACCTTGTCACCCCCATTGATGGTCTCGCCGCCCATGGCTACGTTTCGTCCGTTCCTACTGAGGCCAACATTAACAAGGCCCGTGAGGGCCTAGAGGCCGCCAAAGGCTGGGAGAAGTGCGATCGCTGTGACAAGCGCTTCCAGATGTTCCCTGGCAGAAGAGAAGAGGACGGGGCTCTCGCCTCCGGCGGCACTTGTACCTTTCATTGGGGCAAGACATACTTTCCCGAACGCCAACTCGGCGACAGATCTAAGCAGCAGAAGCGCTACCGATGCTGCGGTCAGGCAGTTGGGGACTCCGCCGGATGCTATACCAACCCTCATCATGTGTTCAAGGTTTCGGATCCCAATCGACTAGCCACCATTCTCAACTACGCCGAGACACCCGCAAACCCCAATGTGCCTTCCAACAGAGCTGTGTGCTTCGACTGCGAAATGTGTTACACGGTTCACGGCCTCGAGCTAGTCCGTCTCACAGCCACAGCTTGGCCCACCGGAGAAGAGTTGCTGGACGTCCTCGTTCAGCCGGTCGGCGAGATCCTAGACCTCAACTCACGATATTCGGGTGTTTGGCCTGAAGACATGGCGTCTGCGGAGCCGTGGTCCACCAAGCGGGAAGACCCTACCCCCGCACAGGCCAAGAAGATGGCTAGTCCCAAGAAGACTAAGAAGAAGATGAAGATTGTTTCATCGCCCGAAGTGGCACGCGACCTCCTCTTCTCTCTCATCGCCCCCGACACCCCTCTCATCGGCCACGGTCTGGAAAACGACTTGAACGCCGTCCGCATCGTACACCCGACAGTCATCGACACCGTCCTCCTATTTCCCCACAAGCACGGCCTCCCCTATCGCCAGGGTCTGAAGATGCTTATGGACAACCTCCTCAACCGCAAGATCCAGGTTGAGACAGTCGGCAATGTCCAAGGTCACGACAGTGCGGAAGACGCTAGGGCTGCGGGCGACCTTGTGCGTTTCAAGCTCTCGGAAGAATGGAAGAGCATGAAGCTCAAGGGCTGGAAGCTGAAGGGCAATGAGTTTGTGCCACCTGGCGGAAAAGTGGACGACTTCCATGGCCATCTGACGGTGGAGTTCCTTGAGTCTGCCCTTTAGCGGCGGGTGGACTTTGCCCATACTTGAATTCGGGTGACGTTGGCGTTTAGGAGGACTGGGAGTCCCATGATGCATTGGGAGGCGTGGAACCGGCATAATGATACCTAGCCCTCGAAAAGGGCAACTCTAATAATAATGGGTCTTTTCCATCATTCTTTCGTTCCCCCGCGAGCATTACATGTGTACAGTCACATACCGTGCTAAATGGTTTCAGGTTGTGGGCCAATGTCGAATCAACAGCAGGTCGAGCCTCGGCCACAACCTGTCACAGCGATCCAATCCTTCCTCGGCATTTCAAGGCCCGGACGGCAGCATTCAACAAGACCATGATACGGGCGACATGTGCCGGCTCTCTTAGCATTAGTTTTTGACGTGCCCGCCGTAGCACGAGATGACCTGGCCGTTTATTTAGTGATTAATCGTACAAGTATTGCAATGTGAAAACCACGATATCCATCCTAGACCCATTTGGGGGAGCCCGAATGCTCGAGGCCAAGCCAGGTCACTAGCCAGTTCATGGTCTTTAGTTTGTGTGTTCTTCCAAGTCGGAGGGGTGGGGAGCTTGACTTTTGAGTGGATGTTGAGGCTATTGCGTTGTCTGGAAGTGTACAAATGATGGTTTTCTCGCCATTATCCTCAATTATTCTACAGCTGGGAGTGAGGCCCTCCACGCATATCGTGAATTACTGATAGAGCCTACCCTAGAGCCACCGAGTCGCCATCATCCGTACGCTGGGGGCACCTTGAGTTCTTCAAAGATATGTGTCCGTTGGTGGTATGAATGGTCCTCCCGTGTCCGTGAATGAAGAAGTGAGTGGAATGTCGGGGAAGCGGTCCACCAGAGGCCCTTGTAATGCTTCATACATCATGAGAACTACGGCTGGGAATGTTGACTCGCTTCATGGAAAGGAGGCAGAATTCATTTGCCCTATGATTACACTTATCGAAGTGGTGACTTGCCTTCAAAGTCTATTATACAGCATCGCCTTTTCTTTTCTTCTCCCTCCGAAGACCTTACGCCCTCCCTCATACTCGTAGCACTTTACGGCCGTCCAACGTTCAACAACATCTGGTTGCCGTTTTTGCCGCCGCTGGGCAAGTAAGCGACATTGGGATTCGCCGACAGCGTTGCGGCGATCTCCCTGCTAGCCTCGATCTTTCTGATCTGGACGAGACCGTCGCCGTTCTTGGCGATGGCCTTGCTGATGGTCTCGGCACTCTCAGCCTCGCCCTCGGCGCGGATGACGTTGGCCTGGCGCTCTTGCTCAGCCTTCTCGACGATGAAGCGCGCACGCTCGGCGTCCTGCTGGGCGATCTGCTTCTGCTCGACAGCTTTGGTGAACTCCTTGCCGAAGGTCATGTGCGTGATGGAGACGTCCTCGAGAGCGATGTTGAACTCGGCAGCGCGCTTCCTCAGGTCGGAGCTGATGCGCTGCGAGACGGCCTCACGCTGAGTAATGAGCTCTGCGGCGTCGAACTGCGCGACAATCGACTTGAGAACTTCGTTGCCGATGGAGGGGAGGACTCTCTCATCGTAGTCTTGGCCAAGATTCTAGCGGGGTAGTTAGAGTCTCGAGGCCATTTAGAAGTTTCAGACGCCACGAGGCTTACCTGGTAAATCTTGGGGAGAGCCTGAACCTCAGGCCTGTGCAGCACACGGAGAGTCAAGCTGACCATCTGGAGATCCTTGCTGCCCGTCGTCGTGGCGATGTTTCTGGGCTTCGTCCGTACATCGAAGACGATGCTCCTCTGCAGCCATGGCACGAGGAAGTGCGTGCCCTCGTTGATGACGGTATCCTTGACACCAGAAAGTCTGTCGAAGATGACAGCTCTGGATCCACCCTTGACATCGTAGATTGACGACTGCAGCACCGCGACACCGACGGCTGCAGGAACGGCCAGACGGTACGCAAAGCCCAGAGCTTGAGCCATGGTTTCGGAAGCGAAAAACGGGGAGAAAGGTCGACGGGAGATGCGTTCAATAAGTGCTGCTGTCCGTTGGCGGAGATCGCGGGCTATCCGAGTGAGACTTTTGGACGGTGGTGGTGGGCTGGTCGAGCGGTTTGAGGACGGATGAAGCTGTCGAAAGCTCCTCTCGCAGAGGCATCGGTAAGCTCCGTTATGGAATTTCGGGCCCATCGGCTGGGGGGATGGATGGTGACGGTTCGAAGGTACAAAAGGCGCTAAGCCGTTTTGGGACGTGCACCTCAGCCTTCGGGTTCGGCAGGAAGGAGACAAGATTTGAACCTCGTCTGATTCGACCCATTCCGATCTCCAGCTTAACGACTTACTACCCGGCAACACATCACCGTCCACCACACACCGTCACGATGAGACCTACGCAAGCTCTTATGGGAGGACCCAGCGTCCCTCACGGAAAGTACCAGCAGTAAGTGACGCCCAGTCCGACGCCAATTGAGAGAGGAAACGGGAAGGGCCTGCGTGCTTTTCCGAACGGGAGACCGAAATGATTCCGCTTGTCCGCCGCGTCTTGCACCACCTTTGATTGTATTCTGAGTGCATGCCGCTGACATCTTTATAGCTACCTCGGCTGGTGGGGACACATTGGTACGTTACCTCCTGGTATATCTGTTGGCGGAGCACAATGGCGACGCGGTTGAGCGATGCATGGTTTCTCTGGATGGAACACTGCAATAACGAGGAGGGGAAACGACAAACTGCTCATCACCGAGACGATACGATCGGAAGCAACAAAAAACGAAACAACGAGCTGACGGTCTTGTAGGTGGCGAGAAGCAGAGAGGCATCATCACCTACGGCCTTGCCCCCAACCGTCAGAACCCCTTTGCCGGCGCTGCCCACGACGCCGTTTTCAACACCTGGCGCCGCTTCAGCGCGCAGGTCCTCTACTTCCTCCCTCCTCTGGCCGCCGGCTGGTATCTCATGGACTGGGCCACCCACCGGTCAGTCGCCTCTTCCGAACGATTCTCCAAGGACTAGTTGAAGCGAGATCTCGTACTAACATGTGATGCAGCAACCACTACCTGAACTCTAAGCAGGGCCGCGCCGAGTTCGGCGACGAGGAGTAAGCGCATCTTTCAACAACGGTGGACGACGAGTGTTAGAGGCGGACAACGATTCCCTGTGTCAAAACACATGTGTATATCAACTACGTAGAAGGGGAGATATGGAATAGAACCCCATTTTTGACGATTATAAAACATGAGACGTCAGTTGCTACAAAGATATCCAGTAGCCAGCATTATGTCTCGGCGAAGGACATTGCGAGCTGTTGTTTCGTTAAACCTTGCTGGCTCCTGGAAAAAGGTCGCCAATCTCTTGACCTTCGCCGCAGCAGCAAAGGGCTTATTAGTTCCCGACCCCCAAAACACAACCCTTGCAGCATCTGTATCAAATGATTCACCTCGCAAATCCGCCATTGACTTGGAATTGACTCCAGTGGACAGCCGAACAATTTCATAGCCACTTTGCGCTGACATTTGTGCAATGTCCGGATCGTGATTGGTCGAGTCAAGCCACGTGACCCATCCAATAAGATCAGGTATCAGCCAAGCAAAAGTCCGGCGCGGATCTACCGTTCTCCGCGGTACCTCTGCCATACAAGCTTGCAAGGTGGGGTCCCGCCGAAAAAAGCTGCATGGGCTCTGCAGACAAGGAGAAAAAAAAATCGAGCCTCTGCAATCCGACTTCGTCCCAGCCGAGAAGCTTCAATCACCAGCCCACCGCCGCCAAAAGCCGCCGAGTCACCTTCCTCGCCCCTCTCCCTTGTCTCATACTTCGAATCACTCTTCTTTCCGGAAAAGTAAAAGAAAACCGTTACAATGGCCGCCGAGAAGCCCGACAGGAAGGAGAAGAAGGACAAGAAGCGATCCGTGTCCGACGGCGCCATCAAGAAGGACAAGAAGGATAAGAAGGAGAAGAAGGACAAGAAGGAGAAGCTCGAGCGCGCCCTTGATGAGCACCTCCAGGCCGATGTCGCCGCCACCGCCGTCGCCAGCGGCGAGATCGCATCCAAGGCCACCGCCGAAGGCCTCCCCGTCGTCGGCGCCCTTGTGCCCTTCGCCGTGCCATTGGCCGACGAGAAGGCCATGAAGAAGGTCATGAAGTCCATCCGCAAGGGTAAGTTTCTCCCCCTCTCCACCGCGCGTAAAGGAGTAAGCAGCGTAGGCTAACACGGGGCACCCCAAACAGCGGCCAAGAACAACACCCTCAAGCGCGGTGTCAAGGAGGTCGTCAAGACCCTCCGCAAGTCCCCGGCCGCCGGCCCCGGCAACACGGCCTTCCCTGGCGTTGTCATCATCGCTGGCGACATCTCGCCCATGGATGTCATCTCCCACCTGCCCGTCCTGTGCGAGGACCATAACGTCCCCTACATCTTCGTCGCCTCGCGGGCCGAGCTCGGCGCCGCCGCCAAGACGAAGCGCCCGACCTCCGTTGTCATGGTTTCGGAGAAGCGCTCCGCCGCCGACGCCAAGAAGGCTGAGAAGAAGTCGGACGCCAAGGAAGACGAGGAGGACGACGGCGAGGACTACTCTGAGGTCTACGCCGCTCTCGTCAAGCTTGTGCAAAAGGAGACTGCCAAGCAGTCCTTCTGGGCATAGATGCTGATTTTCTGCATGACTATAATGAACCGGCATCGTATACTTGGTATACATGTCTTTTGCATACCACCAAGGTGCATTGCATACGGAGCGTTGCGAGGCACAGAGATGAGGACATTTGTGGGTCCATGTACGGGGAAAACACCCTCTGACACGCGAACAACCAACGTCGGCGGAGACACGAATATGTTACGCTCGTTCCCTCGTCCCTCCAATGGAAGGGGAGCACGTGGTTCATGAATGGCAAAAAAACAACGGCTTTTTCGTTCGCGAAGGGGGAGAGTTGTATCATATACACGCTTCCTTTTTTCTTTTCTTTTTTGCCAATACGGCGCCGGACATACGGGAAAACTGGCTGGAAGAATAAGAGATCATCGGCGTTTCAGGGCACATGTTTGTTTGCACTGAGCAAGTTGGCCTTTGCCACTACTGCTCGAACCAAAATAAATGATTTTCAATCATTACAACCTCCGTTGGAACCTTTAGGGTGCGGAGGTGTGGAGGAACCTGCATCATCTTCTTCAGACACGATGTGTCAAGAGCACTGACGAGTGATGCTGTGATCAAACGTCGTGCGTGAAAGCAGGCGACACCCAATTATCGTCTGTTGGCTTTGGTGACTAAAGTTACGTTGTGTATGTCAAACCTCATTACCGTACTGATGGCCATCCATCGTTTGAACACCTCAGCCTCTTGGTTGGACTGGATGGCATGCGATGATCCGATAACTCAACCAGCATCAACATCCCTATATCCTACCATTCAAACATCATTTGGGTGTTGGATGAGTGCAATATGTATAATTCGGAACGCATATGTTCACAAACCCGCCATCACTCGTAAACTGCCGTCACATATGCAATAGTGGTCGAGCGTCTGGAATGATTTGGTTGATTGAAAAAATCATGGCTATCAGCAGACATAAAGTCTAGGTACATGGTAATGACACCAGCCGCGATAATGGGCTCTCTTTAACTCCATGACCTCATCCCATCCTACCCAACGATAATAGCACACAAGCGAACCAATTTCCCGAACGCTCGATTGAGTTCATGAAACATTAAACCGTTTAGTTAAAGGGGTTGGTACGGGTTCCCCACCAGGTGAGGAAGACCGACAGACCGACAGTCTCGATGACCTTGGCCAGGACGCTGACGCCGACAGTGTCGACAGGGCGCTTCTCGACAAAGACCTGGGAGATGTACTACCTTTCGTTAGCTACAGGTTCGTAGTGTATGTTGAGGACAAATATGACATACACCGGGAGCAGAGGTAGCGAAGAAAATCAGGGAGCCGAGGTAGGCAGCACCCTTGTAGGAGAGAGTGCCAGTAGCGTTGATGAGGGCGCCGACACCGTACGACTGGATGGCAGAGCCGACAAGGGAGGTACCCCAAGCGACAGCGGCACCCTGAGCCTCCTTGGAGCGAGCGAACTCCTCCTTGGTGTTGGCGGCCTTAGCGCGCTGGTAAGTCGCTCCGAAGATGGGGGTCAAAACTGTTGGTGAGCTTGAGTTAGCTGATGCGATTCGGGGTTGTGGTGTGACTTCAGAGTATCACATGGATTCACATACCAGCGAGCTCAGCCGTATGGTTGAAGATGGTGCCGAGGGCAATAGCCGAAGGCTTGACGGGGGGAAGGTCTGTTCAGATGAGTGGTCAGCGGCTACTTGCGTTTTTTTTTTAATAGCACCTCGACGCAGAGTCGAGCTTGTGACCGCGAGTTCAACAAAGGCATGTCTGTCTCTTCCGGGTCGATGGGTGAGCCAAGAGAGTTGGAGCCGTTCAAAGCAAATCTGAAGCTCACTTGCTTGGCTCGTTGTCGCGAGGATGGGCCTTCAACTTACAGTGCAGAGACATGTTTGCTGGTTGTTGGGTATCTAATGGTGTGAAGAAATCAAGAATTGGTTGGACTGTTGGAGTGATGTAAACAGAAACTCGGGGGCAGGAAGGCGGGAGGGCAGGTTTTTATGTGTTAGGAGGCGCCATGTGGATGAAAGTGAGCTACTTGTGACCTCAACCTCTGCATGCAAGACTTGCTGTGGTAGCCGGAGCAAGGCAAGTGCATCCTCCCGTTCGTCTCCAGGCGAAACAGGAGCTAGCTAACATCTGGAGCCGGGGGGGGGAAGGAGGCACTGCCAGCCAGATCGAAGTCTCATTCCATCATCGGTTGTCCCTGAGCCTGGGCTGGGCCTTTCCCCCCAGGCAATACGCGTCTGAGCTACGTACACTAAGAGACAGCTGGGCAGGGGGTGGGTTGTACCGAGAGACATGTCACAGCAAGCTCTCCCTTCTGGCTTTTTGCTACTGGCTGTATGTACGGTGGTGCAGCTTCTACTGCCAATTGCCTCCTGCTGCGCGTGGTTGGTGACCCAAGCTTTCGCTCCGACTCACGCCATGCCGCTTTCTCTCCTTTTCCAGCTGTCGATGTCGTGGTGTCGTCACCTGTGGCATGATGTCATCACCTTCACCCCCGCCGAATCCACCCTGGGCCCACACATGCTCCGACAATTGGTCGAGACTGCCAAAGACGTCTCTTCCTACGGTAGCCGCATACCTCTAGCCAAAGTTACCTATCCGTTTTTAGCCCGCAATAGTAATTATCCCATGTTTGTCCTGCGTACAGAATATCTCTACACCTGCCAGGTACCTGCCCTATGACGGATGCGGAACGTGTCCTCCACGACTTCCTGTATGGCATCCGCGCTGGAAGATGGTCATGGTGGAGAACTTACGAACATCTGGAGCAATATGACCGAGATGCCCCAGATGCAACTTCATGCCACACCGTATGCCTCACTGACCAATACAAATGCATCCGTCGCTTTCCTCCAGTCTATTTCGATTTTCCCCCCTGCCGCTCCATGGACCATATTATGTACAGGTACATGGCGTGTGTGAGGGCTGCGCCTCTTTTCCCGCCAACCAGCTTCTGTATGGAGCTCCGGTGCTGGAGACGCCTCAACCAGGGTAGCTATGCTGTGCCTTACGTACACATTGTATCATTCCTGGGCGGTCGATGAGTGAGTCGGTTGCCACAGCTGCCCGGCACGAATCGGCTTGGACAGGGTCGGCCAAACAAGTAAGATTAAGATAAGCCCAAAAACGAAGAGGTTAGAAAAGCCTGTCTGTCGCCAAGCTGGCGGAATCTTCATTCCAACACCGAAAACAATACTGATATGCACTGAGCACCAAACACGTCTTTTCAAATAAGAGCTCCCGCTAGACTTCGGCAATCGATAAAAGGCGGGTGACCTGGCATGTATTTCGGAAGCTTCACGGACCCCTGACGGCAATACGCCGCGCCCTACAACAACCTTTCTTCATCGCTTTATCGACATATTAATACAGGCATACACCACGTAGTTGATGGTGTTGGTGTTCGCCTCGCTATTCCCATGCCAGTACACCAGAATTTCCTTCTAAAGACCCCAAGCTCTATGCCATGTGCTGACCGTCCTCGCCTCCACGCAACGCAAGCAGCGCCCTCACGTCCGAAACATACTGCAAGCCTTCGAGCAATGGCACCAGGTGGAGGAGGTCGTTGTCCGTCGGATCGTTGATCCAACCTTGAATAGGAATCGCATTGTCTGTTGCAGGACCCATGTTAGATGGCATTTCTCGACACCCCAAGTACAACGTGCCGACCGATCCCGCATACCTTGATGAAACATATAACTCAACGGACTATTGTCCAAAATCATAACCTTGCTTAGGTCCGGTTCAACCGAACTGAGGTCCTTGATGAAGGCCCCTTGTCGGAATGTGCAGTGTTGTCTGTAGTATCGCGCCGAGAAGAATTTCCTCTCTGCTTCCAGCCAGTCGATGACGGGATCCGCGTATTCTTGAACCGAGGCTGTGAAGACAACTAGGTTGTACCACTTGCAAACCTGAACACAAACGTTAGCGGCTCGGCAGCCCTTGGGAGGCTTGTCACGGCTTCTTACCCGACGCAGGAAGTCGTCGCAGTGCGGGCGTTTGTTGACCCAGTAGAGAATCGGGTGCTGCGGTCCGATAGACGTCTGCCCACCGGCGCCTACGTAGGTCTGGTTTAGCCTGACTTCGACCATGTGCCCAGTGCTCATGCGTCCGCCCTTGGACATGCTGTGAATGAGGGTTTCGTCGAGGTCCAAGATGAGCGTCTTCTGGTGTTTGGGGTCGGTTGAAGGCTCGAGGTTGAGGTAGGAGGGCTGTCGACGAGGAATCAAGGGCCGAGGAGGAGCCGGCGTCTTGGGGTACCTAGTCAACGCGCCTGCGGGAGATGTCGGCGACTTGAGCTGGGCAGATATGTCGGATGGGCCAGATTCGCTGTTACCCTTGGAGCGTACTGCAGCAGACTGCGTCTTCCTATGCTTACGCTGAGGCAGAGCATCATCACTGTGTAGCTTTATGCGTATAGATCTTCGGGCAGGCGCAATCTCTTCGGAAGCGGATGCTGAGCGGGAGTGCCGACTAGAAGAGCCCCGACCATGACGGTCAGGGTCTGATTCTGATTCCGAGGATACGCCCGAAGAAGAGGACCCTGAAGATCCCATTGGTCTCGAGTAAGCAACACCTCCATATCCTGCGCTCCCCTGGCGACCCGGCTTTTCGTTCATAGCGTCTGGGTAGTCTGTCGCAAGCTTCTTCTTTCCGCCATGGAGTCCAAACAGTCTTTTCAGTGGAAGCAGGGGCGAAAAGTTGCCCGTCTCATCATACAGGCATGCTAGCAGGTATACTCCTGGAGCACCCAAGGTGGACAAGAGCCAGCGAAGCGAATTGATAAAGCCTGCGGCGATGCGCCGAGGCAGGGAGTGCCAAGTAGTCGACCTCGAGGCTGGAATTTTCGATTCTCCTATGAGCGGTGTTGCTTCGCTGGCGAGATCCATCCCATGGCCGTCGTTGCGCTGCTCAAAGGCGGATTTCTCGAGTGGAAACGTCTCGTCATCTTGATCGTCGTCGTCGTCGCCGCCGCCGTGTTTCTCAGCCTTTTCGCCGCCGCGCTGGTCGTCGGATTGTACGGCCAAGCCAAGGGAGCTGATGGAGTTGGATCGCGACGCAACCGGGCTCGGCGGCGGAGAGACGCGAGAGGTGATTATGTTCAACGAGTTCATCTTTGAAAGCATGTATAATCCATGAGGCATGAAGGCTCGACGACAGGTAGCTAACCAAGAAGACAAAGTTGGGAGAGATCGGGGGGGTCGGTAGTAAGGGGTGGTGTCGGTGGACAGGAATGTTCCAGACGTTCCGCGCGATGAAGGATGCGATGGGCGAGCAGTCGCGTCAGGGGAAAGGGGGCGTCGTGCAGCAGGTCGATGGACGCAACAGTCCAAGGGAACGAGTGTACGGGTGCCAGTCGTCTCTTGGTTCGTGGCAGAGATTCAGTCCAAGGGTGGATTTGCGACGGGTTGAGAACTGAGTCTGCGATGGCCAAGAAGAGTCCAAATCGCGGGTTGGCCGAATGGATCTTGCCCCAAATCCAAGTCCCAGGGATGGCAACTCTCTCAGTTCGCCATGGAACGATTAACACGGCTTTAGAAAATTTCGGCGCAAGGGGGGCGGCGCTGGTGAAAAGGGTTCGTCGGTCGGTGCTAACGAACGCTAAGAAGCGATATGTGGTCGTCAGCGCAAAGCCTGGCGACTGGGCTGTGTGGGAGGAGAGAAAAGGTGTCGAGCGTAAAAGGGACCGTCGGGCTTTCGGGAGTGGGAGGTATCGAGGGCGGCCGGGATACGGTAGCGTCCAAAAAACAACGTTGCGTTGGACAGGGCAGCTGTTTGCTGACTGGAAGTGCCAATCAAGCGTCTACTACCTATGTAGGTAGGTAGAGAGTCGAGAGAGAGTCTACACTAAGAGGGTCGGTCTGATTTGTTTCGCACGACGTCCCAGTGGAAGCCACGGAAGGGAGGCGGGAGCGAATGGGGGGTAGACAGCAGCAGTGGCTCAACACTATGCAAGTCTGCTGGGTTTGGCTGGGTTGGAACGTAGTCGTACTTGGGACGGTTCGATGCTGGTGCATACCTACATAGATAGCCGTATCGACGGTCGGTATTGGTCCAGCGCAGGCCGTGCTGAGGGAGGGTGTACCGTACCGTACCGTACCGCCCAGTGACTCCAGTCAGTCTAGTGATGCTTGGCTGCGTGGGTAGCAGCAGGACGGATACTGGGGTTACACTGCCTGCTGACCCTTGTGGGGGATGGTGAACTGTGCAATGAAGATAGGCTCACGTGCCGAATCTCGAACTGTCCAATTCCCCTTTTGGACGATACTTGTCATTTTTTTTCCCTTCCTGTCACGTTGTGCTTTCTCTTCCCGCTTGCCAGTCGCTCTGGCGGGAAACGGTGCAAAGAGGGGGGGACCAGCTGCTGCCAGGCGGTTATGTAATTAATGTACGGAGTACCTTAGCCCACATTCTACGCAGTAATGTATTCTTCCCCAACACAACATACCTACCCTACCAGGTAGGTACCTACCTATCTACACAGCATGACCTAAAGGTACCCATGTAGGTAGGTACCTTGACAAAGGCACTCGCGTCCCCCGAAGCTACCTAGGTACTTTGCGATGTACCTAGATATGTACCCAGGTAAGTAGATATCTAGGTAGGTAGCCCTTCTTCCTTGGAGCTGTTATCCCTCAATCAAGGGACTAAGAGAAGTTTTATCGACTTCTGCTGTGGTCTCTGTCTGATGTGATTGAATGCGTCCGTCAGCCCATGCCCGAGTCAACCTGGCTGACATGTGAGCTTTTCATGTGAAAGAGACTGACTCCACTTTTGCCTTTGTTGTTGAGACTTTTGATTGAACGGAGCTGGGGCAGACAGGGCCCGGATTGGGGGAACCAGCTCAGCGGTCCCTCGAATGTCCACAGAATACTGGTCTTTTTTGAGTGTCGCGACTCCGGTCCGTAGGTAGGTATTATTATATTCGTATCCGTGTTCTGTTGCTGCCCCGACATTCGTTCTTGGTTGATAGGCACCCCAGTCTTCAACAACTTCGGCAACAGTCCCCCTTCTCCCAAAAACTCTACAATCCGAGAGTGGCTAAATTGCCGAGGACCTGGGTGGCACGCTATTGAATCCAGCCTCTGGGTACTTTGATGTGACAAAGAAAGGAGAGCCGAATAGGACAATTGATTAGAATTGTGACTTGGCCATAGGATATCGATCGGTTGTTTCAATAGACAGGGCTTCGCTACCTTTAAAGCACGTAATGATTGCTTCAATTCTGCAAGTCTTTCGCTTATGCTGGAGTTTCCAGTTGGCTGAACCATGTATTGCTTTGCATTTCCGAACAGCAGTTACAGACTGTCTAAACGGGCCGCAATGTTGACTGGTATCTTTCCGAGGCCCTTCAAGTGATGCTCCAGTACCTAAGGGAACACGGCACGCCTTGCATTCCGTGCCATGCCGAACGAGGTTGCGGCTCAAACTGCAAGGTGAGATGCGTCCATGCAACGCATTGGCTTTCCCGTTGCCCAGCACACTTTACAAGAGATTGAATACTTGGCGACGCCTGACAATTCCCGTTTGCTGCTGGGAGCTTGCAGTCCGTGATTGCCACGAACCCGATAGGTTCGGAAAACACAATTGACCACGCCGGTAGACATGCATCCATCCATGCCCAGTATTACCTAGCAGGGGAGCGCTTGGCTCAAACAGATTCGACGGGGATAGAATCAAATTCCAAGCGAGCAAATCGCGAAATGCAAGCACATAAGCGAACAGCCTCACTTTCCAGCCGACGGCTCTCTGAAGGGTCGTCGAGATGACGGGCATCTCGCAGGCCACTGGCCAAAGGCCTTGCGCCCTAACGCATCACCCACAGCGGCGATTCAGTCGCCAACGTCATTTTGCAGCGATGGGGGGGGAGGGCAGAGGGGTATTTGTTCAGTGGGGTGGCTTTCTGAGGTGTCATTGGGGACCTTGCCAAGTGCCTCCCTCAGCACGGGCTACTTCGGTCCGAGCTTCGTGCGAACCTCAGCGAAGCCGCTACCCCCTGCCACCAGCTGTCCCAAACCTGGCGGTCATCCAATGCCCCTCGAATTTTTTAGCGTGACAAGGGGGGCCGGGTTGACTGTGTCCCTGTACGAGCTTCATTGTTGAGTCACAATCGGTTGCGCACAATTTATAATTCACCATCCAGACTTTCACCAAGCCACGAGAACTGCCATTGCATTGCGCATTCACGTGCTGCAGCAAACGACGGCCGCCGCATCCTTCTCATCGCCTGCGACTCAATTGGCCCACTGACTATCATCCAGAATATTTTGCGACGGCCCCGCGACCACCCCTCCACCCCCCTAGCAGTCTCGAACCGAAAATGGCGACCCTGAAGCCCAGCGCGGGGGATCTCGAGCGGTATCTGAAGACCCTCAAGGGTAAGCCCTTGGAAGCGTCAATCGACAGTCTGATATCGTATGGGCACCCGCAGCACTACCAAGCAAACGTTGACTAACAGATCAAACCTGCAGCCTCTTGAAGAGAAGACAGATCCAGGGATCCGAGCTCTGCGCCGTCGCGACCGCACACATCCTCCTCCAGGTCGTTGCCAAGGCAAAATGGACCGACGCCGACACTCTATTGGAAAAAGTCCAGCAGACCGGCTTGCGCCTCATCGCTGCTCAGCCCAAGGAATTGGTCGTTGGCAACATCGTTAGACGCGTGTTGAGCCTGATCCGGGATGAGGCCGCAGAAGACCGAAACGAGGACATCAGCGAGACCGCCACAGAGGTAGGATCGACGCCAACGACAGCAGTGCCAGACCCCTCGAAGCTGGAGCACCAGTGGCCCCCCTCTACCTATACCAAGCAGGATGCTGGCGCAGACTATATATCAAGCGGTCCGAGACCAGTCCGCCCTGGCGCCCTTACGTCCGCAAGCTCTTTTCACGTTTCAAAGTCCCTGTTCTCTCTCCTCGAGGCCTCTCCCCCGACAGACGCCAGCGGTATAATGGCGGGCTCGCCCTTTGGCAAGGACTCGGGTGCATCAACTCCCCTCCGTGGACAGTCGACAAGGGCACACGCTCTGAGATCAGAGGTCATTGAGGGTATCGAGGAGCTCAAGGACGAGATCGGCCAGGTCGATGACCAGATCGCTGCGGCTGCAGATGTGCAGATCCACCCCGGCGACTATGTGCTTGTGCACCAGCCTTCTGCCACAGTCCAAAAATTCATCTTGCGCGCCGCGACGAGAAGGAAGTTCACCGTTTTTATTGCCGCCGGAAGTACCCGCCGACCGGCCAACGAGACGCCCTATGCGTCGTTCAGGAAGAAGCTGGGCGCGGCAGGCATCAACGCCATCAGCATCTTGAACGGTGGCCTGATGGCTTACATGCCACGTATCAACAAGGTCATCCTGAGCGCAAGGGCAGTACTGGCTAACGGGGGCATCCTGACGGACGCGGGAGCCGGAGTCATTGCGCGCGCGGCCAAGGAGCAGGGCAACCCAGTCATCATTCTCAGTGGTGTTTATAAGCTCTGTCCAGAGAGCTACTTTGACGAAGAGAGCCTTGTCGAATGGGGCAGTTCCATGGGCCACGTGAATTTCGCTGACGGAGCCATGGTCAACGGTGTCGACGTTCGGAGTGCTGTTAGCGAGTTTGTGCCTCCCGAACTGCTCGACACCTACATCACGAATCTGTAAGTTGCATGGGCGCATGTATATGGTCGCGGGCTACAGCTAACAAGTACATAGCGGCGCGCACTCTCGCAACCACCTGTCGACAATCATCGCGGACCACTATAAACCGGAGGATGTTGATTTCCACCTTTGGAGCACTGAGGCCGACCGATGAGGAGGTGCCTAGGCAAGTACGTAACAAGAAACGGCTTGGCGCGTTTAACCTTGTCGGGACGCGACGGCGATGTCCGGCCCTAGCAGTGACTCACGGCCCTAGCAGCGAGAACGAAATCTTGGGCATAACCAGTCAACATATCCAGGCGCACGCAGTCTGGGCTGTATGGGCCTAACAACCCGCCGTCTGGCCTCTTTCTGTTCTAGGGCCAGGCCCGGGTGGCTCGGCAGCACGGCGTCAATTGGTGTTAAGGTTGTACATAAGTTTTTGAGGGTTCGGGTTTCCAACCGCATGGGAGACCGCGACCCGCTAGAGGACTGGTGGCTGGATGGAGTAGAGGGGCGTACAGCTGCCTACGGACGGGCCGCGTCAGCAAACCTGCACCGGGCCTTCTGGGGATATGACTGCGGACAATGGGTCGATCAGGGTTGAATGAATGGTGATCACCCTCCTGGGGGACAGGGTTGGGTTGCAAGAACAACGTGTTCCCATTGCAAAAGTCTACGCGCAGTCCGCAAGGTTAACCCCCTCACCAAGTTCGATGCTTATTTTTACCTGCCTGGTGGCGTGGGCTCGGCAGCAGCATTTAGACTACTGGAAGGCGGGGTTTCCCTGGGTTAAGTGATAGGCCATGGTTCGATGGTAGGACTCGATGAACTTCGTAAGGCTACGCGAATGGGGCGAACGACTAACAAATGGTAGAAGGCATGTTCAAGGTTGTGAGCATGGGCTTGAGGGGTTATATGGAAGGTGACGGAGGGGAGAATATGATTTGAGTCAACGGAGTTTAGCCCAGCCCAGCCCAAATGCCATATGATCGATTCCGCACCACACCCATCCGCTGCCATGTACCGCTATGCTATTCATAAGTCTGGTGTGTGTCCTTAAAGTTGGCTTTTGTCGCCCACCCCCACCACCTTCAGTCCATCCATCTTCTCCTAACCATCTACTAGACATCTCGAAACCGTGAGGGCGTATGAACAATACAAACCGTGCCGAAGTCCCAGACCGCATCTGCGAACACAGAGGGCTCCGCAACTCTCCGGACTTCACGACTCTCCCATTTTGTACCAACCTCATCATAGGCGTATGGCCATGAGGGAGACCGAGGCCGAGGTGGACGACGTCCCACCTCCGCCATACTCCGAGACGGACATCTACTCGATCTCGAGCCGGCACTCGAATTCGTCCCTGAGCTCGCCACTCGCTCAGTCCCACCATGGCGACGACGCCGCCTCTCGCGTCTCTTCGCACGCGTCGTCCCGGAGCGATGTCATTTACACCCCGCCTCTGACACCCCGCACCGGCAGCACGACCGGTCCTCACCACCACAACTCAGGCGCGAACCTGGCCAACCACGCGCACGCGCATGCTGCCGCGGCCCTCGCCGCCACGTCGGCGCACTCGGTCTTCGCGGCCGCCTACTTCGAGTCGAGGCCTGCGCCCGCCTTCCCCCCCTGGGACCAGCAGCTCGCCCACCTGCTCGCCGTGACCCCGTCTTCGACGCCGGACGACGTGCCCTGGCCCCCGACACTGGCCGCTCGCGACGTCACGCAGCAAGACTGGGCGACCTTCACCAACTGCCTGATCCCGCACCATACTGTCAAGCAGAACGAGGCTGTCATCGACCGCAAGCTGCAGGCGGAGGAAGAGGCCGTCGCCGCCGCTACGTCGCACGGCGGAAGGGGCGACAACAGCCCCAGCGGTCCGCGGAGCATCATCAATAGCAGCCACGCCTCAGCGCAGCTGGACCAAATCCGCACCGACCCGGGCACCGACCCCGGCGCGGCGGTCGCTGCCTCGAGACTGAGGAGGGAGGACGTGGAAGCCGTGGTCGCACAGTGGAACGAGGGCTTCTTCCGCCCGAGAGGCGTGGTCGTCCTCCTCACCCCCGGGATCGAGGAGCTGCGTCTGCCTGACACCTGGGACAGGTCGCTCGCCAGGGAGGTCGGCAGCCCAGGCGTCACAAGCGGGGGAGGGGGCGGCGGTCCGACGCCCGTGCCGCTCGCGGGGCCTCATGCGGGTGGGAGTCCCGGAATGCAACCTGGTCCGGGTCCGAGCGAAGCCCGGGGTGGTTGGAGCTTTGGCGGCATCACGGTCACGACGGACGGTATCTCGATTGGGGACCGCATTGTTGCGGATAGCAGTGGCATCAGGTTGGGAAACCTGATTGCGGATGAGAACGGTATAAGGTTCGGGAGCAGCACGACACCCCGCGCGCAGCCTCACTTTGTCGGTCCGAATGCGAACTGGGCTCCCCCGCCCACACATGCACCATCGGCCGCCTCGCCCATGCCACTTTTGGGGCCCAGACCTGGTCCTGGCCCTGGTCCGTTCCCTCCCCGACCTCACCCGCACAATCACGCTCGCGCCCGTCCCGGCAGCGGCATCGGGGCTCGATGTCGCCCACACGGCCGTCGCCCCTCCGACCAGCGCTCCGTCTCGACATCCTCTTCAGTCTCCTCCGTCTCCTCCGTCTCCTCCACGTCGTCCACGTCCTCCGTCGGGTCCCTGCCCGACTACGAGGACCTCTGCTCCGCTCAGCTGCCCGTCTACAAACAGCGCGTGGCATCGTGGCTCGCGCACCCGGATCAGCCCGTCACCAAGGCCGATGTCGCGCAGGTATGCGACGAGATCCGCTCCGCGCAACCCGCAAGCGGCGCATCAGAGGAACCAGAGCAGGACAACCCGACTGCCGCCGACGCGCCGGAAGTGGCCGACGAAAAGGCGCTCAAGGCGGAGCTCAAAAGCCTGACGCAGGAGTGGCGCAAGCTCAAGCGCCAGCAGCGCGCGGCCCGCAAGGAGAAGCGGCGGGAGCGCCGCGCAAGGCGGAGAGAGGAGAGGAAGGAGCGTAGGGAGCAAAGGAAGGAGCGCAGGGAGAAGAGGCAGGATGGCCGGTGGGATCAGAAGGAGGCGAGGCGAGGCGCCGGCGGCGACGGAGACGGGGCGGCAAGGGGCAATCACCAACACCACCACCACCACCATCATCACCACGGCCCGAAGCCAAAGCCCGCGCCGCATCCGCCGCCGCCTCACGCTATCCACGTCCCGCCGCCGCCCGTATTGCATGCCCAGCCCATACCGGCCGTCCCCATACTCTCGCCGAACGGCACCAACAACTTCCAGTGGGGCGCAGGCCCGGGCAGGGGGCCCGCGCCACCGGGCGGGTTCTCGGTGGGCAGAGGGACTTGGGCCGCGGCGTTCGGCAGGGGCTGGGGCCGTGGGCGCGGTCCCGGAAATGACCACGCGTTTCCGCCAAACGCCGGGCATCCCCATCCACATGGTGCGTGGCCTGCCGGTGGTAGCGGCAAGCGGGGCCCGGATACGGCAGTGCCACCGGTGCCGCCGTCGTCCTAGGCACTCCCTAAGGCTGCGGAGGTGACAGAGAGAGGCATCGCGCGGAGAATGGAGCGCAGCAAGCTGAATAAGGCGGGAGACGGTTTGTAAGATAACGATGCCGGGAACGGGAGTTTTGGTGTTGGAGAGCAAGGAGGGGCGGGCGGTGAGGATGAGGTAAGACTGAGCAGAGACACGGCGAGACGCAGAGGGTGTCGGAGAGCATTAATGAGCTGTCAGGGAATCAATCTGGATGGACTTGAGATCAATGGCGTATGGGGAGTTGGTGCGGAGACACGTCGGGCGTTTCGCAAAACAGCATACAAATATAAAGAGAAAAAAAAAAAGAAATGCACTCAAGGTACACCAAGGGGCTGGAAAAAGTACCTCGCGTAAAAGTGTGTCGTATAGAAAACAAGGCGGAAATATTTGCATCCATTCGATACCACCACCGTTGCTTCGTCTATGTTGTTCCTTTTTGGTTACGTTACCGTGCTATGATGCATTGCGTCCCATCGCAGGGGTTTTTTCCTTTTGAGGCTTTTGAACTCCCCCGTATGATTCGTAGAGACATGCTGACCATTTGTCGACGGAGCTGTGTGTCTCGTCTGTGCTCTCTCCGTCATGATTCTCCTAGCAACCCAGACAACCTCCAGAGGTTTGAGCAACGAACGTAGCTCCCCAACTCGAAGAGCCACGCCGTCAGTCTCTGGTGATACCACCGGCCTCTTCCACGCCAGTATCGCTACTTGCACCTCCACTGCTTACTCGAGCACCAGAGCTACCGCTCTCAGCGGCAACATCTCCGGGTGCAACCAACCCCTATCTATTTGCATGTACGGAGAGTCAGACTTCTAATTCTTGCTCTCATTCTTTTCGACCAACTCGCCAACACCCAAGCCGCGGCCAACCTTGACCTTGCGCTTCTTGTCAGCGGCGGCAGTAGCGTTGGGGTCGCGGCCGACATCGCCGGCAGCCTCGCCTTCGTCGACGGCCTCGCTGTCCTTCTCTTCCTCGCGGTCGCGCTCGTCCTGGATCTGCTCGCGGATGTAGCCCAGGTCGAGCTTCATGCAGAAGGCGTCCTCGCCATCAGCGTAGTACTTGCTCTCCGTCTTTTCCGTCTTGAATCCCAGGGTTTCGCGGTAGAGGTGGATGGCTGCCTGGTTGGAGACACGGACGTGTAGGGAGACGTACTGTGCGCCGAACGTCTCGACCATGGCGAGTTCTGGTTACGGTTAGTCGGGGTCCCGACAGGGTCAGAGGTAGAAAGAAGCATGGACAAGGGTGCAACGCACGACTTTGGCGCATCAGCTTCTCGGCAATGCCCAAACGGCGGTGGGTGCGCATGACGCTGATGCTGGTGATGTGGCCATGAGGCACGCCATCGGCGGGCTCCTCCTCCATCTTGGCCAGAACGTATCCGACGATCTTGGGGTAGTCGTAGGGGGAGCGCTTCGGGCGCGAGACGTCGACAGCAACATAGCTGAGTTGGGGCCATGAGAGGGCATGGTAGAGGTAGTACTTGAGGAAGTAGTTTTCGGGCAGGTTTTCGAGGTTGGCGTGCTGTATGAGGGGGAGGTCGGAGGGCTTGAGGAGGCGGATATCCATGGTGGGCAATTTCTGTCGCGGGATTTCTCGGGGGTGACGGTGAAAGGCTCGGATTGACGAGATATTGAGTCGTTCGAAAGTGACAAGGTCGTCTCGTCTGGTGCGAGTGGGCGCGCAAGGCTGAGAGGGGTGTGTGTGCGGGTTGCCAATCGGATGGTGAGAGACGCTAGACATGAGGTAGACTTTTAGAAGACTCTGGTCGTTGACCTGTGAGGTGCGGTGGCCGTGGGTGGCTGTCGCGGACCCCACCACCGCCGCACAGGCTCCGAGGGTCGCTCTGTGGTGCCCCGCCAATTGTGATGTGGGAGGTGGTAGCTTTACGGAGTACAGTGTTCGTCTTTTGTCTTTGCTGCAGAGTTCACATCGTCCTCGATTTTAGTGTATTGTTTCAAGTGTTTGCGAGCTATAACAAAAAAAGATAGAGCAGCAATTACTTGTCCCAGTCGTCTCTTTGTTTTGCTATGAAGGTGGTATTCTTGAGTGTTGTTGAAGTTGAGCTACTTGCCTAGCTGGATTCCCCTGTCTGATAATTCTTAGCACGTTGTGGGAGCTCTGGCGGCGGCGTTAGTCGCCTCTAGCCAGACCGAGACTCGGAAACTACCATGGAAGCTTGTCCACCTAATTGAAAGGGAATGTTTCCTATATTTTAAGTAATTGCATGCTGAATACTCTAGTTGGCCTGTCGAAAAGAAACCGAGCGAGCGTTCAAGTAACTATTGGTACCTACCAACCCAATACCCCAGGCAAGCCGCTACCACTTTAGAGTGTATATGACCATTTCCGCGTTATCGCTATTTCCTCGCCTTATTGAAGAGTATGTTGGTCATGTTCGATAGAAATACCAATATATAACAAAGCTCTCAAAGTCCCTAGCATACCTTGATGATGGTCCAGCGGGCCCGGCTGGTTGCAGAAGTAGAGATCACCCTCCGATCCTAGCAAACGCTGACCCGGGATTGGTGCGGGAGAATGACGTGGGGGCGCGGTTGCAAGTCCACCCACCGCGGGGCAACTCTCTCAGGGGAGCTGTTGCGACAGCGGGGTAGCTTTTACCCAGGAACCCCGAACGTCCTGCCCCGAACAGCAATCCAGATTTCTCCCAACATCAATACGACGAGCTCGCCTTCCATTGGTTTCCTCGTCTCTGGCCGGATCTTTGACGGGTCACGAGAGCGGCTGGCATTGCCCGTTTGGGGCAATTGCATCTTTGGGGGTTCTGGTTCCTGCTGTGTATTGTGGTCCGCGTACCTATAACTATAAACCCCGAGGCCCCCCCGTTCGAGCGTCCTACCCTCGTCCTCTTCCTTTTTATCTGTCTGTCAACTCTCTTGACTTATACCCTACTGTGACCGTATTTTGTTCTTGTGCATGTCCGATCCTTGTCTTCAGTTCTTAGCTCCCAACTTCACGAAGAGAAATACCACACAATGTCTCGCTCCCTGGAAGGCAAGCTCGGAATCGTGACCGGCGCCTCTCGAGGTAAGAAGCACACAATCACATAACGTACCGAAGCGAAGCGCGTTGTGTAGACGGAGCACTTCTGACCAATCCCCATTTCAGGTATCGGCGTCGCCATCGCTGAGAACCTCGCCGCAAAGGGCTGCAACCTCGTCCTGGGTTATACTTCGCCCTCCTCCAAGACCCCCGCCGAACAGCTCGCTGCAGATCTCCAGACCAAGCACAACATCCAGACTCTAGCCGTTCAGGCCGATATGGGCACCCCTGAGGGCCCAAAATCCCTCGTAGCCACCGCCAAGTCCCACTTTGAGAAGCTCAACAACGGCAAGTTCCAGGTTGACGTGCTCATCAACAATGCCGGCGTCGCCCACAACAACCTGCTGCCGGCCGTCACGATCGAGCAGTTCGACATCTCGTACCGCGTAAACGTTCTCGGCCCGCTGCTTCTCGTCCAGGCCGTCCAGCCGTACCTCCCCACCGACCGCAGCGGACGTGTCGTCAACATGTCCTCCGTCAGCTCGTCGACTGGGTTCCCCGAGCAGAGCGTCTACGGCGGCACAAAGGCCGCCCTCGAGGCCATGACCCGCACCTGGTCCCGTGAGCTCAGCGAGAACGCCACCGTCAACGCCATTAACCCGGGCCCGGTGCTGACGGGGATGTACGCCGGTAACACGCCCGAGTTCAAGCGCTTCATCAAGGGCTTCATCGAGCACGCGCCGCTGATGAAGGCGCGCAAGGGCATCGACTCGGACGAGCTCGTCAAGGCGGCCGAGGAGGAGGGCGGCCGGCCGGCTTACGTCGGGGAAATTGCGGGCATCGTGGGCATGCTTGTATCGCCCGAGTCGGCGTGGTGTACGGGACAGGTTGTTTGTGCTAATGGCGGTATGTTGTTCGGCATGCAGTGATTAGTTGCTCGTGATGATATGAGTGATGTGTATGTATTTGGTTTGTTGGTTATGAGATAGATATAGAACCTTTTTTCCCTATATTCATTTGCGTAATAAACTCGGGCCTATTTAGCTTTGAGAAGTCAGTATTATCAACGAGCATAAAAACTATCGATCATACTCAGATCGAATGCTGGTACCATTTGGCCCTTGAATGTCGAGGTATGACAGTTTTGGTGAAATGTCACCAGCAAAAAGAGCGCTGAGTCAAACTTTCCAGATTTGCCCCGCCGTTATTTCAAATCAACCCCTCCATCCGCTTCGCCCAACCGCGCTCACCACCGCCGCGCCTCGGAACAGAAAACGTTGTATCATTTGAAACAAAACCAAAAAAGAAAAAAGAAAAACAAAAGAAAGGCCAAGGAACTGCATAGAATCGACTTGTTTCCCCTCTATATCTGTCAAAAATTTGCAAACAATGTCTTTAGACCCATTCGACGACGTCCTCACCCTCGAGGACCAGTTCTTCGCTGAGGGCTATCGCCAGGGCACTGAGGACGGCATCCAGGCCGGCAAGATCGAGGGCCGATCCGTCGGGCTGGCAAAGGGCTATGAAAAGTTTCTCGAGAGCGGCAGGGTACACGGCCGCTCCGTCGTGTGGGCGAACCGGCTGTCCCTGCCGCAAAAGGGCGGCGCTGCAAACCTTTCAAACTCTTCAGGCTCTTCGCCGCAACCATCACGAGACCCTGCCGGGGCGCCGCGGCGGCGAGATGCCTGCTCCCTGCCGCCGTTGGCGAGCAATGCGAGGCTCGAGAAGAACGTCACCGCGGCGTTCGCGCTCGTAGAGCCGGACACGCTGGCCAGGGTGAACAGCGACGAGGCCGTCAACGACTTTGACGACAGGCTCAAGAGGGCGCAGGGCAAGGTCAAGATCATCGAGCGCATGACGGGCGAGGCTGCTGCCGATTCGAAGGTGGTAGAGGCTAAGGGGATGTAATAAAAAAAAAAAAAAAAAAAAGGGGGGGGGGGGGGGAGTGAACGAATCTCGAAAGCGTGGGACGGTGTATCTTGTCGAGCATCGTTGGGCTTTTCCAACAAACGGATTGTTAGGATCTAAAAAGGGGCTAAGATACCCACCAGGTGAATATCACAGAGACAGCAAGACATACAAACTCTTTGGGACTCAAGATTTGGAAAAGTAAAACATTTAATGGAATCTAGTGCCCTTCATATTTACATCCACCCTTCCCTCCTTCCTCCTGTACAGAAAAGAAACCCCGCATGTCCTATGCTTACGCAAAAGTCCGGCAGGGGTAGCTGTTGCTCATCATGTTAGCAAAGGCCGTTGTCACCGAACCATGAAGAGTTTAAAAAGGACGGCCGCGCCAGGAGATACTCACCTCTCACCGTAGGACTGCTCCTCGGTGATCTCGTACTTGTGCACGTCCCACGCTCCGCTCTTGAGATCCTGGCCGCTGGGCGTCGGCGGCAGGCCGTTGACGAAGAGGGCTTCCTTGCTCGCCTCGACGGCCTTGGCAGCGTTCTTCTCAAGGTAGGGAGCCAGGCCCGTGGAGGCGGCCTCCTCACGGGCTGCGACCAGCTGCTTCTCGCCGGCCTCGCCGATGAGCTCGACGCGCGGTTTGGCGGCGGAGCCGACCGAGAGCAGGCCGACGACGTCGGCCTGGTTGACGACGCTGATGGCCGGGTAGTTGCGGCGGGCGTCGCGCTTCCAGTAAGGGTTGTCGGCGATGTCACCCGCAGGCAGGGTAACGGGGTCGTCGTAGCTGAGGGCGTCCAGGGCGCCGGGTGCCGGGTTGCGGAAGGTCGGGTTCAAGGGCACGCCGGAGGAGCGGTTGGGATCGAGGGCGAGGGAGCGGCGGATGCGCTCCCAGACACCTTGAGACTGGAGAGTGTGTTTCTGCAAGGACGGATGGTCAGCTGCTGGGCCAATTGAATTATTTCGTGATCGTCGGAACGGGCTGGCGACGGTGGTTTTCCTTGCTTCGCGGGCTGGGAGCGGGAAACGTGGTCCGCCAATTGGGCGTACCATGCAGGGCGTACCTTTGAGATTTCCACAACAACGCCTGCGGCAGCCTTCGAAACTGCCTTTGAGGCCATCTTGGGCGACGTCGTGAACGGTGGAGGGGAAGACTGGGGGTTCGATTGGCGACGGTTGGATGACCTGCTTGAGGATGGATGTGAGCGCTCCGGACGCCTGGGTTGTCGAGAGTGCTCCAGTTTCTGGCAAGGACCGGGACGGCCGAGGTTTTGCCGATCGAAGCAATAGCCGTGCTTCAATTTGCAACCCGACTTTCGCGCCGGGTATCCACTTCACCCTTTTTTCCCCCTTGCAGCCGATTATTGCTGCGATACTGCTATGCCAGAGTTTCCTGGGCTTCACGATTCGGCCATGGACTGACGTGGCACCCGGAATGAGGTTTCACAGTGTATCGCGACATGTCAAGTGGAGCATAGTGTCGTGCGTAAAAGGACCAACGCCACTTAATCAATTCCCCAGCTACTACGTACTATACCGATACAAGAAAATTCGAACCATGTCCAACCCAACCCGTCCAATTGCAAACGCGTTTTCCGCCACAGATTATACTTAAATAACAGTACTATAATCACTCGTCCTTCTTCTCATCTCCATCGGCGGCATCTTCCTTCTTCTCCTCGTCCGTCTTGGTTTCGCCGTTGGGCGCCTCCTCCTCCTTGGCATCTGTGGCAGCGGCTTCGGCGGCAGCAGGCTCAGCGGCGCCTTCGACGTCGCCGCCCTCGACCAGCGCCGTCACAACATCGACGGTGCCGGCGGGGCTGCCAGGCTCGGCAATGAGGACCTTACCGGCCTTGTCAATAACAAAGACACCGCGCTGAGTGCTCTTGGGCGGTTTCTTGAGCCCGATGGCACCGATGAGGGTGGCCTTGGGGTCGCAGAGCAGCGGGTAGGGCAGCTTCTGCTTCTCCTTGAAGGTGGTATTGGCCTTGGGAGAGTCCATTGACAGTCCGTAAATGGCGAATCCAGTCTTGGTCAGAGGCTCGTACGAGTCTCGGAAGAGACAAGCTTGCTTGGTACCTGGGTAACACATGGCCGGTTAGCGCGACTGGTGGGACCGAGTATAGTGTCGATTCAAGAGAGATGCTCACATCCGGGAGTCGAGGCCTTGGGATAAGTGAAGAGCACAACACCAGCCTTGCTCTTGTCAACAAGCTCCTTCAGGCTCGTCTTCTCGCCGTCGTTGGTCTCGATCTCGCCGCCGAAGCCGTCGAGGTCGACCGTCTCTCCCTTCACGGCCTTGACCTTCTTGTCCGAGCCATTGGCGGCGGCGGGCTTCTCGACGGGATCCTCGGCGGGCTTCGCTGCGGGCTTCTCAGCCTTGCCCTTGACGGCGCCCTTGACCTTCTCTGTGGCCTTTGCGACCTTGGAGGAGGCCTTCTTGGGGGCTGGAGCCGGAGCTGGCTCGGGGGCTTTGCGCTTGCGGAGCTCGACGGGCATGGCGTCTGCTTCTGATGGGATGCTGTGGGGAAGCGAGAATACAATTGGGGTCGCAAAGGATGGGGGACTTGGAGAGTGGTGTTGCGCTGATGATGCGACCCAGGTACGATGCAAAAGACGGGTGAAATCACAACAGATGGGAGGGGGTTATGAGAGTCGAAGGAGGTTGAGAGGTAAACAGAAGGTTCAAGAGGACGTCCTCGGGACGAGCCAATCAACGGCGACCATGGCCAGAGCTTCAACCGGGACCAGGGGGCTGATGCGATGCAGATGTGGTCCTGGTGGTGGTGGTGGTGGTGCTGCTGCTGCTGCTGCGGTTTGCGGTGCGGGCCCTCAGGCTCAGGCTCAGGCTAATTATTAAGCTCGGTCGCCGCGAGCAGCAACGGCAGGAGGAGGAGCCGTTGCTGTTTCTGGCGTGCGAGGATGGATGGACGGGGAAGGGGTGGTGCTGCCGTGTCAACGTGTGGTGCTGGGTGCTGGGTGCTGGGTGCTGGCTCGGAATCTGAGTGTCTGGGTCCTCCCCCCTCCCCATGGGATGGGAGCTGCAGCCAGGTCCATCCACCCACCACCAGTTCGTGTTTTCGTGCTTTCTCGGCTGGTTCTCTGCCGCCAAGCTCCGGCCTATTTCTGATCCACCATTTTCTTTTCCCATCCGCTCGCACCCTGGTTCCAGGCTGCGGTAAGCTTTTGACCACTGGCCGTGCGTTCCTCGACCCCAACCTGGTCGGTCTAGCCTCTCTCTGCAAGAGAGAGAGAGAGAGAGACACACACACAGAGCACGTTCTGGCGCCCATCGGGGCTTATGTGGGGGAACACCAGATTGCTGAATTCAAAGCCCCCAGGTGAAATTGCATGGTTTCACACTCACGGCAACTGTCCACAGCTGGTTTTTTTCGCTGCGGTTATCGCTGCCATCGAGATTCGACAACTACCTAATCATGTATCGACAAATGTGTTGTCTCGATATGGCCAATGTTCGGCACAGTATATCGCCTAGCCTCGATTCCGGTAGCGTCGAGCGGCAGTGCTAGTCCATTTGCGCTCCTTCGCTCACTCTCCATCAAGATTGTTTATCTGCATGTGTACCTATTCACTAGTTCGGTCTCTACCAACACACACTTCCCTCCTTGTGGTGCTGTCTGGTTGACTTTCCATTGGCATTCGTCAAAGCTGTTACCCACTGGGTTTATATGTCTCAAGTGAGGAGAATTCGAGGAGTCGGGTAACTTTCTCCCGTTTCTTACATCACTTTCGTCTTTGATTTTGTCCTTCTGAAGCTCTCGGGCCACACTTGGCATCGGCCTTTCTTTCACCAACACTCGGTTCGACCCTTGCGTATGGCTTTTACTACTTCTTACCTTTTTTTTCTTCTGCCTTGTTCAGTCCTCGTCGAAAACGAGAAAAGCCGGGTATTTCAAGACACGGCAGGCTTGCTGCGTAGCCATGTCGATAAAACTGGCATACTCTTGGGTTGAAACCATGAATATACTCGGCTACTAACTTTATGTCCCAACACCAATACAATCTTTCACGGGTTCGGTCTGCACCCATCAATATTGAAATGGCTACATAGGTCAAGCTCGCGCCTCGGAAGCATCGCAAGCGCCAGGTCATTCACCAAGATCAGGGCCCTCTGGCCCGGGCCTCAAGGGCGGCAACACTGCTGCAGCGGGCAGCGATCATTTGGCTGATGTGATTATTTAGACCGACACCCGGTGATCAACCTTCCTCGCCTGACTAACGATGTTAAAAGTCGGCGTGAGTGCAAGAACTTTCTTCATTCCAGCTTTAGCTTGAACAGGGACGGTGGTACACTAGAGGGTCAGACGGATCAGATGGACTATCTATACATTATCCCTTGAGCTGTATCGTTCGTTATCTATCCTACTAATCAGTAATGTCGCTTGGCCAAATGCCTCGTCTAACGAACGGCTCTGGACCAAGCAAGGCGTCCATCAGCGAAGGGTCTCGTCTTTCATCTACGAAACGATGGTATGTAGCTGGATGGATGCAAAGATCACCCTTCTCCCTCACGATGCATCCGTGATGCGCATGCCTTTGCCAAGCTGTTTCTCGGATTCCCCGATTCGAGCCCGACCACACACAAGTGGTAGGTATAACAGGCTGAAGTTTGGTCTGGTCTTTGCCCCCCGTTAACCCACTCACCCATCCACCCATCCACCCCACACCTCGAGGTTACCCTTGCTGCCAATCTTCCTTATTGTGCCTGTGATCCTGGCTTGACATCAACAATCAAGGCAAGATGGCCGAGCGGTCTAAGGCGCTAGCTTCAGGTGCTAGTCAAGTAATTGGCGTGGGTTCGAATCCCACTCTTGTCATATGCAGGCCTCGTTCACGCGGCCTCATTTTTTGCAGTGATGGCGTTTGTCCTGTGGTGGGTGGTATCGAATGACTATCGTGAAGTTTGGGAAGCGTAACGTACTTGCAGTGTCACAATGTACATTTGGACTGGCGCAGCTAGCTAAGGTAGGTACCCAGAGCACACACAAGGTGGCGCGCACCCAAAATTTTAAGCCTCTCCCGGCGGTTCCACTCTTTTCGTGCCGACGGTGGAATAGCAGCCCCCTCGGCAGTTAACGAGGGTCAAAAACGTGTCAGTTCATCTTCCTAGGTAGACACTTTGCTTTTCTTTGCTCAGCTTGTTTCCTCTCGCATCATGCTACTCTGACCTCATAATTAGCTGTTGGACGAGTCCAGCACAGAAACACGTCCTTTCTGAGCCAGATATGCAACTATCGCACTGATAATCCCGATACCTGCAATCACCCATCCCGGACCACGTCTAACCACAATCAGCCCATTCCGCATCGCATCCATAATCTCACTCGCCTGACTTATAAACTTCGGTACTTACACAGCTGTTAACCCACAACACAACAGCCCCCCCCTCCATTTCCTCCGTCTCAGAACACAGCCAGTATCAAGGAAAGGGGAATGGTCCCGATATGCGGAAAGGAAACCTGACCCCCAAGGTGAGTCTTGATCCCTGCATCATCTTCCGATCGGATGCCTTCTGACTGCCCTACCTCTCAGACCATCACGGCCCCGTTGGCGGCGTTCACGATGGCCTGTATCCTCTTCGCGTATGTTTCAGCACCACCGGAGTCTCATGAGGCTCACGCGAAAGTCGCGGTAGTTGACAGGTGTCATACTGACTCAAAACAGCTATACCCGCTCGTCCATCCGCACGGCGCGTGATCAAGCCGTACGTCTGCTCTCGTCTTCGTCTCACTGCGCCAATCCCATCCATGCTCGCTCATGTCCCACGTCGCATCCACCTCATTGGCCTGATACTAACATTGGTCAAGAGATACGGCAATGGCCCCAGCAACCATAGATCGTCGCCTCCGAGTTCCACCTCCTAGCGTCGCAGGCGTGCGCGCCGAATAGGCGACAGGCGAGGCCATCTCGATATCTACCGGGTCTTGCAACAATCTCACCACAGGACGACAGAATGGGAAAAGCCGAGACTTTACGGTTTCATGTTCATTGTCTTACTGCTTTTTTTTTTTACGGTTTCTGTGTGACTAATATCCCCTCATACTGCTTCCGTCTCTGCATTTGCTAGATACCAAATCAATACAAGCCCCGCCAGTCTTTCTTCGGCGTCGTGTGTGGGCTTATCGAACAAATCCCCCAAATACCTCGTGCCAGTAAATAGAGCACTACACAAGAGTGTACCGTTCATCGAGAAAACAGGCCCTCGTCGTGCTGCTCCCGTTGGCTGTCGTGGACTCCTTAGTATAGTTTGCGTCCATACAAAACCAAATAACACGCAATCTATAATGACTGGGTGTAATGAAATGGAAAAGATAGGGGAGAAAAGGCAAGCAAATCGATCCATAGACCGTTCGAAGGATGATTGTGTGACGTGACCTGAATCGAGTTTGTCTAAACCTGACGACCAAAGTTAAGGGTATCTGGAAAATCCCATCCCCATTTCCTAACAATCTCAACAACTCTTTGCTTTCGCCGTTGCTAAACCGCACATGCTATCTTGCTCAGTTCTTTCCCGCCGTCCTCTTGATATAACGCCACCCACGAGTTGTTAAGTTACCCAGGGTCAGGGCTCAGCGGGTGTGCTGCCCCTTTCCCGCTTTCGCTTGCCCTCAGCCCTTGCGTGGTTCAAATGCTTCATCACATATTCATACGTCAGCATCGTCACTGTCGCGGCCGGCACCGCTCGCATCATGTTAGTGCCCATGCCAGCGTAGAAGGCCCTCCACCCCTCCTCTTTGAGGATTGTTCGGAAGGTGCTGACCACGCCGCGATACTTTGGTGATAACGACTGCTGTTTCTTGCCATCTTCTCCCGTCATGGAGGAAGGCACCTTGATTCCCAGGCCCCGAAGATATTCGGCCCCTGCTACGGGTTTTCGTTGCGTCTGTAGCCTCGTGCGGATGACTTCGTGTGGATAGGTGGCGCTGCTCGCCATAATCTTCGACAATATCGAAGCGCCCAACACGCCCATCCATTGTGATTCTTGTGTGTCGCCCTGGGTTGGCTCGCCCATGCCCTGGCCGGTAAACCTCGTCTTCAGGTATTCGTACGCAGGGAACTGGACTGCCACGTGAGTGAGTCCCAGCAGAGCCGGAGTAAGGCCCGAGTAAAACGACAAAACGCCCTCTGAGGTGTACATCTTGCGTGCCGCGTCCAATGTTGACCGGTAATGCCACGAACTGTGCATTGTTGGTCTGGACGTCGGAGTGTTGCCTGATCTCGGAAACTGAGAGTAGTGCTTGCCCGGGTCATGCGCAACGCTCTGGGACATCAAGCGGGTCTTGATGACCCAGATAGGGTTTGTGACGATGGTGCTGCTGGCACCGGCTATGATGGATGACCAAAAGTTGATCAACACCGTGTTTTCTGTAGTCGACTCAGTCAGTCCATGGCCTAGTCTCTAGCTTACGATTTCCAGCATACCATGGCGGTGCTTCAGCCAGTCCTTGCTCTTGTTGTAGACAGTAAACCACACGGCCCAGGTGGGCAAATAACCCAGCACTATTGGGCCGAGTCCCCTATACATGCCGCGTATACCTTCTTCTCGCCATATCACACGGGCGGTGCCCAGCAGGCCATTGTAGAGTTTTGGGTGTCCGACGTGCCTTCCCTTCTCGACAGGATTGAAACCGCCCTGTGCCTGCAACTTGGTCTTGATAACGTCGAGCGGGCACGTAACCACGCCCGAAGTAAAGCCTCCTACGGCACCGGAGAGCGCGTTGAACTGGGCATCGGAGGCGCCAGCGGCCCACCTCTCGAAGGCAGTAATGGTTTCGGTTGCTGGCATTGCAGCAGCAGCTTTCTCTATGGTAGCCAACGCTGCGCGGGCCGGGGCCGGGGCCGGAAAAGCTCTGGAGCTGCTGTAGTTGGGGTATGTTGAGGTCGGATACGGCCCATATTCCTCCTCTGGGGAGTTAGGCACGCCTCGTTGAGCGTCGTGGTGCTCGTCGTGAGACATCCCCTCTTACTGTTGAGCTCGGTCAGGGTCCAGATGGCGGGTGTTGGGCGGGTTTGGCGATGGATCCGGAAGTGAGGCACGGTGACGTCCCGGGGTTTGATGGGTTCCCGTGGAGCAGTGTGTAAGCAGGTATGTAGGCTTGCGGGGTGCGTATCGGCTCGGAGCTGGTGTTGGGTATGGTTCAGATTCGTGCTGCGTCGTCGGGTTGGGTTTCTCTCGGTAGGCGTATGTCGTTTGGTAGTACCTTTCAATCAGGTAGATGTTGGACCTTCCCAAGTGTCCCGGTATGCGGGGAACGCTCCCACGCCGCCGTGACACTGAGCGACTAGCGGTTATCGCAGCCCATTGGCCTTGCGGGGAACAGGATGTCTAGCGCGGGAAGTCAGAGACGGAGTTGGTGGGCAAGGCGCTCCCAAGCATACGGGATTGGGAAGTGAGGGGCGAGAGAGAGATAGAGAGAGAGAGAGAGAGAGAGAGAGAGAGAGAGAGAGAGAGAGAGAGAGAGAGAGAGAGAGAGAGAGAGAGAAAGAGGCAGGCAGCAGAGAAGGTAAGGAAGAGAAGTGGTGGTAGTGCTCGGCAGGAGTGCACACTCGGGGGAGTTTGGAGATGGGATATTGCGAAAAAGCGCCGAGGTGGAGCGGGATGGCGCACGAGAGCAAAATGATGCGAGCCGTCGGTTGTCTCGTTTGGGGGTGCCCACGTCCTAGGGCGTCCTTGGGTGGAGACAGGAGCAATCCAATGGGCTGGGAGGAAAGAAGGAGGAGTAGTTGGAGGCGCCGAAGTAGGTGCGATGACCGCTGAAGGGGACCTGCGCGATGACGCTGCGGGGGCAGGTACTCAGTGCTGAGACCAGAAAGCTGCTCTCCTCGCCCGGGAGCTGCCGAACGTGTCTACCTAGTGTATACTTGCTTACAGCCCTGGCAGATCAGCAATTGAGAGCTGATGTAGGACTATAAGATCAATATCAGACCAAACAACGGATGGCGGATGAACCAAAAGGTATTGAGGAGCCAGAGGCTGCAACGTCAGAGTTGTGGAGGGTCTTGCTCAATTGAAGGCGGCTACATTCCAACAAATGCTAAGTGTCCGACTAACTAATAATACATGAACACTGAATCGCAATTATTATAGGAGAGAAAACTTTCAAGCTTCCAGGACAGAGAAAGGAGCTCCACCTCTGCCGGTTCTTTGCGGCTTTTGCCAGCACCACAAAAATCCCATTTCCCAAATCACCAGCAACAGGGTCCATGGTGGTGCCATGACGAGCAAGGAGTCCCGTCGGTAGCTTTCACAACCTCATCGATACACCCCATCCCTACGGATACTTATGAATGATCGTATGTGGCACGTGCTTTGCATGGATATACGCCACAACTGAGATGTGTGCCATATGTGGCTGGGGCCGGGATCTCGAGGAAGGTCACATGACCCGCCATTCCGGATCTTTGCGCCTCTCCGGGATGCTCCACGATTTTCCTAGAGGCCTTGGTCCCAACCTCAGACGATCCGCAAAACCGTACTCCGAGGCATTATCTCGAAACCTCTCCTCTCCCTAGTCCACCACCAGCCGCCATAATGACGTCGCTCATTTCGAAGCAGCTCGCCGATGGCATCCTCGCCCGCCCCTTCCTGAAGAGCATCTTCGTCCCCTTCTCCAACTGGTACGCCAACGCTGCCGGCCACCGCAAGCTCGGCTTGAGGTAAGCAATTAGACGAAGCCCACCACACACCGACCGGAACGGCGATGGCTGATTGTCACTTTTTTGTCTCTCGCCTGCAGATTCGACGACCTCATCGAGGAGGAGACCGATATCGTCCAGAAGGCCCTGAAGCGTCTCTCCCCCAAGGAATCCTACGACCGTGTCTTCCGCATCCGCCGCGCTGTCCAGCTCTCCTACCAGCACAAGCTCCTGCCCAAGAACGAGTGGACCAAGCCAGAGGAGGTACGCATTTCCCGATCGATTCATACAAGACGACTACGGGCAGAGGACTAACACCTCGTTTAGGACTACCCCTACCTCGGACCCATTATTCAGCAGATCCAGGCTGAGGAGGCCGAGAGGCTGGCCTTCGAGACGATGGAGGTTCAGAAGAAGCACCACTAAATGCGATGTCTCTGGGAGGGGGATACGCATTTGCCATGGAGAAGCGACGCCGCGCGTACGATGCTGTAAAGTATTAGGACGGAGGGAACCGCCTGGCCGGGGCGCGCGACAGGAATTTAGACCAGGGGCAGAACCAAGGCCAGGCGGTTCGTGTACCTTATGTATAGACCTTTTGGGGGTTCTTGTCTGTCAATTGGAACACCCTGCTACAGATACAGGTTCCGCTGCGCCCGAATAGTACCAATCGACGACTCTTTTTTTGCGTTGGGATCTCTACAGTCTCACGGGCGGCCCTTGCCCCCAGCACGAGTTCGCAGAGGCTAGCTGACATTATGCGCCCTCTGACTGGTCCAACCCCCAAGGCCCACCACGCTCTCACATGAGTAACGACTGCCAAGCAGTGTTATTGCAGTGTCGCAATTGTCAACAGTGTCCAACTGACACTCGAGAGATGAATTGTCTCTTCTATCTTCATTCAAAGTCCTACCCATTTAATCTCGGCACTTGCAAGTCTCTAACCGTTCTCTAAAAAAAAGTCTCAAAGGGTTAAAACCCCACATGCATGTTGCAAGTCGGCTAAGGCTACTACGTCTCGTTGGGCTTATATTCCGCTTCTTGCAGAGGCTCTAATATGGCGCACTGCACAACGCGATACATAGTAAGGGCTTGTCTAACCAACATCTTGACTACCAGAGGGGACTCGGGCTTCCTTAATCACTAATCACTAACTCAAGAAAACGAAGCATTACCTCCGATGGTATCCGCCTTCTTCAGCCGGCGGTACCGTCACGCCCATGGCGATGGTATGTTCAAGCACGTCAACTCATGGGAATTCCGTCGCCCAGCAAACGCCGATGAGGCGAAGCTAGCATGTGGTGCCCGTACAAGCTCACAGCATCACTGCCTCTGAATCCACGACTGAGAAAGGCCAACGTCACTGCCTACTCTTTGTTCATACCGTCGGCTTACGATATACTCCCCACCAAACCATGGCGACAACTTAAGCTGGGGTTACTCGTCTTATTGCCATCGCCTCCACCCAGAACTAGCAAAAGACTACATCAAGACAAGCTTGATAGCCAGGCAGGATCCATGTTCACGATCTAGTACGTCAACCAGCTCGTGGCCTTACAACATATTCCGCGCCCTACGCGACAGAGGCTTTCAAATGTTCAAGCTGTTCCCTTTTCCGGCTACGGTGCCACTCAATGTGAGGCACAAGTCCGGCCAACACCGAGCCAAACCGATTCTTTAAACCCGTAAATGGCGGGCCAGAGAATACTTAGACAGCCCTTGGCCCAAGCAGCCAGCATTCTCCTCCTGTGTGCAAAACCCATCTCTGACTCCGCAGTTGGTGATTTATCGGTTTCGAATCCACCTTACCGCATCGGCTCATACTTCAACCAGGTAAAGCCAAAAAACAGCAACACATGAGCAATAGGGCCGAGAGTTGGAAACAAATCAAAATGTGTAAATTACGCCTCTTTGAACTCCCGAGTTTCCTCATGCCCTAGATGTCACACTCAGACGCCAGGAGAAAACTTCACCAAGTAAGCCTCTTCCTGTTATAATGCTGCCTGCCATCATCACCATCCCAAAAGTCCGAGGCCGGGTAGGGAGCTTCCCTTCCTACAATGGGCAATAGGTTTCTCCCTCCTATGCTAACAGGTGATATAACCAAGTCTATTATTACAGCGAGACATACTTCCATCTGGTATGAAACGCCTCTTCCGACAAAAAGAGCACCCCTCTGGGTTCTGTTGGTTTTGTGTTTCTCGGCCGGCTGTGTCAAGTGGACAAAGGCGAGCCGAGAACGTGTTGGGGTTCGTTGAATATATAGGTAGCGGAAAGCCGAACTTGTTAAGTACCAAAGCAGCCAACGTAGGCAACCAAGACTTTGATTTAAGCCTCTTGCCAATCATCCGTAGCCCAAGAAACTTTTCGGCTAGCATCCGGAAATGCTTCTCGTCGTCGTGAAACGCTCCCCAGGTACCTCGTGTGTGTATCGTTACGTGGTCATACAGTACTGTGTTCCGTCAGCCGCGTTCCGCGGATGAATCGGAGAAGAACGGTCGTACAATCGAAAGAAAAGGCCAAAAGCGCAGTCATAAATGATCATGCGTTCCCAGGCTTCTCCTCGGTGTCAATGTGCCAAACAACGTAGTTGGGCAGACCAACAACACGGTAGCCGGCACGCTTGGCCATCTTGGCGAAGCCCTCTGTCTCCGCCTGGTTCTCGAAGGCGTAGCACGGGAAGTTGATTCCTATTTATGTTAGAAAGCGCAAATGCCTAAAGTGCCTAGGGAATACCAACCTGATCGGTGAACGTCACCCTTGACAAGGATGTTGACGCCGCCAATACCATCGAGTTCAAGCTCTTCGTCTTTGTTGTTGCGCCAGTCGCCCTCCTTGGCCATATACCTGCGACCGGTGTCGTACTCCTTGTAACCTGGTTCCTTGTAAACATGGATCGTAGGATGCGTGGGAGTTGGTCCTACCTTCGGCAAGAACAACATCCTTATCCAAGCTCGCTGCAAGCCTGCGGCCCTTGTCGGACTCAACCCAGGAGTTGTAGTCGAAGCGACCCTCGATATCGCGGCCGTCGCGGTAGCGGTGGAACCAAATGTCTATCAGACCGTTAGCACGGTTCGTCATTCCGGCGCGGGGCATGTAGACTCACTGGGCACAAGGATATCAGTATCGTGGGCAATGAAGTCCTCAAGGATCTTTTTAGGGCTGTCCACGATGTCAACATCGCGCCAGTAGACCCAGGAGTGCTCGGGCTTCATGGCAGCAGAAAGGAGATAGTTGCGAGCGCGGCCCATAGCCTTTCGTCGGGGACCCTGGGCCTTGAAAGAATGGCGCTCTTCGACACTTTGACTGAGCTCGAAGCCGAAGTCCTTCTCGACAACCAAGGCGCTGTTGAAGGGAATCTTGTCGGGACGACCCTGGATGCGTTCCAGCTCAGAAGCGAGAACGGCAAGAGTGTCATCTTTGGAATCGCCAACGAGGAAGGCAAGATCAATCAGGTGGTGAGGATAGGTCAGCTCGGCGATCAACTCGAAGTATTTGGACAGGTAAGGGGCGGCGTCCTTGAGAGGAGTGAGAATCAGGACGCGCTCCTCGTTGGTAACAGCCTTGCGCGTCGACTTGATGGGGTTGAGGTTGACGTGCTGGATCGAGGTGTGGTTGATTTCCAGGGGTTCGTGGTGGTTGAAGATGACGGGGGTCTGTAGGTGGGCAGCCCATGAAGCTTGCTCATTGAGCGACATCTCCATCGGCGGCTTTGCAGGGCCCCAGCAGTAGAAGCTGTGCAGTGTTAAATGTTAGCAAGCTGTCTGGTCTATGGCGCGCGACCGCGCGCGCACGCATCACCATGCCAATAAAAAAAAATCGCGGCCCCTAAGGAGCCGCGGTTATCGGGGCTGGCGACAACGTACCTCTGCATTTCGGAGGCCGAGGAGCGAATACCGCGCCATAGTAGCAGAACGAAGCCGGTGAGGGCGACGAGAAGGAGAAAGCGCGTCTTGGTCAGGAAAGCCCATACCGCTCTGGTAGGAGGCAGTCTGGACTGGGCAGACTTCCAGTTGATTCCGCCTTTGGGGAGAAGCATGGCTCTTGTGGAATGGGTTGGGTGGTCTGGGATACCACCCAGGACACGTCTTTACAAAGAAAGGATAGTGTCGCGTGTATCCGGGCACGGGAAGCGTCCAAGCCGACAGTGTCGCAGATGAGCGTCTTTGGATTTATTGCCGGTGTCGTCGCTTTGTTGCGCGCAATATTGCGGCAGTATTTCGCCAGAGGACGGCCAGGTAGGATAGAGGTAACAACTGGCGCAGAAGAGATGTCAGGGAGCACAAGACTTCCTCATGCAAGTTCGTCTATGACAAGTTGTAGTTGGGAGGAAGGAGGTGATCGATGAGGCGATTTCGTGTGTCGTCCGATAGATGACAGTCTTGACAGCACACTCTCGTCAGAAGGGGGCTGAGGGCCAAGGCTGACGATCAAGTGTCCTGGTTGGACTGATAAGGATTGAGGTGCCAAAAGGGTAGGCGGGACGTCAGTGGTTCCACGGTTCTTGCGGGTGGTGTACGATGCGATGCGGCTGCAAGGTCTTGGGACAATGGTTTTCTGGTCGCCTTTCAGCCTCGTTGTGCCTTTGATGAGGGCGGTGGTTTAGGCCAGGATTTTTGTCAAATGCAAGAGCAAGAACGAGCGAGGGACGTTTGGTCTGGGTAAGCCCAGGCAAGAAGGGGATGGAAGGAATTCGCTGAAGGAGCCACGCCAAAGGGGCCCCGAAAAAAGGGTCGACTGGGAAGGAAGGAGTGTGGGAGACGGAGAGGCTTGGATGGGATAGGCTGAGGCAAGTCAAGGTAAAGCAGACTTGGTTGGTGGAAGGAGCTAAGGTACATGCAAGTACGTGGGAGACGCTGGCGGGTTAGCAGCCACAGGCAGGTCACAGCAGCACACCTGGATCGCAGATACTTAGCAGCCTACCTACCTACCTAGGTAAATGGGTAGGTAGGTACCTTGCCATAGTCCTTTAAGGACAGGGCATGGGTACGGGGACTGGGGCGCCGTCAATACCTGTACAAAGTGTACACCTTTTACTGTGTTTTTCCAACTGTGTTAGAGTATTATTGTGTACCTGTGCGACCTTAAGAGGGACCGCCTGGACTACGTACCTCAGTACAAAGTGTACACGCAACCTTCTGCAGCTCGGCCAGGGTACAGAAGCATTGCCTCCAACCCGAAAAAGATAAGTTGATCAGGACCACGGAACCGCGAGGTACTTTGGTAACCTTGGAACGGATAGGAAAGAAGCTGCAACCCACGTCTCTATGGTGGGGGGATACGACCCGTAAGCCAATGGCACGTCGTCAAGAAGCTTATCCGTGCTACCTAGCCAAGTACCATCTTGTACCAGCACTCCTGTCAGCACGCGAGATTGCGGGAACCGCCAAGCGCTTCTGGACTCAGGAGAAAAATACAGCGCCGCAGCTTGACGGTACCTGTCCTCTTTTCTTCTTCCTGAGATATCCTTTTCTTATTGGGTAAGTACCTGTAAGTAGCATCTCCGCTTTCCCTACACATTTACTCGAGGCGCTGTACTCTGGTATTCAGCTACACAACATTTCCCTCATCCATTCAAACGTCCCAGGAGTCAGGATTAACGGATTTGGTTATCATCTGACCATACACCTCTACCGGTATTCGGCTTCGTCGTCAAGGGGCGCGGAACCTGTCTGCCATGAGTTTCTACCAACAATCGATCGCATGGAGGATACCTGTAGTACGCAATGATCAGCAGCAAATGGCATCAGCTCAGACCCAACCGCCCGCCAAGGTGTGGTTATCTCACGGGAAAGCAGGAGAACTGCCAGGGCCTACCCCAGTCCAGGGAGGGGTCGGCCGAGGCCCTGCCCACGCATTGAGCAGTTGTGAAATCACCATCTCGCTCTAATATCCGCCTCTGGGATCGGGGTGGCTGCAGTGTTGAAGACTCGACATCGAAATCTTATTCCTCCATTTCCTCCCTCAAAAAACCCCCAACAGCCGGTTGTTCTCGGCTCAGCAAAGGTGTAGGACAGCAGCCGGCAGTTGTGACACCAGCCCTCCGACTCCCTCTTGTTTGACGGCAGTCATCCTTGTGTTTGTAAAGGCTTCGGCTCCGTATTTTCTTTCGTGATTGATAGATGGCCACTTGTCACGCAGCCCCATCCTTACTGAGCCCAATATCCGATGTCATGGCACCAGCTCCCATCGTAGGTAGCAACTCCCCGATGCTGGCATGGACTGGGTTGGGCTGGGGCCATTACTATTGCCGATGCCTGCATGTTAATTGGTGCATGGATCAACGGTTTCTATGCCCATGGCAAGGCACCCCTTGACTGCGAATAAACGATTGAAAAAAACCAATTACTACTATCGTAGTATAGCAGACCCAAGCTCTTGATGCAGCGGAAGGCATTCATGACAATACAATGGCCTACTACACTCTAGCTAGTTTCTCTAGGAAAAGTCTCAGACACACCCGGGGTCCGGAGTGTCTCGACAAGAATATCCCAAAGATGGAGAGGGAGGGGAGGAAGAGGTGCAGGGATTGTGAGCAGTAACCCATCACAATCCACACTATCCCACACTTTTCGATCACGCATGCAGCAGTTGCACCGCTGGGGATGCGGGAGGGGGAGAGAACAGGATTGGGGAGGCCATCAGCGTTAGAAGCCATTGTGGATCTCATTACAGATGAATTTCAGCACGTGACCTCACGTCCCGAAAGATCATGTAGCCACTCAACCACTCACTCACATAGAGACCTCCAGCAGGAGAGGGTCCAATATGAATAGGTAGGTACCTAACTACGATTAGCCCGACCTATCTCTGCTGGTGCCTTTGTTTGTTCTTCGCTTCACCTGTTTCCCTGCGCAACTACTTATGTACATAGTAAGAAGGATGCTACGCCAGGCATCTATCAAAAAGACCCGCCAGAGCTGGTGCTGAACACAATCCAATTGTCTGTGACCGACGGGACGTGGGGACGTGCAGCCGCTCTGATAAACTTCGGACAAGCATCGCCAACTCAGAGTTCCAGTGACGCAAAGGACGGTACCAGCTGTCTCCAGTATCTTCAATTACTCCGTAAGGGATGGATGGCAGGAGGTTGAGCATCGGATGACAAGTCCTGCTTAATAAGCACCCTCAACCCAATTGACAACCACCTATTACACTTCAGATGACAAAACAAGGGCGCCGCAGCGCCGCCTGACATGTCGCCACTGCCCGTGATCGATGCCATGTCCTCGTAGCAAGAGCTGGTTTTTTGCAAGTTGCCGCATCAAGTACACTGAACTTACTTCAGGTATCCGAGTTTAAGGTTCAAGTCACCCCTCGATCTCCCTGACTAGCACTTTCACGGAAAAGAATGGCATCCAAATGAGTTTACAATTGCTTCGCCGCCCGCCGATTCTCTTCACATCTGCACGTCGGATCACACATTTCCCACACTGTTCGAAACTGTCCCCGGGCTCTTTCCTCGCCTCGGGCAGCCTACATTTCACTCGATACTCGCCCAAACTCTCACAAACTTACTCTTGTTCGCCAGCATCGTCATCAGCGAACACAGCAAAGATGACTACCCGACGCTCAGCGCGTCTGAGCGCTCAAGCAGATGCCATTGCCGCACCTCCCGCGACCGCACCGCCAGCCACAAAGAATCGGAAGAGAAAATCTCCGACAGGACCTACGCTTACCGACTCGGTGCCGTCTTTGGACCCTGCTACGCCGCCGAGAAAACGGGGCTCGAAGGTTACACCGGTCAGCCCGATCCCTCCGCCAGTCACGCCGACTCCGAGCGCCGTAGGCATCATCGCCGAACGGGCGAACCGCACGGCAAAGCCCAAAACCAAGGCCATCAACCGTCTCGCCGATCCGAAGCTGACCAACGCCCCCATCATTTCGCCCGAGACCTCGCGTGTCATCGCCTCTCATCCCGCCGAGGACGTGTCGCCGTCTAAGCTACCCACCAAAGCGGGGAAATGCACGACTGCGAACATCCTAGAGGAAGCGTGCCGCCATCTCATAAAGGTGGACCCACGCATGAAGCCCCTCATCGAAAAGAACCACTGCCGTGTATTCTCGCCCGAGGGCCTCGCCGACAAGGTTGATCCCTTCGAGAGCCTCTGCAGCGGCATCATATCTCAGCAGGTCTCCGGCGCCGCCGCGAGGTCCATCAAGAACAAGTTCATAGCCCTCTTCACGGAGGGAGAGGGCGAGCCCAAAACGTTTCCTCACCCCTCGGAGGTGGCCGCCACCCCCATCGAGCGTCTCCGCACTGCCGGCCTGTCGCAGCGAAAGGCCGAGTATGTCAAGGGCCTAGCCGAGAAGTTCGCAAGCGGTGAGTTGAGCGCTAAGATGCTGGCCGAGTCTCCTTACGAAGAGGTGCGGGACAAGCTCATCGCGGTGAGGGGCCTGGGGCTCTGGTCGGTTGAGATGTTCGCCTGTTTCGGGCTGAAGAGGATGGATGTGTTCTCGCTGGGGGATCTCGGCGTGCAGAGAGGCATGGCGGCCTTTGTCGGACGGGATGTGGCCAAGCTGAAGGCCAAAGGAGGAGGCAAATGGAAGTATATGTCTGAGAGGGACATGACCGAGATGGCGAGCAAATTCGCGCCATATCGCAGCGTCTTCATGTGGTACATGTGGAGGGTCGAGGAAACTGATATAAGCACGCTGGAATAAGCAGTCAGCAGACTCATTAGACTTCCTTCCCGCTTACCTTGCCCACTCTTATCACCACCCTCTCAAGTACCGATTTCCGAGCATCACGGATTTGCATAGACTGATACTGGCATGTGGGGTTCTTTGGAGGAATACGAGCCCCAAATCCAGTAATACGAGAGCTCGCTCGTCTCTCGTCGATGTTTACAGGGACCGAAAGGAGGCCATGATCTTCCCCGGCACATCCCTAGCCAGGATTAAAACGAACTCATTTTCGGTTTTCTGGCAGGGTCGAGCAGGCCAGGTGATGACTCGGCCGTTCCCCCACAGCAGTACGGGGAGCAATCTACGGCAGTGCCCTTCCCACCCGACGCAAACAAGCTTTTCAGCTTTCCCAGCCTTGAGCACAAGGCTTACAAGTGGACTTGCACTGCCAGGTAAAAACCTGTCCGAGTTGATCGGACGGCATCATAATCAGTTATAGGGTGATGCGAAGGATGCTCTCTTGTGTTTAGAGATATGAGACGCTGCGTATTAAGCGACGCACAGACACGAGTGCCGCAAACATCGTGATGGTGGTTCTGGAGGTGACACAAACACAAAGAGTGCTGCAGCATACAGACCTTTTTCGGGCCATCTCAAGGAGCGGGCTTCCAGCGGGTTGCGATGCCAATGGAAGCCTTTAACGACGCTGGCGCACTGTCTTCAACGTCGTGAATTATGGCGGGTGCCGAATGGAACTTGCATTAGCCAAGAGGAGTGATGTTTGGAGTCTTGTCGCAGGATGAGCCCGTTGTCACCACTACCTATAATCCGTTGGCCAGAATGGCCTAGAAACGCCTTGGGTATTTGCGTCGCGGCCAGCAAGGTAATGCCTGCTCCTAAATGTGCGTGGCCTGTCCCACGACGTATAGAACCAAGGCGTTCGTTCCATTGCTGGAATTGAGGATCCAGAGAGTGATCTACCGCGCCGCCGTCTGAGACCAAGACGCTCTGTGCCCGGAATTTGGCGAGGACCAGTTACGATACCTAGATCAGCCGCTATGGAGATCAATCGTCGCAGCCATAGTGTGCCTTGGGAGCGAGCCTCTGTTTGGCCGACGCCGTTCGGTACCATCAACGGGGGGCGAGGAACGGCCGCCACCAGGGCAGGGAGCAGAACCACCGAAAAGCTTGGAAATACTGGACGCCCCTGCAGGTCTGCAAGATTGGGTAGCTAGGGTGAATGAGGATAAGCCGGGGGAGGGGGGGGGGGTGTGGGGGGTATTGGTAGGTGTGCCGCTAACGTGATACGGAACAGGCGAGCGCGCCCCTTGCCAGCATGGTGATGCAAAGGCTAGATATCGAAAACCAAGACTGGCATACAGAGTATAGTAATATGATGCATAGTAATTGCAGACGACTGAGTGGTTTTTCACCCCCTTCTTGGTCTTAGCTTGCTGCGTTCCTTTCTCATCCCGACCTCTTCTTATCTTGTGTGGATATCATCCGCCAAAAGGTGATGCGGGCAAAAAGGCGAATTTCGGATAGGCAAGCCGGGCATTGATGGCTGGAGCGAAATGGCCAAGAAAGAATGCCATCGAGTCAGCAAGTCTCAGTTCGAAGCGTTGTCTCGGCACGGTACCGTGGGTGCGCGGCAGTCCTAGGCCGAGAGCAAACCTCAGTTCCGGCCACTCAGAGCCGAGGATGCTTTCGTGGAGTGATGAAAAAACCTGTAGGATGCTCCAGAAAGCCAACCGCCAGTGAGGCGATAAGACACCGGCTCCCTCCCACAAGCTCGACTGGTTGGACTGGTATCACTGAAATATATGTAATGGCGTGTCCTCGATGGGGGTTTAGCGTCGGTGCAAAAAGCGATTCGTAACGCACGATTGTGAGCCGTCAACTCATTCGGGAATCGGGATACGTAGTGGCGGTGTCGGTGGGTTGCCCTCGTATCCAGATATTGCCGTCGTTAGCCCCGGATATGTAGTGTAGGTGCTCCGTCCCATGCGCCAGACCACACTACGTAGTAGGCACCACCACACTGTTGCAGCAACGCTGCAGATGGCATTGACTGACAGTGGACATGCTGCCCCATCTCACATTAATCTCCCGACGGTACCGAACCATTGGGCGAATAGCAACGCCGAATACATATTGCCAATGCCTGGCAATCGCAGTGGAAGCTCCCGTCTGACGCGTCGCGTCGCGCTATCTACACGGCTAGCTTATTCTTTCGGCGGCCTGCTATAGGTAGTGACCAAGGCAGCGCAGCGCAGACGCCAAGAATTGATATTCGCGGGCAGATGGCTCTCCGTAGAACCAGGCAGACTTTTAGGTCCTTTGGAAGCTTGCTTCTTTTGGATCGCCTCATCGACGGTAGCGATCTGTTAAGCAGTAGTAGGCCATGTCCGTGCGTATCGTCATCCGGATACCTGAGCAACTGCGTCATTGAATGAGCTGTCTGAGGCGGTAGTCCTGGGAGTGAGATTTTAACAGCGTTCTCTCTCCCTCGATATTAAACATTTTACGGATGGACACCGCACAGGTACTGGTGTTTGTGTCCGCCATCATTGGTAGTGGCCTCAATGGTATGCATCCAGGACTCAGTAAATGGAACATGCACGACGACACGGCGTGGGGCACAGGCAAGAAACAGGAACAGGTTAAACCGCAGATTGATTGCCAGATGTGCCCCGGGTCGGGCGTCTTGGTCTTGAATGGCACTGGAAGGGGAGACTGTGCCCCAGTGGATTGGAGAGTCCTCGGAGTGTGACACTTTTGCAGGAAGAAGCAGCTTCGGCTGGAGCCTCAGGCGCTGCCGACCTCAGGCTGTTTCTCGTGCGTCTGATCTTGGCAGGGCATTGTGCGGGACCTTGGAGAGCCCGCCCGCCATTTCCAAGTCCATCTCCATTTTCATAACCAGGCCAGACCTTACAAGTTACATGTAGGGAGACGGGCTGCAACATGTGTAAAGGTACCTAGACCAACCTGGTCATACCAGTACAGCTTACGGGGAGATGAACAGGGGTTGCAAATTTGTCGTTGTTTGTTTTGCTGGCCGATGGCTGTTTTTGCTCGCGCCTGTAAACATATACTAGCTGGGTATGTTGTGTCGAAAATGCCAGAAACATGCGTACAATAGCCGGAAGGTTTGCGCCGGCCGGCCCTGCGCATTGGATTTTTATTTTTTTTATTTTTTTTGACAGGATTCTATTTACCAAGTTGCTTGATCGACAAAAGAGGATTGGATCGCCGACCACTGGTCTGAGTAAGGGCATAGTTGGCTGACAGCAGTCAGGAGTTGTTCTCAGTCTGATGGCTCATTCACGTGTTCGCCCACCCAGCATTGCGGTGGAGATGTCAATTATTGTAATCAGTATCCGTGACTGCGCCGAAACTTTGCTGGCTGCTCTTGTTGCCCTGGCGGCGGCGGCGATGATTTATGTGTGTGTGTGTGTGTGTGTGTGTGTGTTTGTGTATACCTGTCTAGGTACCTACTATGTGCGTTTGCCCATCACTAGGAACACACCCCTCCCTGAGGTCAGTGCACCACAACTTACGAATCCCCACCTATCGTCTCGCCCCCTTGCCCCTGTGCTAGTGCGAAGGAGAAGGTGGACTGCACCAAAGTGGTTCCTGATGGGCGAAGCTAGGCCAAAAACCAAGACGTTCAAATCTCGCCAGAATGGTGGAAGCATGGGTTACTTGCAGAGTATTTCTTGGCCCTATGGGTCTCGGCGGCTGTGCCCATCGCGATTCCATCATCGGATCAGCCGCTCAAATACATGCTACTACGGACTGTTGCTTCATCCGGATGCGTCAATTTCTCCATATAGAGTTTCCCATTTCGAAGGCAAGAAAGGGCAAAAGGCAAAAGGAGTCAAAGTGTGCAGACAGGTGTGGTACGTACCGCCTTTGCAGAGTCTGTCTGGTGGGAAAAGGGGTTGATGGGAGGCGTGTTTGTCCATGGCTGAACACATGGCCAACGTCCATTCCTTTGAGACCCACTGACGAAGTACCACAGACTTCTGCCAGCTGCCACTGCCAGTGTCTGTTCGTCTGTTTGCTTGTCTGTCTGCCTGCCGACTTAGTAGGTAATTAGATACCTATCTATCTACCAATTCTTTTCGGATGATTAGCCGCTTTCCACAACGGCGGCAGCCCACGGGACGGCCGTCGACACCGTAGCACACTCACTGAGTATCAGGTACCTGATGTACTACCATGATACCTACTGGACAGCAGTGCAAGACAGCTTCTGTTGAACTTTCGTCACAAATAACCAGACACCCTAGGTACGCGGCAACAACCTCCGGCCGCTGGCCGGCCATCCATCGATCCCGGGCGTCGCTGACGATTGAATGATGCAGTGGTGCACTGCTCTCTCTCTCTCTCTCTCTCTCTCTCTCTCTCTCTTCTGTACCCGGGAACTAAGTAATCTACGAACACACTATTGCATACCTAGTACAGATGCCTCGCTTCTCTCATTCACTTTCGGCTCTCCCCATCGGTTCTTGGTGTTCCTTTGGTCCCAGTCTTGTCCACACCCTCGCCGGCCCTTACCCCCTGTCTTGGTCGCTTCGTACCCGCAATGTGCACCACGAATAGCAGTTGTAATGAATGCCTTGACCCCCTCCCTCCCCTTGGGTCCTCCCCTGTCTTCTCTTCCAGACTCCCTACCCCTTCTCCAAAAGTGTGTTTCCACTTCAAGCCACACCCTCCCCTCCGCTACCTCGATTACCCTTCATAGTGCCGGTCCACGCCGTCAACGCACCACACAAAGTCCAGTCTCATCCCTCCCTCGCTCTCCTCAGACCATTCTCTCCCTCTTCCCTTTTCCGTGACAGCTTCGTTTTCCTGTTCGTCTCGACATTCTATTCCCGTCTTTCGTTCAGCACCATACCTCACACAAACGCCCTACTCTTCTACCTGTAACGACTTTTACTTCCTTGCCTCCTGAAAGAAAAGAAGAACCAAGAACAAACAACCACATACGTGGTCAAAGGTACGTGACCATCGAGCAGCATAAACGAAAATGTCGGGCATAGGTGGAAGCGGCCGAGGTGAACAGACGCCACCAATGCTCGGCAGGAAATCCCCAGCTATTGCTGGCCGCGTCTTGGAATGCCTCCTGCCTCTCCTTCACCTTCTTCTTCGCCCCCCTCTTGCCCCAAACTCCGTGCCCAATTCCTATCCCTTCCCGTCTTCTTTTCCCCCAGCCTTGTCCGACACGCGTCGCTGTCAGTCTTGCCATCGTCGAGAATCGAATGGAAAAAAGGACGCTCGCGGGTTCCCTCAGAAACACACAAGAAACACCGAGGCCCCATATTCGAATCCACCAGGGCCCTCAGAATTGACACCGTCACTCCCCCTTGCCTTTTCTCCCTCGAGCATCGCATCGCTTTTTTGGAACACCACCTCAGCGTTATCAACCTGGAGTTGCTTGCTTTGATTTGAACCCAACCAAATCACCCCTTCTATCATCTTCCATCAACCAACACCAAAACCTCGAGCCACCATTCCATGACAAGCCTGCTGACCTGGATACCGCAGCGTCCAAAAACAACCACAATGTACTCCAAGGTCATCCCCGCCCTCGCGGCCCTCGGTGCCGGCGTTGTGTCTGGTAAGTTCTGCTTCTGCAGTTCCGCCTCTCAAGAAGCATCAGACTGACCATGGTGCGTGCTTCACAGCCCAGAGCAGCAACATTTGCTCTTCGGCTACCGTCACCATCACCGATGCCGCCATGGCCACCAACATTCCCTGCAGCACCATTAACGGTGCCGTCAAGATCGCCGAGGACATCCAGGGCAACATCAACATCAACGGCCCCAAGACCATCAAGGGCGACCTGATTGTCACCAACGTCACCCAGCTCGTTGGCCTCAGCAGCTCTACCCTCGCCTCCGTCGAGGGTACTTTCAAGATGGCTGGCCTGACCGTCCTCTCCAACCTGGAGTTCACCTCGCTCGCGACTGTTGGCTCCATCGACTGGGTCACTCTGCCCGCTCTCGGCTCCCTTGTCTTCGGTACCGCTGGTGTCACCAAGGTTAACGACATTCTCATCAGCGACACCTTTCTCAAGAGCTTGGACGGCCTGAACGTTGCCTCCGTCGACTCCCTCCGCATCAACAACAACCGCCAGCTCGTTTCTTACAGCAACCAGTTGGCCAACGCCACCAAGACCATCGAGATCAACTCCAACGGCCCCGACCTGGGCATCACTCTGCCTAACCTCATCTGGGCCGGTGACATCATCATTCAAGATGCCGCCAAGGTCCAGATGGACTCCCTCGCAGTCGTCAACGGCTCCATCAAGTTCGACAAGAACACCTTTACCGAGTTCACTGCCCCCAACTTGACCCAGACGACCGACGGTGATGTCTCCTTCATCAACAACGTTGAGCTCACCAACCTGTCTCTGCCTCTCCTTACCAAGACCGGAGGTGGCCTCACCATCCAGAACAACACCCTGCTCCAGGAGATTGACGGTCTTCCCAAGCTCAAGCAGATTGGCGGTGCTATCCTGCTGCGCGGCAACTTCACCAAGTAAGCTTTTTGCACCAGCCAGCTTCAGTTAACCAACTAACAACTTCATAGTGTCGCGCTTCCCGCCCTCGAGGACGTGAAGGGTGCCTTCGACACCCAGTCCACTGGCGACATTGACACCTCGTGCGATGTCTTCAACAAGATGAAGGGCCGCCAGATCCAGGGCAACTACAAGTGCCGCTCCAACAACACCAAGGCCAACGAGGGTGGCGACGGCGGCAACGCTGGTGGCTCCAAGAACAACGGCAACGGCTCCGACGGCGCTGCCGGCATGGTCTCTGTCAACACCGCCCTCCTCGGCGCCGCCCTCCTCTTCGGCTTCGCTCAGCTGTTGTAAACGACTGACACCTCAAAATACGAGCTCGGATAATGGTGGCGTTTTCCATACATTTTTCACCGATTGTGCAATTTCCTTACTGCAATCCTGTTTCCACAGCTTGCGAAACACCTCCACACATTCCCTAGACTGGGAATCTTCTACGTATGGGAAGAACTCTAGATTTAATATTGGACGATGGGTTGAGATGTACCGGACCCTAGTCGACTTTTCGCTCCCTTTTGTGTGACGAATCAAAAGCAACAACCACAGGCCAACGCGTCGCTCTGTTGCCAACTGAATCGCCTGGCCCCGTCCATGTCGCGCACAATATCATCCCGCCTGGAATATTTTGGGAATAGGGTTGGCCGAGCGGCATGGCCGGAGCTTGGATGATGGGTGGGCTATGCATGGGGCAGTGGGATGGAAGATATCTGTGCCCGTGGCGGGCAGTGGCGGGCATTAGGCAACGAGGATAGAGAGGGCTGTGTTGTGTATTGAAGATGCATGATGTGTATACTTTTTCTTTTAAGCTTTTATGTGTTAAGTGGTTCCTTGTCACTGTGAACTATGCTAGTATAGGTACGGTGACCACAAGGTTTGTAATGGCAACAGTAAATCCAACGACAAACGGTGGTTTCACCCTACCGACGTTTGGGACTGCTGTTTACGTCACATAGTATGGAGTGTATGATTCGGTTAAGGCATCGAGTTTTGACGATGCAAATGCACTATCGATAGACCCCCCTCTCGAACTTCTCGGTGTCGTAGAACTTGGGCACTACGGTGTTGCCGTTGAAGACTCGTCCAGCTAGCTCGTTGACAGCCTGTTTGTTAAAAGTGACTTGAGTAAGCCTCATGTATACACACCAAGCGGAAATGAACAGGAAGAGCTTACACGAAGCGCGGAAACCTGGTCCGTAAACTTGATGAATACCTGGCGGTTCTCAACGTCAATGTACAAACGCTCTACACGGCCGTACTGTCCGCGGAAGGAGGTCAGCATCCAACTCGTCGTATTCCCAAGCTGCAGCAGGATAGGGGCCAGGTGGGAGGGAAGCCAAACGTTACCTTTTCGCCACACTCTTCCCCAATCTCCTGTCCCAGGCCGTTCGCAATCTCACCCTGCAAGTCCTCCATGTTGTCCAGCATCTGTTGCAACACAATGACCTCGCTCATGGGCCCGCCGAACTTGCCACCCTTGGCGTCGTCTTTGCGCTTCCCGCCAAGAACCTTGGCGCGGTTTGCGGGTTCGGCCCAGCCGCCACCCTCGGCGTCGGACCTCTTCTTGCGCTTCTCAACCTGCACCCGCAGCGGGTTGACGATGCCAGACTCGTCGACGCCGAGACCCGAGCCCTTTGTCCAGCCGTACTTGCTCATGAGGCGCTGGGCGAAGCCGGCTTGGCCTGGGCGGGAGGAGCGCGGGGCCGGCGTCGCGTCCTCGGCGGCGGCTGGGGTGGCGCCGAGGCCAAGAGCCGGAGGAGGGGAGTCTCGGTCAGAGTCTTCCTCTACTGCCGGTTTGGGTTCCGTGGAGGGAGTATAGCGAACCGGGGCGCGGGATATGGTTGCCGCGTCCGGCGGGGGCGGCTGGAGAGGAGGGCCAGCGTCGGTGGGGGGTTGCGGTGCCGCTGCGGAGAGGCGTAGACGGCGGGCGTAGGCGTCGTCTCCAGTTGCGTCGTCGGCAACCGGTGCCGCGGGCGCCGGTGGCGGTGAGGCCGGGGGCGGAGGGACGAAGGAGTATTCGGGCGGCGGCGCGAACTGGTCTGGCACGGTATAAGTCACGGTCTATCTGCGAGCACGCATGTATAGCATCTCGGGGAAGCATACTTGTTGCCGGCCTCCGGCCCGGCTCGTCTTCGCTGTCTCCGCTCGAGCTCCTGCGTCTGCGGTGGCGGTAGAGCAGCCTCTTCCACTCCTGCACCTCGCGGATGCGCTCGTCGCTGCGGAGGTATTCCTCGATGTTTGTGGGCTTGGTCGGATCGTAGATATCGTCCCAGTTCGTCTCGGCCGGCTGGTCGTTGTGAGCCTTCTTCTTCTTCTTCCGACGGCCGCCGCGCTGATGGGATTTGTCGCCGCCCGAGTTCGCGGTGTACCGCCACTCATCTTCTTCGGTCACAGCCCAGTCGGCGAGGGTGCTCTTTGGCGGCGGGGGCTGTTGCGGGACTGGTACCGAGGGCGCAGAGGCGGGCGACGGTGCTGTCACTGTCGCTGCCGTTATTGAGGTGTTCGCGCCGGGTATGGTTTTGGGGAAGGACGGCTTCGGTTTTGCCGTTTTGGCCTGCGGTCTGCGGATGGGCTGGAAGCGAAGGGCTGGACAGGGGCGAGGGTGTAAGCTTTTTGAGGGCGAACGAGAGCAAGGAGCTTTAGTGGGCGATGACCTACATGGATCGATGAGCTTCTTCGCGGCCGCCTCGTCTTTCGTGTCGGCGACGGTGCCATCCTGGTTGTAGCGGACTGGCGCGCTCGAAATGGTGGCAGAGGAGGAGTCGCCGGCTGGGTCCAGGAGGTTCGCGTAGAGAGACAGGCCGCCTCGCGCCGGGGGAGGTGGAGGGGGCGGCGCTGCCATTGAACTCGAGTTCGAGGCGGCGGGGCGATGTTGTGAGCTTGAATGCGTGAATGGAGCTCTGGTTGTTCGGTTGATGAGGCGTGGTTGGCGGCGGGCGAGGATGGAGATCGAAACCTTGCGATGTCGCAAAGAAATCAGCAATGCCCGCTCAGCCTGGGTTGCTATCGGAGGTGAAGCTGCAGAGCTGTGGCCCCACCCACTGCTCCACCTGGAGACGGGAAGAAACGCTGCAATCCACCACACTGCTTGTACCACCGTTCTTCCGTCAACCATGCGAAACCCAGCCTGCTTGGGTTTCAGCACCGGCTGACCCTTGAGGGAGGGGGGGTTGGGGCACTCAGTCCGCTGGAAACCCACCCCCTAGGCTATCCGGCACAGCGCCCAGCCCGCCGCGTAAGCGTATTTTTCCACGTTTCCGTGGGGGGCTTATCCCGGGCACATACATCATCGTCCTAGTCAGGATTCCCTATCAATAGGCCGTTAGTGCCTCCCTCAACTTCTTCTTACTTGTCCTCCAACGTCGTCTTTTGCCATTTGCCTGTTGATTACAACGTTGAACGGATCAACTGTATAAGCTCTTTGAAGGTCTGCTTGCGGCACCTCCAGTTCTCTTTCCTTGGTTGCAGCTTGAGACCAGTTCATCTATCTCGCACTACCTCACCTCACCTCATCTCACACCAACTTTGCTCCTAAGTCGCTAGTCGTCGCTTCTTCTCAAGTGCCGTCCCGCCGCAGACACATTGAGCCATACCCTGTCCTCTGATAGAGTGAGAGACGTGGAAGAGTTGGCGCAAACATGGCTTTGACTCTCCAAACCGCCATTAACGGCCCGGCCAACTCGACGGCCATTATCGTGCCGTCCAAGCCAAGCGCTCTCACCGTCTCCTACGGGGACCTGGTCAAGGAGACGTCGGCCTTCCAGCAGAAACTGGCGGCCATTGGAATCACCCACGGATCGGCCGTATCCATTGCGACCGTCAACTCGTATGAGTTCATCGTGTCGTTCTTGGCCGCTTCATGGCAGCGTGGCGTTGCCGCCCCGCTGAACCCAGCCTACAAGCAAGACGAGTTCGAGTTCTACATTGAGGACGTCAAGTCTGCCATTGTCCTGGTTCCCAAGGGTGCTTATTCTGCTGGTGCTCCCGCCGTCAAGGCCGCGAAGAGGTTCAATGCTGCCGTCGCCGAGACTTACTGGGACGAGTCCAAGAAAGAGGTCGCGTTGGATGTCAAGGACCTCGGCCAGCTCAAGGGCAAAGGTCCCGAGAAGGTTTTGAAGGCTGAAGTGGACGACGTTGCGTTGGTGCTGCACACCAGCGGGACCACCTCCAGGCCCAAAGTTGTATGTGATACTTGCCAAGTGAACTCCAAGTACTTGATAAACTAAGACGTCCCAGGTGCCTCTGACGCACCGTAACCTGACCAGAACGATGAGTATGTTCGAATCTTAACCAGTATTGGAGTTACAATGGCTGACAAGACTCCCAGAGAACATCCAGAATACGTACCAGCTGACGGAGAAGGACCGCACCATGCTGGTTATGCCCCTTTTCCATGTTCATGGTCTTCTTTGCGGTCTCCTCGCGCCCCTGGCTTGCGGTGGCTCCATGGTCGTCCCGTCCAAGTTCTCCGCCACTGAGTTCTGGGGAGACTTCATCACCCACAAGGCCAACTGGTACACCGCCGTACCCACCATCCACCAGATTCTCCTCAAAAACCCGACCCCCAACCCTTTGCCCAACATCCGCTTCATTCGCTCCTGCTCTTCTCCGCTGTCGCCCACAGTCTTCCAGCAGCTCGAGGAGGCGTATAAGGCCCCCGTCCTTGAGGCCTACGCCATGACCGAGGCCGCCCACCAAATGACCTCTAATCCCCTCCCCCCCGCCAAGCGCAAGCCCGGCACTGTGGGCCTCGGTCAGGGCGTCGATGTACGCATCCTCGATGATGCGGGCAGCGAGCTTGCGCAGGGCCAGGAGGGCGAGATCTGCATCCGCGGCGAAAACGTTACCAAGGGCTACCTCAACAACGAGAGTGCCAACGCCTCGTCCTACACCAAAGGCGGCTTCTTCCGCACCGGCGACCAGGGCAAGAAGGATGAGGATGGCTACATTATTATCACGGGCCGCATCAAGGAGCTCATCAACAAGGGCGGCGAGAAGATCAGCCCCATCGAGCTCGACAATGTCCTCACACGCCACCCCGCCGTATCCGAGGCTGTCAGCTTCGCCATTCCTGACGATATGTATGGCCAGGACATTGGTGTGGCTATCGTGCTCAAGCCCGGAAAGCAGCTCAAGAGCGACGAGTTGAAGAAGTGGGTGTCGGAGAAGCTGGCCAAGTTCAAGGTCCCCAAGAAGGCGAGTGTTGTCTTGTTCCGTTTTTGCGATATATTAGCGCTAACTAATGGCTTTAGATCTACTTCACCGAGAATATGCCCAAGACGGCCACCGGCAAGATCCAGCGCCGCATTGTTGCCGAGAAGATGCAGCAGCAAGAGGCACCCAAGGCCAAGTTGTAAATACCACCCCGGTTCCGCGCTAGATTAGATCTGTTCTCCTTCAGGTGGTTGTAAGAAAATGTAAAATGTTCGTGGGTTTCCCAGCAGTAAGGAAGATATTAGAGCCAGAGAAGAGAGAGCTTTGTTAGATACCAAGAAGGAATAGAGTAGACGAACTTCCCATATATACAAGCGCCGTCCAACGCATCTGAGATATATACGATTTGCTAACATTGTCTCGCGAAAACCATCAAGCAAAGCCGCGTACCTCGAGCCCATAGACCGAGTCATGAATCCTCCATCACGCTCAACGCCTCATCCGCCCGCCCAGTTCTTGCGCCTACCAAACCAACAGCGCCATGGGGATTTACGTCCCAGACACCAGTTGAAACAAAGTCCCATTCCCGCCCGAAGCCGCACCGCACCACACCATCAAAGAAACCCACGCCCCCACCCCCTTCCCGGCCCTAGTCGTAGTGTCCGCCCTCGTCCTGGTCGTCGTCCAGGTCCGGGTCCTCGCCCTCCTCGGCGTCGTACAGCTTCTTCGGCGGCGGCTGCCCCGTGGGCGAGGACCCGTCGGCGGACACAGTCTTTGGCAGGAGGCTCTTTGGCTTGACGGCGTGCATCTCGACCCAGCATGAGGCGCCGTCGGGGGCGCTCCATCTCGTAGGGGTGATGTCGTTCGCGGCGGCCTCGCCGGCGGCCTCTACGCCCTGTTCCCGCGCCAGCCTGCGCGCCTCGGCATTGGCGTCCGCGAGGCCGGCGTAGGCGCCCAGGACGGTGGTCGTCGAGGTGGCGTCGTCGTCGCCGCCGTCACGGTAGAGAACGAGAGCAACGGCGTGCGGGAACTCGCGGCGCGCGGGCGGGAGGGCGGTGACGGAAGTGCCAGGGGCGGCGGAGGGGCGCTTCGCGGGGGGCGGGGTGGTCTGGACGGCGCTGGTGGCCGAGGCGTTGCGCTTGTGCGCGGATTCTCCTTCGGGGAACATTGATCTGATTGTCATTTGTTTCTGGCAGTCAGATGTGCGTGTGTGCTATGGCCGGTATTTGGTGAGATGGTTGTGAAATTCACACGAAGCGCTTATATGAGTCGGTTTGCGGGCTAGTATCAAGGTGGAAAGCTGTATGTGAGCAGATATTTTAATTAGTGTGCTCGGATGTGTGGTATGCAGTTGTGAGACCTCGGTCGGTGAAGGTGATATGCCAATCGTGTGTGAACGATGCAAGGGATAATCTCGCGATTGGTAGATGAGACGACAATAGTAGTAGTAAGATCGTGGTCAGCCTCTCATCCTTTGAGCCGTCCCCGATTCTTTTTATACCGGGGAGGGAAAAAGGCCTCGTGCAATTTGATGAGTGATTCTATGACTGATACTAGAGGTCGCCAGATACGGGCACCGATAGAGCCTCCTGGTCGCCGCCGGCGCTGCGACTTCGCCCTTCCCGGGGCAAGCCGCCTCGGCCATTGACCACTCCGCACTGACTTATGTACTGGCGGAGCTTGGTATGGCTTCGTTCTGGCCTGACATGGATCGATGCCTCGGAGCGAGACGCATCACAGGACGTCTTCTTGGCAGAAAGCTCGGCTAGTCCGATGACCGGCGCAGATTCTTTGGGCCAACAATGGCCGGAGGGGTGTCCTGTGTGACGACATTGTACAGGGGAGGTGTCTTTCGTGTCGGATCTGAGCAAGAGCGCGGCTCCGTGAGCCGACTGTAGCCACCAGGGGCCCCCGCCGTCCTGTAAGTCTCCTCCTGCAGTGTTGGGGCATTGGCGGGGCGTTCTGGGGCTGATGGGAGCTCGGCTCTGAAGTTTCTCGGTTTTCTTAGACTAACTTTTTTCATTCGATTCAATGCCGGTGGTACCGGTGAAATGGGACTGGGTCACTCAACAACACGAGAGCGGGCTGATAACTTGTCTTTGGGTTTTTCGTACTAGTGGAAAATGCCAATGGTTGTCGAATATCGAGGTGTAAACAGGCATCTTGCTCGCTGACCCCCTGTCTTTCGAATAGGTACTTTCCATTGTATTGTGCATGAGCAAGCAACTTCAGTCCTCTTTCCTCGAGCCTAGCGCGCCCTTGGTGGTCATGGGAAACACTTCTTGAATAGCAAGACGGGACTATGTACTATCATATCAGTCCATCGATTGATAGTGGTATTCGTCGCTGTGCCGCAGCTCAACCGTCAGCCTGCCTAGTCCTCGTCGTATCTTACAGATGGGATGGAAGGCTGGAAGAGAGGCGCCTATATGGCTTCTCGTATATTATGCCCCACCATCTGCTAATGGCGCGGCCAAGAATGACCAGGTATCCATTTTACGGGTCCATGCCTCAGAGAGAGATACTTGCTACTTTATGACTCGAGTAAAGATGAAACAGCATAAGGTGTTGGGATCTTTTAGAGAAAGTTTCGCGCAGAGCTGGTTGGTCGTTATGCGATTCAATAAGTCTCTAACTACCTTCATGATCTAAGCATAGCTACCGTCTCCAACTGGCCACGATGACTCCAGGCCCGACAAGTCCAATTTCCCCTGGCTAGGCGTTTCGCAGTTCGTCCGCAGGGCTCAGTGCTCTCGATACACTTCAGCCATATGCTCATACTCATTAGTGGCACGCTGAATGAATGACGTAGAGCCAGTACGGAAAATCTGGCATCTGGAAGATTGCAGGCCCTTATGCACAAGTTTCCCAGCGACAAGCCTCGCAACCTCGAGAGCTTGCGGCCGCATCGTCATGGGTGTGCGGCCAAGGGCACTGAGGAACCCATGAGGTGCTGAAAAGGGACCTGTGTGTGTGGCGCCCAGCACCCCGACAGAATCCGGATGTCTCCCTAAGGCGATGGGCACGGCCACACCATAAGGTAAGTGGTATGATGTACTCATGCTGACGCGTCCGAAGTCCGGACAAGATGCCAGGAAACCACAAGTCGGGATGAAACATCAGGGCACATTGCGCTACTGTCGACCGCGGTGCCATCCCACATCTTGCAGAAGCTTGAGCTCATGGTCGCCGTGTTGAGATTTCATGCCATTGGTCCATATTCGAAGACACTAGAGCCCGCCTTGTCCCATCAAAACCTTTACCATTAGACTTGCCGTCCTGACAGTCCCAATGGCCAGTAATAGAACCTAAGACCGACCCGACACAGCCGCTAATCCACTTACGCCACAAACAAGCAAAAACACCGCCATCATTCTGTCCCATCTATCTCTTCAGCAGCAACCCTAAGTTCATAATTGAGCTCGAAACACTCGGCGAGAAGCTCGCTAACACTGCCCTGCCCTTCCGGAATATCGTTGTTGATCATAAACTTTCCGTCTTGACGCATGTTATCGATCGAGTGAAGCTGTGATACGTGTCAATCTCAATTCTTGGGTAAATTTCCAGATTGGAGATATGTACCTTCATGCTGTAGGGATAAAGTTCCCTGACAGACTGCACACCGCCATTGTTCTTGACCTCGATCAAGCACCTCTTGAGCGTTTGGAGCTGGTTATAAACGGGTAACAGGGCCTCAGAGACGGGCTCGGAGGAGATCATGAGCGAGTAGATATAGGCGTAGCTTCTTCGGATGAGGTAAAGGAGCGTCTGCCAATAGTATCAGCCAGGATTCGACATGGGTTGGAATTTTCACTTACACGCTGGACGTAGAGCTCAGCGGGTTTGCCGCTCTCGTCTAGCCAGTTGCCGCTCACTCTGCTTTCGTCGATCTTGTCCAACTGCCTCTGGAAGTCGTAGAGGTCTGCCTCACGTAGAGACCACGCTTGCGTAACAGATAGCTTCTCCAGCTCGTTGCGGATGCGGAAAAGAATGTCGTATATCGGCCGGAATGATTCAGGGATCACTCCTTTTCTAGAAACAAAGTTAGCAGCATACGTCCCGAAGGAAGGATCGATGTCGTACCTCTCAAGCACAATGTCTGACCATTGGAGGCATTTCTCCAGCAGTGCAGTCACCTCTTCATTTCCAGCGGGAACGCGTCCGTCTGCAGTCACGAACTTGCCCTCCTTGTTCTGTTCGTCAATCTCTCGTAATTGGGCCTGCAGCTTCTGCACCTCTGATGACGAGAACTGCGCGGCGTTAGAAATTAACCCGTATGCTTCGATACACCGAACCTACCTTGGACCGCGTGTTTGCCAGAGACATGGACCTCAGAATAGAGATCAGCTTCTCGTATAGCTTCGGGAGGGGATCCTCGAGACGTTCTAGGCGCTTCCTGAGATTGGCCAGAGACTGTTCACAAAGCTGTAGCCTGTTCGACAGTAGAGTGATGAGGTATGGCGAGTATTCGTTTTCGGTGGACTTGACGTTATGCGCCAGCTTCGTGAGGGTGTGCGACAGGCTCTCTAGGTCCTTAGCCGAGTACAAGTCGACTTCGGTAAGATGATCCAGCAGTCTCTTGATGGTGGACGTCAACGCATAGGCGGCCGGGGCTTCGTTGTTTCGACCGATCGTCATAAAGAAGAGCGACAAAAGCTGGAAGCAGCTCTCTAATACTCTGTCCACTGTAGTGCGGATTAGCCGTTGACCCCGCACAGCCGCGGCGATAGCGCAGTACCTCTGTTCTCCTCCCTTCGATCAGACGACCGGAACTCGTTGAGTTGGCGGACCTGTTCGATGGTCTCGTCGTACAGCGGGAGGACATCTTGACTGCGAATGTACGTCGTCCGATCTTGCTTCAGCAGCTGCAGACTGTCGCGGATCGCAACCAGCTTGTCCAGAATCTCCTTCTCACGGTCGTCCCGCGGCGGGGGGCATGTAGGAGTATCCATATTGCGTGACGTGATTTACGACGGACGTTGATTGCTGGGAGGGTTGTAGAGTTGGAATAAGGGTAGCTGCCGGCTGTTCGCGATCATGGACAGCCAAGGCATGCACCTCTTACGCTGGATGTCAGTACCCTTGCAGGTCTGCCAATGCTCCAACATTCAACGAAGCACGATAGCGGGGCTGGGAATCTCAGTTCGGTCCGAGGGTCCGCTCGTCCTTCTGCTGCACCGGAGGCGGTTGAGTGAGGAATGACTGTATTGACTTAACACGCCTGTGACAATATATGTCGGTCGTGATATTCGCAAGCATAAAAGCGTGCTGGGTAGGTAAAGTGAGTGGTGCGAATGCGATGATGCATGTAGTTGTAGTGTAGGTTAGCCCATCTGGTCCGGAATCCAATGGAATGGGGCACGTCAATTGCTGCTGCTTGTGATAAGTACAAGGTGGGGTGATGACCTGGTGCTGCTACACCTGGACACTAGAGAGACAAGTCGAGGTATTCGATGTGGGGCATGACCCAAGTGACACTGACGACAGTGGGGACCTGGCAGGCCCGCAGCCCGGGCCGTCGATCTGAGCTCCTATTGGCTCGCCCTCTCGACCAATCAAAAACATCATAAAGTGGATCCAGCAGAAAGGCACTTGCGTTAACCGAAAAAGCGCCGACAGCAAAATTAGGTCTTGAAAGCCCTGCCAAATTTCGACCGTGGCATGAATTCGCGATACCTTATTGACTGCTCCTTCGTCAATCACACTCAACATCCGCGAAGTCATCCTCCAGTCGCAAACGCCCCCCCAAATCAGTCACAATGTCGACCGCCGAGCTCGCTTCTTCCTACGCGGCCCTCATCCTCGCCGATGATGGCGTCGAGATCACTGTGCGTCGCCCCGAGAACACACAAACCCCGCCGCGAAAATGAAATATAATCCGACGCGAACGAATACTAACGATGGTGGTGTTTACTAGGCCGACAAGCTCCAGACCCTGATCAAGGCTGCCAAGATCGAGGACGTTGAGCCCATCTGGACCTCTCTGTTCGCCAAGGTACGACACGACAACCCTTTCCCCTCAAACCACTTGGCCAGGAACTTGGAGGAAGGCTGATTTGAGGAATTACACAGGCTCTTGAGGGCAAGGACGTCAAGGACCTGCTCTCCAACGTCGGCTCCGGTGGTGGCGCTGCCGCCCCCGCTGCCGGTGGTGCCGCTGCTGCTGGCGGTGCCGCCGAGGCCGCCGCTGAGGAGGCGCCCAAGGAGGAGGGTACGTTTCGATCTAATCCCCAACCAGGTTCGCCGCGTGTACTGACACACAGCCACAGACAAGGAGGAGTCCGACGACGACATGGGATTCGGTCTCTTCGACTAAGCGACTTCTTCGACGTTTTCCTTCCCTTTGTAACTTCAACTGCATGGATCCGGGGGTTCTACGATTCGCGCGATCATAAAGGATTGGGTGGAGGCACGATATCCTGCTGCCTGGACAGAGTAGCTCTCATACGATAATGTGAAGACGCTCTCTATGCGGAGTTCACTGGACATCCTCAAAAAAAATGAAAGTGGAATTTTGGCATGCTTTGAACATACCGGGACATACGCGCGGCGCCTCATGGTGGAGTGAGTCGCGTACGTCGACATAATACACCAGCTTAGCTTAAGCAGGAATGGCTTATGATTCAACAGGCGCGGTGTCTTGCCTATTGTGACTTGTGATCACTGTTGGTTTCCTGTTCTCGGAATATCGCCGACATGAAGGGTTGTCATCGAGGTGGCACCTGCAGCGGTCAATGGAGATTACCTTGAGCGAGGAGTCTATCGCCAACGAGCACGACGTGGCTCGATTTAAGGCCTTGTATTCGGTCTTAAGCAACCAGGCATACTTACTTCTACTTGTGATCGCTCAAAAAACTACTCATCTTTGCGCTTGGAGTTGAGTGGTTGCCTCAGGTCGGACAAGTCAAATCTGCCCGTCAAATGGGTTGTGTTCATTGCGGAAGCCCAACAAGGCCCAATCATTGCCTCTTCGCGATACTATTCATCCCTCGGAAGCTAGTCTAGTCTGTGTATGGTCGTCCCCCCGTCATAGAAAAAGCAACTAGACCTGGATCCATAAGGAATAGGATTGCTAGGTATGCATGCCAACCCGATTGGGCAAATTTGCAGCTCATGTCGATTCATGATTCTTATGGGGCGCCGCCACTGCCACGTCTTTGCCCGTGATTTCCTCATTCTCAACGCCACTCCAAACGGTACACTCACTTGACGATGAGAACGGCGCTTGGGGTAAGCCCAGCCTCCTTCAAAGTCTTGCTCAGATCCATGTGCCCCTCGAACGTTTTCCTAGGGAACGTGGTTGAGAAGCTCGTGACCTCCAAACCATTCTCGGACTGGAGCATCTGTGCCACTTCGAAGAGGGTGGTCTCGGCGGGAAGAGTCTTCATGATGTTACCGCTTGGTGTCTGCAATCTCAAGCGAGCCTCGTTATGGTTTGCGGCGGTCTTCGGAACGGAGGGTGCGGCGACGGGACCGGGCTCGGGAGCTCTGCCTTCTCTTGCTGCCTTGGTCTCCTCTGCCTTACGGCGACGCTCCTCTTTGTCGGCCTCGATCTTAGCCTTAATGCGGCGCTTCGCCTCTAGGTCGTCCTGCTTCTCCTGGCGTTTCCTGGCCGCCTCTTTGATCTGCTCCTTGCGCTGCAACTCTTCCTTGGCTTCTTGGGTTTCCTTGGTCGCCTTCATGCGGATTTTCTCATTGCGCTTGGCCTCCTCTCTGTCCAGAACAGCCTGTTTCGCCTTCTTCTCCTTAAGTTGCTCGCGCAGCTCGGCGAGCTTGGCCTTCTTCTGTTCGTCCGTCAAGGGAGCAATCTCCTCCGTTGACTCGGAGAAATCAGTATGGTCCCTATTGTAGGTCAGTATATGAGCTGATAATGAACCAAGCGAACCCGTTTGTAGTTACTGAGGGCTGCCATGAAGCTAGAAACAGGTTCGGGAAAGGGTGGACAGAGGGCGAAAATGATATATGTAAAACAGGAGAGCCTACGTCTTGGTCGCATGGTAGGAGGCAGTATCCTGCGATTTGAAGCGTTTGCCACACTCGTTGCAAACAAGCGACTTTGCGGTGGCACCGCTTTCAAGAGCATCGATGTTGGCCTGGACCTCGCCCGCATCGTCGTCATCGTCATCCTTGGCGGCGGTACTGGCAGCAGCAGTAAGCTCATCGAGAGGCTTATCTTGGTTCGCCTCAAGCCACTCAAGAGCTCCGTTCACTATGAGGGGTGTCAATGAGGCTGTCTTCAGAAAAGGGATCGGTGACATGAGACAGGACTCACGGTTGCCTGTCTTCTTAACTGCCAGATCAGCTCGGGCCTTCTCGAAGCCCATGTCGAGCAGTTGGTCGAGATCGGACTGGGTCATCTTCAGTAGCGGGGTTGTTGGCGATTGCTGAGGCGGTGTCGATGGAGGCTGAAGATTAGGCAAGCTCGTGAGGACAGATGGTATGCTGAATGAGGAAATGTATCGGGGTATTTATTTCCGATGTGGTCAATCGAATTCGGATGCGTCTGTGAACAAGTGTCGGTTTATTGAAGCCAATAATGCAGATTATGAGGGAAGCACTGGTCTGAGTCGCTGTTTCCGTTTGAGAGACGTCATCTGCAGGTGTCTTTTCCGAACTCTGGATGGATAGAGGGGTTGTTTCCCTAGGTAGGTACCTAAGGTATGTACCTACCTTGGGTACCTACCTTAAGTACAGCGGCTGGAGTGCGCGGGAGGGACCGAAACTAGGTACGTATAATGGACCTCTCATCCTGCTAGGTGCCTAATAATACTATGACCGGGTGCCTAAGGAAGTCTCTAATACAGGTATGTCTACACTTGGTTTTCCAGCTCTATTGAGCCTTTCTCATTCTTCTGGCAGTCTGCTTCTACATTGTCCAGCTATTCCAGACTCCAGTTCTCCACCCGAGAAAAGCAGGTGTACCTACCTGATTCGACCATTCACCCGCATAGTCCCCAGCAGTAATCTCGTGTAAAGTAGTGCTGTGTACTTTTTCCACCTCGGAGACCACGAGGAAGTGGTCCCTTGAGCTCCCATCTAGTGGACAAACACCCCCCGGAGCCGGATTAACCACCCTGTTCCTTGGGCACTTTACTAGTGGATGGCCCCAGCGCGCAGCTCCGATTGACTGGTCCGCGAGGGGCTAGAGTGTGCACTTTAATGAAACCTGGCCTGGACTCCTGGACAAGATTGCTCCCTATCCCAATCGAGTTCAGCCCGGGTCTTGCTGCAGTTGGTTACGGTGGTGCGAATTACGTCGTAGGCTCTTGCGTGCGAAACACCTGCTTTAACCCTGCCTGCTGCCTTCCTTCCTTTCCGTCCTTCCTTCCATTCGAGCACTTTCGGAAACCCTGACCTTGCATTTACCAAATAAACCAGCGCCTTTTCTAATATCGCCCCGCGCGCAACGGTCCTTCGACACTTTTCTCCCCTCACTTCTCACTCACAAAATCTATTTTCCTTGCTGCTTAGGCTGAGGCCTGCGTTACATGCGCCGAGATCGTCTTGTCTTCTTACCTGCAGCCTAAGATCTCGTATCTCCCTCCCAAGCCCCCTCTTCCGAACCCTCACCATGTCTGTTGACATCGAGCCCGCCGAGCTGAGCTTCCGACGTTAGTTGGCCCTGCGCGCCGCCCCTTTGCTGCCTAGTACTCACATTTCCTCCTCCTCCTCTTTCAGGACCCTTCACCGTTGAAGTAGCTCAGATTCTCCGAATCAAGAACCCGAACCAGTCCCCTATCGCCTTCAAGGTACTTCACCCCCCAGTTCCTCGGGCGTCACGTCACCCTCCGCTCACAAGACATGCGACCAGGTCAAAACCACCGCCCCGAAGCAGTACGATCCTCTGCCCTCTGTGCGGTCCTTCGTAAGCGACTGACGGCATCCCAGGTACTGCGTTCGCCCCAACTCGGGTCGCGTTGAGCCTGGACAAGATGTGGAAGTCACCGGTATGCAGCTCGCAATCGCCATGTGGTCACATGCAACTGACCGCAACAAGTTCTCCTTCAGGCCATGAAGCAGGAGCCGCCTCTCGACACCAAATGCCGCGACAAGTTCCTCGTCCAGTCCGTCCCCATCACCGCCGACAAGGAATTCGCGAGTATTGCCAACATTGTGAGAACAGACCTCATGACAATGTCCGAAATTGTGGCGCATTGGCTAATCAAGCCCTGTAAACAGCTCGAGCAAACCGACAAATCTACCGTCATTGAGAGAAAGATCCGCGTCAACTGGCTTACCGCCGAGGACCAGTCCGGTGCCTCCGGTGTGGCTTCCACCCCGAACCGACACTCCGTCGTGAACGGCGTATGTCTCGATTCTCCTCTCCGATCAATGCTGCGTACCAGTGCTAATGATTATAGGACCACACTCCTGACGTCTCGCACGTCTATTCCTCTCCTGGTCCAGAGGCCAATGGTTCCGGTAGCCCCGGGGCTTCGGCCACACGCCCTTCGACTTCCGATGTAAAGGATGATGGCGTTTCCGAGAAGGCCCAGTCAACAGTCAGCGCTGCGAGTCACGTCGTCGCCAACACGGCCCAGGTCACGTACGACGAGCTGAAGCAGAAACTATCCCAGGCTGAGGCCAAAATTGCCAGCCTGCAGGACAACAGCGGGTTGCGTCAACGTGTCAAGACGGAGAGCGAGAAACTTCCCAGCACCCAAGACGCTGCCGCAGCGATAAGGCAGGGAGTTGACGGGGTCTCGGTGCAGATGGTTGCCATTCTGTGTCTACTCAGCTTCTTGCTTGCCTACTTCTTCTTTTGATCTTGGAATTCCCTGACAATTCCTCTTTATACGAGATTTCTACCGAAGGATTATGAGAAGCGCTGTTTGGCACAGAGGTGTACGGTATTGCTACCGGCATCCTGTATGCTAAGAGAGAACAGCACTGTGAGCGGATGCTTTGGTGGTGTTTATGGCGGATGGAGAGCATCCATCAACAACAGCCTCGATTTGATATGGGATGGAGTCACACAATCACACATGTAACCATACGGATACTATTCTCTTTGTTGCAACGGTACGGCGTCCTGGACGCGAAGTAGTTGATTTTTAGAAACTGATCTCATAATTTCGTCCTCACTTTTTTGACTGTGACCTTGACCCTTCCTGGGCTGCCTCTTTCTTGGTCTTGCGTGTATCCATTATGCGGATTATTCAACATCCATCAACCCATTTACCACTTATTCCTTCGACATTGCAGGCTGCATTGTGCTATCTCTCTACGGACGCATCACATTGTAAGTTTCCTTGCAGACTTTTAACACAGCAGAAGTCAGCCTTTTGCAATATGATGCCTAGCACGTATTCTGATGCTACGTAAGCTCATATTTGCAGTAGCCGGGTATCCAGGCAGCCCTCCCGACATGGACACGCCGTTCAACGTCTTTTGTATCGCATTACCCAAGTATTATTACAAAGTTACCATGTTGACTTGTTTCCACATTACATCAACAGGGCTATATCGTGAAGAGCATCCGTTCATGAAAAACAAAAATAAACGGCACTGCTCTTCATGTGGATGCTACTCGTTTTCTCTAACACCGAAAGTTCCTATTTTCTTTTGGCCTTGCAAAAAGAAGAAATATTGAAATTTAAATCAAACCTCAACCATTTACCAACTTCAGGCCTCGATCTCCTCGCGCGTCCACTTTGCGCCGCCGCCAACAATGCGCCCGCCCTGCTTCCTCTTGACACGGGAGGTGATGCCGACGTTCTTGTCGAGGATGAAGCGCCAGATGACGTAGGTCCAGCTCTCGTGACGGGGCAGGTCCTCGTAGAACTCCTTGGCGACCTCGCGCAGCTTGGGCAGCCGGGTCCAGGGAATGGCGGGGAAGTCATGGTGCTCGTTGTGCAAGCCAACGTTGTAAGTGAGGAAGTTGAGAGGGCCGTAGTAAGAGAATGTCTCAGGGACGGGGATGTTGTTGGCGGCGTCGCGGGCGCCGGCGGGGACGGTCTCATAAACGTAGTGCTCGGCGATGAAGTGGCCTGCCAGCGGGTGAAGGGAACCGGCGAGGAACGAACAAAGGAGAAGATAGAGAACGGCGTTGCTGCCGAGGGTTGTGAACAGGGCGTAGTCGAAGGCGAGCTGAACGGCGATGTTTACGTAGTGGACCCAGGTGAAGGCAACGCTATAGACGAGAGTCGGGCGGATAGCATAGAAGAAGATCTGGAAGGTGCAGAAGAAGGCCTTGCCGAGGATGGAGTCGAAGAGGACAACCTCGATAGCGGTGGGGAGGTCGGTATCGAGACCGTCGACGCCGAGAGACTTGTGGTGGGTGAGGTGGTATGGGCGGAAGGAGGCGCTATAGGGGACACCAATGGGGAGGTTGGCGAAGATGGCGAAGAGGCGGTTGGCGAGCGGGGAGCGGAAGGCGAGGTTGTGGGAGATTTCGTGGATAGCGAGGAAGAGGTTCTGGTTGGCCGTAGCGCCGAAGACGTAGGCGACGAGCCAGAACTTCCAGGAGAAGAAGGACGTCTCGCTGAGGTACCAAGCCCAGAAGATCTGCATCGCGACGACACCGGCGACGACGTACTTCGTCAGAGGCTCCGGACCGCAGAGTTTTGTGACCTGTGAGGACGGGTTTGTTAGTCGTTTGTGAATGCTGCGGCGAGCCATTGGCAGCGAGGGGAGCCGCTGCGAGAAAGGGGGTTGCGAGCAGACGCACCTCGGGGTGAGCCTTGATGATAGCCAGACGGCGAGTCCGGTGCGGCTCTTCGGTGTAGGTCCAGAAGAAGTCCTTTTCGGCGGACGGCGCATCGGTCGTCAGCTTACCGGCGGCGACACCATCGGCAGGAGGCGCGGCGGCGGACTTGCGCTTGGACGGCTTCGTAACGGTCGCGGCGGCGGATGAGGCCATTGTTGCGGTGTTCTTTTCTCTCTCTCTTTTTTCCCTCCCCTTTTTCTCGGGACGGAGTATTCGTACGTGACTATGCTCGTACGTATGTGTGGGTGTGTTGCGCGCGTTTGGCAGAGACGGGAAGGGACGGCGCTTTTAGTTCCAAGAAAAAAGAGGAAATATATCTGTCCTGGCCAAGAGTGGAGGGGGCGAAGGGACGAAGGTCAAACGAAGGTCAGTCAGCTGCTCTGGGTCGTTGATATATGCAAAGACGACAATCAGACGGGAAACGAATGCCCACGAAAGGAATGAGAGTTTTGACCCTGTACGCCTTTCCTGCAGATGAGAGTGTTATGTATTTCCACCTCGGCGCGCGCAAACGAATCGAGTGTTGTCGGAAGATCAGGCCTTGAAAATGGCAAATCTCCTGATTGCGGGCAGTTTAGGGGTCGGTCGGTGTGGGGGGCTTAAGCTGGTGGTAGCAGGGATGGGAGGACGAAGGGGTTTCGACACTAAAAGCGGTGTAAAGTTGCCTTCTCTTCCAATACTACTTTTACTGTACCTACTTAGGTACCTACCCTACCTAACTCCCTAGGTATGTACAACGCTATAGAGGTTCTGCTATGCGCAACCTGTGGCACAGTGGGTATTGGTTGGTGGGGAGTAGGAGTGGAAGGAGACCCTTTGCCCCGCTGTGGGCAATTGCTGGGACACGAGCAATTTGCGTTTCTGGCTGCACAGAATGCCCATCGGCCAGGGGTGATGATTTTTATGCAAAAGGTTTATGGCTGGTTTTTGATTTACAGGTATTTCTTGGGACTTTGGGTGGGAAAGGAATTGGAGAAGTTCTAGAATCCCCGCCCCCGGTCCAGCGTTGCGTGGTTCGCATCAAGCTTCTCACTCGACCTGAACTTGTGTGACCCAACACCTCACCGCGCAGAGCATACGCACAGTTATCGTGCATATGGTGAGGGGCAGGACAGAATGCGGCTCCTCCTATAATTGTGTACATGTTGATATATATATATATATATATTATGTACGTCGTAAAGGCTCTCGGGTACCACTGCGTGGCGACTCCCGTTTTCGTCGCCAAAGGGTGGCCAATGGCTGCGATGGCGGAGACCATCATGTTACGGGCCCTGAACGCCGTCGCACTCGAGTCGGAGCTTGAGCCTTGACCAGCTCTGAGGTTTGCGAGGGAATGGGGTGGCCCTGGCTTCCCCGGCCTTTTTAAGCTCCATGAATCTTTTGTTCCGTACCTACCTACCTTGTGTGGTTTTGTTTTGCGTCCGACCAGGTACAGATACGTTGTACACTATCTACGTACGACGCCTTTTCGATTTCACCTAGGCGTGGTCCGAGGGGATTGGCCATTGCGAAAGGCCGAGTTTAGGAGGGGATCGTCATCCTCGTGCCGACCTCCGTGTTTCTTCACCCCGTTTTGCTGCGTCCAAGACAACCATGTGAGAGCCGGGCTGTCAGAGACATATTGCACTTTAATGTATGCGTCGTTACGCTGGCGCGACGGATTGGATAGTGGGAGACTTCACCCATGCCAACTGATTTACCCGCCATATTGATCTACCGCGACCACATTATATTGAGTAAGCTTTCGGAAGGTTATGGGCCGAGAAAAAGAAACGTTGTTGTCGTCAGAGATGGTTCATGAGCTGCTATATCAGCGAGCGATTCCCTAGGAGCTCCAGTCCCTAGATGCTTCATGCTCGGTTTCTGCATCTTGCCTTCACCATCAGCGCAACGTTTCAACATGCACGTTCTCGTCTTACTCTCGACCGCCCTGGCCTCTCTTGCTGGCACAGCGGTGGCCAAGCCCGAGCTGATCAGGAGCGTGAGCAGCCCCATCTACCACCTGTACCTCCAGTCGTACCCCAAAGACACGTCGATCCCGGTCCTGGGCCCCGAAGCGTCAGCAGAGTACTTCAATATCGCCGGGACCATCCAGAGCGCCAACTCAAGCCTGTACCTGGCCATCAAGAGCGATGCGACGTCGTACAAGTCCCTCCTGTTCGGCAAGGACTCGGTTGATGCGTGGGGGCTCGAAGGGGACACCATCATGACCAAGCAGGGCAGCAGCTGGGGGCGTCGTATGTGACCGGTCCATCGCGTCATGGCAATGCCGTAGATATGCTGACGACCATGAGCAGAGCTGAACTTCCTGGCCTGTGAGTTGGAGGACACAAGCTATTGGCAATTGTACCTCCAGACGGGGAGCGACATGCCCACCGGCAGGAATTGCAGCAACTACCAGACGATCCATCTGCCATGCCTCTGCTAGATGGCGCACAGTCAAGTCACTCGCCGCCGGGAAGAACACCCGGCCGGACGTTGGCCTGCCTGCGGCGGTGGTTGATGATGTTGCATTCGTATGCGTTGTGGCCAGTGGGATGTTGGCTACTCGGTGTTGGTAGCTGGCGGCTGAGGAAACACGCCTGCATCGCATGTGCGACTCTGGAGAACATGGGTTGACTACTTTGCATGGGTAGGTAGCCGAAGAAGGAAACCGTTGGCTGTCAATGCCGGCGCAGCTCGGGCGATCGGCCGGTCCAAGTGGGTTGATACTCGACCACGGATGCGGTCTCATACTGTGCGTGATATTCTTCTTGCCGTATGACCACGGGAATTCAGGTATGCGGGGAGGAGCAACAAGAGTCACGCATTACAGGTTCTGCTTGGATCTGAGAAGTTGGGTTTGAGACCAACTACCTGTGAGTACTATTGCTGCAAGTGATAATAGCATGTGCTGTTATCTACATACATCGTATATCGCCATTGCTCCCTCTGTGCGCACACGCGCTCGCTCTTCCGAGGATGTGGTAGAATAACTAGGTAGTTTGGGATATGCGGAATGGAGGCAAGTTCCGGAGACCCTTTAGTCCGCTTTGGTTTGTTTCCTACTCTTCTTGGCGGAAATCGCGGGCGTCAGAAGAGCATATTCAGTACTGGTGTGTCCAAGGTAGCCTAGCCCGAACAAGCCCGCGGTCCCTACACGCCCAATCTTGGAGAGACTTTGGCCTGGAACGTTCCCAGTTAAGGGTATCTTGCGAATGCAACAGAGGCCTTTTGTCTTAATACCCGCACTTGCCTTCAACTTCGCATTGGGGATGCAGAGGGGGCTTCAAAGTGTCCAGGTGACCTGCGGTGACTGTTCAATCGTAATGTCCTAAGAGGGTTAGGTGAGGTTGGAGGAAAGAGACTATACGTGGAGAGGTCCCATGATTGGCTGTCACATGCAGACAACTTGGAGAGCTCAACTGGATGGATGGAGAAGCAGGAGAGGAGCCGAGCGCGCAGGGATGATATCAGATGGGCCTAGAATTGCACCAACACGGTGAGAAGTGGAGGCCGTGGTTTAATACCTAGCTGCAGGGGCGTCTGCAACGCTGCAATATTAATTAATAACGGGTTCCAATGATCCCATCCAGGCGTTGCCGCCATTTAGCAGGTCCAGATGCCATCAATGACCTGTTGGTAATCTCAGCTGGAATTCAGGCCAGATGCGATGGGGGCACGCGACCCCCTCGCCCGCCGAATTTAATCGTTTTTCTTTCTCTATTTTCTTTCTTATTTTCCTTTTTCCGTCTGCCAGTTCTGCATGTGAGTCGCGTGCAGCCTGGGCGTGGCTTCGTTATGTCTCGCAGCTCGTGGTCTCATTTGTTGCCTACCTGCCTCGGTAGGAACAGTAAGGTACCTCCATAGTAGGTAACTAGGTAGGTACTACGTATCTAACTAGGTGATTAAATACCATGGCAGTAAGAATACAGTGGTAGCGACTCGAGGATTCGCCGTTTGTTCTCATTGTCTGCAACGACCAAAGAAAGAAGCAAGAGAGGAACCGGGGGGAAGGAAGCTTTGACATCACACCAGCCTGAGAGCTAGCTACAGCTTCACCGCTCACAAGCCTAACAAAAGTGCTGGGGTCTTTATCCCTCTAGCAAGCCGCGCCACGTGAAGATAAGAACTAGGCGAGCAGCCGCCTCAAACGATAAGCTGCAGCTCCGGTCCATGGGGTCCGCTTCCTGCCACCTCGCCCAGAAATCTCCCAGTTGAAATTGATCGCCTAGGCCTCGCTTTCCCGACCGCTGCCCTTGCCAGCGCCTGCCATTCTTACAAGAAAGTGATTTCTCATAATATACGCCTCGACAATCTCGACCGCTGTCCTCAGCCGCTCAAACCAGTCCATTTACCCTACTTGCCCTGAGGGCAACCTCCGACACTCGGTCCTCTCGCTCGTCATCAGCTCTCGCGTGCTCTCCCTCTCCCTTTCTCCACCTCCACCAACCTCAGCCCCGACCCTCTCGTGGACTGCGACAAACTCCACGCCCGCCCTTTCCTCGCTTTCCTCGACCGACCTCCACCAAGCCGCCTTGCCGTCCAAGGTGGCCGGCCATCGCCAGAAACAAACCCCTCTGTCGGCGCGGCTCCAGCAAGCCAGCTCGTCGCGCCGATGTGGTGGTTCCTCCGAATCGTCGCCAGTGCCATCTTCCTGCTGAGCATAGTGCTGTCCATACCCGTCGCATTCGATGTCGGCGGCAGGGACAGTGGCCTGGCCTACAGTCTCGCCCTTTGCGCCTTCTACTTTGTCTACTCGGCCATCGCCGTTGTCACCCCCGCCGAGTCGCGCGTCCGCTGGGCCATCTCCGTCATCCTTCGTCTCTCGCAGTGGGTCGTCATCCCGGGCCTGCTAATCTGGGCTCTCGGCCGCTTCGCCGTCGACGCTGGCGCTACCAACTGGGTGGAGCGGACCCTGCAAGGCCTCTCGTCCTCCAAGTCGACCTCGTGGGGCGAGTGGATGTTTGGCGAGGGCGGTGTTGTCGAGACCATTACCTTGGGTGGCTGGGATAAGACCCTGAGATACTCGAGCCCGGTTTTCCAGCTTCTCGAAGGTTTCTGCACCCTGCTTGTCATCCAGGCCGCCGGGCAAATCACGAAGTGGCTGGTCAACAGAGGACGAAGTGACACATGGATCGTACGTCGAACTCCCTCCCTGAATTCGACCCTGGAAGACCCTGGCTGCCACCAACGACTTGGTGATGTCAGGGCTGCGCGAGGTTGAATCGCAGACACCTTATCCAATAAACTTGCTAACCACCATGACAGATCACCCTACTCGTTATTTCCGGTAGCGTGCTTGCGAGTGCCGTCTACTTCCTCTGGCGTGTAGCTCACTTCCCTTACATTGACAACTCGGATGCGATTTTGATTGGCGTTACCATGACTTCGGCCTTCTTCCTCTGCGCATACGGAATAGGCAGTGGCCGAGGAAATCCCGTCGAGTCGTCCCTTCTTTTCGCATATGTCGTTCTTTGCGTCTACCAGATCTTCACCGACTACCTTCCCTCCGAGTCCACCGAGGCGGACCAACACCAGTCATCTCAACCCGACTTCCCGCCCCTGCCGCCCATCATCATGGCATCATACTCGACCCTCCTTCACATGCTCGGTTCTCTCCCTCACGCTGTTCACTCGTCTCTCAGTCTTCTATACGCCGCTTTCCAGACCATTACCCCGTCAGTCATCATCTCACTTGCTTTCCGACTCCTCGTCTTTTACTGCGCTACCCGCATCATCCCTGCAGTCCGCGAATCCGGAGCCAGGGCTCTTATGGATGAACCGTCGCTTGAGGAGTCGGACGCAGCCAACTGGCTACTCGGAATCATCACATACTTTTCACCGTCCATCCTTATCGCCATGTACACCAGCCTGCTCTTGCAACATTTCTCGACCAACGACGGGCCGGATGGTTGGACCCTGAGAGGAGGCGATCCTGGTGGCAACGTCTGGCGCTGGACGAACGTGGCGGCGACAATGTCCTTGTACGCAGTTGAGCTGTACCTGGGCAACGAGGACCGCGACGGTGGTCTGACAAATCATTGGAAGATGGATTGAGGCTGAATCCATCTAGCATGGGCGAAGCGGCCGCGGATCTGCTTCCCGAGGGCGACGGCAAGGGCGTGGGAGACAAGATAACCCCGCGCCTCTGGGAAATTTAATGAGGGTATCCTGTCCAAGCAGGCCAACTAGACACCGATTGATCATCGTACATAGGTCGTAATGACACGGGCTTACGGGCACGGAAGGGGGTTAGGAAAGGCACAGAAATATGGCGTTTTGGGAGGGAAGTCTGCATGCTCGGATGGCGACTCTTTTACTGCGAGTTCTGCTGGAGGTATTCCAGGGACTTTGATGAAGGCAGCTCAAGATTGCTGCCACTACCTGGGCTTTTTCATATCACACTAGGAAACTCATCCTTTAAATCGATGGCCTTGGAAATCAATCATCTCTCTCTGCGTTCCCCGTGCTGAAGTTTTTCTGCACAAGTAGCTAGGCCTCCAGGGCGATGCTTTAACTGCCTTGTTTGAAACGGCTCAAATTTCAGTGCGCCTCTCCATGTTGCTTTGAGCTTCTTCACATTTGGGACGATCTTGGACTTCGGACGGGTTGTGAGTTGCTCGGTTATAAACGCCGCTCGCACCCACATTGACGGCACTCGAAATCTGTTGCAATTCCGTCTTTTCTGGGGGCCTCGGCAACTTCGCACCCGCAACTCACTTACACTCGGACTTCAATCACCACTGCCACATACCTCAACCCAATGTAAGTTAATCGTGATCACTGGCTGCGTAACTCCTATTAAAGACCATAGAACCGCGGCGAATCGCGCAACTCTCGTTGTTCTACTACACTAAAATTGAGAAGCATAACACGTGCTCGATATGGCGTCCACGAACAACCCAATGGGCACATCCACCCCGCCTCCAGATGTCTCCAAGATGACGCTCCCCATGTCGGGCCTCCTCTGCGACGTCTACGGCCTCGAGGAGCTCGTCAAGCGGCGGGCGTCAACCGTCTCGTGCCTGTGGCTGCACCACCCGCGCCTGCGCACCAAAGAGGACATGGGAGACTTCGCGAGCCGGGTCATCGCTCGTTGGGAAGAGACGTCTTCGTCGTCGTCCGCGGCTGGAAACGGAACTGGCGGCAGCGGCAGGGCGCTCATCGCCGTGGCATTTGACCAGCAAAACCACGGCACCAGGACCGTGAGCCCGACGGCGAGCGACTCGTGGCGCGAGGGCAACGCGACGCACGCGCTCGACATGTGGGCGATGGTGTCGGGGATGGCGGGCGACACGACGGCGCTGATTGACGTCGTTGAGGGGTACCTGAAGTTGGAGCTTGCGCGGCGGGGTGCCGACGAAGAGTGGAAGATGGACCAGCACCTCGTGCTGGGCGTGAGCTTGGGCGGGCACAGCGCGTGGCAGACGATGTTCAGGGAGGACAGGGTATCAGCCGGGGTTGTCATCATCGGATGTCCCGATTACATGGGTGAGTCCTGCATTTCCTGCGATTGACGGACGATGACATGATAGAGAGAGAGAGAGAGAGAAAGAGAGAGAGAAACGAAAAGGCTGACAAGGCTCGGCGGACGAAGCACTACTGTCGGACCGCGCCGAGAAGTCCAAGCTGGCGACCTTCTCCGCCCAGGACAACGGCGCTTCGTTCCTCGGCAGCAGGGACTTCCCGCCCGGCCTGGTGACCTCGTGTCTCCGGCACGACCCCAAGGGCATGCTCTTCGGCACCGGCGCCGTTCCCACGACCGCGGAGGGCGTCCCGGAGGACGAGAAGCGGCGCCTCCGCGGCGTGCTCAATCGCCTCCGCGTCGGCGGCAAAAAGTTTCTCGTGTGCTCCGGCGCCGAGGACAAGCTGGTACCGTACAAGATGTCGGAACCGTTCATCGAGTTCTTCGCGGGGGCGGTGAGGACGTGGTACGCCGACGAGGACGTCACGATCGAGAACAACGTGTACGAGGGCGTTGGGCACGCATTCAGCGAAAGGATGTTGGAGGACTCGTTGAGGTTCCTGGTCGATGCCGTCGCCAAGAAGGACGGCGGGCGCGGCGGTGAGGAGAAGAAGGCAAGGATTTGAGACGTCGGAATCAACAGGGCGTCATGGTTGAGGGGACCGACGGCGACATCCGGAAGGGTTTTGGGGTGTTTACTCGTGTTGTAGTCTATCCTAGGAAATATCCTAAGCCCATGGCCTCTTCGCATCTTCAACCAGCGCCTCGTGCCCGGCCACAATCCTCGTGGCAACACCGCTCCGCACCCTCTCCTCCTCGCTCGCGAATAACCTATCATCCAGGCCCCAGGGATTCCTCGCCCTCCTCTTCCCGGCCAGGCTCGTCCCGACGCCGTGTGGGTCTTGCGTCCACTCGTCGACGGCGCGCTGCACGCCTGCGACCGCTTCCGCCTTGTCTCCCTCGCTCCCGTCAGGGTTTCCCTTAGCGGCATCCCCGCCGGCGGCGGCGGCAGCCCGCATGCCGGGCGGGTCGATTCCGACGAAGCGCACCCTCTCGAGCGGGAAGCCGATGGCGGCGCAGTGGCCGTCGACGATGCGCGGCTCTTTGAAAGCGTGGCTGACGACCGTCAGGGTCTGCGGCCAAGAGGCGTGGAGGCGGCGGAAAAGGAGGAGAGAATGCAAAATGTTGTGGTACGAGTCCAGGGCGAGAGCGTCCATATGGATGCGAGACGTGATCAAGGTGGTGTCCAGGGAAGGAGGGAAGATGCGGAAATAGGCGTTTGCGGAGGCGAGGTTGGCGTAACTTTCCGCCTCCGAGAGACGCGTCTCTTTGCGTGTTGGTCCTCTGTGGGGCGCGGGGATTGGCTGTCAGTATCAAAGGTTCCTTGCTGTAAGCATATGGGGGAATGGGAATGAAGCGACATGGAACGATAACGTGGTAAATGAGGGCGGGGGGAGATATGAGATGAGTGGTTTCAAGCAGGAGAAGCCTCGATAGCCCGAGCCGGCCGAGGAGGCTGGACCTACCCCGAAAACACGAGCACGGAAGCCGGGTCATCCCGTAGCGCCGCCAGCCCGGCCTTGATGTGCTCGATGAATGTCGGGGTCTCGCCGGCTTGAAAGCCGGCGACGAGCCACTCCGACTCAGCGCGGCCGTTTGTGGGGCCGCCGATCCAGATGCCGTGGCAGCATACGACTATGAGGTGCGTCGGGGCTGTCATGGCGGAGTTCAGATTGACGGCACGATCAAAGGCTTGTTGAATGATGTTGTCGCATTGTGTCATGAAACTCGGACGGCTGCTGCGTATCAGACGGGCTATTGTGGATCATGTGATGCCGTGGCGGTGAGGAGGTGATGTACTCCATACCCCAGGGTAGGAGGTGTCGCGGATAGGTAGGTAGATGAGGCTTTCACGAGTAGCGAGAGCAAACGATATACCACACGTTATGCCTGAAATTATTAACATGACAGGGTTGCAACAATTTGGCATATCATCACTCTCACGGAACGATGGAGCGCCGAGCCCCCGTGGACTTTACTTGGATAATTGTCGGTTTGGATATTTCTCACGATAAAACCCTGTAGGCGTCGCCAACTAAGTAAAGACTACCAGTCAGGACAACGGGTCTGTCTCCCGCGATGTCAACGGCCCATCGTGCGGCCGCCTCGAGACCCCCTTCGCCCAAAAATATCTCTTTGGCGCCTGCGTTGGACGCCATTTCCCTCAATGTGTCGAGCGGCAAGGGTTCGACCCAAGGCATAGTCTCCCGCTTGGAGAAAGGCACGCAAGCGACACTATCGCCGGGCCGCAGCAGAGTGCGAAGCATGCCTCCGGCGTCTTTCCCGTCCTGCTTGGAGACCGACACGATCCACGTGACGGGCTTGTCTGCATCCCGGAGATGTCGCTCGACGAAGGTGGACAGTGTCTCGGCCGACTGTGGGTTATGAGCACCGTCAATGAGAATGGGCTTTCCTTTTCGTGACGCGTACTTGTCGCCAACTTCTAACCACGACAGCCTGCCCAGATGTGTGGCGTCCTTCAAGATCGGCAGAGCCTTCTCCACGGAGAGATTCAGATGCGGGTAAGCAATCTGGAAAGCTGTGATGGCGCATGCCATATTCTGGGCTTGGTGCGGCATCAACTCCGACTGATACAGAGTCTCGAAGAGACCACTCTGATTTGTAGTGAGATGAAGCGGCGCCGAGACGCTTGCGGCATGCTGCCGGAAGACTTCGAGAACTTCGGGAGGGTTGCTGCCGTCGACAACGCACGGCACGCCAGCCATCATGATGCCAGCCTTCTCCTTGGCGATCTCGGGCAGCGTGTTGCCGAGGAATGCCTGGTGGTCGAGGCCGATCTTGGTGATGACGGTGACCCTTTTCCGTCTGAGGGCGTTTGTTGAGTCAAGTCGCCCGCCGAGGCCGACTTCGACGAGGCCCATCTGCACATCGGCGCGGCTAAAGACGCCGAAGGCGATGAGGGTGGTCACCTCGAAGATGGTGAGGGCCTCTTGCGACGCATCTTGGGCTAGCCGGGCCTGCTCGTCGTCAAGAATCTTGCGTCGAACGTCACTGTAGATGTCTTGCTGGACGGGCACGCCGTTGATTTTGATGGCGTCACGCGGCTCAACCAGGTAAGGAGAGGTGAAGAGGCCGTTCGATATGCCGAAGGACCTGCAGAGGGCTGCCAGGTACGTGCAGGTGGTGCCCTTACCGTTGGTTCCGGCGACGTGGATGGCATCCCACTTCTGCGGAACGCCCTCGAGGGCCCTGGATATGCGGTGCAGGCCTAGACTGATGCCCTTCATCGCCATGCTGGAGTTTGCCGGGGGGATGGGGTGGTCTGGTGCAACTTCGGATTGGGTATTTGACATAGGTAGGGCACTACTGTCCCTCCAGCAACGGATGGGAGATGCCTAAGAAAGTGGCTCCTATGGTGGGAGTGAGTCGCTGGTTATGATCAGGTCTTGGATTTTCAGGGTCTTGAAAGTTGCGTCCGGCACCAGAGGCTGCTGGTGAATAGGGTTTACCATGAGTAGTATTAGTTGACATTCCATACCTTCAATCCAACCCAAACCGGTGATACCTACCTACCTACCTAGGCGTAGGTAGGTAGAGTTCAGGATAAGAGGAAGGCAGGGTGGACAGATAAGGTACGTACCTACTACCTTCGGTAATCCGTCCAGTCAGTACCAGACAGACGCGAGCGCAGTTGCATCAGAGTGAGTGCCGCTTCAGCCACAAGGCTCCCCTACTACAGTTCATCGCTTTTTGCCATGTGCCCGCGCAAGAGCCATCTTGATTGGCTGAATACATGGACAACTTGCTTCTCGAAGGCAGCGCCACACAGGGGGAGTGTGCACCGGGGCCAGCAACAAGGGCAATGCCAGCCACTCACAGAAAAGAAGTAAAGCGGCTATTCCCCAAAGACCCGCGCCTTTCCCATTTTCCCTCCTGTTCCTTTTCTTAACCCCGTTCCCCGTATCTGCTTGGGTTTTTTTTTCCCCCTCGTCCTTGACTGACAGACAATCTCCGCGTCCAGTCCCAGTGCCCCGTTCCCGTCACTGACCCCATCCTTTCCTCTTTTCCTGCCCGCCCCACGAAAGAGCTATATTGGCTTCGCGCAATCGCGAACCCATCGCGAAACACGGAATCGCGGCCCCGTTCCTATCACGGCGGCGATCCAGTCCATCTCACAATACGTTCAATATATTCCCCGTCAAGCTTCATCCTCTACGTCGTTTATTCATCATTCATCGAGCGCGCGAGACAATCCTGCCAAGATGGGACTCCCGTAAGTTTCTTCTCATCCCTGCGCTTTCACCGGCTGCGCTGCAACTACCTTCGAGCTGCGCCTGGCCGACGCTGGCTCAATCTCAGCCCGCCCAGTCGCGTTACCGCTGCCATTCAATGCCTCCATTCCTATCTGTTTCGCCCCCGTCTTTTCAATACATGCCGCCAGCCCTTTTCATGCAAATGAAATGCCTGCCGTTTTCGATGTCCGTCCCAATCACGTTGTTGTCGAACTGCCTCGCACTTGCCGTTAACGTCGGCGGCCTCTTCGCGCCTCACCTTCGCATCCCCTGCTAATTTCTCATTCGCCGACATGCAGTCTGTTCATCGCACCCGTTGAGACGGACGTTCCTTCTCAGATCGGCGACAAGTCTGAATCCGCACGCCATGCCCGCTCTTCTATTCGCCGCGCACGCCGCAACCTGGATTCCCGCCCCTTCCGACGTCGCGCCGCGTTGCTCCGCGATAACTTCCCCACTCCCGGACCCGAACCCGTCCCGCGCGCTCGCTACCCATGGATTGAATCTGGCCATCTGCCGCCGCCTGAGGCTTACACTGCCGTTCCCCCACGGACGATGCCGCCTGGCGAACCGAATCGGGGTGCTCCTACTCTTGAGAGCACCGAATTGCGTGATGCACTGCGTGAGATGAGGAGTCGGGCTGCGGAACGGGGACCTGAGGCAAGCGAGGCTCGACTGATCTCCCTTTTTGGCGAACGCTGGGCCTTGGAGAACTCGCCTCAGCCCTCTCGGACCAACGCCAATCTCCCGGCTGGTGAAGAGCAATCCAGCTGGCAGGAACCCGAAAGGCCTCAGGTCGACGGCATTGCTCTCTATCCTTACCTATCATCTGGTCGACGGTCTCGTCGTGCGCAGATTGATCGAATGTCGATGGTACGCCCTGTTGCTTGTTCGCCCTAAATGACCTGCAGAACTGACATGCAAAGTAGCCGGCACCGCCCGTTGCCGCCCGTTTTGACCGCAGCCCCGAACACTCGGTTTCCGCCAGGTTCTCTGGACGAAGACCACGTGTGGAGGCACCAACACTATCCCCAAATTTACATACTCATCATTTCCGTAGGATACGTCCTACTGGACAATCGAATGAGTCAGCCTTAACTGACGGCCTCGGCGACCGCGATCGAAGCCTTAGCCCCGACGAAGATGGCGTGTGGGACACGCTGCTGACAACTTTGACGCCGGACCCGCAGCCTCCGAGTGCTGGATCGTCATTTGCCTCGGCGTCGGCTTCCGCGTCGGCCTCTACGTCACAGTCGCAGAGTGCAGGAGAATCATCGCGCACTTTCCTCACCGGACCTGAAATGGCGGAAGAGGCTCTCGAGCAGCCCTGTGAATCCGGTCTTGATAACTCGGACGACGAAGGCCAGGAAGATTTGCGCATGGGCCGGGGCTGGCCAGATCACTGGACGATGAACTATCCTTCCAGACACCGTCGCTTCGTTGCTGATCTGGACGCGAACGATCCGAGCAGACTGTCGTACCTGCGAATTGATCCATCGCACAGGCGTGCCGACACAACTCCGGCTGCCCGCAATGCGCAAGACGACGAAGAACTGCGAACTCGCCGACGACTCGAGCTTCTCCGACATTACCGGATCATCAATCGCGACCCGACCCCGCTCCCGGAGCTGCTAGGCCACATTGTACGGGACTCGAGCGAAGAGGCAGGAGGTGGCGGCCAGGGAGATAGCAACGGTGATGACGAGGAGACTGCCTCAAGTCATAACCACACATCCAACGACAATGCCTTGCTTGGAATGCAGATGATTGTTCGAAACCTTGCACGGCGGGAAGACATTCCCGATGAGTGGTGGGCTGGTGCTGGGCTTAGCCGGACTCTGCCCGAGGAGTCATGAAAAGATGGTCCGGATGAACCACACTATCACACGAAGACATTGGTAACGAGAAGCGGCAAAAAAGGCCTTTTGAAAAGGCATCGTGCTTGGGCAGAGGAAATTGGCGTTAGGAGGAGATATACGTCTGCTATGGATTGGGCGTTGAATTTATTGGGTTTGCCGGCGCCATGCAGCGACATGAGCCGTTTGTATAATACGTGTAGCCGTGGGGCGGGCCGACTTGAGCCTGCTACTACGAGGGAGTTAGGGGGGGGGGGGTGGGGGGGATTGCGCCTCAAGTCTATGGGATACTGGCGAAAGGGGGCTTCCTGGGAGTGTGCCAGAGAGGCTCCGATATTTTGAAAATGACTCGGATGAGCATGGAATGAAGTGGCCGCTGGCCGTTTTCTCGTTGAGCATTTATTTATTGTTTGTTTGGTTGTGAAGTCTAGGCACGTCACCGGTGAGAATGTGATCAGCTTACGGATGCAGTGGCCGCATGTCTCAGTCGAAGTGGTGAGACGCGGACAGACTGAGATGCTGTTCCGCGACTTTGACTTTGGGGGGAGGGGGGTTCTTGGTCAGGAATGCGGGCTGGGCAGCCATGTGGAAGCGGCATTCCACGTTGTTGATTTGGCCGTCCGTCTCATTATGGAGCGCTGCCAGCAGCATACCTATCTTGTTTGGAGGTGGCCTGCAGGAGGTGGATAGAACCCATGACACCCGACGAAGACAATACTGGGAAGGAAGGGGTTGAATAAAGATGGTTCTTTCCGCTTAGTGTAAACGTTCGCGACAGCGGCACGGTTTCCTTGGGCTGCTGCAGGTCGCCAGGCTGGCCACTGACATGTCGCGAATGCGGAAGGGTCCTATATAGTAGCGCATGGCGTTCCTGCGGAGATCCGTAGCGTCGCCTTCTTCTTCTTGTTGCCCATCCATGCTCTACCGGCTGCCTGTCTTCGTTGCTTGTCGTCGAGTTGGCGATTCTCAGGTGTGCTCGAGGCAGTCGGAAGAGAGGGATAGACGCAACGAGAGTGGTGTCGGTGGCCCTGTCTTGGACATGGGGGGATGGACTGGGGGCAGAGTGAAAGGGGGAGGGGAGCTGAGTTGAGGTAGGGGTAGGTATCCGCAACAGGCAGGCCGGGGTTTTGTTGATCTCTTTAGACGAGACACTGTCACGTCGTTACCACGGTGAAGTGCGGTTTCGCGCGAACAACGGGTGATTGAAGGACGAAGTAGGGGTCGAGCTGATGGACTCGTGAATCGTGATATTCCAAGCATTCGAGAGAGCGTGATGATGGAATGTATCGTGGAAAGACGGGCGCTTGGATGGGCACGACGTGGATACCTGTCCAAGCTGTGGCCGCCCCCAGTCAGTCAGGAACGTCTGGGGAAAGGCTAAGAGAGGCGGAACGTGTCTGAGCGAGACTAAGAGACGGTGAGCGTGTTCGTTTCGCATTGACTTTTCTATCACTTCCCTTTCCTGCCGATGGATGAACTAGAGGACGTTCCGCAACGACACTCAACGGTAGAAGGTTACCGATGTATATATGTATGGACGTAGGCAGGTGAAGCCCGTTCTTAATGTCTCCGGTGCAGGCCGGGTGCCTTGGCGCGCCGGCGGGGCGGCCTGGGAGAGCTTCTGCGTACCTAGTAGCGTGACTAACCAGCGTAAGTCCTCGGCGTTTGCTCCTTGTGATCTGGCGCCCTGCTCTCGCCCCTCATACCGGTCGTCACAGCCAGCCCCGGTTCGCATGAATCCTCGTAGAGAGGGAGAGAGAGAGAGAGAGAGAGAGAGAGAGAGAGGCCCTGTTATCGTAGCGATGCGAAGATCAAGCGAGGGTTTGGCCGGGGTCCTGAGTGACGGTGACGAACCATAATACATACTGCGTATAGGTAGGCAGCACATGGGAAATATTAGGGACGGACAAGCGGCATTGATGGTGCGGATTGTGAGATGAGGTGGTAGGTGGGTGCCTCGTTCGTTGTCATTGCTGCCCTGCGTCTGTCTACTTACGTAGGTACCTCGCTAGCTACCTGACCACTAATACCGACTCTCGACTCCCGACTGCCTACCCAAACCTTACCTTGGACTACCTAGGTAATGATTCGTACTGGGCTGGCTGACCGCTGAAGCCGACGGGATGGGACTGTGTCATTTTTCCCCCCTTCTGTTTTCTTTTTCTTTTTCTTTTGCAGCGAATGTCCCTGCGAGAGCACAGGTGCAGACGATCGCACGCGTCAGCAGCACCGAGTCTCGTCCCGTTTCCTACTTTGGCTTCCGTGCGTCAATATAAACTTGCACGTCAAAAGTCTCTACCAATTAAAACAAGAATAAAATAAAATCATTATCCTTTTCCAAGGGTTCAATCGCAGCTTGGGTTTTGTAGTCCCTACTTTTGGTTCACATCCCTTCTTTTTTCTTTCTCTCCCTTCCTTTCCCCTTCGTGGTTTTCTTGTCTGTCTCTGGCACCCCTAGTTTATTTACCCTTACGCCATCGCACCTTTCCCTACGTACCTACGTACCTACCGACCCACGCCCCCCCCCGGCGCCGCTCGTTGTGCTTGGACTCAAACCCCTCTACTGCCCAACCGGCAAATCCACCAGACCAGACCGACCGTCGTTGACGACAAAGTGAGATACCGTAAACTCCCAGCCGGAATAGAGGAACGCCGGGCTTCTTCATATCTTTGTTCCTTCCCGCAAATTCTTAAACACATCAAAACGCGGCTGTCTACCCGCGAACTGGAAGCATATTTCGCTCGCTACTGCGCGCGCGCGTGTGTGTGTGTGCCTGTGTGCCTGTGCCTGTGTGTGTTGGCATATTTCGTCAGTGTCAATATTTGGGAGTGGTCCTGCTGCAGAGTCGCGCGCCCTACATACGTCCCGAGCTCTTCCTTCGCCCTGGTTTATTTTCCTCCTCCCGCCGATGCCCACCGAGATTTCCGTGGACTAAAGTCTGCGAAAATCACCACGACGATCCGAACGAACCAACGCACGCCCCCGAACTGCGACTCGACTGGCATGCCGTCCTGCCGCCGGGCAATGTGCAGCGCGCCCTCCTCACTATTGCCGTAATCGCTGCCTGCTTGCCGTTTCATGATAATTTTCCACCCGACCGTTTCTTTGTCGACTTCGCCGCGATCCGATCCCTCCCTCGGAACGGTTTCCGCCCAACCAGGGCTGCCGCGACAAATCCAGACCCGACCGCGAGAAAGAGATAGAAGGAGAGAGAGAGAGAGACGAGCTTGGTCCTTCGCCAGGCTGTCTCCTTCGCCGCCGGCCATGCCCAACCTGTCGCCACCCTCGTCGGCGTCCTCCTCCGTCGAGCGCCAGTACCATGGAAACAGCAGGGCGGCTGTGGTCGCCTCCCGTGAGAGGGGCCAGGGCACACCGCGAAAAGAGAAACAAGGCCCTAGGGAGAGCTCTGCGTTGCAGGATCCGGGCTTGAAGGACTACGTGCGTATATACGACCATCGTGCAATTCTCGAGGATCCGGGCAGCCACCATTCGCGAGGAATCCACGGCTGACGGTTTTCTGTAATGCAGCGATTAGGAGAGTGCCTTGGAAAGGGGGCTTTCGGGTCTGTCTACAAGGCCTTTAATTGGGGAACCGGCGAGGCCGTCGCCGTCAAGCAGATCAAGCTCGCTGACCTGCCCAAGAGCGAGTTGCGCATGATTGAGGTACATTTCAGGCCCCGGGACATGTGCTCAACTGCCGCACAGTCAAAACTGACCCTTTCCAGTCTGAAATCGATCTTTTAAAAAACTTACATGTAAGTGCTTCGAGCCACACAATTTGCGAGGCGTTCCAGCTGACAGTGCGCTTAGCACGACAACATTGTCAAGTACATTGGCTTCGTCAAGTCGGCTGATTGTCTCAACATCATTCTGGAGTAGGTCAAGCCCTCATTCCTTGTCGTCATTGCTTTCATTGCTAACCACGGCCTAGGTATTGCGAAAATGGCTCTCTTCACTCAATATGCAAGTCATATGGAAAGTTTCCCGAGAACTTGGTTGGCGTCTACACGACCCAGGTCCTGCAAGGACTGCAGTATCTTCACGACCAGGGTGTTATTCACAGGGATATCAAGGGCGCAAACATCCTCACAACCAAGGACGGAAAGGTCAAGCTTGCAGACTTTGGAGTCTCGACAAGCACACTCTCCGGAGGCCAGGACAAAGAGGCCCAGGTCGTCGGCACACCTTACTGGATGGCACCTGAAATCATCCAACTTTCTGGCGCCAGCCCTGCGTCTGATATCTGGAGTGTGGGCTGCACGGTTATCGAACTGCTGCAGGGCAAACCGCCGTATCACAACCTTGCCGCCATGCCTGCGCTTTTTGCCATTGTCAACGACGACCACCCGCCGTTGCCTGAGGGCATCTCACCAGTGGGTACCCCGTTTCATGTGTGGAGGGTCAACGTGACTAATACCTCCTAGGCATCTCGGGACTTCTTGATGCAATGTTTCCAGAAGGACCCTAACCTAAGAGTGACGGCAAGGAAACTTCTGAGGCATGCGTGGATCATTGGGTGCCGAAGGAGCGACGCCCCCGTTTCCAAGGCCCCAGCAAATTTCAGCCAAGCGGTGGAAGAAGTGAAACAGTGGAATAAGGCCCTCAAGTCCTCCGAGAGCTCGCTCAGGGCGTCCGCCGGTTCCGAAAGTGGCTTTGCCGGGATGCAAGGCCATCCCGGCCTAAAATTCAGCGCCAACGAACCACTCCGGCCAAGCTCGATCACTCAGCCCAAGGGGCCTTTGGCTCTTGCGAAACCGAGAAGGACCCCCGAGGCATTCAGATCCCCTGAGCTAGCCAGTAAGTGTTTTCCCAACGTCCAAGGGGCCGGAGGAGACGTGTATTGACATGCTGTTAGATGACGACAACTGGGACAACGACTTCGCGACTGCCATTTCACCAAGTGCATTGCACTTGCCTCACCTGAAGCCCCAGGACAATTTTGGCGGTTTGCTGTCTGCCGATAAACTCAAAGCATTCGCTTCAATTGCGGACTCTCGAAATGATTCCGAGAGCTACGACGACGACTTTGAGGGGGAGCTGATGACGATCAAAGGGCCACGACATTTCACCGACTTTGAGTTTCAGGAACAAACCATTCGTCCAGTGTCCCGTAAGAAGAGCGACAAATACGCAGAACCCATGAAGCAGCAGCAGCAACAACAACAACAACCTCCAAAGTCCAGTCCGCGGAAGACAAGCCATGCCAGAAACTCTTCCCGTCCCAAGTCTCCCAGCAAGCCGCAGCTTGGCCCTGGTAAGTTTGAGATTCCTGCTCCTGCAGACCTGGCATTCAGAGAGCAGAATACTGAAGACTATTCGGATCTTTTCCTTGAAAACGACGGTGTTTTCAATGATGATACACTGAACCCGTTCGTCAAAAAGGTATGTTGGCGACGTGGCCCAAGGCTTGGTGCCCGCCCCCCTTGTTAACTTGAATCAGGTTGAATCTCCTCAACTATTCCATCCTTCTGATCTCACGAGTTTACCCCGTTCAACGCAGTCGCCCGTGCCAGGGGGCTCGAGACGGCCACCCAGCGCGAAGCTGCGCCCTTCTGTGTTGCCAGACCGCCCGATGCGAAGAACCAGGTCGTCCATCGAGATTCAGAAATTTGCCGAAGATGAGGGCGACGAAGACTTCTCCGATATCTTCGGGCCCGAGGATGCAGTCACCGAGAGGGAAGAGAGTGACAGAGGATCAGAGGACGGCGGCCTGATGGTGTTATCCAAATACTCGAACGACTCGTGGCTGGGTGATGACGAGGATGAAGATGACCCTTTTGCCTCCATGGACCCTGGATGGGACGAAATGGATTTGGAAGCAAACATTGCTAGGGACAGGCACGCAAGATTAGCGGGCAAGGTTGAAGAACTCGTTCGCTCTCTGAAAACTTCAGAAGGCGAAGAGAAACTTTGCGAACTGGCCGAAGACTTGGTAAGGCTGACTGATCCTGTGCTCTTTATGAACCAGTGGCTAACGGATGCAGCTTGCATTGCTTTGGGAAAACAACGAAATCAAGGATCTGATTCTCAGTGCTCATGGTCTGCTGCCCATTTTGGAAATCCTCGAGCCTTGCACAGTTAAGAGTAGGCAACAGATGATCCTGTCACTTTTGAAGGTCGTCAACACTGTAAGTCGAGTCCCCGATGCCGTATCATATTCAGATTGAGGGAGAATGTTAATATTTGACAGATCATTCTGGACGATGTCGAGATCCAGGAAAATCTTTGCTTCGTGGGTGGCATTCCAATCATCACCAAATTCTCGGCTCGCCAATACTCCAACGAAATCAGGCTAGAAGCAGCCGCATTCGTTCGCCAGATGTACCAGACTTCAACATTGACCCTGCAGATGTTTGTCAGCGCCGGCGGTTTGAATGTGCTTGTTGAGTTTTTGGATGAAGACTTTGACGATGCCCGGGATCTCGTCTTGATCGGCGTCAATGGCATCTGGAACGTCTTTGAGCTCCAAGGGCCCACTCCAAAGAACGATTTCTGCCGCATCTTCTCGAGAAGCAAGATTCTGTACCCATTGGCTTTGGTGCTTCACAGGGTGCTCGACGAAGAGGGCGAGGACGACCTTTCCGAGCTCATCGAGGGCCGGATTGTCAACATCTTCTACCTCTTTTCCCAGGCTGAAAATTACGTCAAGGAGGTTGTTGCTGACAGGCAGGTGTTGAAGAGTCAGTCAACCCCCGGCCAATATGCTTTTCGCTTGCTAACGAACGATCAGGCGTCTTGAAGGACTTGCGACGGATGACGCCAAATCACCAGGTCACAATGCTGAAGTTTATCAAGAACCTCTCGATGCTGTCTACGACGATAGAAACGCTCCATACAGCCGATGCCATCGAGTTCCTCATCGACGTACTTGGCTACAGCATGAAGAAGGGCCACAATCATTTCCGCGAGATTTCTAACCAGGTTTTGAACACATTGTTCAACCTGTGCCGCTTGAGCAAGGAGAGACAGGAAGATGCCGCTGTCGGTGGTATCATCCCCTTACTCATGAAGATTATGCAAACCGACCGCCCGCCAAAGGAGTTTGCCTTGCCCATACTGTGCGATATGGCGCATTCGGGAAGCAAAGGCCGCAGATATCTGTGGCAAAACAAGGGACTGGACTTTTACGTTTCGCTTCTAGCGGACCAATACTGGCAAGTCACGGCCCTGGACGCCATTTTCATCTGGCTTCAGGAGGAGACGGCAAAAGTTGAGAGCCATCTTCTGGATGGGAAATTCACGGACGCCATTGTCGCCTGTTTCCACACAAACAAATTGAACTCTTTCGACGCCAACCTTTTGGAGCCTCTGCTGAAGCTCCTGAGATTAAGCCCTTCAATCTCAGGGTCGCTTGCGAAACCCGAGATGTTTGCTGGCATCGGCCAGAGGCTGGGTCACAAGAAGGCTGTCGTCAGACTCAACCTCCTTCGTCTGGTGCGCAACATCATGGATGCCTGCGACGCAGAGATGTTGGGCATGGGCAACGGCAGCAGCTCTCTGAACGCCAAGCAAGTCCGATCTCTGTTTGATGCAATCCAAATGCTGGCAGAGAAGGACACTGCCGTGCTCGTTCGCAACCTCGCGTCGGAGCTGGTCAAGTCACACAACGAAAGCGAACTGTACGACACGGCTTCGGAAAGGAACGGGTCTTCCGGGTCGGTGGCATCTCGACGCTCGGGGTCAGGGCCGAGGCGGAAATCCTCCTTTACCCCACCAGGGCTTCACCACGCGATGTCGATGCCTGCCACGCCCACACAGTCCCGTCACCGTCGGCTATCCCAGATACCACCAGGGTCCGGCGGCGCGTATATTGAGGTGGCCGCAAGTCCACGACGGACGGCTGTCCAGGAGCGGGAAGCCATTCTTTACCGTCCACGTAGCAGAGACGGTGCTACGAGCATCCCCAGGCGGGTGAGCGGCGAGATTTCGTCGAGTTTGCCTTCTAATTCATCATCGGGGAAGAGCAGGTTACCTCGCCACTCGTTTGCAAGACCCGGCAGTTCGTCCGGACAGCCTCTTTTGGTGAGGTCCGAGAGTTCCTTGTCGAATAAAGAGAACGTAAGCAGGAACACGTCGTCCGTATCAGCGCCTGCCGCATCGCCAGTTCTTCCGATGAGCATGGGCAACAAGCGGCGCAGCAGGGCCCCAAGTGCAGACGTCAAGTGGTCATCATAGATGAATGACGGAGCCACTACAGCAAAACAGCCTTATACTAAAATCTCCTTTGTCTTTTGCATGTGTGAGAAGACGTCTCGCACGGGTGAGAAACGTTGCCCCGTGGGTCTGTAGCCTTTGTAGCTCCCACCTCACCTCGGTTGTGATAGAAGGCTGATTACCCATATGGAGTTGGCAAACACTGGGATGGGTCTAAACAGGGAGGGTTACGGGTACGATTTGATCACGTTGCACGTTTTGCTATGAGATGAGATGAATTGTACTCATGTCGGGAGGGGGTTCGAGGGAATGGCAATGAGCGAAAGGCATACCAAGCTTTTTTATGTGCTTTTCTCCCTCTGTCTCTCTCTCTCTCCCTCTCCCATCTTTCTCTTTTTGTCATGGTTGGCATTACACGAGACTCGGAGCCGAGAGGAATGGGGAGTAGCCAAAGCTGCTCAGAACACGAAACGTTTGTCTGATATTGACGCAAGGCAGCCCGAGAGGCATTAGAAACACCCTATAGCAAGCAATTGCGTATTTGGCTTTGGAAGGCATGTCTTTGTGTGTGCGTGTGCCGCCGTGGGTTGTCATGCCCCTCTCTCTCTCTCTCGTCCTAGCCAAAAGATTTGTGCGTCTATATAACTGTCACAGGTGATCACCCCCCGCCACCCCTTTCACCGGACGACGGAGCGAACCAGCAAGTAGCAAGCAGCAGTAGCAAGCGGGACTCACGAGAGCCATGCGTCCCCCCCGAGGACCTCGCTCCAGGCCCGCCCCTCGGGCCTGGCGAAGCCGCGGGCGTCGGCGACATCCGCGGCGCCAAAGTTGCGCCCGTGCAGGTGCGGAAAGCAGCCGGCCCCCGCGGGAAGCTCGTCCCACCGGATGTGCGCCTCCAGGGCGGCGTAGGGGAGCTTGAGGAGCCAGAGGCTGGCGGCGCCGGAGAAGAAGCGGTCCGCCGTGCCGAGGACCTGGGGTGGGTGGGTGAATTATCAGTGTCGTTTCTCTTTTCTCAGAAGGGGAGGGGAAGGCGGGCAGCTTGCGGTAGACGAAAACGACTGGCAGCGAGCGGTCTTGAGTGCGTTGGGGGGATAGTCCGCGTAGCGTACAGAGCGGGCGAGACTTACCTGCTCGGCGGTGCTCAGGTGGATGAAGCCGTCGTCCCGATCGAGGTCCGAGAGGGGATACTCGGCCGGCAGCGGCGAGGGCGGCGCCTCGGGGACGATCTTGTAGAGGAACTGCGGCATCTGCGTCGGGGCGGGCATTGTGTGGTCGGCCGGGCTCTTGTGTGTGTGTGTGTGTGTGTGTGTGTGTGGACGTGCTGTCCTTGACTTTCTTTCCTAGGTGCCTGTCCAGCTGTTTCTTTTTTTGCTCCTTTCTCTCCTCCTTTTCAAGCGTTTTTCAAGCTTTTGTTTTGTAGTTTTTTTTAGTAATGGGATAAAGCGATGAGGGGAGAGGAGCGTGTGGTGAGCACTGGCTTTGAGAGGTTTTGTGCCATTCCCTCCCCTTCGCATGAGTCCCACTTTTCGTTCGGAAGCCTCGCCAGAAGCTTATCCGTATACAACGGCGCGTCTCCTGCCCCTCCCACGTCATCACAATAGAGCCACAACAGGTTCATCATCAATGGTTTTTTATATTTACAGGGACGAAGCTTTAGTCCTTGTCTCTCACTGACCCTTAATCACCCACCCACCTACTGATTCCCTCACCTCGGCCCGTCCGTCCTCTCAATTCTAGTCGATCGCCGGGACGCACCCAACAACCTATGCTCCCCTCCTCTGCGCCCTCCCCCCCTTTTTGAACCATGGCCAGTCCAGACAACCGTAAGAAAGCCTCCACGACATTCACCAGATGACTCTGACATCTTTTTTTTGCCACTCCCGCCGGAATGTTGAAAAATGAAATCCTTCCAACCAAAACCGCCGTGAATATGCATAGCCGAACGTAGATCGAAGAACATGGTGATACCGTAATGGAACCCCTCTATCCCTCTGCTGTTGCTGCTCTGTAGATTTCAATCTCCTTAGGCGGCATGGCTATTGTTCCGCGCCGTCACAGATTGAAGCGCCGCCCCTCATACTCGTCCGCCCCCACGCGCCGTGAACCCGCTGTGTTTTTGTCCTTGGACCACAACCCCACCCCCTGGTCTTCAGATCCGCTGGTAGAAGAGCAGGTAGGCGACCTTGTTGTCCTTGATGCTGTCCTTGGCGGCCTTACCTTTGGGGGCAGAACCATTGCCATTGGCGACCGCGCTCCATTTCTTCTCGCCACTCTTGTCTCCGCCTTTGGCCGAAGTCGTGACCTCTTTCCAGCCCTCTCCCTCGTCCTCGTCCGCCATGGCACCGAACCGGTTGGTCGAGGCGTCCCGGGACGCGGGGCCGGAGCGGCCTGCCTCCTTGAAATCCTCCTCAGCACCTGCTTCGGCCACGTCTTCGCTGCGAACTCGTCGGATGACCATATCATCCAGCCGGATCCATTCGTTATCGTCTTGCCGCCGCACATCCACCGTGTAGTGGCCGCCGTTGGCTTGCTTGCCGTGGTGGTAGACGACACCGATGAGCCTGTACTTGGGCATAGGCGCACCCTCAGCAACAAGCGCATTGCGTCGTCTCTTCGAGAGCACCTCCGCAGGAAGCTGCAAGTCGAGCGGGTAGCCAACCTTCTTTCCGATCTTCGTGGTCCCCTCAGTGTCGAACTTGAAGCGCTTGAGGTGGAGAATGAGAATGGGCGGCAGTGTCTCGATTAGCGTTTGCTTCGTCATGGGGGTAGCATCGCCTTGAAGTCTCTCTGGCACCGTCAGTCCCTTGATGGCATCCACAACGGTGTGAATGTGAGGAGCGCCGATGTCAAGCTGCAGCGACTGGAAAGGCTCCGTGGTGACCGAGTCCTTGACGCCAGGGCGACGAAGCTCTGACCGGTACTGCCCACTGAACAGTCGAGTGATGGGTGTCGTCGAACTGGCCCCAGAAGAGCGGGTCTCGACGGCTCGTTGTCTAGATCCGACTTCGAACCATCCGTCTGCGCCGTCATTGGACTCGACGACACTCGCAGCAGACGACGTCGGCCTCGCTTCGGCGACTCCGTTCGAGACGCCACCCGCAGACATGACCTGGGCGCACTCCTCGTCAATGGCGTTCAGAACCAGTCCGAGGAACTCTTGGGCATCTTGCTGGTGACCACGCTGCAGGGACGTTAGCTGGCAATTTTGCTGAACGGAGGTGGCAACGTACTCTCATGCTCGCAAACGCTGGGAGAGGCTGAATGGCCTTGTAGACAAACTCCGGGATGAACGACTCCCCGTACTGCTCCAGCTGCTCACTCTTAAGCTTGCGGCGAAGTTTCTCGACTGAATCGGTGGCGTCGATGACCCGGAATTCCCTCATGAACATGATCCTTGTCGAAAGGTTAGTCGTCAGGCCTTCCAATCTGTAGACATTACGACTTACATGGCATCGATGACGGGCGTGTCGCTCTTGAACTTGTGGACGGCCCTCTTGCTTACCTGATCCAAAAAGTTGTAGAAAGGTGCACAGAAGAGAAGAACTTGCAAAACCTGTACTTATAAGCGATATAGCCGGACAAATAGACAGAAAGAACCCACTGAATTCATATAACACATGTTGCCGGTGTTGATCAGGCCTCTCGGCTCAATGAACTGGACCTTGGCCAGGTTACTAACGCGGAAGTCCTGGATAGCAGCGGCCAAGGAGTTGGCATTTCCTGCAGAAAGGCTGGAAGCACCACCATTGACCGAACCGTCCCCATTGATGGCAGCACCGTTGGCCGCCGCCGGAGCACCAGAACCGTTGGCATTGGTCTGGGCCTTGGCAGCATCCGCAGCCGCGGCAGAGAAGAGGCCGCTCCACGTCTTCGGGGCCACCTTGACAGGAGCTGCTGGTTGGACATTAGCCTTATCCTGCTCAACGGCAGAAGCATCCGTTGTCTCGGTCGTCTCCGCGGACTTCGCCTCTCCACTGGGCTTGATGACGCTGGCCGGCTTGTTTTCCTTGGGACTGCTCTTGGGGAGAACAGGAACGACAGGAATAACGGGAACAGCAGGGCGAGAGACGGAAACGTTGGAGGAGCTCGTCGTGGGTCTCGCGCCGGGAGTCTCGGATGCATTCGCCTTGGGGCTGCCTGCGTTTGACACACTGGTCGCCGATCTGTCACTCTCCTTGGGGGTTTCGGACGCCGAGGAATCCGCCCTGAGAGTCGCGCTCTCCGAGTCCGTGTCTTTGGGGTTCCAGAAGACTGTCTTTTTGGAATCGGTGTTCGCTGCCGAGCCATCTATCGCATCGGGCGCCTCCGTCGCGCCCGCTTTGTCGGACAGTTCACCGGCGGTAGCGTTAGACTCCAGAGCGCCCTCGTGCTGTTCCACAGGCAGTGTCAAATCTTGTGCGTTTGCGCTCATCAATCTTCTTCGCCGTCTTGACTTGGGAGCTCTCCTTGGAAAAGGAGCTTGGCCTGGTGGCGTCCATGGCAGCTTTGGCTGTTTAGCAACATGATTCGTCTGGTGAGGTGTATATAGACTCACCGGTGCTCGGAAATCCTTATTCTCTTTCGGAGGCTCCGGACTATGCGGGACAGAGACAGGTGCAGGGGCAGCAGGTACTGAAGGATGGAAGGGCTCGGCAAAAGGCGTGACGGCTGAAGAAACGACCGAGGAGGCTGCGACGGAAGGCGCAGTGACTGGAGGCTCGGGAGTCGGCTCAACAGGCTGAGGCGGAGGAGGCGGCGGGGGTGGCGACTGGACAGGCATGGCAGTAGGAACAGGAGGCGGTTGGTAAGGCGTTGACAGAGCAGGAGACGGCTGAGGCGGTTGGGCGTAGGGCTGGGGAACGCTGACGCCAGCCATGGGCACATACTGAGGCATCGCCTGCGGTGAGCGAACGTAGGGCTGCTGCTGCTGTTGGTAGTGCATGTAGCCAGATGGCATACCGCCATTCTGATATTGGTGTGGAAGCTGGTGGTAGTAGGGCGCCGCGGCGTAGGGGTTCATGTAGTTCGGATACATGGGCATGTGCTGTTGATATTGCTGTTGCTGGTATTGCGCGTACGTCGGCTGTTGCTGCATCCTCCGTCTGTTACCTCCTCCGGGTCCGCCACCCATATCGACTCCTCCAGCGCCTACTGGCCCTCCACCTCCCGGCATGGCTTGCCCAGCCGGCAGATGACGATTGTTCATCCTGCCGGCTTGGGAGTCGTGTATGTGCAGTGATGGTCCACGGCTGGAACTGTCACTGCCTTGGAGCTTCAGCTTTCTTCGAGGCGGTTGTCGGCGCGGTCGCGATGGAGCGTCGACAGGGAAAACGGTAGTCGGTTCGTAGTTGGATTGGTACGTTGTTTGGTCGCGTGGGATGCGCGAGGGCAATGTTTCCAAACGCCCGCAGGTTGTGTCACCCTATCGTGGTTTGCGGGGGTAGCCGGCAGAAGGGAATAGCCCTACTCATACACCAAACAGTGCAGCGATGTCGCTCGTCGGGAGTAATTAGCCGCGCAGAGGCGAGGAAGGCGGACTGCGAAGGAGGCGACGACAGTGAAGGGTCGTCGACTGGGACGGGGCGACAGGTGATGAGCTGTGCAGTTGCTTCCAATGAAGATGACAAAAAATTAAGCCGCGCGCGGGAAAGGCCCAATTGGAGCTAGCGGGTAGCGGGCCCCGGCTTTGTTGGCGCAATACGGATACTTGTACACTACAAGTGCTTGCCTACCTAAGCTGAGTACCTAGGTAGGAAAGTCTTGCGCACTGATCGCAATTCGATCCCCGCAGTCTGTTCTTCCGTAATTTGCCCGAAATCGGCCCCACCCATAGAGGTCTCACCGGGGAATGTCTCCAAGGTGAGTGAGCTCAAGGTAAAGCTCTTGACACCCAGGTGCCTATCTATTAAAATAACGAATGGGGCTTCTCTGCCCATCTCGGCTCCTGTCCTGATATCATCGGTCTGAATATGGTGATGGAGCTGTCGGAGGAATGTCCTCAGGGTAGTTTTGGAACGGCCACAACATTCAGCCCTATTGTTTCCGGCCTCGTTGCTCAGGACCAAGACACTGATCAAGACAACGTGTGTATTTCCGCGCTCAGGTGGATTGTCCCTTGGCACCTCGTGATTTGTTTGCGCTCAGCCGCTTGCTTGCCTCAGTGTTCTAGTGGCTTGAAGCACAACCCATCAGGTGTTTCATGGGTTTTTGCCTTCGAGACTTGTGTTTATTTGGAGGGTATAATTTTGCCAGCCAACGTCCAGTAACGACACTCTCGTTCGCCATGCTACCATCGATGAAGACAGATGGGTAGTTTCTCGATGGGGAAAACAGGTCCGAGTTTAGATAAGGGAGATCCTTGCGCCAGCCGCCTGGGAAGAGTTGTAACGTCTCAACGATGGAGCTCTGCTATCACAAAATGCACCACAAACTACCGACTATAGCTGTTTAAACACCGTTGTGCCACATTGCTGAGCAGCGATTTTCGAAACGCAGCTTCATTCGTCCCTGAACATCCACCGTCCTCCACCCCTCATCGCCTCTCGGTACCTCTCTTGGATCAACTGCCTCTCCCTTTTCTCGGCCTCGGACTTCTCATCTTGCACCTCTTGCGTGGTAGGGAAATCCGCGTTCCAAAAGCCTGGGGGGGACGGTCTTCGGGTATACCGGTGACGATGCTTGCCCAGCTCGTTGGCAAGCTGCCACGTCTTGGCTTCGACCCACAACTCATCCTTTTCCGCCTTAGACATCCCCAAAGTGATTGCAACTCTGTCGCCCAGGTAGTCTTCGAATAGTTTAGTGTCTGATGCCGGAGTGCGGTCGGCATTGTTTCTCTGAGCGAGTGCTATGGCACGAAACTGTTTCCCACAGCAATTCATGTCGGTACAGCCAGGTAAGCAAGCCCTGTCGTCTTTGCCTCTGACTACCTCCGAATATGCGTAGTCCGAACCGTCATTGAACTTGGGGTTCACCTTGAAATCCTCAAGGCGCATGGTGGCCACGGGCTTCGTTCGTAATGATCCTCCAACTGCGGGCAACGGCGTATTAGCCCCGCTACGGTTCCGAGCAAGTGCCCGTGGGGTGCTATGTTCTGCAGTCTCGTCAAACTGATTTTGAGTAGCAGTGGTTTCCTTCAATCTCTCGCGACGCTCCTTACTGAACGGCAGCTCCCGGCGCTCAGGAAATTGGGGCCCGTCGTCGGCCGACGCCCTTTGCGCGCCACGGAGACGTGGTGCTGACCGTACTATGGCAGGGGCCTGCTCCGGGGAAGGCATGTTCAACAGCGTGCTTAAGCGACCAGGGGGCTGTGGTGTGCGAAGCTGTGCTTCGGCTGGCCCCCTACGGCCTGACTTTGTGTAGGTAAGTCCGTCCTCGGCAAGGCTTTCGATGCCGTGGACGAGCCCTTTCTTGGTCGGCTTTTCCACAATCTTGATTTCACATGGCCGCACTGGACGAGTATTAGGATCAAGAGGCGTCAGAACCGCTGATGAGTCGAGGTTTCTTGCTGTCGGCGTACTCGTAATGTCAGGTCTGACAAATAAGGGGGCGGCAGTTTTCGCCCTTCCAGTATCGACAGTGGGTAACATCCTGTTCTTTCTCGGCGTACTAAGCTTTTGTCCAACCTCGTCTAGGTCCATACTCTCTTGTTGAAGTTGGCTGGTGAAAGGGCCTCCGGCAATGTTCGAACTCTCAACCTTGATTCGACGTCGTCCTTGTTGCTCTATAGAGGAGTCGTCCGAGTGTTTTCTCTTGCCAACAAATCGCTCCGACACAACGACCGGACCATCGGAGGAGGGTTCTGGTTTGATACGAATATCAGAATCGGTTTTGGGAGGTTGTCTTGGGGGTGGAAGGGTAAGAACATCGTCATCCTTGCTGCCCTCTGATGTTTCCCCTTCCGTCAATTCCTCCGGCGTTGGATCCCGGGTTGCGTCCTTTACTAGAGTAGTGGTTATGGTTGTAGGCGTTGTTGTAGCAGCAACAGGTTCAGAGGGAACATGGCTTGTAGATTCGGCAGTCCCACGCGTCGATGTTAGTCCTGCTCCGGGATCTGAGGCATAGCCTGAGGTCAAGACAGCCTGAGGTCTATTGGGTTCTAGTAATGCTTCTTTTGGATGGGTGTCCTCGTCTGGTATTCTTCGCGACTGCTCGAGTAGTTTTATCTTGGCTTCCAAACTTGTCGCGTATTCCTCCCATCTCTTGTTCTCATCCCTCCTTTTGTTGAACTCTGACTTGAGGATCTTAAAGTTGTGGTCCAGTGCATTGTATTTCCGGCGGAGTTTCTGGCTCTCGTGCAAGACTTGCTCCAGTTCGTGGCTTTTTTCAAACGCTGGTGACGTGGAGTCTGTATTGGTAGCCAGGTCGCGGGAGACATAGTTCGGGCGGGGGCTATCTCTCGACTCGGTGGATCGGGTTTGTTGATGGAATTGCAGCAGTTTCGTCCTGAGTTTTCGATTTTCTTCCTCCAAACGATCCACCTCGTCGGAGCGGGACCGCAGTATCTCGAGCTCGTCGGTAAGAAGCGCATGTGTTCGGTCGTCTTCTTTCAAGCGCCGCTCGACTTCTGTTCAACAAGCTAGTATCGCGTGCAATCATGTCAGGACATGCTGTTGCACGTACCGTTCTGGGCCTCTTTGCTGATGGTTTCACGCAATGCATTGAAGGCGTTCTGGACTGCCGCCCGACTCTCTGATGACCAGCTCTCCATGGCGCCTGGAGAGAGTTGTATTCAAGGATGCATGCGAGGCTGAAGTTTTTGGTGTTCAGGTGTTAGTCACTGGGTTTCGTAGGTTGTGTAACACTGACGCGACTTCCCTTCAGCGCGTCATGCCTACATACCTAGGTAGGTACCTAGGTAGTAGAGCTCGGTGCATGGGCCACGGATGGATGCATGTGTCAGCAGCTAGTGTGGGGCTCAACTATCCGCACAAGCCACACCAGCCAAATAAACCTCCAACCGCCATGGATCTCCTTTAGAACAATACCATGACTGCATACCTTTTTTGCGTCCATCTTGGACAGGTAGTTGTACATGACATATCGCTTTGTAATCAGAATTTCCCTGGGTCCATAAGTATGTAAGTTTCGTATGTGCTCACACGTCGTTCCTCAGAAGCTAAGGTCTGGCTCTCTTCACCCATTTCCCACTTGTCGAATGATGAGTGCATCGGAGGCATTTCCGCAGATATAATCTCGTCTTAGCAATGATTGGTACGGCTGAGATGGGTGATTCACAGTGGACCTCTTGCGGCTACGCCGAAAAAAATCGGGATCAAAAACAGTTTTGATAGTGGGCCATACCCTTGACGGGGTCCACGAACTGTGGTTCTCCGGCCCGGCAGGGTTTCAACGGTCAACAATGCTGGCGACTGATCGTGGTGCCAGGTGGAACAGAGCAGGTGAGACGTGGGTTTGTTGCGACCCGCCAGTCATGACCTAGAATGGTGATGTGCCGTGGAATCACCCAAAGCCAAGGTCAGAGCCTAGAAGGGCCTTTGCAAATACCCGCCAATACTATTGGACATAGGCAATGATCCCCGAGACAAAATTGTAGATTAATAATAAGAATATTGTCAAAAGCACAATCTACTTCATACCTAATGTTCATAAACTTGCCCTTGTTCGTGTTCACAAAGGATCTAAACAACTTGGAGATTGCGCAGCGGGCTTTCCAGTTGACGAATGCTGATGCTCGGGAGCAGGACTTAGGCTGCTAATCCTTGTGTCATTTCTCGCGAGGATTTCCTGCATATAACTGAGTGGTCACATGCCGCCCTAGAGCACTGGACCGCAGGCACGACCTCGAAGAGGTGAGTGATCCGATATATTCCCCACCAGCAGAGTCGCATTCAGTGGCCATGGATGATGGTGGCTCCCTGGTTTTGCAGACAAACAATGATACCGTCTTACTATCCCGGCGTCTCCTTCGCGGCTCCTTCGGGCAGGTCGCGACGACTTCTTCCGTTGACGCACCTGCGTCTTTGGACCGGGGTCGACGAGATACATGACCTATTCCCTTGAACGGTGCTGTTATAGCCGCTGGACACGAGACACAACACACACACGGCATCTATCTACTGTGTAGGTCGCCTGTAAAAGTACAGGGATTTGAGACGTTGCACCCTGCCCTTGCATGTTTGTTCCGTGAACGCTAGCGAAGCGAAGGAATAGTCAATAGAACATCGTCTTCAACCAACAACTTACTGCACTAAAAGCAACATATTTGAGAAAGGAAACCGATCCTCGGGTCGTTTTTGTAGATGGTATGCAAACGCCATGCAACTGCCGGCGCACACTAACGACTGGCTGTCGGCTAAAATGGATGACCTGGTTCATCCGGTCTCAACTTCAAAAAGCGCCTGGAAGGCAAATCTTAGCTCCAACCTGAAATGGAAGACTCGCCGAGATTGAGCATGGCAGATCTGACCGGTCCGGAGCTACATCCCAATGGAACAAACCGTTCAATTCTCGGGTAAAGTTCGTTGTGCATGGCGTGGCTCATTAGGTATATGGAAACCCGAGTGAGTGAGTGAGTGAGTGAGGAGGAAACTCTTGGGGATTTGTGCGTCCATTTCTCCAGTGATGTATCGTTCAGTCGGTTCAAGGCGGGCAGGAAGAAATGACGAGCTAACAGTCAAGACTTTCATGGGGGGGTTGGTAACCGGGGCGTTGCCGATCTGGAGGGTCCGACTACCTACCTAGGTAGGTAGGTAGGTAACTAGGTAGGTAGGTAGGTAAGCCTCGGTTCGGTTCAAAGCCTACATAGGTACTTTGATGTGTCCTGTGTGTCCAAACTCGACAGGACGGGCTCTAGGCAGCTGATGACACTACTTGAGTGTCGGACTGTTTCCCTGACTCGGGCGGAATCTGACTGAACACGGATGCAACTGACGCTGAAGTATCATTAAATTTTGAGGTGTTATCCTGGATGAGGAGTAGGTATCTAGCCCAAAGCTTCTTCGGCTGGCAGTGAACACATGCCTCTCTGTGGCCCTTGCACGACTACGATGTACGTATGCTCGAGATAGGCCAGACCGGACAGGGGATGTGGGGTACCAGAACATGCAGTGTACATTTCAGATAGCAGACCACCAGGCCAACAATTACGGCATTGATTACTATCTGGACTCGGTCGAGGGGACGGGACACCTGCCACCTCGAGTGAGCTCATCGGCTGCGATATCAAGTTAGAAAGGCGCTTACACAGTGTGAGCCAGAAATCCAGCCTGGCAGAGATTTCCTTCTGCATGAGAAGGGAGGGGATGCTGCTGTGAATGTGATGGCTTGTGAGAGGGGGGGGGGCGACTTATCAGAGCCCACTTTTGAACTGGGGAGGGTCGAGTGTGGTGAGTGCGACGGCCTCAGGGCAGGGAGCGATGCAAGGGACGGGAGCACAGTGACGCGAAATCCAGGATTTACGACCCCTCGTCGTGATGGAAGGGTGTAGCGAGGTTTTCGGGGAGGGGGTACCGCATTTCACAGTGCTTGGGCCGGGTCTGGCCTGTCATAAGCCTGCCCTCTCGGCGATTTATAGATTCTTGTACAGGGGTACCCCACCTGCCTGTTTTCCGGATACTGAATTTTCTGATCGGCTGGGTATGTATTTTTTGCAAACGCCATGGCAGGAGAAAAACTGGAAAAAGAAAAGAAAATCGAGTGGTAAAAAAAAGGAGGGGCAAAAAAAAAAAAACGGCAAGAGACCAGCGTCGTCCGTCTAGACCTCCTCTGGTGGCTACACAGCGACCCAACGCAACGCATCGCAGAGCAAAGCAGAGTAGGAAGGGGAAAAGGAGAAGAATGCAAACAATGTCCATCCCAGCTTGGAGTCTGGAGTAATTACAGAACACCGGGGGGTTGAATTGCAAAGTCACCTGCCTTTGAGTTCGGGTCTCCGGTGTCTGTGAAAAAGCATGAACACAAGTTTGGTACGGCTTGTTAGCCAGCCGTCCAAGAAGTCGAGCTCGTGTCCCTGCCTCCCTATCCGCCTTGTCGGAAAAGTGATTTTATTTCCTCATGCTGTTTTTTCTTCGGGATCGTGAAAGCTAGGAAAGAGTTGTGTCTCGTCATCTCGACTTCATCAGCCTTCCTTCCCCACCGATTCCTCACATTGATTAGGGCTCAAGGCGTATAATTCCGCGTTACCTCCAGCTGTTCGGGAGCCACGGAGCCCGGCCTCACCCACTGAGGTAATGAGGCGAAATGTGCCGTCCCAGTACGAAGTTGAAGCACAGTTACACCTTTGGCTACCTTATTGTACATACCTATAGTAAGGCGCAGGAGGCGCTCCTCGGGGCTACAGGGCCGGCCCAACGCAGGTGTAGCAGCAGTGGGGAGCCAGGCTAGGCTTTGACCACACGAACGTGCCAGGCAGGCCCAAAGCAGTGCAGGCTGTCATGATCAGATCAAGTGGCGATGTGGAATGGCTATCGCCTCGTAAAGATGCGAACCATAAGATACGGACAGCATCGCCAAGGTGGCGCAACACTGGCTAATTAGGGTTACTGGATAGGTAAAGCAGAGGCGCATGTCGAAGGGAGCCCGCAGCTGAAGTCTCTCTCAGTGGTGTTGCACACTCATGTTCGCCTTCATCGTCCACACAGTCAATCATGAGCACCAATGCCTACGGGCGTGTGTGTGCCTGCCTGCCTAGGTAGGTGCTTGTGCTTGGTAAAAGGCAGAGAGATGGGCAGAAGCCAAAGTGCGCGCGCGCGTGAGAGAGGGAGAGAGAGAGACAGACAGACGACAGAGATAGGCAGACTTGCTCTTCCCCAACGGGAAGGGACTTGCCTCGTTGATTGGTGCTTCGCGCCTCCCATACTACCAGATTTTCTTTGGCTCCACAAGGCGGTCTGACATCCGAATTGGCTGCTTTTTCTTTTTTAACCTTGACCACTCCCTGCCGCATCCGTTGCTCTCCTCCTTCTCTCCCACAACACAAACCACCATCATTGCAAAACCTCACCAAACCCCCTCCTCTTGTGTTTTTGAGCAGAGATTTCTTCCGGCTCGACATCATTCCTTCATTCGTAAGTATTGGCTATTCTTGTTCCTCCTGCGCCAGAACCCCCCTCCGGCCTCCGAGGCCGTTGCTACGCGGGGGGGCGTTTCCAATCAACCTCCCCGACCACCGCCAGCTCGTTCGGAATCAGCAGTGTACGCAGCTGGGGCGGGCACTCGCCCCCCATTCACCTCGTGTGTATCTGACGAAGGCGGCGTACACGCACCTCCATCTCCATCTTCCCCACATTGCCGCACACATGCCACTTGCCCCTCCCCACCTCGATTACATCGCAACAATCCACAAACCTCCTCCTACCTCCCTTCGCCTCCTAGATCTTTTCGTTCCTTTTCGGCTTGCCCACGGAAACCTTGGCTCAATCATCCTCCAACGACACCTCTCAAAACCACCCTCATCCAGCTCTCGTGTCTCCTAACGCGTCTTCCAGATCAGAAACCTTTACCAAAAAGAAAACATCATCAATCGCAATGGATTTCCAAGGATCCGCTGGCGCTCCTCCCCAGGCCCGTACCTGCTTCACCTGTAAGTTAACTTGAGCTTGCACTCTTCTCCCTGTCGTCACACTCTCTCCCCTCTCACCCAGTTGCTGCTCGCGGCCTCTGATCGAATTTTATCCTTATTTTATTTTTCCCTTTCACCTTCATTTCTGTGGGCCGTTTTAGGCATTCGGGGTCAAGTGGTATCGGATCTTATCCAGAGATCTAGATGTCATTGGTTCTCCTAATTTTTTCCCGCTTCACAAATCAGCCATCCTCGAATGCTATTGGTGGCAGTTTGTGCGGCTTGTTTGACCTGGACCACTGTTCCAGGGCTCACAGACAGACAACTGCCCCATTGGATGTTCTGCGTCTCAATTTAGCCAGTCTTGGTTGGTGTTGCTCGCATTGGGGTGGCTGTTTCGAAAGATCCCGGCTTGATGCTTCGGGCATGCAATCCTACGGAGAGAGCCTAGCAGTCGCATTACTTTTGTAAATGTTTTGCCCGCTTCTCGTCCGGCGGATCAGATTCGTCAAGATCCCGCACGTAGTCTACTGCGATCTTACTGACTCTGATCTGGTGCGCCAGCGACACCTGGATTACACACCCCCTGCCATATTCGCACGTTGAAATGAGAGCAAGAGTCTGACGAGTGAAATCTAGGCGGTGCTGCTGGTCACCAGGTATGCCACGAGACAGAATGACCGATTTCGGCCTCCGACGTACTAACCAGAACTAGGCCCGCGAGTGCCCTAACCGTGGCGCTGCCAAGTGGTACGTTAATATGCTCTTTGATAAATCATACTTGACATACACTGACATTGCATAGCTACAACTGCGGCAGTGAGTTTTCGTGCTTGTCCTGATACCAATGACATGACTGACCAATGCCTGCTTTAGACGAGGGACACATGAGTAAGTCGACGTCCGGATCAGAAACCCATTCGTATTTCCTTTACTGACATTGTCCAAGGCCGTGACTGCCCCGAGGGCCCCAAGGACACCAAGTCCTGCTACCGCTGCGGCCAGGCTGGCCACATCAGCCGTGACTGCCCCCAGGGAGGCAACGTCGGCGGCGGTGGCCCCTCCAGCTCCGAGTGCTACAAGGTTGGTTGATCCGCCTTCGCGCCTGAGAGTCTGAAATCATGATGCTAATGCGTTGACAGTGCGGTGAGGTCGGTCACATTGCCCGCAACTGCCCCAAGTCCGGCGGTGGCTACGGTGGCGGCCAGGGCGGCTTTGGCGGCTACGGCGGTGGTGGCGGCTACGGCGGTGCCAGCCAGAAGACCTGCTACTCTTGCGGCGGCTACGGTCACATGTCTCGTGAGTTTCACCTGCACCCACGAATTGCCGCTCCCTCTCTAACAGGCTCTCAGGCGACTGTACCAACGGCTCCAAGTGCTACAACTGCGGCGAGAACGGCCACTTCTCCCGCGATTGCCCTAAGGAGTCTTCCGGCGGCGAGAAGATCTGCTACAAGTGCCAGCAGCCCGGCCACGTTCAGTCCCAGTGCCCCAACAACTAAGTATGCAACGGTTATCGGCGATGAGTGCTCTGCCTGAATGGCAGTTTCGATTTCGGGACAACTCGACGGCTTCGATGCCCACCGTGGCTCACTTATGCGATCAACTTGGCATTGCAATTGCTTTGTACATTTCCTTTTTCTTCTTTCCTTTTTTTTCATCTTTCTTCCTTGCTCTCATGTTCTCACGGCAAACAACTCTGGGACTCGGCCTGCGGAAAAGTTTTACACGGACAACGGCATATGAATCACGGCTTTTTCTTAGCGCACCAAAGATACACCTTTCGCATTTGGTCGTCAACCTCGGCAAAATGCGGGGTTGGTCGGATCGTTTGGATGACGATGGCGGCAATGCTTAGGGGGGAACAAGCTTGCGCTGAACTTCTCTCTAATTATGAACGAGGGAGAGAAGAGCAGAGTGGGAAGGGCCTCCTCGGGCCGGACAGCTTTCGACTCTGGTAGATATTGGTCGGTTTTGTTGGGCAGCCGGGAAAGGGCTCTCAACACGACCTAGACAGTGTGGGCCGTTCGAGGCGGCCATGGCTGTCGTTCAGGGCAGGGAATGGAAAGTTTGCGTCGTACCCGATGGTTCCAACTTGTGCCGTAACGGCGTCTATTATTATGCTGCTCCAAGTGAGATGTTGATGCCACAGCTGAAATACACAGCCCGGCCCATTGGTTCTTTTGAGAACCCATTAACCGCGCGGTTGCGTACCTGGTAGTCCCCCTCTTCTCCTAGTCGTATGGGAGCCGGAGGTTCTGACTTGCGTTGCATCAAGTCCAAAGAATGAGTTGGGATGACTCGTCAGCGCCTCGCCCAGGGAATTTGGGAGGAGGGTGGAAGAAAAACGGCAACGGCAGTTGAAACGGTACATCACCCGCCCGCCCATCTGCAGCCATCTCAATCCGGGGAGCGTTATCAACCTACACGTTTTCGCGGGAACTCTGGAGAAGGCCAGGAGAGGGGGCGAGGCAAAAGGAGTGAGAGAAAGAGGCCCTCGTCAAATCATTTGATTCAAGTTCGTTCGCCCTCTTCTATGTGATCGCCATGATATGCCTGAGAGCCAAAAAGAAAAAAAGAAAAAAAGAAACGAAAAAAAGGCTTCTACGATACAATCTCGCGGCTGTCCCGTATAGCCCACCATATGGTCCCCCAGTCTCGGGATATAAGATGTGTATGCATGCGCCGGCCGTGCTAACTGCGCCGACGATGATGGGACGCTTTACAACCTCGCCTTGGGCATGAATTTCATGGCCTGTCGGACGCCCAGGTCGCCGAGGACCTCTTCGGCGCCGCCGAGGATGGCGTCGAACTTGTAGGTGCGGTTGAACATCTCGATGACGCGGCCCATGCCGGTCCGGGTGAGGCCGCGACCGCCCCAAATCTGGACGGCCTCGTCGGCGATCTCGTGGGCGGCGCGGGTGGCGCTCATCTTGAGGAGGCCGATGGGCCCGCCGAGGTGCTTGGCCTGCTCCTTGTAGGGCATCTGGTTCATCTGGTAGGTGATGGTCTCGAGCCAGGACTGGTGGGCCTCAGTGAGAGCGATCATTTTGGCAAGCCTGTCGGGCACAGGGCACGTCAGCTTGTTGTCGCTTGCTTGGGAGAGCAGAGGGGAAGGGGGAGGAGGTCTTACTTGAGGCGGATGACGGGCTGTTCGATGAGCTTCTTGCCGAAGACGAGGCGCTGGTTCGCCCAGAGGAGGCACTCTTCGACAATGGTCCGGCACTGGCGGATCGTAGCGCCTGGTTCATCGCAGTCAGTCAATCAGTCCAGGTGCGATTCTGCCTCGAACGGAACGTTTGTCGTTTGCTCAAGGGGAGGGGGAGCAAAGTAAAAAAGCAAGCTTACAGGCCATGGTCCACCGCTCGTGGTTGAAGTTGCTCAGAATGACGTGGATGCCCTTGTTCTCCTGGCCTAGGAGATTCTCGACAGGGACCTTGACGTTGTCAAAGGTGATGTAGGTCGTGCCGGCGGCAGGGGAGTATGATGTCTTGATGGCCTTGGTCTCGACGCCTTCGCCGCGCTCGATCAGGAGCACACTAAGGCCCTTGTCCGTCTTAACTCCGGTGACAAAATAATTAGAGAAAACGCCGTTAGTAATCCATTTCTTGGTCCCGTTGACGATCTATTTTTGATTTAATTAGTATAATTGAAGAGGAATTGATGCTGTAGTGGTGGCTGTTGACGATAGTGGTGGTGATGGTGTTGGTGTGGTGAGGGTGGGAATGGAGATGGGGATGGGGATGGGGATGGGATGGGAATCGGCGTAACGATGGATCAATTACTCACGTAGTGCTTGCCGTCGGGCGTCTTGGTGGCAGTGGTTCTCAAGCCGGCAACGTCGCTACCAGCAAAGGCCTCGGTGATGGCCAGGCAAATCTTCTCGCGGCCGCTGAACACTTCGTCCGCGACGCGCTTCCTCAGGGAGTCGGAATTGGCAAAGTTGAGGACGACGGGCAGGCCGATAGTCATGCCGGCCATCATGCCGTCCTGGAAGCCGCGGCAGTTGGTGCGCGCCATCTCCTGGCTGAGGATCATGTCGTGGAAGTAGTCAAACTCTTCGCCCTTGACGGCGCCGTTGAGCAGGTCAACGCCATGCAGGTGCTTGCCGGGGCCGAGGCGCATGTGCAGAACGCCGGCGCGGGACATCTTGTCGATGAGCTCCTGGGGGATGAGCTCGCCCTTTTCCTCGCACTCGAGGGCAACGGGGGTGATCTCGCGGTCAGTGAAGTCGCGGATGGCGCGCTGCAGAGAGCGGTGGGAGTCGTTGAAGTAGGGAGACTTGAACTGCGGGGTGAGCCAGGTGGGCTCGGCGTAGGGGACGGCGGACAGCTCGCCCGGGCCGGCGACGACGACCTGGGGCGTCTCGCCGGCGACGGTGCCGATGACGAGGGTCTTGTCGTACTTTGTCAGGACCTCGTGACGGTGAAGGTTGTAGAAGTCGGCGGTGGCGTCGCGGCCGGCAACCTGGCGGAGGACGGCCTCGCCGCCTGGGTGGCCGTCGACGAAGTCGGTGAGGTCGTAGACCTTGGAGTCGATGATGCACCAGAGGGAGTCCTCGGTGTTGTTCTTGGCGACCTCGTCGCGGGTGAAGGTCTTTGCGGCCATGGCGGCGGGCGGTTTGTCCGTATCTCTCTCTATGTCTGGTCCGGTGGCAGAGGCGGAAAAGACGGTGAAAGGTCTTTGAGAGTCTTGGGAATGAATGCTCAGGTTGGGAGGTATAATCGTTCTGGGAGAATTGCAGGCGTCGCTGTGGGCAATAGGAGGAGGAGAGTTGGAGTTGACAAGTCGATAATTCAGGAGGGCGCAAGTGTGTCTGAGCTGGCGGCTACGTTTCGGTCAAGTGAGTCGAGAGGAGAGGCATGGCGTGTGTCGGTTGACATCGGTTTGGGGGATAGGGCGGCGGCAGGCCGTGTCTGGAAGTTGTGCCGCGAGCCTCGGCTCGTGGGGATTGTGGAGGACGCATATGGGGGAACGTGCTGATGTTCGGGAAGATTGTGATTGGACAACATGATGTTGGGGAGGGAGATGGCGTCCGGGGGGCCGGGGGTTTGCTGGATCACAAGCTGGACATGGTAGAGAGGCTTGGTTCTAGTGGGGATGGATGGTTTTTGGATGCGCAGTTGTTATTGAGAAGGAATGAGCATCTCAAGTGACTTGAGATGTTGCAGAAATGATGCAGATACATGAGGGTAAGAAGCCTGGCTGGAGGCATCTTTAGGTATTTGACTGATTGCCTGATTGCCTGTTTCCGAGACCTCGATGGCCCCCCCTGTCGATGTTCCCCACAGGGAAGGAAGCTTTTACCCCGCAGAGGGGCCCGTAGCGCAGTAGCGTAAAGTTGCATCCATTCACGAAGCTGTGATTGTCCCTTTTCGGGGGAGGGGCGTGGGCAGTCAGTCAGCCTTGTGTTTTTCCCATCGTCTGCCAGCCTCTCTACCGTGTACATGTATGGCTCGCAGAATGCCCAAGGATAGCTTCGCTGATCAGATGGCCAACATCGGATTATCACCGCTGCTACCAACATTCAACATCAGACTGTGTCGACCATCGATGGGTATGGCGCCAACATCTCTTTAGCTACGGGGGAGGAGCCCATGAACGAAAAAAAAAAAAAACCCCCATTTGCGCCAGGCCGATTCCTCCCCGTTGCACTCCTATCATGGCACTATTATCTATCTATGCTGGTGTGTAACTCCTCTTGCGCAAAGTCGTCCGTAGCCCTGGGCGTGTCATCGCGTTCGCTCACGGGTTGACCGACTGCAGTGTATGCATACCAGGGGGCGCAGATCAGTGGGGAGAAGAGATAGAAGCAAGAAGGAAAAATAATAATAACAAAACCCCATGAAACCTCGCCAGCATATCCAGGTTCGGCATGCCAGGCTTGAAGAATTTTGTAAAGCGGTCATCCAGGCCGCATGGCTCCAGGCCCAAGTAATTTCGCGGGCAGTTGACTCTTTTCCACCGCTGATTTCGAAGGAAATTAAAAATCAGGCGGAATTACCGCAAATACCATACAACCAACCTTGCCCTGTGCACGCCCGCAAGTTCATGCTAGCGAGCACCTCGCGATTATCAGGCAGGGCAAGCAGTCAGCCCCGGTGACGGTATCCTGGTCCCCCCATCAATGCAGTCGTCTATATGACGGAGAAAAAGCCATCTTGTCGCCAAGGAAGCGTCCCAGAGAAGGGGGCCGCCGGAACTTTGTACTACTATCCCCGAGACCAAAGTATGTGTGCCGTTGCAGGGATTGAAGTTGGTCGTTGGCAGAACGGGAGCCAACGACGGCGCGCGAGAGTGCTGCGCTGCAGGCTCGCGACGTCATTTGCGTACAACATCAGTCTGTGTAGTGGCTGTTGCAAGGCATCGCGACAACAGCCCAATCGGGGTCGCAGAATGCAGATGACGCAGATGACGCAGGAGATGGAGGATGAGCGGACTCGGCCGAACGGCTACATTGCTGCTGCGCTGAGGGTATTGAACGGCAACGCGGGCCCGAGAGAGCATTGGCATGCCGGCCGACTCTCGGAGCGCTAGCCTTCATATTGCGGCTTGCTCATGGCGGGATGCGACGCACTCATCTACTGTACCCATACAAGCAGGTAGGCAGGTAAGACTCGGTAGGTGGGCAGCATCGCGGCCGTGGGGATGAGGCTCTAGCAGGGGCTGCGGCGGGAAGAGGTGGTCATCTCATGATCGGCAAGACTCACCACACCACACCAAACCACACAGATATCGGTACGTGTACGTTATGTGGTGCGGGGCCAGGTTTGGGGTTCCACAGGGTCGTTGTCACTTATCAGCAGGCAGGATTTCCTGGTCGCGCCATGCCAGCAAGACAGACGCCACTAGGTTGAACCTGCACTAGGTAGACGCAGTAGGAGCCCATCGGCGGTGGGTGCGTGTGTGTTGGTAGCTTGGCTGGCAGGGTTGGAGGTTGATATCGGGTGCAACCTCAATCGAACTCTGTAGGTTGAGGGTATCGTCGGCTCCTCTCAGTCACCATCTCTTTTTAATATCTTCTTCTTTCACCCAGTGTTGCCCCGAGTCAGTTACTAGCATCGTGACAGGGTGGGCATGGTATACAAAGTAGAAGCGTCAGTGACACAGTGATTGGGGAAAAGGGCAACACACGGTGAGATGGCCGAGGTGGAGGAGAGAAGTGAAGCAAAGGTGGAGGAATGACGCCAACGGTGGAGAAGAAGCAGTGAAGTGTCACCGGCCCAGCAAATGGCGGCTTAATTGTGATTGCCCCTCCTCTCTCGCTCTCTTTCTCATATCAAGTCACAAATCGCAATCCTCGTCCGGGTTCCACCACTTCCCACCTATTCCACATTGCACCGCGCCGTCACCGCCGTCGCATGCGCCAGTCTGCGTTTTTTGTGACCTTGGCGTTACCTCCGAGATATCCCCCCCCCTCCCCAAAGGACCCTGACTGCCGTTGCCCTTCGCCCAGAAAAGACTAAAAAAGAAGAAAAATAAAAATATCCAGCGTGCGAGGAAAGCTTCAGCTGCGGTCCACATAAACCAACCAGCCCGGCTTCTGTCCCTGCCTGGACGTTTCTTGTCTGCCCGTTTGGTCGCCCGCCCTTTTCCACCTTACCTTTTCTTCTCTTTATTTCACCAATACCTCCGTTTATACCGGATGCTATCGAAGCTTAACGCACGCGGAGTCTCTCCCGCCCGGCTGCCTACTTTGTCGTAAGTCCCTTCTTTTGCCGTTTGGTGCTCTCCCTGCCCCTCGTTGCCCCTCGTTCGTTTCCCACTCTGCCATCAGCTCAAACCGAGCCGAGTCGATGTGCATGCACGCCCCCTCCGTTGGAGCACAACAACGCTCGCCACTCCAGCTATCTGCCGGCTTACACGCCCGGTTCCATGTCAGCCCAGTCGGCGAGAATCATGGGGTTCCTTATGTATTGTCTCAGGATGGGGTCATCGACGGGTGAGGATGGTAGCTGCCGCGTTCAGCAGCTGCAGAGAGTCGAGTCAACTCCATCTGCGGAGAAGAAGAGAGAGCGAAAGCGTGAGAGGGGAGGGCGAAGTCTGTGTTGTGACAACAGCAAAGTCTGGACCGACTCGAATGTCGCCAGTTTCTTCTTTCTTATGCCCTCCTGACCCCTCCTCCCGTCCGTTATCAACCTTTCCGGTTTGACATGCTACTCTCAAAATGGCACTTCACGTCGCAGCCCGTGTGGGCTTTTCCGTGGTTGCTCTGCTCTGCTCTGCTCTGCTCTACCTACACGTTGCAGCTTGCGTGTTTGGCACGTGGTACCTCACATCTCACCTTCACCTTGGCCGTCTTGCCATGCGTCGCTCTTTAATTACCACTTACCAGACCTTATCTGGACATTTCGCGCTTATCCATTTCGGCGGCTGTACCCAGATCGACGGGTCCCCATACTCCCCATCTCTTCCCCCATGATCCTGACCAAAACCCCTTAGCCGTTGGTTGCAAGACATTTTTTTTTGCCCGCCCATCCCCACAGTGGTCCTGCTGCCGCCTCCGCCTGACCTCCTTTCCCAATAATAACAACAACGACAATCCCCCCCCCTTTTAAGTCGGCAACTGCCAAATTTTTTTTTCTCTTCCATTGTCTCACTCGTTCCCGGTTTTTCTCAAAGTCGGTCCTTAACCCGGTGAACACACTACACTCACTTGTCTTCGCCTTGGACTAGTCCTTAGTTGGCAGCATCGTGGCCTAGTTTGGCCTCCTTCCCCCGCCAACCGGCTTCCATGATCATCTCGTCAAATAAAACAATACTGTTTCTTGCCCCTCTGCCTTTCGGGGCCGCATTGCAGCCATGGACGCTTACTCAGTATCTTATACCAGCCCTGACAACCGGAGTACATCCCGCATCTACCAGGACCTTGAATCCTGTCGAGTTCAGGGCCTCCGTGGGACCGGCCCAGACGAGCTGCTGCTTAGGTCGCTGACGATGGACTCACTTTCGCAGGTAAGTCTGCCTTGTGCCAACCACGGGCCTAACGTCGCTAGTGGGACGCTTCAGGCCACGGCCGCCGACTGTCCCCTTTGATGGACAAATCTGTCTTGATCCTTTCTCCCCTCCCCAACCGTACCTATCCTGTCTTATGCCTCAGCGTCCAAGACAATGGCGACCTGTTGTTCTCGTCCAAGCAGTTTGCTCATGACACATCGCAGCGCAAACAATCCGAGTCGGGCCCCAGACCTCATGTGGCCATTATCGGCGCTGGCCTCGCCGGATTGCGTTGTGCCGATATCCTAATTCAACATGGCTTGCTGGTGACCATCATCGAAGGCCGGGAGCGACTTGGAGGTCGCATGTTCCAGGAAACGCTGCCCAATGGACACACCGTCGATCTTGGTCCCAACTGGATACACGGTACTGATGACAACCCCATCAACGATCTCGCCAAAGAGACTGGAACCGCGGTCGGTACCTGGGACAAACGATCGTACGTGTTCGACGAAGGGGGGAAACTGTTCGACTTGGACGAAAGCGAGATCTACTCCAGCATCATGTGGGACATTGTTCAAGATGCGTTCCAGCATTCGAATAAGAACTCGGCCGACATCCATCCCGACGAGAGTTTATGGGACTTTTTCCAGCACAATGTGATTGAGAAGGTCCCCGACACCGACGAGGATCACGTCAAGAAGCGAGCCATTATTCTCCAAATTGCCGAGCTTTGGGGTGCGTTTACCGGAAGCCCGATCGAAACCCAAAGTCTGAAGTTCTTCTGGCTCGAAGAATGCCTCGACGGCGGTAAGTGACCCTCTGTCGCGGATCTCGTAGACTTGGCGTGGCCTGCAGCCCTTGAGGGACAGCCGTGGTTGACTGTCGGAAGAAAACCTATTCTGCGCCGGCACCTACGAAAAGATACTCGAGAGGATCGCGGAGCCCGTGAGGCACAACGCGGATATCAAGTACGATACCCGGGTGATCAAGGTTGAGCTAAGAACCCCAGACCGTGAGAAGCCAAGGGTTCACACAAACACGGGCGAGACGCTCGAGTTTGACGAGGTTGTCATGACGGCGCCTCTAGGCTGGCTAAAGAAGAACCTGCAAGCATTTGATCCGCCGTTACCCGACAGAATTGAGCGTGGTATCCAGGCCATTGGCTACGGCTGCCTCGAAAAGGTTTACATCAGTTTCCCTAAGGCGTTTTGGCTCGAGCCCGACAGCGAAGGGCGGGTGGTCCAAGGCTTCTGCCAATGGCTAGCGCCAAATTACGCGCCAAAGACGAACCCGAAGAGGTGGAACCAGGAGATTGTCGACCTCGCGTCGTTGGGCGAGAATGCACACCCAACATTGCTATTTTACATCTTTGGGGACGAGTCAAGGTACATCACGGAAGAAGTGGCCAAGCTGAAGACGATACCGGAGAGGAACTACTTCCTATACGACTTCTTCAAGGCCTACTATTCCCGGCTACCGCACTACGACGAGACGTCGCCGGATTGCAAGCCCACGGGGTGCCTTTCGACGGACTGGGTGCGAGACGACCTCTCGGGCAACGGCAGCTACAGCAATTTTCCCGTCGGGTTGACGGAGGGCGATAAGGATATTGAGGCGATGCGGAACGGCGTACCGGAAGGCGGTCTGTGGCTGGCCGGCGAGCACACGGCGCCCTTCGTGGCGCTAGGAACGGCGACGGGGGCTTACTGGAGCGGTGAGAGTGTTGGTCTGAGGGTGGCTGAGGCCTACGGCAGGGCGAGCACCACTAATGTTCAGGACGGCAAGGGGCAGTAGACAGGCGAGGAGGTTGGGTCGTCGGCCCGGTTCCGATGAAGAGCGAGAGGACCGCGCTCTTCATGTGATTGCGACAGACCGGCCACGGCATGACTTGCGCTAATTATTAATTACCTACCTACCTACGAACGCAACCAGCCACCAGGGACAGTGGTGTGTGTGTACTGTGTAGGGCGTTGAAACGGGTTGTGGCCATCGCATCTGCCGGCTTAACCTTGGGGCTGCATTTTCTTTTGTTTTAGATGGACCCAATGGCCAAAGATAGTCATCCGATTCTCTCCAATTTTTATTTCAAGGTTTCCTTTTTTTTTTTTTTTTTTAACATGTTCCTTTCTTTCTTCTTCCAACCCCCGGGGGCTCAGAGCCTGCACCTCACACGCCTCGAACCCGGAGCGAAGACATTTCTCAAACCGATTGGGAAGAGTAGGCGGGCAGACGTACGTCTGTTGCCCATGTAAGCACCACGGGACCGCGAAGCTGAAACACCCACATCTCTCATACACCTCTCGGATGAAGCAAGCAGACTTTGAAAAATCATTCTTCAAGTGAAAGAGATTTGGCAGCAAGGAAAACACTCATCTTTGTTTTCTCGAGTGTTGTAGTGATGGTGGGGGTATTGTGGGAGAGTGAACTGGGACAAAGGACATGCCAACGGCCCCCCCTCATACATACCATTCCAGACTGCTTTCCATGCGGATTGGGAGGCCACTGTAATCATGCAACGTCGAAAGTTAGTCTTGCATAGTGGGGGAGAGCGTTGCTATGCAAACAGGGGTGGGGGGTTACCGCATTGTGAGCGATATGTGGATGTTGTGTATTCTTCCAGTTATCATATCTGGATCAAGATTTTGATAGCTGAGCAGGCCGGCGGCCTTGTTGAATAGGTACGAAAGGTATTCGTACATGCGTGTCAACATTACTGTACACTACACTACAGATAGCAAGAGTGAACAGCTGCAACCAACCGATAGACAGAGGGATGGACAGACAGACAGAGACAGACAGCCAGGGTTGGTGATGTGCAAAGTGTGGCTGATTCTGCATCAATCAGCTGGAACGGACGCACGGTTCACTGCACCATCGGAGGAGCACAAGAGCTACTGCATACAGGTATGTACAAGTACGTAGTAGACATTCCTCAGTGTGCAAGGTCCGCCACCCCAGGGTCTCGTCAAATGGTGTTTCCATCAGACCCAGTCACAAGTAATGCCCCCCCGTCCCTACTAGGTGCCTAGTGAGTCGCCCCCTCCTCGGCAGCAAATCGCCCTATCGGCTTCAGCCACGGTCATTACCCTCCTGGCCTTCCCCCCTCCTTATCGATAAAGACATTACCTGTGTACCCAGTCAACTGATACAAGTTGATAGGGACCCCTGCGCACCCTGTCGGTGACGTGAACCCAGCCAGAGTCACGCGCTGGGAGAGCTTGTGGGGGAAGACCAATGTTTAGTGCATCTGGCTGCGTCCATGTCCCCCCTCCCCTTACTGGGTATGCTTCAACGCCTCCACCCCTCCCCCATCTATCCGGCCCAGCCCAGTGCCGGACTTGCCTCATCATCACGCACGTCCAGGCCATATACATACGCACTACACTGATTATTTGCCCAAGGTTGTCTACTTACCTACCTACTACCAACTGCTGCTACCTTAAGAGGGGTACCCTACCTGCCTTGCTCGCCCGTACCTTACCTTACCTTACTTCAACTGATATTTGCTTCGGCCTCGCCCTTTGTCTGATTGCTTGTGACGAGCCTCGACTAACTGGAATCATACTTCACTGTGGTTCGTGGTTCCCGGCCTTTCTCTCGCATACCTATCTCTTACAACTCCAACAGCCTTTACCTCCTGGCCCCCTCTCCTTTCAGCCTGGCGCTTCTTCTACCTACCTGCCTTTCGAGCTTGGCCTACTTTCCATCCGACACCTCTCTTTTTCTCTCTTGCTCGCCCCCTTAGCGAAAACCCTATCTTTGGATGACGAACACACCATGAACAGCGTCCCCGCCTTGGGCCGGGTGTCTTCAGATAACACGGCGACTGCACACTGCGTCAGCCCCCCCCGGTGAACTGCAGCCTCTTTCCGCCTCGCTTTTGGGACAGTGCCGCTTGTTCCTTCCGTTGCAGCCTGAGGAAATAACCTTAGCTGTATCTACCGTACTCTCGAGATTTACTCCTCGTCCTCCTCCTTCTTTTCCGAACCCCCGAACCGATCGACCCTTCGAATCAACCCATCGTTTCTCTCACGAACCGAACAATCCACCCTAGGTGGGGGATACCGATTCCATCATGGCGACGATATTCCAGAGCTTCCGAAGCTCGACCTTGTCGAAGCGCCTGCTCATCTACGCCCTTCGCCGTCTAGAGCTCCTGGACGAGGAGACCCTGGACATGGAGAACTTGCACTTCGCGCTCGGCAGGACAACTATGGCCGAGTTTAAGGACGTTGGAGTGCGTCTCAAGGTACGGCCCGGCCCCGCACTGCGGTTGACCGCTTCTGTCTGCATGTCTATCGCCAAGTAAGGTGACTAACACGCCCGTCAAAATTTCCAGAAACTTGAGCGCCTGCTACAGCTCCCCTCCGAGTTCCGAATCCAAAAAGCAAAAGTGCTCAAACTCAACGTCACCATCCCCGTCGATTTTTATACGAGCCCCATAATCATCGAGATCGACGGCGTCGACGTGCGGTTGAAGGTGTCGACCGACGGTCAAGGCAGCAAGGGCAAGACGGCGGCGCCGGCGCCGAGCGAAGAGTCCACCGGAATCCCCAATACTGTCAACCTCGCCGAGTCGTTCTTGAACGACGATGCTGCTTTGAAAGATGCCAAATTGACTGAGGAGAAGAGGAGGCTGGAGGATGCTTTGGCGGCCGAGACACAGGACCTTGGCGGCTCCACCATGAGTGAGAGCTCCATGAGCGATGATGGCAATCAGTTCGGTACAGGTCAGGCACTGTCCCTTCCCGGGTTTCTGGCCGGCTTCCTTCAGGGCATCGTCGACCGCATCCAGGTCCGCATCCGAGGCGTCACCTTCCAGTTGGACGTTGAGGTCCCCATCGAGCCAAACTCGACAACACCGGAGCTGGTCACTTTTCAACTCGCCCTTGATCGCATAGATGTCGAGGGCGTCACTGCGGAGTCGCACAACGAGGAGGGTGCGCCCACGATAGTCCCCAAGGACGGGAAGCGCCACATCGCCTTATCCAAGATTCGAGCCTATCTGATCTCGGAAGCAAACGTCTTCTCGCAGTTTGCGCGCTCTCCATCGGTTCCGTCACCCGCAGTCTCACAGTCTCCATCCTTCAGCGAGCGCGCTTCCGCATCAAGGCACAGTGCCTTTCGCCCGACCATTCAAGACAGCTACCTCGCAGACTCGGCGGATCTCTCCGAGGTTGACGACGCGCTTTTGCAGGACAGCGAGGATGCGTTCAACATCCCATATGACTTCTCGAGCCAGCCGGAGGAGCCAGTCGAGGAGGAAGAAACGAATACGCCCAAGGCATCGGTATATCAGGACTTCTCTCCTCGCGCACACGTCCCCATGTCACAGTCCACTTTCTTGGGAGATGCCGATCGTGCTTCCCCGTGGGCCAGCTTCCAGAGGGAGTCGAGGTCGGAGCCTTCGCTCCAGCCCATCGAGGACATCTCGCCAGCCAACCTGCTCGACTTTGGAACGCCTGAAGGACCACAGCACTCTTCCGCAGCAAGTCAATATTCGAGCCCCGAAGGAGACGAGGACCTGGCACAGTCCCATCTTTTCACCCACGAGGAGGCCGAGAGCATGTATATGAGCGCCTTTTCCCAGGCCGAAGCGCAACCGGCGGGATCCAGAATGCCGGGGGGATGGGACACCGATCCGAGCCCGGAAACTTCACCCAAAGCAGAGGCAGCGAGCCCACTGCTGCACCAGCCGTTGCCGCCGGCGTATGAAGCAGCCGTGACCACGCCTGAGCTCGCGACTCATCAGCACTCGGAAGCGCCAAATTCTTCTCCGCCACAAGCACCGTCGTCGACAGTCGAGTCGGACCCCAACTTTGAAGACGCGACGGAATCAAAAGCGTCTCCTACAATGCTCCCTGAAAGCGACGGTGTCGCAGAAACGCCCGCGCAGGCAGACGATGTGGCGACTCCAAGAGGACCGACCAGACTGGTGAAGGAGCTCGTGTCTCTCCGGAACATATCGCTTTACATCCCCTCACTCCACCAACACGTGCATGTGCCGTCCGACGCTCAAGCCTCGGTTTTGAGCCGGAATCCGGCGTCACCCAGTCTCACCAGGTCGATCGCGCCGCAAGTCCCAGGAGCCTTCTCGGTGTACTCTACATCACCAGGACTAAAGTCGAGCTTTGCGCCGGGGGTGCCGGGACCCGTCATGACAAAGCCGGACAGCGATGGAACTCTAGAGGTCCAACTGTCACCTCTGGAGATTCGCTTCGACGCCTCGTTGGCGTATCTGCTCGTCGTTGTTATTGGCAAGTTGTTGGATGCACTGAAGAGCAAAGCTTCTCCTACCCCTGACTCCAAGACGACTGAAACCGCAAAGGCACATCATGAGTCCCCAGTGCCCGACATCAGAGTGGTTTTTGAGAAGATCTCACTCCATTTCCTTCACCAGCTCGGCGGTGTTGCCGACACGGCGGAAAGAATTCTGGGCTCTCCAGGTTTGCAGATGCAACCAGAGATCCTTCTTCGCACTGATCTCGACAACCTCGGCATAACGCTCAAGAATTCCAACAAATCGCTGGAGACGACCGTGGACCTTGAGAAATTCCGCTTCGGCTACGCAAGAGATGATATCATCTCGTTTGACCAAAGCCTTCAGATGCGAGCTTCCGTCATGGACAAGTTCCCATCGGTTGGCTCAGATGTGTCCATCAAGGTGACAAAAGCACCAGGCTCAACCCGGACAGAAGTTACGACCTTGCCACTGCTGGTCCAGCTCGACCTGCAAAGATTGGACGAGACTTTTAGCTGGTTTGGGGGGCTGAGCAGCTTTCTTAACATGAGCTCCTCCATGTCATCGAACGCTGCCCCGTCCGCCAAGCCGCCAGCACCGCCGCCGCCGCCGCCGCCTCCAAAGCCCCGCGGCGTCCGGTTCGACGCCCCGATCAATCCGGACGACAAGTCGGCGTCGGCCGAAAACAAGATTGACGTGCGGATAGGAGGCTTTAATCTTGAACTGAAGGGCAAGGAGTGCAGCGTTGGTCTGGAGACGAGTGCGGTCAAAATGGTTAGCCGAGAGTTGGGCATTGGTTTTGCAATCAGCAAAGTTCGACTTGCCGGACCCTACGCGAGGTACTCTCGAAGCGATCCGCCCATCTCGGCGGATATCGGAGGTGTACGTTTCGAGTATCTTGCGACGCCGAAGGACAAGGATCTCGAGAGGCTTCTGGAGCTCATCATCCCGTCCAAGGTCAAGTTCGACCAGAGCGACGATGAGATCATGGTGGACACTCTCCTGCGACAACGGCGCAAGGGTGGCGTCTTACGAGTCACTTTTGACCAGCTCAACGTCAGGGTTGACCGGATGCAGCAGCTAAACTGTCTGCCGGCCCTGGGAGAGGAGGTTGCGCGATTGGCGACCGTTGCCAAGTATCTGCCCGAAGACGATCGTCCCGGCATCCTGCTCTTGGCCGAGGTCAAGGAGCTGGGCGCGGTTCTTGATTTCGGCGGGAAACTTGGTGTTCTGAACACGAACCTCAAGAACTTTGAAGTTGCTCAGATCACGGTGCCCTCGTTGGTGGCATTCGGCGTCCACGCCATCTCCGTGAATCGCAACCACCGGGAGGACCTTGTGAGTTCATCAACGACGTTGCCGCCCGGAACGCTCACCCAAGGCCCTGTGCTCATGGTCCGCATGATTGGGGATGAGATGGAGCCGGTAATCAAAATCAAGATGCGCGACGTGACGATCGACTACCGGGTGCCGACGCTCATGGATGTACTGGGGCTCGCGGAGGATGCTACACCACAAGACTTCGAAGCCAGCCTTGCCGCATCCGTGGCCAACCTCGGCGAGCAAGCACATACTGCCCTAGCTGGCAAGAAGCCTCGGACCACAAATCTAGCGCCAGACCCTGCTCGACCCAACAGTAAGCCTATGACGGTCGACTTGGTTCTTCGCGATTGCCTGGTCGGCCTGAACCCCCTGGGTCTCCCCTCGAAACTTCTCATTGCCCTGACTGATGCTCGGCTTCAAGTGGTCCTTCCAAAAGACGTGGAAACCACGGCAAACCTGGACCTGAACAAGGCCTCCATCCTGCTCATTGACGATGTGGCTAACATAGGTGCGAGCTCTACCGTGAACCGCCGGCAGTCGGCGGACATGTCGTCTCATCAGGTGTCGCGACTTGTCGCTCAAGGCTTCGTGAGCATTTGCTATATATCCTCGGCAAAAGCAGTCGTAAAGGTGTCGCAAAGCCCAGAGGACAGTGAAAAGCATGTCGATGTCGAGCTCCGTGATGATCTGCTTGTGCTGGAGACGTGCGCCGACTCGACGCAGACCCTCATAACGCTGGCCAATGCGTTGACGCCGCCCACTCCGCCCAGTAAAGAGAACAAGTACCGGACTTCGGTCGTTCCCGTACAGGACCTCTTGGCCTCGATCTCAGCGGAGGCGTTCGGCAGGGCAGAAGGCGACTACGACTTTGACAAGGACTTTGAGCTCGCGCAGGAGCTGAGCGGCAGTGATGAATACGATGTGGCGAGCGACGCCAGCCCGCTCCAAATCGATTCGCGTTACTACGAAGATGCCGGTCCGTCGGAGCCGCTCTTCGACGCGGAGGGCTCCATAACGTCAAATTCCACTACCACACGGGACACGCACGACGGCGTGCTGCTGACTAGTTTCAACGCGAGCGCATCTCACCATTCGGACGACGGCAGCGACCTGGTAATTCACGAGAACTTCTTCGGCAAGGGACCAGAGACCGACGGTAGAGCCCAGGTCTGGAACTCGTCCAAGAACAGCTACGACAAGGCACCCAAGGAACTCGTCAGGCGCAGCCCGCTTCGAGTCTCGGTCCGTGATGTGCACGTAATCTGGAACCTGTTTGACGGATACGACTGGGAACGCACGCGCGACGTCATATCAAAAGCGGTACAGGACGTCGAGAACAAGGCATTTGAGCGCCGCCGGCGATCGGACCGCGCCGTGTTCGAAGACGACGCCGAGGAAGACGAGACCGTCATCGGGGACTTCCTCTTCAACTCCATCTACATTGGTATCTCAACCAAGCAGGACCCCCGAGAGCTTGCGCAAATGGTCAACCAGGAGCTGAACGACAACGCCACCGAGACGGAGTCTCTCGCGACCACCGCCTTCACCACGACGACGAGCCGGGCGGGAGGCGCCAGGCCCAAGAAGAGGCTAAGGCTGAACCGAAGCAAGCATCACAAGATTACGTTCGAACTGCAGGGTGTCAACGTGGATCTGATTGCGTTCCCGCCCGACTCTGGCGAGACGCAGAGTTCCATGGATGTGCGGATCCAAACCCTCGACGTCTTTGACCACGTCCCCACCTCGACCTGGAAGAAGTTTGCCACGTACGACCAAGATGCCGGCGAACGAGAGATGGGCACCAGCATGGCCCACCTGGAGCTGCTCAACGTGAAGCCCCAGCCGGATCTTGCGGCCTCGGAAATGGTGTTGCGGGTCACGTTGCTGCCGCTCCGGCTCCACGTGGACCAAGACGCCCTCGACTTCATCACCAGGTTCTTCGAGTTCAAGGACGACAGCGCCCCTGTTCATAGTTCGACCAGCGATGTGCCGTTCCTTCAGCGTGTCGAGGTGCACGACATTCCCGTCAAGCTGGACTTCAAGCCCAAGCGAGTCGACTATGCAGGGCTCAAGTCGGGCCGTACCACGGAGTTTATGAACTTCATCATCCTGGACGAGGCACGTCTCACTCTGCGGCACACCATCATTTACGGAGTCTCGGGCTTCGACAGGATGGGCAAAATTCTCAACGACATCTGGATGCCGGACGTCAAGGGCACACAACTGGCGGGCGTCCTCGCCGGCCTCGCGCCGGTCCGCGGCATCGTCAACATTGGCAGCGGCTTCAAGGAACTCATCGAGGTGCCGATCAAGGAATACAAAAAGGACGGGCGCATCGTCCGCAGCATCGGCAAGGGCGCTGCTGCCTTTGCCCGCACCACGGGCACGGAGATGGTCAAGTTCGGAGCCAAGCTGGCCATCGGGACGCAGTACGCGCTCCAGGGTGCCGAGGGTCTCCTGAACAAGCCGCAGGCCGACAACACGTGGGAGGAGGCGGACCTCGACCCGGAGGAGAAGAAGCAGATATCTCTGTACGCGGACCAGCCGACGGGCGTGATCCAAGGGCTCCGCGGCGGCTACTCGAGCCTGACCCGAGACCTAAACATGGCGCGCGATGCCATCATTGCGGTACCGGGCGAAGTCATGGACAGCCAGAGCGCGCAGGGTCTCGCCAAGGCGGTGTGGAAGCGGGCGCCCACCATCATCTTCCGGCCGGCCATCGGGGCCACCAAAGTGATCGGGCAGACGCTGATGGGCGCAACGAACAGCCTGGATCCGCAGAACAGGCGCAGGGCGGAAGAGGTGAGTCGTCCCGGATACGCGGCCCCCCCCCCTTAAGGCTTAGGTGGAAGAAGATTTGCTGACTTTGAAGCAGAAATACAAGCGGCACTAGACCCGTTTCCTGCCCTAACAAGTGCACAATGAACAAAACAAAGCAGATGCCAGAAAGCAGACCATTGGGGATGTTTGTATCTTTTTATTTGCTTTGTTTCCGTCCCGAATTTGGGGGGAAAGGGGGGTTTTGGTTGTAGTCTACAAAGACGACAACGACGACGACGACGACGATAACTCCCGTACGACTGCATAAGACTGCATCATAGACTGGCGAAGGAGGGCTCGTAAATTTTCTTCTTATTTATTTTCATACACCTCGTCAAGACTTTCTACATTGCAAGGCCGCGAGGAGACGCCATGCAAACCATGATATCTTGGGCGGCTCGTGGCATCCTGGGCGGCTCGTGGCATCCTGGGAACCGGATTCGTTTCATTGAGTTGGCTCATGGGGGTTCGGACGGGGAGGCTGGCTCTATTTCTTCCTGTAACTAACTGCTTAGTGTACCTACCTAACTAGGGTCAAAGAGAGTGGTAGACTTTGCTTTTCCGACACTTGGGGAAGTGAGTGAAGTGAAATGAGAAGCAGATGGATGGTGAATGAAGGTCGGACAAGCAAAGTGAAAAGCGGGCCGCTGCATGCAGCAAGTAAGTGATAACTTTTTCGGGCAATTTCGAAGGGCAAAATGGCGAGGTAACAGGCGCCCCCCAGTCATGCCTCGACGAATTGGATAATGGCCGCGATTATTGGGAGATTCTTGGCCCGGATACTTGGAACCCAAGTCCCCACTCATATGTGCTCACTCTAGGTACGTAGTACATAGGTACAAGCTGAATAGTACTAGGGGGGGATACTGTACATGGTATCAGTAGTAAACCCTTGCGAGAGAGGCAAGAAACGTCGGACCCAAAATGCAAACAATGCTCAATCCCCAAACAACAGGATGAAAGTGGTCGGGTTTCTACGGATACAGTGGCGGCTGTTGCGAGCGACAGGAAGTCACCTACTCCTGTTGACATGCAGAAGAGGCGGATAAACTCTACCCACAATAAGCTACCGACCGCATCTGTTCCTGGATTCTGGATGGGTAATCTATGACCCTCACAGTTGCGGAAGTCCCCGAGGGGATTGGCTACCGTACCTTCGTAGGGCGAATTGGACCACGGTCCACCCCACCCCACCCTCTTTCGACATGGGCAATCTCTCAATGCGCAATGCTAATCCATGCGCGAAAAGAGTGGGCAAGAATGGGAAAGAGACAAGGAGGGAGAGTCAGCCGCCGTAGTGAAGAAATAAGAGAAAGAGCAAGAGAGAAAGAGAGAGAGAGAGAGAGAGAGAGAGAGAGATGACTTATCGTGTAGGTAGTGGGCCCAACATTTTCGACGTGTCTGTCAGTGTCCGGCCACTCCGTTTTGCGGACATATTGACGCATGGGACCCCCGATGTCTCTAACCCCGATGGCGTCATCGAAGCACCGGCCGATCGAGATTCCTGGCCATTTATCAGCAAAGCGCGTCCTACCTTACGGGGGTCTCCTCCTACTTGGGCTTGGAATGGGAAACGGTCTTTGGGTGCGCAAAGACGCTATTTTGGGAAAGGGAAGGCAAGGGAAATGGAAGCGGGGGAGTGTTTGGTTTTGGTTACCAAGTTTCCCCCCTTCTGCGTCCAATGCCGCAACGCAGCAGAGATTACTCGTGGGGCGTGGGGGAGAGAGAGAGAGAGAGAGAGAGAGAGAGAGAGAGAGAGAGAGAGAGAGAGAGAGAGAAGGTTGTTTTGTTTTGTTTCCTTTCGGCCCATGTCTCTTTCCCTTTTGTTGATCCTTTCGGAGTCAAGGTGCCATTGACTAATTAGGTACTGCTGCGGGAATACTAGCTTAATCTATCCTCTCACGACCTCATCTTATCTCGTGAATTGTCTTCCTTTTCTTCCCCTCCCCTTTTTCCTTCCCTCCTGTCTCACACACGCTCTTTCTCTCTCTCTCTCTCTCTCTCTCTCTCTCTCTCTCTCTCTCTCTCTCTCTCTCCCTCTCCCATCATCTCCCACTCTCACCCGAGCCTCGCATACCAAAGGGTCAACTCCGAGTCTTGTTTGCTATAGAGAAGAACTCTTCGATCGACACGCAAACACCCCGGCCGACCCAATCAACAAACCCTGCTTATTTCTCTCCGACATCTGTCTGTTCTCCTTGACAGATCTACCCCGCCTCCACGACCGGAATCTGCCCCGCCATCTCGACGACGTGCGCACACGCAGCATCCATCCCTTGGGACTCGTAACCTTTCAGGTTACAACCGCCATCATTCCTTCCGCCGCCAACATGTCCGACGGTAGAAGAGCCGTTGATTCGGACAAGGGTTTGTGGTTTTCTTTACTACCCCTCTACCCACCCTCTCTATGATCCTCGCGGCTCTCTCGATTGCAATCGTCGTCACTTGCTTTGTCGGAAATTCCCCTGCTTCGCATGTTCCTCTGTTCATCGGCTCATCGTCGTAAATCACACGCGCGGCCTTCAACCAAGCTAACCCCTCCCCCCCCTTCGCACCCGCGCACAGTCTGGACAACCCTTATAACCAACCTCGATTACCTGCCCGGCCTGCTCACCCTCAACCACTCCCTCGTCAAGTCCGGCTCGGCGTACCCCCTCGTCGCGCTCTTTACAGACACCTTCCCCGCCGAGGGCCGCGCCGCCCTCGAGCGCCGCGGCATCCCCGCGCAGCGCATCGAATACCTGCTCCCCACAAAGGGCCGCGACTACTCCAACGACCCGCGTTTCTATGACTGCTGGAGCAAGCTCTCGCCCTTCTCCCTGACCCAGTACACTCGCGTCGTCCAGCTCGACTCGGACATGCTCGTCCTCCGCAACATGGACGAGCTTATGGAGCTCCACCTCGACGACGGCGACTTCGCCGCCGACCAGACCCCTGGCGCCGCCATCGGCAGCCCCCGCTCCCCGACCCTCGACGACCTCGCCGTCAAGAACCCGAGCACCCGCGTCTTCGCCGCCGGCCACGCCTGCGTCTGCAACCCGCTCCGCAAGCCCCACTACCCGACCGACTGGACCCCCGACAACTGCGCCTTCACGACGCAGCACGCCACACCCGACGTCGCCCAGCGCGACGGCCCGGACCCCGTCACCCAGTCCCCGCTGGGCTTCATGAACGGCGGCCTTCAGGTCGTCAACCCGTCCCGCCGGCTCTTCGACCAGATCGTCCGCCACATGGAGCAGGGCGCCATGGACATGGACTTTGCCGACCAGAGCCTGCTGTCGGACCTCTACCGCGGCCGCTGGGTCGCCCTGCCCTACGTCTACAACGCCCTCAAGACGATGCGCTGGCCCGGCGTCCACGACGCAATCTGGCGCGACGCCGAGGTCAAGAACGTGCACTACATCCTCGCCCCCAAGCCCTGGGACGAGATCGACCCGCGCACGGGCGAGTGGACGGGCACCGACGAGTCACACCGCTGGTGGGTCGACTACAACAGGGAGAGGAAGGCCGGCGAGAAGGCGAGGGGGATTAAGGACGAGTTTTGAGGGTGAACCCGTTGAAGGAGTGTGTGTGTTTATGTGCGGGTGTGCGCGCATGTGTTATTAGAGGGGGAAAAACTAATGAGATACACAACGGGCTCGCTGCCATGACATTTTCAAGGGGGGGGGGGAGTCGCATCAATGGTTTACGAGGAAAAGGATATTCTACAACAACTCGCGCCCGATCGAGACCCGGTCTTTGGGACAAAACCGTAATAAATACCCATGTATTGGTTGACCATACAAAACATTAAATCATCCTTGGCACATGTGTACGCAGCAAGACTTGATGAGGAAGGGCCAAATTTGCTCAAAAGCCACAATCACATAACGCCAGGGTATCTATGCAGCCAGTTTCCACCTCCCCAGAAAGAAATAAAAAAAGAAAAAGAAGAGAAAACACGCCTTCAAAGCTCATCGCTGTCGTCGTCGGTGTCGTAGATGAAGACCGACGTCTTCTTCGGGCCGGCTTCGGTTTCTGGTTTGACGGCCTCCCTATTCTCGATAGGTCCCTGTTTGACGCCGTCCTTCTGCGTATGAACGATCCCGCCCTCGACATCGTCCTCTTCCTCGGTCTCGGCATCATCGTCGACGACCACTACGCTGACTTTCTTCTCCTCGACCTTGGTCCCCGGCTCGTCTTTGACACCGCCCTCCAGCTTCGGAACCTCCCCCTTGACAGCAGCGGCTGCAGCCCGCTCGGCCTCGGCCTCGGCCTTTACAGTCTCCTCGGCCAGCAGCTTGCCCTCGCGGATGTTGTAGAACGCGTCGAGGCAGTTGCGTCTCTGAGCCTGCGTCCAGCTGCCGACGGCCAGGGCGAACTCTGTCGCGCTCGCGAAGCCAAACTCTCGCGCCATGGAACAAAATTGCCGCTGCATGACATCCTCCGGGGGATTGTAAACGTATGAGAACCCCTTCACCTTCTGCGCCTGCTCATCAAACGCCTGGCTGTCCGCGAACAAAGCGCTGTCGCCCTCTCCGTCGACGTCGGAGCTGCCCGCCATGTCCGCCTTGCGCGACAGCTGTTCCTCGATCTTGGATGTCCCAATCACCTCCGAGTTTTCGTGTGTGTACTCGACGCCAGCCGCCGACAGGATGGCCTGGACGGCATCGCTCTTTGCTTGCTGCCTTTTCGCAGAGTCGCCGGCCTTGGTGTTCTTCCCGTACAAGAGCGCGGCGAGCTGGCCCATGTCGCCGTCCTCCGCGTCCGAGGGGTCGCGCTTCAGGGCGCCGAGCCCTCCCTCGCCCTCCTCCTTGGCGAGCTTCTCCATGTCGACGGCGGTCATGGCGATGCCTGTCCCTGCTTTCGCCTCGGCGATGTTGGTCTTGTTGACAATGTCGCGAATCACGAGCTGGTTTTCGCGATACGTAAAGAGGTTCTCCAGGCCAAAGATCTCCCCCTTGCGCTCGGAATCCTGCTGCACACCTTTGAAGTACCGCCGCTCGGACGATGCCGTGTAGCCAATGTTGGCCTGCTGCTGTTTGTAGATTTGCCTGGCGTAGACAATCTCCTCGATGGTCCCTGTCGACACCAGGCGGAAGACGTCGACGTCGCGGACCTGGCCGATTCGGTACGCTCGGTCCTGGGCCTGGAGATCGTACGATGGGTTCCAATGAGGATCGACAATGACGACCTTGTTTGCCGACGTGATATTCAAGCCTACGCCGCCAGCCTTGGTCGAGATCAGGAAGACGAATTGGGTGGGGTCGGAGTTGAAGTCATCCACGGCCTTTTGCCTGTCCTCGTAGGAGACTGCGCCATCCAGGTACGTGACACTGTAGCTGGTGTTGTGGAACAGGTGCTGTAGAATCCGGAGCAGGCGGACGCTGTGCGAGAAGACCAGAACCTTGTCACCGCTGTCGTGCCAGAACTTGAGGAGCTTCTTCAAGACCTTCCATTTCCCACAGAACTCGGGGTTGGCCAGGTTCATGATGGCGTCTCTATTTTTGTAGAGGTATTGCCACGTGTCTGGACAACAGGTCTCGAGCGTGCGCATTTCCCTTTTGTGCTTGTCGTCTTGGTCACTCCCTCCCGCAGGGATGAGGAGAGTCAGGTGGTTGGACAGCTTCTGCAGCGTAGTGACGCAGGGGAATATGATTGCCTGCCACGATGTTCCATCCTCGAGCGTCTTGCGACAGCACCAGCCCTGGCCGGTGCCCGATCCGCATTCGCAGGGGTCCGAAAGGGTGCGAAGAAGCTCGACATCAGGCCTACTGATGAAGTTCTTGTACGCTTCCCGTTGGTCGTCGGTGAGCGGGCAGAAGACGACTCGGTCGCTCTTCTTGGGTAGCTGATGGGCTATCAATGTCTTCATGCGGCGCAGGAAGAAGCCGGGAAGCAGGTTGGTAACAAGCTTTCTAGCAGTGATCCTGGCGTCTCGTAGCTGACCCAGAGTCGCGTCGTGGGACTGGCCTCGCGTCAGGGGCTTGGTGATGGTGTTGTTCCACTCCCTCAAGGTGCCGAAATGGCCCGGATTGGTCCAGTTCAACAGGGTCCAAAGTTCCTCGTACTTGTTCTGGATGGCGGTACCCGTCAAGCCGATACGGCAGAGGGCGTTGACGTCGTTCATTGCCTTGGTGACCTCGGAGGACCTTTCCTTCATCTGGTGGCACTCGTCAGCGATGACGGCATCCCACTTGACTGTGTTGACCAAGCTCTTGTGGTTCCTGTACGTGGTGTACGTCGTGATCATGATCTCGGTGCGGCCGGCCTTGGCCGTGGAGAGCACATCCTCTTTCCCTGAGCCATGAAAGACGTCGACCTTCCACCAACCCCAGCGATCCAGCTCGTTCTTCCAGTTTTCGATGATGGATCCCGGGCAAATGACCAGAATCCTCGGGTACCAGCGGCCAGGGATATCACGAATCTTCTTCAGACGCTTCCTATCGCGCTCGTCTGCGTTCTTGCCAAAGGCAGCTGTAAGGAAGGTGGCAACCTGTACCGTCTTGCCGAGGCCCATGTCATCGCCAAGCACGCCGCCTCTCTGATAGACGAAGAGACGATGCAGGAACTTGACGCCGGCGATCTGGTAGTCGCGTAGGTACTGGGCAATGGAGGCAGGGATTATTCCTGCCGAATATTCGAGCTCGACATCCTGGTAAGGGCGGCAGGGCTTGATCTTTGTGGTTTCGTCGAACTGGGGTCGGCGCTCCAGGGTGTCTAGTCGATCATCCTCGGAGAAGACGACGTCTGAGTATTCCGGCGGCAGCAAGAGGCCGGCTTCCTGTAGTCTCTCGCGGTTCTTGTCAAAGGCCCTCCTCCGCTCCTTCAAGTAGTCGGGGGCTTCGGCCACGTCCAGGTCATCCAACCCATCGCTTTCGTCGATGTCGACCCTGACGACAGCGTTCTTTTTGGAGGGTCGGCCCTTGGGCCTGCTCTTCTGCCCCTTGCTGGCGGTAGCACGTTGGCCCTTGCGCTTCTTTGAATTTGGAAGTTCTAGATCCGAATCTGCATCCCACACTTCCTTCTCTTCGAAGTCGACGTCGACGTCGATTTTGCGTTTCCCAAGAGATTTGTTGCTTGGAGGCTGGAGCCCATCCACGCCCGAAGCGGTTTCCTCGTCGGAGATGACGACAGTATATTTTTTGACCGTTCGGGTCATGATGGTATCAGTCCCATAGCGGCAATCCTGTTGATGTGATGATGATGATACCTTGGTGAATGATGATGGATGGATGGTGTGGGTGTGAGACGCGCCACGACGCGACAGAAGATGAATTTGGAGGGGTGGGTGGGTGCTGCTGCCCGGTTGGCACCTGCCTAATAATTAGCGGAGAGAATAGCGCTGTTGAGGGGTGTGGGGCTTGGAGGTGCCTGCCGGAGGTACCTGCCTACCTGTATTCGTGCCGGAATGGGCGGGCACCTCACTTGATAACTTGCTCTGCCAAGTACCTATGCATGCGCCGTTCGTCTTTACATCTCCTCGTACCTCCACGCTTCCTTAGGTACTTTGGGATAAACAGAGCTAGAGAGATGTAGAGATGGATCGCCCACGTTTCATCCCAGCCTAGCGGTGTGTCAAAGCACCGATCGGCAGAAACGCCAGTGCTACCGCTGCAGGCGCCATGTCGGATCTGTCGATTACGCCGTTCTACTATGTGGCAGCTCCGCAGCGTGTCATACAATATGAGTGTGGTTTGATTAGGTAGGTGGCCGCTTTGCTGGAATAAACATTCATCTAATCATTTCTCCAATGACTGTCTGCAGGTGACTGTAGATTCTTTTGTGTGCTGGAATAGTAATCCATTACCCCTTGTATCGCCAGCCTTCCGTTTGCCATTTTGCTTTTTGGGTATCATCAAGTCCTACGATTATCCACACCCTCGAGTTTCTCTGGATTGAACCGAGAAGGAAAAAAAGAATAAAAGGAGAAAATATCAAAATAGCCATGCCCCGTTCCTCTTTCTCGCTCTCCCTTGCCGGAAAAGCTTGATGGCCTGCCTTTCTTATACGCAAGTACCGTTAGGCCTCCTCGACGCCCGGCATACTCTTCGTGCTTGTTCCGCCGCTCCTCGTCTCCATTTCGTACGTCCCCAGACTGCTCTTGTTGCAGGACTCGCCCGATGCCGCGTATCCTCGGCCGTGTTCCGCGTCATCCGGATGCTTCGCCGACCCGGCATCCTCGAGGATCTCACCGTCCCGCTCATCGTCAATGTACCTCAGCAGCATGGTGCCGAGCCAGTTGCCGAACGGCGCATCGTTGCGCGACCGGGGGCCCGCGAATCGATCATAGTAGTTTCGGACGTACGGGCCGCGACACCAGAACGCCCTCGTGGCCAGGGGGCTCAAGACGGGCAGGGTGACGGTGATGAGGCCGACGCCGATCTCGCGGAACCCCCACCGGTTGATGTTGATGACGGACGGCGACCCGCCCAGCGTCGTGATGGCCCGCAAGATGGCCGTCGATATGACGAAGACGCCCGACGACAGCAGGAGGCCCACGCCGATCTTCCGCCTCAGGGGCACCCGGAGATTCCAGAGAATCGGTACCGGGATGCAGAGGAGCGCCGCGTCGGTCAGGGTATTGAGCCATACCAGCACCCAAAAGTTCTGCGGTCGGAAAGTGCATTCGGGGCCCGGCAAGGGCCGGATTCGCCAGTTGGCCGAGAATCTGTCCAAGAGTCAGTATCTCGCCCCAAGCAGCAGCAGCCGCCGCCGCCGCCGCCGCCGCTCCCAGAACGAAACTCACGGCCGACAGCTGAACGTGACCGTCAAGCACAGGATAACGTATGACACGCCACACATCCAGAAGAGCATCCTCATTGTTCGCCTCCTCATTATTCCCAGCGTAAGGCGGTCATAGAAGAACAACACGGTGAACTTTAGAACCCCTATCGGAGACAAGGAGAGAAGATCAGATCTTGACCGCGGGTGGATCGCAAATGGGTTTCATACAAATGCAGCCTGTATATGTATACCAGGACATGAATTCGAGCTTTGAGCCAAGTTCGAGAACTCGCACATCGTGATCCGATAGGCTTAGCGCCTGGTCGGCGGTGACATCGATGTTTCCGCCCGTATGATACGTCACCTTTCGACCGCCGTCAGTCGGTCCTCTCGATGGCTGTACATTTCTGGAAACTTACTTGTGCTGCGTATACATTGACGCTGTATAAAATGAGGTACTGCGCCCGATCAATCATTCGTGTCGTCAGTCCGGTCTTGAACAACCTACAGCCAGAGCAAGGTAATCGTCGCCGCGAAACGCGCGGACCCCCACGGTCCGGATGCGCACCGCATATCGAACAAGTATTACGAAGACGCCGGTGGCATACCATGACTGGAGCGTCGACTCTTGTCAGCTCACAAGATACGGCAGCCGGACGAGAGGAATCAGTTCAAACTCACCCACACTTCGGGAAGATACGTGTCATCCTGTTCGAGATGCACATTGGTGCTCGGCTCCCACATGCTATATTCCCTGGTTCGACAAGGACGACATTAGCATCTCGTTGATGGCAGATTGTGAAGGAGGCGGGGGTTGACCGATGGCGAGGAATGACAGGGGCGGTCAATAGGCAAACGAGGGGAGCGTGCACCCGAACATGTGCTTCTGGTTCGTAGACGGCCGAAGAGGATCATAGATCATAGGTGCGCGCACAGAGGGCCCTCCCTGCTTCCACGCGGAGCCTACGTTGCGTGCTTGCTTGACCTCGGACGGATGGGAGGGGGAGAGGGGAGGGGTTATAGAAACCGAGCAGATCAGCCACGGCTGGCCCCCTCTTGTAGACTTCGTCCGAAGCATATATATACATTGATAATACATGCCCCTCCTCCGTCGACGGCCTAGAAGCCCCATCCTGCGTATAATAGCCTTACAGTTGCTGCCCGTCATCGACGGCACAGACCTGGCCCCGGAAAGCTCCGACTCGCGGAGAACCCTAGCCCGTGGCCAGCCCTCTGGGCGCGATCCGCCAGGCTTGGTGTGACCCCGGATATCCGGCTCATAGACATCTCCGTACCCCAGGTCACGAATCGGGCGCATATGAGTCTGGGCGTCGGCTGCTAGCAACCCCATTGGCATCGGCCGCTAGTAACCCCATCGGCGTCTTCCATATGAACGTCGCACTACATGACTCGTGCTTCTGCATCTCTCTGTGTGTTTCTTTGTTTCCCTTCTGAAATCGTGTTTCCATTTACAGTTTTGACATGCTGGAACCTAATCTGCTGTACACCACGATGTAGTTTCCGTCCAACTGGTCCTTGCTGTTGCTGCTGACCCCGTGGCCCCATCCCGCGTCTCCTCGCGGCGTCCTCCCAAACACTCGCTCGCCGGGCGGACTCTATCCGTACGGCGGGAGAGTATTATGTCCCGCACCGCTTGGCTTTCGTCCCTCTGATAGTGTGCGTGCAGCAGCAACCCGACAAGCGCTCCCGCCACGCCCCAGAGCATGTCTCTTGCGTGGCCGACCATCTCCGACTGTTCGTTGGTCACTATTACCCTCTTCTTGACGGCCTCCCACGAGCCGGTCGGGCTCCCATTGGCACAACTACAACAACAACAACAACAACAACAACGCCCGCCCTCCTTGGGCGAGTTGTCATCTGTGATGGCGAAGAGGGCGTCCAGGGCCTCGATCGACTCGGCCCCTGCTTTGGCATGTTCCATTGCGCGTAGGAGGTCTGTCGCGAGGACGTCAGTAGTTCCCTCCCAGATGGACAGCACGCGCAAGAGAGGCACCACTTGCGTCGGGTCCAGCGCGGTGGCGAGGGACGCGGCCCATGTATCCCGCCGCCGCCACGGCGGAGTGGACGCGCGTGATGGTCAAGACGGTGCCCATCTCATTGATCCCGCGGCCTTCCCGGCCGAGGAGCCACCCCCGGATGCCGTTGAGCTCGAGCTCGGCAGTCGGCGGCGACTGCGTGCCTGACTTGTTCTTCAGGCGCTGGATCCGCACCCCGTTCAACTCGGTGCCGGCTATGCTCTTGGGTCTCCCGACCATGACCCATGTGAGACATGCCTGGTCGGTGCGTTGCGGGGTTGCCGACGTCCGAGGGGCTGATGGAACTTGGGGAAGTCTGCGACCCACAGAGTCACAGAGTGCCGGTACAAGGATGGACCCATCATAGACCGAGACCCGGTCGACGGGGCCGAAGGAGGGATCCCGGCGAAGAGCGACCCATACCCGGCCTCGGAGGTCCGACCCGGAGATCCACCCCGGGTGCTCTCACCGATGCAATGTTTAAGCGCCTTGGCTGGCAAAGTCGGCACGGCTTGGACAACATCATTTCCCCCAATCGAACGCGTGGCGGTGATTCGGTCACGGCCGGATCGGGATAGCAACCGCCCGATCGAGCAGCAAAACCCATCGGTTCAAGAACCATTGACGGGCGGGATGCCTTACCGTGACGACCAAATGACTAAGAAGAGCTAGCGCTGATGCCCAACTACCGGGATGCAAGTGTGTGTCTAGTGTGCCTAGTACCTGCGACGGGCTGCATGAAGATTTCTCCTCCCACCATCTGTTGAACAAAGCAGGCAGGTAGTGCAATCAATGCATCACGGTCTACGGCGGGAGAGATTAGAGCCAATTTGCCGGGTTGCAACGGTTTGGAGAGGTTTGGGCAACATTCACACGTTCCAGTACCTACTGGTACCAACCAACCCAACCCCCCTTTGGATATTGGAGTGACGTCACTCTCACACCTCCGGACTAATAAGATTTGGTTCGGCTCTCTTGGACGACGACAGTTCAGAACCAGGAGACCAGGGGGGGGAGAAGGCTCTTCAGCCACACAGGTTGCATTGCGCTGTTCGCGTGACGGCAGATGGAAACTTGTACCCACCTTGGATGCTTGGGCATTGAGTTGATCTACACAGTATCATCTACCTACCTATGTAGTGTAGATGAGTCTGGAACCGACTGAGCCACAGCTGTCGCCACAGACGTCGTAAGCGATTGGGGACTCTTTTTTTTCTTTTCTCACAAGTCACAGAGTGTCATGTCGCATGTTGCGCAAGAATTACTCATTTCAACCAGATCGAGATCAGGGGTCACACTCGACAAGACAGGAGGTTAGTCGACGAAGCCCGTCCAACTCCCAAGAGCAGCATCCAGTCGCGCTCGCACCATGTGCCGTCTCTCTCTCTCTCTCTCTCTCTCTCTCTCTCTCTTGTCGGTTGAATTGGTGGTCTCAGCCTCGCAAGCCGGCGCGTTGGCTTACAGCCGTCCACTGGGAAAAAAGAATAAAGAGGTTCGAGACTGCATGTCGCAACAAATATCTGGCAAAGGGGTGTGTATCGCCGTTCCTGCAAGGATCGCAAGACATCGCGGCCCCGCAAAGGCTTGTTTCACACCTCATGAGGAGGATGGATGGCAAGCGCCGTCATTTTTGCTAGCAGTTGCCTACCACCGGTGCCCAGCCAGGTATGTAGGTAATTAACCTGCCGGTACCACTCATTGTCGTCTCATCTGGCCATCACTTCCCTGGTCGGATGACCTCATAAGGGGGGGAGCTATAGGGCTGGGCAAGCAGAAAGAAAGAACAAACGGGCTCTCGGCAGCGTGCCACGAAGCGGCCTGGTGACGTTGAAGCCAATCCTCTCCCCTTTCCTCTCGGCCTAGGTGCCGAAAGAGGATTTGCTTGGCAGGGTCTCTGCGCTGTACGCGCGTATGTGTGTGTGTGTGTGTATGCGTGTGTACCCGGCCCTGCCTGCAGCCAGCCGCACTCCGGGACTTGTTCTTTCTAGCCTTTTCTGTGCTGGGGTTTTCTTACCGCGCCCAGCGCTTTATTCACAGAGTCATCGGCACACTTGAGACCCTCCCTCGATCCAGAAGCGCCTGCTGTGCTCGGCAGTGACGAGGTGTGTTGTTCGATGAAGTTTGCAAGCCGGACTACCAACCCTGCTTTGCTCTCTCTTACTCTTTTTTTTTTTCAATTCTTATTATTCGTCTGATCGTCATACTGATGCGACGACTCTCCCGGCCGTTTGGCGTTGCGTTGCACGCAACTTGGCTAAGGCCTCCGGAAGTCGATAAATAGGAATATAACCTCGTCGCACCCTCTCCGACATTATTCTTGTTCCCCAATCCTTCAGACCAGCAACAAATCAGCAGACTTTCCAGTTGGACAGCCCATCATCCCATTCACTTTTCCAAACCCCAAACCCAAAAGTTCGTAACAACACACGCTCACACAATGGCGTTGGACCGTATTGTGCAGTTTGTTCTCCGCGGTGCTCAGTTGGCGTTCGCCGCCATCGTCGCCGGTATTACCGGCGCCTACCTCCACGCCTCCAACTCCTCGTCCTGGGACAATGGCCGCTTCATCTACACCATCGTCGTGGCCAGCTTGTCGCTGCTGTTCGCCCTGATCTGGCTGTTCCCCTTCTCCGGCAGCTTCATCCACTGGCCCATGGACATCTTCCTCAGCATCCTCTGGTTCATCGCCTTTGGTCTGCTCGTCAATGTAAGTCGCCTTTCCCCATCTTCCGCACTTATATATCGGTTACGCGGCCCACGTGCTGACTCCTCTTTCCAGCTCGTTGGTGATGGCTGCGGCCCCGTCTTTGACTGGAGCAACGTCAGCCCTCGCGGCGATGCGTGCGGTCGCAACAAGGCAAACATTGCCTTCTGCTTCCTGTCTGCCATCGTCTGGCTTGCGTCCGCCCTCGTCGGCCTCTTCTGGGTCCGTCGCCGCGCTGTCGCCGACACCCATGCCAACCACGGCCGCCGCCGCTGGTACCGCTCTTCTCGCGTCTAAGCGGCGCGCGTGTGCATCTCCTCCCCTCCGTTCAGGACACATTTGCATATGCCAAATGGGATGATGGGTCGGCAACAACCACTCTTCTTACCTAACAAGCGATGTCGCCGCCCCCTGACGGATCGGGGACGTGTTACGGAGGAGTTGAACTGATCGATCCTTTTGTGTTTGAATGCTCCTCTTATGTTGTTGACAGAATGAGAACGGTTTGGGGCTTCACCTGGAACTCATGATACCCGATAATACCCAGCCCGCTGTACCATAGCAACTATCCTAATATTACATCATAACCTATTCTTGTTTTCGTGATTAATGAGCTGTCCATATGCCGTTGAACCTTGAAATTAATAGTCAGCTCGTTTCCACCACGCAGTGTAGTAGCTCAACGTTATTTTTGACTCCAGAGATTATAACAATGGCTGGATGGAGTGATTAGTCAATAACACTGTCTGTCGTCGAAACAGATGCCCAACACGATAGACAACCTTGGCAGTCCCAATTCGCAGCACTCGTCACCGGCCCGCCGGTGGCTGTTCGCGCAAGGGACGGGTCCCGCACCACTCCCCTCCCCTCCCCCCTCCCGGACGATCCGGGGAAAGCGGGGTCTCTCGCCGGGGACGCAGCCCTAGGAAAGCTTTCGGCTTGCGGGCCGTCAAGTTTTGGAATGCAGTCCACTATCACAAAGGGGTCGGCGTCACTTCTTTCCGTTACCTTTACCTAGGTAGTAAGTACCCACGGAGGGTGCAAGATAGAAGGTGGATACGATGATGGCTCTTGATACGCTGAGAGTGGTTGGTCGTCGGATCATGTTTGTTTCCTTCTAATTCCCACCCGATTTTCCTCCAATCTCTTTTCCGATTTCACAGTAAAACTTTGTTGCGCCTATCAATCAGCCTTTTAAACCGCCGGGTATCAAACGTAGTCTCATTAATTTCTTCTTCTATCAAGCCACCTGACATCCGGAGATGCACTCTCAGCTTCTCGGCTGGGAGGAGGAGACGGCAAAGGAGTGAAAGGGGGCCTCTTCTCATCCAATGCGACCATTCCGAGGGCCATTTCAAGACGAAACAAAGCAGTACAAGATAGGTCATGTCGTGCAGAAGAACATGGAACACGTGTTGTTCGAGCTCCGCGATCAACCGGGCCGACTGGTTTTGATCACGGCAATATCGGGAAGTTGCGAGAGACATTGGGGCTGGCGATCACGGTCGCTCGGGGCCCGGCAGATGCATTAATCCAACACATGACGTAGGTGTACGAGGGAAACCCGACAACAACAAAACCAAAAACCAGGGAAGCGTGGCATGCCGCCTTTCTGCAGAGACCGAAAGACGGAATCAAGCGTGACAAGCGAGATGAGTCCTGCAGAGTCGTTTGGCTGGCGGGCCTGGGCTAGCGTGTTGACCGCCTCTCTCCTCCCCTCGGGCAGCCTTCTCGTGTCGGTGCCGCCACGCCGTTCCGAATACAGTCCTTGTACTCAGCGAACAAAAGAATTCTAGAGTGGACGCGCCTGTCAGGCCCCCCCTCCTCCCCGCGTGACTATCTTAATTCCTGGGCTCGCAGTTCTGGACCGCTCCAGACCACCCATCGTCGGCGCGTCTCTCGGACGGGTTTGGATGGCCGGGGGGAGCGAGCAAGCAGGTTTCCCCATTCCTCCATCTCGAAACCTCCAACCCCCTTAGCCACTATGGGGCGGGGTTTTAGGACGGGACTAAGCCGAAAAGGACGGGGGGAGGCCCATTTGTAGTGTATTCATTTGCGATGGGGATTACGTACGAGCCCCGCGTGAGAGCTTTCCTGGGAAACAAAAGTTGAGATCGCTTTAGGATTCCACGATGCGCGGTCCAAATACTCGGGGGCCGAGACGTCGGGGCTGAGAGGCGGACGGCGTAGAGATCCCAGGCCGTTTTTCAAAGCTATTATGCCGCAACCCCCTCCCCCCTTAAGCTCGCCCCGAATTTGGACTAGATGCCGGCAAGATGCCGTGGCCGCCAGGTTTTCTCGTTTGTGCGCCTCCCCCCCTCTCAGCCCTTGACACCGCTGCATTCGACACTTGGTAAACTAGCGAGCGAGCCGGCACGAGCGCCAATATGCGGGGGAGACGGCATGCTTCGTTAGCTCTGGCGGCGAAAAGGGGGGGGACAGCATATCACACGCAAGGACATGTTTGCCGGGGATGGGGACTAGGCGGGAGAGGAACATATGTGAGCAGATATCGCTGTAAGGGGCGGTGGAGGTTGCAACAGAGGGGAGAGTGAAGTTGGAAGATGGGAATTACGCAAATCTCCATCGACAAGGATCCAAATCGTGGGCGATGGTCCTCGGATGAAGGAAGGCTATTTCTGGCATCGTTTTGGAAGGGGCGGTTCTGCACCAGGGTTCGGCGGGCGGGATCGCCATGGTGGGGGGTTGTCAGCTTCTGTGCTGGCAGCATCCTAAAGCTCCGTTCCAAGCCAAGCAGAGAGGGAGAGAGGGAGTCGAGAGAGAGACATGGAGGGGAGGTGAACAACAGTAAGGCAGAGACAGACAACAGTCGAGACAGTATAGCCGGTCAGCCCCGAGTGAGAGGTACGATGTACTACCTACCATAGGTAGCTCCTGGTCCCGTCGCTCCAATGGGAGCCGCATGGCGTAATGCCCCGCAATGCTGCGTCGAGGCGGGAGTGAGATGGTTAGAGCAGGTTACAGCTAGCGCCACGGTAGCGATGACCGCATTCGGTGGGGTAGGTGACGCCACACTTGATGTCAGCCATGGCCCCCCTCCTAAGCCACGGTTCACTCAGTCCCACATCGACGTCCAATGATGAAGCTTGCGCCACACGCGGGGGTGGCCAGGATAGGTAGGTGGGTAGCTACCTTACCTAGTAATAAGGTACGTACCCCAGCACGCTGCGTCATTGGCACATTACCCTCCACTGCCTTGTTTCCGTGAACCTTTTGGCGGAGCACAGCGGTTCGCCAACGTCAAGTCAACCCTTACTTACCTAGCCTGTGCGGGCAGAGAGCAGGTAAACGCCACGAGACACGACGCGCGGCAGCCCGGTACGCAATTCCTTTCTGATACCTATGTTTCCAACGCCGCCGCACCTTACCCAAGTCGGCATGCCAGCTGGGGCTTGGCTAGCCTGCGTGACTCTCTCCCCTGCCCGCTTGGGCGGAGCGGAAAAGACGAGAAAGGAGGCCAGGTACCATCCCTCCAACACGTGTGATGGCCTGCCCTGCCCTGCCCTGCCTGAGCGGGTAGCAGCCAATCTTGCTCCAGGCCGAATCGAAAACATCAACTGTTCCGCGTCGTCCCTCGCCATCTTTGATTGCCAATCTCACAGCCCTAGCACGTCACTAGCCACAGATCTTCACCACTCTTCAACCACCGTGACCCGCCGCTTCCCAAGTCATGACGACAACCCCTCGGCAGATCACGTCCGGCCCCTGCCTTTGGGAGCAATCATCTCGCCGACGACCCTGAGTACTCTGTACATATGTACCTAACCTCTTAACCCATGCCATATTACGCAAAACGGGAGACTCTGATGAGACAGGGGGGGGAAAGGCTTGACGGAAATCAACCAAAGTGTCACGCCAGACAAATTCCCTGGGGTCGTCATCTAGCCATGGTTAACTGGGTCTGGCCCGTTCTTCTTATTGGCCATTGACCATGTGCCATGGGCCCCTGGCGGCGAGCGGAGCAGGCGTGCCGGCCTACCAATGCATCGCTCCGACTGCATTGTTGTCACTTTGAAGCTTGTATCCCGAGTGAGACGAAGCTGCCGTCCAAGACCTATGACGACGTGCGGACGTAACTGCGCGACCGACTCTCTCTACTCTTTCCTCCAGGCCCGCTGGCATGGGTCGATAGGCATTGGCGTCGGACTGCCACAGGCAACCAGACACCCTCGTGCAGATTCCTTGATTGTTGTCAGTCACAGCGTCGATGGGACGTCCAGCGCTCCCAGGTTGCAAGGGGGGAAGTGACAAGGGACAACCGCCATTGCATTTGCTGGATCGCGATCGAAATCCTCTCATCTGTTGTACCATCGCCGAACAAGGACGGGATGCCAGCCTTTCTCGATGCTTTCCCACTTCTATATAACCGCCTCAACCTCCCGTCCCCTATGCCCTTCTCCTCATCATAACACAAGATACCCAAACACAACAACAACCATCAACAAACCCTTCAAACTTACCCAATCACCCCTTTTCTCCCAATAACCCCTACATTTGATTATTGATACCCATATCGCGAAATCAGCCCAACATGTCTTCCATCGTCAACAAGGTCAAGGACGCTCTCCACTCCGACAAGAAGCACGAGGTTCCTGAGGGCACCAGCGGCCCCCACGACAGCCGCACTGCCAACAAGGCCGACCCCCGCGTCGACTCTGACCGCGACCACCGTGCCAACCCTGCCACCGGCACCACCGGCACTCACACCGGCACCACCGGCTCCGGTCTGACCGGCAGCCACGGCACCGCCGGTACCACCGGTTACAACGACCCCGATGGTACCCACGGCCCCCACGGCAGCCGCGTTGCCAACAAGGCCGATCCCCGCGTCGACTCTGACCGTGACAACCGCGGCGCCCCCGGCTCCGGCTTGACCGGTACCCACGGCACCACCGGTACTCACACTGGCACAACTGGCTCTGGCCTCACTGGTAGCCACGGCACCACCGGCTCCGGTCTCACCGGCAGTCACGGCACAACCGGCTCCGGCTTGACCGGCAGCCACGGCACCACCGGTACCACCGGTTACAACGACCCCGATGGTGTCCACGGCCCCCACAGCGGACGTGTCGCCAACAAGGCCGACCCCCGCGTCGACTCTGACCGTGACCACCGCGGTGCCCCCGGCTCCGGCCTGACCGGTTCCACCGGTACCCACGGCACCACTACCGGCTCCGGCCTCACGGGTAGCCACGGCACCCACAACACCCACGGCAACCCCAACACGGGTGCCACTGGTGGTGTCTCCAACACCCACAACGCCGCTGGCCACGTCGGCTCTAGCGTTGCTGGCACCCACGGCACCGGCCCCGCTCCCAACACTGCCGGACCCCACAAGTCCGACGCCATGAACAAGGTTGACCCCCGCGTCGACTCGGACCTCGACGGCTCCAAGACCGTCGGTGGCAACAAGACCTACGCCCAGTAAGCGAGACCATCTACTAGCGCGCGCGCCGATTTCCCGAACCGTCGAGGGAAGGGGGAGGCAGAGGCAGATAGTGACAAAGGGACTGACGAGCAACCCTCAGGGATTCCACCTCGGGTGTTGCCAAGGACCCTACCGACGCCTCCCAGGTCCCTCCCTCTGTCTTGGCCAAGCACATTGGCGAGCCCGAGATTGCTCACGACGACCACGGCCACGGACGCGCGAGGCGCAACAGCAAGGTGTCTGCCCAGGAGACGCACTGCGGGCTGTAAAATGGTGGCCATTAATGAGGGGGTTGGAGTGGTGTGAATGATACCTAGTATTTGCTGTACCATAGCTTGATACGACCTAATGATATTAGCCCTTGTCAACTTGAATCTGCAAACTGTCTTGTTTTCAAAAGTTCCTTATATGTGATTTGTGAACAGTCAAGAAGATGACCAAACAGGGCGACATCTTGACTGATTGGTCCAAGAGATGAGTGGCGCGAATTAAAACTCAAGTCAGCACTACCCGTCACTTTAAACAAACCCTCTTTCACCAATTTAATATTCAGGGATTTATTCTACTGTTAAGTTGCGTTTCAACTTTGAAAACATCCGAGTTCTATCATCTTGTACATTCGAACGGGTGATGGATGGTTGGAACTCGACACCCCCCACCCTCCCCCCCCTTCCCTACTTTTTATACGTCCACTTGCCCAACGTCTTCTCTCAACAGAAAACATATTCCTCAACACCACCCTATCTCGCAAGAGGACATCGTATCAACGCTGGGCAGTGATACAGATCAAGTTGTCTCCAGCACGTCAGGACGTGCAGACTCCCATCACCCCTCCATCATCTCACGTCATACGGATATACTGCTTGGCCCATAATCAACACTCCCCTCTCTCACCGATACAGCCAACGATTCCTCACAATGCGCTTTCCTTCTCCGGCGGGCGCCCGGTCCTACTTCGCTTTTGGACCTGTATTCCGGACCCCCCCCCCTTCCGGTCGCATAACGAAGCCGCCGTAGAACGACGAGACGTCGTGCCGTCGTACAGGACGCGGACGCGTCAACGGAAAGACGTCCCCATCCCATGCAGACAAGGGCTATCCGAGAGTGCTGAGGTACGTAGTCCAGGCGGTCCCTCTTAAGGTCGGTCGCACAGGTACACAACAGTACTCTAACACAGTAAAAGTATCACACCCAATGCTTCAACACAATTAGAGTTTCTAAATAGAGACACAATACCATGGAATCTCATAACCAAACCTCCCTATTAACAAAGGCTGTTAGAGCTTTGGGAGATACCTCCTCTAAGCTGCTATCTATACCTAGTGCCTTCTGCTGTGACTGTCCTGCTGTTGCTCTTCACCTCAATACATCAAACACACATCCAAGAGTAATACGATGTTCTGCCTCATAATACTCCTCCAGAATCATGGCGCTTACAGCCCGATCAACATTGCCAATGCCCAGCCACAAAGAACTAAGGGCAATCGTTAGGTGATATCGCCTCAATAGGAACAATTGCCCTTAGTCTTTGTGGCTGGGTATTGGCCATGTTGGTTGGGCTGTGAGTGCCGTAATTTCGGAGGAGTGTTGTGAGGCAGAACACCTTGTACTCTTGGATGTGTGTTTAATGCATTGAGGTGAAGAGCAACAGCAGGCGATCCGAGAGTGCGAGCCGCAACCGTCTCCCTTCCCCCCGCCCCCTCTTTCCCCTGTCTTTCTCGCGCAACTGATACTTCTTTGTAGAGCCCCCGCGTGTGCCCTCTCCTGGTGGTATGCATGCCCACCCCCCTTGGCCACAAGCCGCCGTATCCAATGAAGCATCTCTCCTTGGTCTCACAAGATACACAAGATACCGCGCCTGTCTCTCATTTGTCGAGCCTCCGCCTCATCAACCATGGCTCACTTGGCCAAGATGAAATGCAGAGCATCCCCCCCTCCCATTCCTCTCCTGCGTCGACTGGGCACCGGTGAACGGCAATCGTCTCCGACCCGCCGCATTCCCGTGACAAGACAGCCCCTTCTTCTTCTTCTTCTTCTTCTTCTTCTTCTTCTTCTTCTTCCTCAGGCGGCTGCTCCTCCGGGGAAGAAAGGTTGCCGGCGCGTTGGGCAGGAGCGGAGGCAGGCACACGCAACACCGTTGGCGATGCGGAACCGGTGTGCGGACCCTGAATCTTTCTGTCACTACCTAGGTACTACATGTGGTATCCCGGCATAACATCGCAAGGAGGGAGGATCATCAGGACAGGACAGGTGGTTCCTGATAGCGCTCCGTGCCAGTTTTCTTTTCCCCCTCTTCTCCATCTCGATGCATCGCTCATCGCCTTTCGATTGCGTGAGAATTGAGTAATGTGCAAGGCGGCAAAACACATACACACATACACTCCTGAGATATCGAACGCTCCCGACCCGGACCATCGCAAACAGGACGACAGCTGCAGCTCGCCCGACCCAATCAACGGAATCCATTCGGTTTACCGAGTCTCCGCTTTCTGATGTTATCATTTTGGGACCACCGAGGTCGATTCGAGTCGGCCATCGCGGGTTCTTTTCTTTTTCTTTTTTTTTCCCGACTTTTTTTTAACGTTTCTTTTTCTTCTTCTTCTCCCCCCCACTTTCTTTCTCCTCCATTTCTCATTTCTTCTACACTAACATCGCAGTGCATTGCAGTGTGTTCGCCTTGCCATACGCGTGAAGAGCAAAACCCCGATTGACACAGGGTTAATGGGATAAGACGCTACGGCACCGACTGGCCCTTTCTCGTCAGCAAAGACATTGCGTGCTGTCTATTCTCTGCTCTGTTCTTGGGTGGAGGAGGAGGAGGGGCAAGTGAGGGGGCGGCTGCTCGCTATTACCCCATTGCCCACACAACCCAAACGTTCGCACAGAATGATTGGGAAAGGGTGGGCATGTATGTGATCGATGGGGGCCGAGAGCTTGGCGGCGCAGGATCGCAAACAAGCTGGCAGCCGCCCACTTTTAAACAAATGTGGACTTGAAGATGCAAAATGTGATGCGTTGTACAGAAGAGATTCATATAGGGCGGCCGCGTTTGCAGATCGACCCTTTGTGCGTGAAGCGCGTTCCCGTGGGTTGAGTGACACGTCTTCACCCCTCCCGGCGACGATCCCGCTTCGGATACGAGGGTGACAGAGCCGGCGCAGCGAATGGACGAGCGGGATGATGGGAAACGCGTACAAGGCATAGTGACATGCATGGTAAGCAAGGCACACACTCACACATTTACGGGTGCCAGCCAGACGCCCGATGATTCGCCGGCGGCTTGCTACTGGTGCTTGGGAAGGGCTACAAGTGATGGAATGGCCAACAGGTTTGGGGCTGTGGAAGGGGGCGTCGTTGTGGCGCCCCTGCTGCTGCCGCCTTTGGACTGCGCGCTTGAGACGGACAAGACGATTGCCCCCCTTCAGCTAGCTAACACGTAGCCTGGAGCCGAGATGGATGATCCAGTGCCGTGGGACCGTCGTCTCAGCCCTTCATCCTTCCGAGGGCATGGGAAATTATACGGGCAGAGTGGATTGTGGGGGAAACAAAACATGTCTTGCTCGGAAGAAACCACCCCTCTACTACGTAGTATACGGCCGACGGGATGGACGGGCACGGCGGCAGTGGTCGATGCAGGGCGGAAGGCGGGATATAATTAGTGCGCAGGGGAAGAGGGGTTTACTATGTAATAGTGTATTGTGTAGAGCAAGCAAGCAAGCAAGCAAGCACCCAAGGGACGGGCACCGGATTGCGGCAAGGCACGGGAACACCATTCTCTGTTGGGGAGTAGGTCGACGAGTGTGCTAGGTCAAGGAGTGTTGTTCTGCATCTGTCAAAGGAGGTATGAAGTCCGAGGCTGCAGGGAAAATCCATGAAAAAAAGCTTGGATGAATCATCAGAATGGTCTGCGATGTACAGAAATTTGCTATTGTGCGGCCATCGTAGGAGATGGCGAATATGATGGGTAAGTGATGGGCAAGTGATGAATGATTAATACTACGTAGAACGAGGGTTGTGAGGGGACTTAGCATGGACTCTACTATGCAGGGGGGGAGGGGCGTGTGAGTAAGACGTTGGAATTGACAGACAACCCCGGGGGGGATTGGAATGGGAGTTTTCAGTCCGCAAAAAGGGCCGGGGGTTTGTTGGCCAGCCGCCACGCAGACAACGAGAGGCGGCGGCTCGGCAGGTATTGTCACAATAAGTCACTCGACTTGAAAGGTACTTTGAGACAGACGGCTGGCCAGAGAGCCAACGAGGCAGCGAAGCAGAGACGGCGCGCATATTCGCAGACGTGTATCCGCAAGGAAGGTTGGAGTGCATGTGCTGCTGCGCAGCCATCTCGTTTGAGTGATTTTGTCAGGATTGATAACTGACAGGAAAAGAGGGCGTGTCTCGTCCAGATGGGCGGGCGGGGGCATGCCAGATATACTACTTCCAGCCTGCCTATTGTCAGTGCGCCAGCCTGCAACTAGGCTGGTTGCATGACGGGGAAAAAAGCAAAGAAACCATCGGCCAAGAAACCCCGAACTGAAATCCTCCTTGGAACGAGCGAGGTGGCCAGCAGCAAAGCAAAGTCGACAGGGGAGTCGGTCGCTTGTCAACGCACTCGGGAATCTGATAGCTCACGCACATATCCCGATTAGTGAACTGCGCCAAGACGGCGAAAGGCGCGAGCATGAAATCTCCTCGGTACGGAGAAATGAGCGAGGGGGGGGGGGGAAGGGGGCGCAATGGGATTGGAGTGGCATCCCATCCAAATCCACGGCTGTTTGGCCTTTCGGTTCGAGGTAGGATGCAATATTTCTGCCATCACTTTTGTTGCTGTTGTTGCTGTTGTTGCTTTATTTCGTTACTGCTGAGGGTGACGGAATCCTTGCGCACGCCATGAACATTTTGGTCACCGCCAAGGCCCCCCTTCATGCATCATGAACCCCGTGGCGCAACGGCTGGCTCGGCTGTTGGGTTTTGATGCGGTCCCAACGTCCCGTGAACGTGCTTGCCACACGTGTGGTATCAAGCTCAGCCCATAACTGGGGTAAGGATGCATGCGGGAGGGGGGAGAAAGCAAGTTGTAGTGTATGCGAAGAAAGGGACACGAGAGGTGGGAAGTTTTGGCGAGGCGCGCGCGCGCGCGAGAGAGAGAGAGAGAGAGAGAGAGAGGAGAGGAGAGAGAGGGGGGTGAGGGTTGTGGTCGTTTCTGGTTGGCCGAGATAGACTCATGATCGAGCAAGAGGAGATGGGGCGTCTCTGTTCTCGTGCAAGTAGGAGTAGAGAGCGTGGTGTCTTGGAGCCGCGTCGTGGCAAGCGGTAGGCGTGCGTGTCTTTTTCTTCTTCTTCTTTCCAATCCTTGCTGCGTCTGCTGCGCTTACAGCATTGCATCCTGGAGTGCTGTACCTATGGACCATGTACCTCAGTACTATGTCAGGCGAAAGGGTGTGAATGACATGGCGTGGCGTGTGCCGACGTATTCCATCTTGTTGACTCGGCGTCGGTGATGCTGAACAGACATGATTCCTACGGCGCTCTCGAAGCTGTGCGCACCCATGGCCTGCCTGCCTCTACCTATGTTGCGGGGACAGAGATGGGCCCGCATGTGACGAGCGTAGGGACTGTAGTAGTATGGCTCAAGAAGCTCGACTCTCTGATGCGATTCGGCGACGGTCGGCGACGGGGTCTCGAGGTGCGGAGAAAGGGCCTATCCATTTATTGGCTTGCTTTGCTGATCGACAGGCCTCATGGTCATCTCGTCTCGCCGTGATTGGGCCCCGAATAATATAGTAATCAGGTAGTCGAAGCTGGCGGCGATGCATCGAGACAGACACGAGATAGATGCAAAAGGAAACAAACCTGGCCACACCCCCAAATCCTGCCTGGAGCAGGCAGACAAGCTCCTTAGCGTTCAGGGATGACCGGATAGCCGCATTTGGCCCTTTGCGCTTGCTTACGTAACATGACTAGGTACCTACCTAGGTAGGTACGACCTCGGGTTGCGGGGCATTATTCCGGCCGCCGGCTTTGGAGGGGGGGAAGGACCGCCCCACCGTCCCCCTTCCGTATCCGTTCCGCACCGTACCGTACCTATTTCACCTCACCTTACCTCACCTCGTCTCACTCTGCCCGGCGCACCTGCAACGTCAAGTCATTCAAGCCTCCTTCCGCGCCGTCTCTTCATCAGGACTCCCCCTCCGCCCACCGCATCTGAGACGGCCCATCCCCACGGCGCCCGACCATGACGATGACTTTGACTTCTTGACCGCCCTCACCATAGGAAAAGCTTCATCTCACCTTCTTCTCGCTCCATCTATTGTCGCACCCCATCGCCCACCACCGACCATGGCCTCCATTCCCCAGGCCCTCTGGTCTGCCCAGATTCCCCTCCACATCACTCACCCCTCGCACCCCAACATGCCGCTCATCACCTCGCTGCCGCGCTTCTCCTACCTCGCCCTGCTGGTCCCCCGCTGCTCCGCCTTCTTCCGCGCCCCGGTCTCCGCATTCCACCACGAAGACCTCCTGCTCCGAAATCTTCCCCTCGGCCTGCTCGTCGATCTCTACCAGCCTTCCCTGCCCTGGCGTCTTACCGTCAGCGATGGCGACAGCTGGGACATTGGCGACACCTTTCTAAACTGTGTCAAGGAGGTAAGCACTTTCCTTGTCCTTGATTGACCTCCTCTCTCTTTTCCCCTTTCCTGTCTCAGCTAGAGCCCCGCCAAATGTCAAACTTATTGTACAGACGGACGTGCCAACCCTCGCTGTCAAAAGCCCCTCGTCCAGCGGTTTTTTTTCTTGCTTTTTCTTTTCTTTTCCCCATCAACTGCCGCTCATATATCACTTTGTCCATTCATCCTCGCTACGACCTCGCCTTGAAGAACGGATCCACCGTGACATCCCCCTCACCCCATTCCATCTCGCTTCGCCCATGAAGGATCCTCATTTTCAGACCTGAGACCGAACCAGCCCACCTAACCTCCCACCCCCCCCAAAAGGCAGACTTCGTCCGCTACGGTAACGCAAAACGCATCATGTCGCTATCCAAAGCAGACACCTCGGCTCTCTGGAATGCCGTCCAAGACAACGACTACGCCTCTTTCTCCAAGATCAACGCCCTCCTCCTCAACGCCCCCACGCCCCTCCGTAACGTGCCCTTACGGGTCTACATCCCCTCCTCGCCCCCGCCGGGCACGTCCTCGTCGTCGCCCTCACTTGCCTCGCCTGCCGCCGCCTCCCCGAAGCCGCCGACGTCGCCGTCGCCAGCTTCGTCGCAGCAGCAGCCAGCACCGCCATTATTAGCGCCACCAGCGCCACCAACCCCAGGTCCGACAGCGGACCAGCCCTCTTCCGCGGGTGCCTACAAGGTACTCCAGGCCCTCGTGCCCCCGACTGTGCCCGGCACTCGCAACACCCCGCAGACCCTGGGCCGTGCTCTGCAGTCGCACCTCCCGTCCCTATTCCCCTCGAGCCGAGACCCCGTCCTTGCCAACATCGTACTCCATGGCTCGCCCGTGCCATTTTCAGCCCCCCTAGAAGACCTCATGCGCCAAGCAGCGTACCCGGACGGGTGGCTTTGCCTAGCGGTTGTTTTGCTTTGAGCGAGAGAGAGAGAGAGAGAGAGAGAGACCCACAGGTTGGAGGAAGCCTTGGCACATGTAAATTAGGGGCGTGTCTTTGGGCGTTTGGGAGTTTAAGGGAGGACGACCTCAAATTGACAGACAGCAAGAGATATTGGACCATAAGTTTGATCCGAGCCACAGTGGTAGGACTGCGGTGGAGACGCTGGATAACCTTGCATACCGTGTAAACACACACACACACACACTAGAAAGAGACGCAGATTAGTGAAAGAGATGTATATCACCTCATCTACCCGGTCCCAGACCAAGTCATGATATAGTTTTTTTTTTTAGTATCTTGCTGTTTTCCCAAAACCTTTTGTCGAATCTTCCAATGGTATATATCGTCGTTACGTTTTATATGTAAGAGGTCGTGACAAGAACGGAAAAAGAAAGAACAGTCTCCACAAAAAAATATGAAAACCCGAGGATCCAGTCTCCCTTGCTCGCGTCGTCAACCCCCCCCTCCCTCCACAGCGTGTCTCCATTCCTTGTTGGTTGCGTGTGTCTGGCTCCCAGGAGCCGGGAAAAGGGAGCAGGCAAAGCAAGAGGGAAGGGCAAGAGTATCGAGGAAAAGGGAGAAACAACAAGCAACGGTGCCAAGACGTCAGAAGAAGAGACGAAACAAGGGGAAAACGAATAGATAAAGAGGTCCTTTCGCCTCCTAGTGGTATTTCCTCCGCAGAACGAAAATCCCTTCTCTCCGTACCCAAAACACTCTGAAAAGTGCTTCTCTGTGTTTGTTTGGACGGGGGACTGTACTATAATATAGATTTGACATGATGTGATGAAAAGCCTAACCCTGTAAACCAATCACCTCTCTCCCACGGGCTCACTCTCCCACCTCTTCCCCCTGATCATTGAGGTGACATGATATAAAAAAGCAGGACACGCGAACCCATTTCTCCAATATGCATAATGCAGGCTAATACCAGGAATGCCAAAAGAAAAATTACATCAGATGCCAAAAAAAAGACACGTGGGCGGGAGAGGGCTTCAAGCTTTTCATTGGAAAAGCTTGGGTCGAGCCGGCACAAAAGGAAAAATGAGAAAAAAACTCAAAACAAAACAAAGGCGAGGTGTAAAAGCCCGCGGGGCCTCGTCTAATAACGACCGCGAGACGCTTTCTTATCGGGACATGCCTCCCAATGAGCTAGCCCTGACACCATGGTACTGCCTATCTGGCTCTCTCTACCCTTTGTCTTCGTCCGCGTGTCTGCCCGGTGAGCGCGGCACGATTGCTGAGTCCTTCTTCGGATATGGATCGGTGGCGTCGACTTCGCCAAGTTGTGTATAGGCCCCGAGTCGCAATTTGACGTAGTAGTAGTAGTAGTAGTAGTAGTCAGTCGGTACCAGTGTCCAGGTCTGAGACGACGTTTCCCGAATACAAATGTAGATACGAGACGTGAGTTTGAAATTGCCAAACGCCGGTTCATTGATGATGAGATGATGATGTTCATGTTGTCTGGGCTGACAGTCGTAACCACGAGTGGGGGATTGGCTCTGGCACGTTTCGTCAGCTTCGTCCGTTCCCCCCCCCCCCCCTCAATTAGTATTCCATCCACTCCCCGTGCCTCAGGGGGTGGGGGTTTTTGCATTCAATTCTGCACTCAAATAGTCCATTGACGCCGCTCCCGTTGTTCGTGTACTTTTGCCGTGAGCGGGAGCTCTGTGAAACTTCAGTTTACATCGGCATGGGCTGCTGACCCGGCGATCCAGAGTATCCGTGATAACCCTGGTGGTGGTAGTTCGGCGGGTGGCTTGATCCGTTGCTGAGGATGCGGTGTCCTTGGCTTGGGGAGTTATGAGCGCTGTGGTGGTTCTGCTCGACCGCATACGCCATGGACATCGGACCCTGGCTATGGTGGTGACCCGGCGGCGCTGGATGGGTCGTCGTCGGCGGCGGCGGCGGCGGCGGCGGCAGAAGCGTGGAAGCGGTCATGCTGGCCGTGCTCGAGAAGCTATTGGACGACCCCCCCACCCTCGGTTCGAAGAGCTCCTTATAGATGTGCTGCAGGATGTGCATGTCAATTGTCAGGGCGCTGGAAGATTGGGCATGCATGTTAAACATGTCGATGGTCCGTCTAAAAAGATCCTGTAGCTGCGACCGTTCAATGAGGCGAGTCAGATAAGGGTCCCTGTAGGCTGCTGCCAAGATCAGGAGGTTGCCCCATTGCCTGCAAGAATGGGTTAGCACTGCCGTCTTGTTTCCCAAGCCCTCCCCCCTCAGCTCACTTACGCATGTGCTGTGCCGAAGATGTTGGTCACAAGGAGTCGCTTGTTGTCAACACCGTGGAAGGCCCGAGTACTCTGGATGAGTGCCTTGATGCCTCTTTCGGCCCACGCCTTTACTTCCGGGTCTAGCTCGTCGTGTCCGCGGATGCCATGAGAGCCGTGTCCCACGAGCCCGGTCGCGTCGTGCGGGTTGAAGACGCCGATGGCGCCCACGTTCTCCTTGTTCAGAATGCCCGAGTCGTCAGCGCGCTGCTTGAGCTTCTCCGAGACCTCCAGGATGAACCTGATGAAGGGCCGGTAGATGATGACTCGAGCGCCCCAGTACTTGGCACGCAGTCTGGCATCCAGCAGGTCGGTCGCCGGGGGGTCTTCCTCGTTGAACCTAAAGTCGTTTGAAACCCACGTCATGCTTCGCAGCTGTTGCTCCAATGCCATGACCTTTCTCATCTTTTCGTACACGCTGACGTGCTGCTCTTTGGGGTCGTAGAGCAGGTTGTGGATTTTGTTGAGCGTCTTGCGTAGGTAGAGCTGCCCAATGTAAGAATCGCGTATCCTGACAGGAAAGTCGGGATCCATGAGCTTCATGTTGGGCCATGGCATCTGCTCCTCGTAGTCCTGGCACCTAGATCGTGGGAGTTCAAGTTCCGCGATTATGTCACTGCGAAACGGTTAGCGAGCCATCTCGAGGCCAACAGAGCAGGCGTCACCTACTTTTCCAACTGCAGGCAGCTCCAGAATGCGAGGAGGACCGTGTTATCCCGCTTCTTTTCCGGGGGGTTGTACACGTCCATCTTGAAGAAGCGACTCATGTCACTGAATTTTCGTCAGCATATCCCGCTTCAGTCACCGACCCTCGAGCAACTGCTTACCGGCGCATAATCATGTTCAAAGCCCGAGCGGCGTTGAAGAACATGGCATCGCTCTCCAGGACTCGGCCCAACTGGCCATAGTACAGACCGGCAAAGATAAAGGTCTGCGCGTGCTTAATGGTCCATCCGGCCATGTGGTTGCCCATGATATCGGAAGCGTAGGCAAAGTACTCCAGGCCAGGGATGATGTCGTAATTGCGCCTTAGCGAGTGGCCCGTCTTGATGGCGCCGCTGCCCTGCATTGACTGACGTCGGCTCGGGAGGCCGTTGGCCTGCTCTTTGGGCGAAGGCAGCCCCGAAGACTGGGAGTGCGCGGGGTGGGAAGGGGGCGACGCTTGCGTGCCAGGAGAGGACGGGTAGCCATTTCTGTTTGCCGGGGAGTTGTGATTGGGCTCGGGTGCGTCTCGCGGCAGGTCTGGGATCTTGGACTCATGCTGGCAGATCTTGCCGAGGGCGAGGATGACCAAAACGAGGGCGTTCTCAATGGTCCTGTGCGGTCTGCCGGGCTTCCTGGGCAGTGGAACGGGCTCGTCGGGCTGGTCGCCTGCCGGCGAACGCTTCCGCTTGTTGGACATCTCGGGGAAGCTCGTTGGTGGCACGAACTTGGCCACGCCAGGGGCTTGGGGCTTCGTCTTCTTCTCGGTCTGCGCTAGGCTATCGAGGAAGCGCTTGACCAAGCTTCTCAGGTCGCCAAGGGGAAGAATGGGGTGCAAGCTGAGTATGTGCTTCTCAAAGCTGTCCACGTACGACTTGACCGTTTCTTCGGCGAAATCGGGATGGCCGTCGCCGACAAGGGTCCCACTGGTATATCCCACATTGAGGGGCGGGCTCAGTCCCCCAACCTGGCCCCACGCCTCGCCCGGCGAGGGCGAGTTGCCAGTCTCGGAGAAGCTATCCTCGATTGCGTCGACGGTTCCAAACGCCTCGGCCGCGCTGCTCCGCTCGTAAACAGAGGTGGCGCCGGTGGCTACCGCGGAAGGAGTGCGCTCCTGGCCGCTGCCCTCACCGCGTCCGTATAGACGCAAGACTCCCCGCTTCTCCTCTTGAGCGATGGGGTACTCTTGGGGGTACTTGACGCCCTCTCTCTCCAGGATTCCCTCAGTCAGCTCCTTGATTCCGGGCCACGACAACAACATGTCGGCTCTGGTGGTATGGTTTGCGGGGATCGAAGGAGCGCCCGGGGCCACGGGTTCTCCCGGCGGAAACTGGTCCTCGGGGTCCAGGTCGGGGTCGTGCATCTGGTGGGCCAAGTCGGTCTCGCCAACAGCCATGGGAGGCGGCTCTTCCATCTCGACTTCGTTCGGGGGATAAGTGTCTACCGGCGGTGCGACAGTATTCGGGGAAGGCGACTTGACGATCGACTTTTGATCTGGGGACGGTTCTGCCGGCAGCGTGTCGTTTTCTATCTTGATGTCGTGGCGCTTGAGCGTCGTTTCCAGCATCTCCATCCACTTTTTCTGCTCAGCGATCTGCGCTTCGAACTTGAGCTCCATCGCGGTCTTCATTTCGTTAATCGCGTCGAGGATGTCGGTCTGACCTTTATCGATCCTGTTTACACCATCAGCAAGATACGTTAGGCGCGGGAGGGGAGGCAAACTCGACTGACGCCTTTGGAATGGGGTCGCGGTATTTACACTCGACCCCCTTTTCTCTACAACTCTTGCAAGGCTTGGTTTCATCACATTTCGCTTTGAGCTGCCGGCAACTATCGCAAGCCTATATAGCACACAAGGAGGGTTAGCGCGCGGATGAACCAATTGAGAGCAGCCCACCAGAGCCCGGGCCGCACGTACCTGAGATGCTCGTGTTGCCTTGCGCTTCGCAGTCGAGGAATATTGGATGTTGTTGTAGATGGAGTCCTGAGGGGCCTGGTACTGGGGCGGTTGCTCGTAGTGCTGAGGAGGAGGAGGCGGCGGCTGGGCCATCGGAGGAGGAGGAAAGCTGCCTCGGTAGCCCCCCGGCGTGGGGGGCATCTGATGGGGCCCGTTGTCGTAGCTCATGTGTCGTCGAGAGTCGTCCGGGTAGGGTTGGTGAGATGGGTGAGGGGGCGCAGAGTGCGGCGGAGGTGGTAGACCGTCGGCTGGCCCGCCTCCAGTCGAGTGCGGCCGTCGCGGATGGGCGAGGTTCTCTTCGTGCGGCTCTCTCTTCACGCCGCCGGGGTCTCGGCCGGGATATGACGGGTAGTGAGGGTGAGCAGGCGAGGCCGGGTGTCGATAGTGATCCTGCATCGGCGCGTACGGAGGCTCTTGTTCATGGTGTCTTCGATCGTCGGGGTGATGGTGTTGCGACGCCGCGTGGGGGGGGTGGTGAGGCTCGACGGAACGAGGTGGGTACGGCGGCTGCGACTGATGGTTGTAAGGCGCGGGCTGAGCTGTATGGTGAGGTGGGAGAGTATGGGCCTGGTGTGGCGTTGAGGGATGCGAGGGCGGCGGCGGCGGCGGATGGTGTAGTGGTGGTAGCTGTTGATTATGCGGACCACCCGTTGGTGACCACGAGTTGGTACTCGAGAGGCGAGGGCGCTTGTTGTCAGGCTGCCCTGGAGGATCCATGCTTGATATATATGTACATGCGTACAAGTGCTTATGAACAAACAAGAGACGAAGCGAAAATAGGGTCAGGCCAGATCCGTGAGGTGGAGGGAGGAGGTGGCGGCCATGGACAAGCTATGGGCAACGGGGGAAGAGTCGCGAGCGGCAGTCCCGGTCCGGGCCAGTCGAGTGTCCGAGGTACTAGGCCAGCGCAAGGCAAGGCGAAGTAGGCGGGAACGGTGGACGGGGATGGGGAGAGGAGGACGGGAAGGGAAAAGTAGGAGTGACAAGCAAGCGAACCGACAATCAATCAACCAAGCAGGTAGCCTGTGTGAGTGAGTGAGGTGCGCGGATGAGGGAGAGAGAGAGAGAGACAGAGAAGAGGCCAGGACGAGGGACGGGAGGGTCAGTCAGGGCGGGCTGGGGGGTGTGTCTGGTTCGGCTTCTTGGACCCGGGGGGGGGGGGGGGGCAACGGGAAGCAATCAGAGATTCCCAGTGTTTGGACGAAAGCAAGGGACGGCGGTCGAGTATCGAGGTGTTCCTGGTTGGCGGCGCAGGTGTACAGTGCTGATAGCACGACGGCTAGGTAGCGCGAGGCAGTAAGGAAGTGTATCTCTCTATGGATATGCGGGTAGGTCGGTGTGAAAGCCGGACAGGCGAAAAAGTTACAGGTTGGCTGGGTCGGCGATCTAGGCGAGAGAGAGAGAGAGAGAGAGGCAGCAGGCAGGCAGGCCGGCCAGGTAGGCAGAGAGAGAAGGGCTGAGCGGCGCGGTTTGAGGTGTTCCCGGCTCTATGGTTCATGAAACTTGGGAGATGGGAATTCCCACTTCGGCGGATGCGCCCGGATGCCCAAAGGATATGCGACGGAGAGGATGGGAGGGGCGGGGATCAGCGCGTTGGGCAGAGATGGAGACTGGCGGAATTTTCTTTCTTTCGCGCTCTGAGGCTTTCCCTCTCTCGAGTACTCGGTCGCGCTCGTTTAGGGTTGACGGGGATGAAGGTGCGAGCGAGGTGGGGGAAAGGATCTCGGTCCGCGAGCGTGGGAGGGAAAGGGAAGGGAAAAAAACAAATGAAGGTGTGGAAAACGTTGACTTCTCGAGAGGCGGCAGACGGAAGGGGTCATGATGGAGAGTTCACCATATGCCCACACAGCACAGAGAAACCTGAGATGAGCGAGGCGGGGCGGGTAGGTACAAGGTACGAGAGATTTCATGCGCATCATTGTCCATTGACAAGGTATCGAGTACAGGTAGTGCACGAGAGAGGTGTGGAGGTGTGTGTGGAGTGCGAGTATGGGTCCAGAAAAAGTTGGAGGCAGAAACGGGCACCACCTTTCGAAGGCGGTCTGGTCTATGTCTCTGGGGGGGGAGGCGCGAGGGGGAAGCTCTATACCTAGGTAGGTAGTACCCAGCAGCTGGCAGTCCTGAAGAGGGGGGGTGTGGGTATTCGCCAGTACCTTTTCCGGTGATATACAGATAGATAGGTATTGAGACTGAGCCGGTCAGAGAGCATTTGCGACTGCAACAGCGGTGGTAGATGATGAGCAGCACACGGAGGCGAAGAATTGGAGGTGCTCCAACTTCCCAGCCTGGAAAATCCAACGACCAACCAGGCCCGGGGTCCCATAGTATAGAAGAGAGCAAGGATGATGGATGCTCGTCAGAGGAGATGGGTAGGTGGAGCACAGCGCACAGAGACTAACACTAGAAAAGAATAGATAAGTGAAACAAAGAAAAGAACAAGAAAAGAAAGGCTAAAAAACAATGTAGCGGCGGCCAGTCTCTGAGACCTGGGAGGTCAGGTTCGGGGGGAGGAGAGCATACCTAATGAGGGATCGTTGTTGTGGAGGTACCTAGGTAGGTGGTATACATGTCAGTACCTACATAATGAGGTGCCTAGCTCCGGAGCTTTGCGGTGCTGGGAAGAAGAGAGAGAGAGAGAGAGGGGGGGGTGGTGTGGTGTGCAGGGGGTGCGTTATTGACGCGTACATAATTAGAAGAAGGTCGACATCGCCGCCGTTTCTCCCACCATCGTGGCGTCTCTCCCCCCTCCTCCCCCTGCGAGAGAGAAACCGAAGGGGAAAAAAAAAGGCTGGCAATGGGGAGAAGAAGAAAAAAACCCCCCCCAGCCAAGGAGCAGCAAGTGTGTGCGTGCGTTCCTGTCAAGCAAGGACTGGCTGGGGAGTGTGTGTCTGCTATGTGTGACCTACACCCCACTACCAAACTACCAAGACTACTAGCTAGGTAGGTACCTTCCTTGGGAGCGTGTGTCTTGCCGCTGCTTGCCGCTGTTTCTTCTTCTTGTTCCTCTCCTTCCTTCCTCCCACTTGGGCACTATGCACACACCCTTCTGCGGTGCATGATGCATCCGTAGGTACGTACCGTGCCATCACAGCTCGAGGAAGGGCGGCTCGTGTACTTGCCCGTCCAGCATACATACAATGTATATCGGCCGTAGGGTACGTACCGGCACTGCCGTCACGGGACGTTTGTCTCGGTGCTGGGGGTGGGAAAGGTCTTGGACGTCCGCCAGGCTGGAATTCGACTGCGTCGCGCGGCTATATGTACTTACTTACTAGACATATTAGCAGATTAGGTAATGAGTAGGAAAGTGGTTCGCAGCTGAACTACCTACCTACCTACCTACCTTACCTTCCTATCCGTACTTGACCTTTCATGGCGCGTTGCATCGCTCGTCCGTGCCTGAACGGTGGCATATCATCCGTTTGTCAGACACACAGCAGGCACCAAAATGGCACACACACTCTTTGCCTCTAGCTCTCACACACACACACACACACACATACAGAGAGAGAGATACTAGCACTTGTAGTCCTCCAAGCTAGCAAAATTGATGGACAGTCAGGGATGGGGCGGTGACCAGCGGCCAGACCGACTCAGGCCATTCCCCATCCTCGACAACACCGCCGCCCCATCCCCCCCACCATAGCTTCTGTGGTTTTTAATGCTCGCAAACAAGCCGGCGCAGTCAGTCAGTCGGTCGGTCGTCAAAGGCCGGCGAACCTAGCCAGCAGTTCCCCTCCTAGTCGGTTCCCCGAGGCCACAAATTCCAGCTCGGACGGGACGCGCCGCCCGAAGCTGTCGGAACGAAAGGGGGGGAGTGGGCGGGGTGGACGAAAGGAAAGGAAAAGGACAGGACAAGCCAGGACAGCAACACCACCCGCGTGCGACTCATGGGATGTACGGCCAAACCCTTTCGCGACGGGACGGGGCCGGACCCATCAGGCCTCCTGCTATCATTCATGCCTCGGCCAGCCAGCCAGGCACCTTCTTCCTCTCAAGTCTCATATTCTTTTTTTCCCCCTCTTTGCCCGTGACAGAGCCACGAAGAGGTTGGAGAGAGAGAGAGAGAGAGAGAGAGAGAGAGAGAGAGTATATGTGTGTGTGTGTGTGTGTGAGAGGAGGCAAGTCATGCAACGGCGCATCCTGTCTGGATCATGTTCCATTCCATGCCGCGCTCCGTTCCAGATGACTGCGGATCAGTGGTCACGGGATTCAGGAAGGCGCAATTTACTTCCTGCACGAAGGAATGGGTGAGAGGTTCCCGCTTTTGCACTGGGTATCAATCGTTGTAGCTTGAGTAGGTAGGTTGTTAGTTTGCCCCTCCTCCTCCTCCTCCTCCTCCTCCTCCTCCGCCTCTTCTTCTTCTTGTCCTTCCTCTTCTTCTTCTGCTTCTTCTTCTTCTTCCTCCTCCGCTTCCTGGCTTATTAGTCCTCGGTTTGCCTTGCCTGAGACGATAACCGGTGAGCGGGACGGTGTACGTCGTAATGTCCCATGCGGTGAGCGAGGCTTGTTTGTGTGTTGGCGGTGTCTCGTTGCGTGCCACGCTTGCCGTCCCCCCCACCGGAGGTGACGACGACGTTCTCCCACGTAGTATCAACCCTCGGTGCCGTTTCCTTCTGCCCGACATGTATCCCTAGAAACCGGGGGGGCGGGGGTTGGTTCGATTTCTGCTTTGGCACACGAAATTCCCGAACCCTCGGTAGCCAACCCGCAGGGGGGGGGGGGGGGATGCGCCGCGATGCGATGCCATTATATTTTCTGAAAAAAAGACTAGGTACGGATACTAATACAGTATGAGCTCAGGCTTGACGATTGAGCGGTGGAGCAACGGGCATCCTCCCTGCAGAAAATGATTGTCTCCGTTGCCCATACGGCGCTCGTCATTTTGACCGCTACCTCGCGGGGCGGGCAATATCTTTGCTTCTGCACTCGCTCACCTGTGTTTTCGGATGCCGACCGCTAGATTGACAGAACGGGACGCGGCTTGGATGCGGGCGGGCCGGTTCACGTGGCAGGCAGGGCACGCGCGAAGGCGCGTCCTGATTTGCAACCAGCTGGACGATCCTGGACCTCCTCCTACTAGGTAACGTGCTCGAGTCGTGAAGAAAAACAAGCGCCCGCGTCAGGTATGTCGTATGGATGGATGGTTTCTCATCCTCACCCTACCCTTTTCTCCCGGGATGACGCCGGGAGTATTTCGCTCGTCTCGGCTTCTCTTTCCATTTCCTTCTTCGCTAACAAGCCCCAGTCTGGCTGGTGATGCCCAACCTCCCCTCGAGATTGAAGGTAGCATGAACAGAGGGTCGGCGGCGTTGCTCCGTATAGGATGTGGAAAAGAAAAAGAAAAAAAAGGATCGGAACATATCCGTGGCCATACTGCGATACGGTGTACGGTTGTACCCAGTTGCCATGTGCATTGACAATGAGAGATGAGTGAGAGCCTGAGGTAAACTCCCACCACCCCGGCAGATTTCCGTCCCGTTGCATTGGAAGGTTTAATAGGTAGAAGGGATGATGAGGCATGGCGGGCGCAAACGTCGCCGCGAAGGGGTGGGGGAGGGGGGGGACGGACAGGCGATGCACATGAGTCGTCGACAAACCATCGATTCGACACGGAACAGACCCCGCGGGGCCCAGACATGGGCGGTAGAACCGAGGTGGCTTCACGAGCGGAATCTTTGGACTCTGAATGAACCCTTTATCCATATCTGACTGACGCCCAACGGCGATGACACAGGTCACGGCGGAGTCCCGAATAAAGTCTGCGCAAAAAAAAAGGAAAAAAAAAAAAGGCTGAGAAATCGAATGTGCGAGAGAGGAAGAAATGGATACAGGGTGCCGGGGGCGCGCCAACGCCAAGTGCCCGGTCCAGAGGACCGGTACCTGGAAAGTATCCGACTAGGGGAACTCGGGGCGCCGTGAGGGACCGGCCCTGCTCAAGGCAGACTGGGGTGGCCCGTCCAGCCCCTTTAACGCCCTTCAACGGATTCGAAGGGTCTGAGCAGCAGCAAGGCGGGCACCATTCCTCTTTGCTCTGTATCCGTTCCAGCTTTACCAAAAGATGGGATGAGGGGGAGGAGGGGTTGACGGTGGGCGACGGGCGACGGACAGGGGTGTGTGTGTGTGCGCGCGCGGGTGGGGGATAGACAGGTGAACTAACAGGTAGTAGCAGCAGCAGTACTATGTAGTGTAGAAGCTCTGAGGGAGGGGAGGGGGGCTGGTCAGCGGCGCGTACCATTTGTGGGATGGCATGTCATGCACACCAACTACGTAGTACGTAGGCTGGTGATGGTGATGGTGATGGCGGTGGGCAAAGAATGAGCTTCCGGGGGGAAAGCAAGGATATGTGGACCATCAGTTTGTTGGTCTTACTAGTTAGCCGCCGATGATGGGGGAGGAAGAGAGAGAGAGAGAGAGAGAGAGAGAGAGAGACCAAAGACAGTCAGTTTGACATTATGATTAGTTCCTAGCCAGTCGGTTTAAGTTTTTTTTGGACTGATGCGGGGGAGGAGATCTACAATGTGCATGCAGACTTGTGTGATGGTCTGCCGACTGGAATCGACTTAATAAAAAAAAAAGCGTGATTGCGATGATGGTGATGAGGGTTTCCCTCCAACCCCCGGGAAAACTCCAATGCTCGTAACCCAAGTCTCATAATCTCATTCTCATAAACCCGCCGCTCCATCTCCGTCTTAGGGCCTTTGACCATGTTTTGCGCTGCGCTACTGGCCTGGTCTGGTCTGATCTGGTCTGGTGGCCCGGGCGTGATTTGAGTCCGAGAGCCGAGTCAGTTCCCGAGAAAGTCCCTTTGCTCCTTCTGGCCTCGTCGCGATTGAGCCTGCTGCCGTTGGAGAGCCGTCACTGAGGCTTCCAACCCCCCCCCCCCTTGCGAGTCGGTTCGGCCAAGGCCCAAGACAGCAAGGCCTTGTCTGCTTCGGCGGCAGTGGCCGTCGTGACACCACTTGGACTTGCGGAGAGGCAATAATGATAATCCATTTTCCGATGTTTCTGCGGTGCTTGTCCGGGGACGATCTGCACGGGTCGCGTCGCACAAAAGTCGGGACGCCGTTCCGTGTTGGACACTTTCGAATCCGATCATCGGACCAGATTGCTCACCCCGGTTCTGTCCGTGTGTCTATGGAGAAGCAAACCCATCCGTCTCTCTCTCTCTCTCTCTCTTACACACACACACACACACACACACACACACACACACACAACTCACCATCTCTCTTGCGGCCAAACCTTCTCTCCGTCATCAGAGGCTCCGTCAGCAGCCCGTCAGCTTCTTCTTGCCGTGCGTCCGGACTTCCCTCGGCCATTGTCATTATCTCTCAACTGTGACTCGGCATAAAAACGAAATAGAAAAGAGTGGAGCTGCCATGGTGGAGTACCGGTAGACAGAAAGTGAGTGCATGTGACAGGAGCCGAGGAGCAGCCCCTCTTCCCCCTGTAAACTTCCAAAAATGAGAGCATTGTGTCTCGGAGTTTGGCGAATGCTTACTACTAGTGTACCGATGGCCCGGCGGATGCATGTTCGGTTATTTTACCTTGTATTTTATTCTTGTTTTATTTTCTTTGCCTTGGCCTCGCTACACGGCCGCTTACCGAGCGCCGAGTTCCTCGCTGCCCCCAAACGTCACCGTCGACCTTGAGGACGACTCATCTCCGAAGGCTCCGGATGCCTTGTTTCGGAGGGTTGGCTTGGTTGCGAGATCCCATGGGTACCTATTGTGGCTCCATCTAGAAAGAAAAAAAAAAACTTGGTGTTGTGTTGTATCGAGCATGACACTTATACTGTGAACATGATTGTGTACACGACTCTGCGCGAGACTTTAACCAGGAACGAGACCTGCTCAGTACGCGGGTCAGCAACCCCCTTGGATGAGCCGCAACCTCCCTCGTGTCCGCTCCGGATTCGGACTCGGACTCGGCAGCGCCGGCGAACTTTCAACGGCGTGCGGATTTGCACAACGACGTCCGTGTGTCAAAATAAAAATTGAAAAATTCTGCCCATCCCCCCTCCTCTCTCTCTCTCTCTCTCTCTCTCTCTCTCTCTCTCTCTCTCTCTCTCTCTCTCTCTCTCTCTCTCTCTCTCTCAACCGTGACACATTCGGTGTCATGGAGGGGGAAACAAGGTTTCGCGGGGTAAAAGTATCTAGGTTAGGCGCGTGCCGAAGTCGCCTTTTCCCCCCTCTCCAAAGTTGAAGTGTGTACTGTCCGAAAACAACTGCGTAGTAAGTGTGTGCTATGTTTCGTCCTCCTGTCATACAACAAAAAAGTGACATATTCCTATTCTCCCCAGGCTTCGGGCGCCCCCCTTCTTCCCCGACACAGCACAAGAAGGGCTAACCTTGGAACGGCATACCTTGCGGCCCCCCACCCAGAGGGACGGGAGATAATCTCTAGCACGCTGCACACATCAAACTCTGCCGCGTAGCGTCGCCTTCATTTGTTTCCTCGCTGCGGGACAGGGAACAATTATAGAGAAAAATCTTCCGGGAGGTCGCGAATACTACGGTAGGCGGGCAGGTAGACGGCCCTTCTCGAAACATAATCAAGGGTTGCCGGGCCTAGCAGCCCGAGCGCAACAAAATAGGCCGAGAGGGGGGGTGAAAGATGCTGCAAAAGATCCCTGATCCCTCCCCTCCCAGTTTTGCGTGAGTGCGTTGTGTGTATCAAAAGAGGAGGGGGGAAAAGGGTTCAACGTGATCTGCGCAAATGCCCCCGCGCCGCTTGCTTCGCTCGTTCCCGCATGGCTCTCTGGTTACCAGAGGGCCGGAGAGGTGAGGCGCGTGCACACACACACACACACACACACACACACACACACACACACACACACACACACACACACACACACGGTGGGCTGACGGCGGCGAGGGAACATCACGGGATTAAGGCGGGCATGCAAAGAAGACACGGCGGACGTGGGGTAGTGTGTGTCAGTCATCAAAGCGACGGGCAGACCATGCATTGGGCGTTCGAAGTCTTCGTTGCGTTTCCAACCATACCTAGACCCCCGCCGCCCAGACTTATTCCCGACCGTCGCCCGGGGGGGGCTACTGACGTCTGCAATCAGTTTGCTGAGGAGGCCGTGGGGAGCACATTGTGACGTTCGAGCTCGTCTGCAACCAACGTCCTACCGCAGTTTGCCACAGTGTTGTTCATGATGCCCCAGCGCAAGCGTCGCGTCCCCCCCTCACTCTCTCTCTCCGAGTGGATATTGAACAGGTGCATGTTCGAGTTTCCCCCGTGGCAAGCAGGCGTGATAGAAACAAGCAACGCGTGCTCGGCGGTGAGTCGTGAACAGCAACATCTCAAACCAGCCGGACCGAGGGCGGTGAGGAGGCTGCTGAACGGATTAGAAAAGAAAAAGAAAAAAAGGGAAAAAAGGACAAGAAGAGGCTAATAAAGGGAAAAAAAAAAAAAAAAAAGGGTCCTCGGAACCCGCTCCGCAACCTATAAGAACTAAAGCCAAAAGTGTACTGGGCAGAAAATCCCACCCCCGTGTCGTCGAAATGCCCATTTGTTTTTTTTTATTTCGACATCGGTTGGGCGCGAGGTTTGATCAATCCAAGTAGCCAATGACGTACCCATCCATCCATTTGCTCACACACACACACACACACACACACACACCGCCGTCGCAGTCATGGCCCCGGCCGAATGCCGAGTGCAATAACTGACTTGATTGTGCCGAAATTGAGCACCTAGCTGCGTTGGCATCCGTGTATGGAATTAGTCGGCCCGCGCCTCTCCGTCACACAACCCGCCGTGGACGCCATGTCACAAACAAACACAAATAAGCATTCACTCACCTATTAGTCCTCTGCCCGTTTGACATCTAACCAAACAGTCACCGCCTCTGTGACCAGCAGCGTAAGCCAAGCACCCAGCGAGCAAAGTTCGTCATAGCTGCAGTGCTCAACCGTCCCATCCAAGCCGGGACCCAAGACATCGCTGCTGGCCAGACCGTACGTAGCAGGTTCCATTAACCCTACAGCAGGACTGCATATTGGTCTGTCCGACTCTCGCAATGTCGGGTAGAAGAAAAGAAGAAGAAGAAGAGAAAAAAAGAGACAAAAAAGGCCCGATCCCTCTCATTTCGGGAAGAACTGCGTGCGGGGATGGCTTCGAGACCCATCTTCACAGCCGTCGTTGAAATGTTCTGCCTGGACACCTCTCGTCCTTCTCTGAAGTTCTTGTTCACGTCGTACAAACTGTACTACAACCATGGTTCGGGGAATGATCGCCAGCTAGAGTTCTGGGGTGCAGGGGTTCCGCCGGTGGCTCCCCCTCCCCCCACCCCCAGCCCGCAATGACCAACCCCGGAGTTGAGTCTTCCTGGTTTCCCGTCATCCCCCTCGGCGTGGACCAATCGGCCTCCCTTCGAACCCAAATTCTCCGTCGTCGTCTTCGTCGTCGCCTCTTTCCGGTTGCCGCAAGGCAGCTGCCGTCCATCACTCAGTAATCAGCTAATAGACTCCGGTCAGCTGTGCCGCAGGGCAGCTGAGAGGGTGAGATGACAGAACGCCCGTGTGGCCTGACTTTACGAGTCCGGGGTTGCATTGCTGGCCTTCGCCCTGTAACAAGAGCTTGCCAGCCCGCCTTGCTCTCACCGTCCGTGTACCTGCCTGTGTATGTGGGTGGTCCTGCATGAGTATCCGAGCACAATTCCGCAGAGAGGTCACCAGATGTGAGCCCCCACGTCATGTACCCGGTCGTGACACTGGAAGTCGTTCAGTACTTTGGCTATCAGGCACAATTGATAGGCTCCTGGCGCGTGCCCGCGAAGTCCGAGTGTCGTCTTTCCATCACGCGAGGATTATGGAATGCGGGGGGTGCACATCTAGTCGCAGGATCGGCGGCATTCGCCCTCAATAATCACATCCACGACCGAACTCTGTTATCCCGAACCAAGCGCGCCCCCCCAGGCTAACCATGTCCATCACCCGGTCTAGAAGACGAAGGGCCTGGAACTGGCCGCTTTGGACACGGGTACGCTTTCCCCCGAGGCAAAACCTTGGACAACGATGCCTTCAACAAACAGGTGATTGCAAGCCGACCTTTTCCGATGCCGACTGGTGGCGCGTAGAACCCCCCCTTCTCAAGCGACTTTGAGAGGTGTTGGATCTCCCGGGAATTGGCCTACCGCCAGTCGAGGACGAAGCTTTACATGGTACTTCTACCCCATGCCAGGGTCCTTGATGGCGGCGAGGCGGCCATGTTGCGAATTAGTACGGATAATGCCCAGCTAATTAGTATGGCGCTTTGCCCTCCATCACAGCACGACCATTAGGTGGCGATCGGCAGGGCAGTGACTACGAGTATTGCGCCGAGCGATGGTATGCCTTCCTGGGCCCAGAGAAGCGCTTGTCCAAGTAGTCGCCTTATTTTTCCAACTACCGGAAATCTCCGTTGCGGGAGGTTTGTTCTTGCTCGACGACGCCTGGCAGATGGCCTCGACCGGCCGAGGGAGTCGACGTCGACATGTCATGCCCTCTCCCTTTGGAGATCCCCGGGGTTGGAGGCCTGGACGGATTCAACGACGAAACAGTGCCACGCTAGAACTTCTTTTTTGCCCATGCTGCCTACACAGGGTTGGTTGCTTCCACCCAATGGCGCTCCGAGGATTTCTGTCAGTTCTCATGATGTTCTGACCTGCAGCCGCACACCACTTGGTCCCCGAAATTCGGTCCCCGAGACTAGGACCAGACGGGCGGCATTGAATATAACCCACCTCCACAATGTAATCTCTGGTTCTTCTTGTTGGTCCATTCCCCTGCAGGGCTCGCCTAGGCATTGTACTCTACAGGACGTTTTGCGAGCTAGCCCTTACGAGCTTCGCATCCGAGGTTGGCGGTCAAAGGGAGGGAGGGACGCAGGCCCTGGTCTTGATCATCATACATACCTAGCCGTACGGCAAGCCCCTCCAGGCCTTCCCCACGCACGTCTCGGGTGCGAGTTAGGCCAGTCGGGGACTCGGAACACGGTCGTCAGAACAGGCTTTTGCGACTTCGGTTGTGCCATTAGTTGACCAGCCGGCATTGTGCCGATCATCGCAAGCTGTATTGGGACTCTCGCATGCTCTCGCATGGCGCTCAAATTTCGGAGACAGCGCCACAGGCGGGAATGACCCCAGCGGTGCCTGGCCCGTCGTTTACGGTGTCATCTTTCGGATTCAGATGTACGGTATATGCGTGAGTCCAGCCGCAGGTAAATGGCGTCTTGGTAAAAAACCTCGCTATTCGCACCTGTCTGGAGCCACGTGGAGGAGGCGTGTCGCCATCTATCCCGTGGCAACTCCGTCCGTACACATGTAACTTTTTGCTCCCGTGTCTAATAAGACGTCTAAACTTAGGCAGCGTTCCTTAAGACAGGATCTTGTTCTTGAACTTCGGCGCCAAAAGCTCTAGAAGGATGAACCGCCGTTCTGTCTGCCGAGATTAGCATAGAATTGGGACTGAGCGGCTAAGAGGTGAAACCGGACACTATCTTGGAATACTGGGAGATGAAGATATCCATTGAGTGGAAAAGAGCCGTCCGTGAGACTGAGAATATTACAAATTTGTCGCAACGCCCCCTTCCATCCGTATGTACAGCCCGGGGTAGTCTGTACATTGCTCGCTTCTGCTTCCGATATATGTGGTGCAGAGTAGATAGCATGCGTGTCTTCCTTTTCCCGGCTTGTTGGCTGGTGTCGTGCTGACAGCGAGCTGCATTGACCGTATGGGCGTCAAGCGGCAACTGATTGACTGGCGCCTTCAATCAAAGACACCGGAAATCCTGGCCGGGACAGGGGCGGTAACGTTACCGCAAACTTGGTTTTGAAGTGAACAACCCCCCCACACCCCCCCTGCTATGGGCGATACGGTAGTATCGAGGAGATTCTCAAATTTCCTTCACCGTTGTCGGGCGTTGTTGGAATGGGGATGACTGCTGTTGCTCGGTGATCCTTTGCCACCCGTGGCCGTTCCTTCAATTCCATCTGCCCCCTTACCGAGGAGCATGATGGGGTCGGTGGTGATACGCAGGGATCGTAGGCGTCCGAGTGCTGCCAAGTTTACTACACCTCGGCGTAATTACATACGAACTCGGTGTGATATTGAATTGGCAGTCACATGACGAGAGCGATACCGAAACTGCGATACGCCCCCCTTGCGGAACGCGTGGTCCCAGGGATGGTACTGGATAAAACTCGACAGTCCAGCTGAGTGTGTTAAAAGCAAGGTAGGTGGAAACCCCACCAGTCCATCAAGGGGGCTCTGTTGCGCGAGGGCTGTCGAGCGGTCAATGCGAGTGACACATGGTCGAGCACACTTTCGTCGCAAGGTTCCCTATTTGATGATCTCGATGCCTAACCGCTACTACGGACGGCATTTCCGACCACCATCATGTCTCCCTCGAGTAGCGAGCCCCTAATGAATCATATTACGCATTCTGAGTGTGATGCCCATGAGCAAAAGTTCCCTCTTCGAGTATACGCCCGGCAGGCTCCATGGAATACGGCGTAGAAGAGGGACCTCTGTTGGATCGTAGTGCGGGCGCAATTCGCTACGCACCTCCCGCAATCCCTTGAGGGGTCAGGGGGGCGCTGACGGCACCGATGGGGTTCATGGGTCATGCTACTTCTTGCCGTGCCCCTTGTCGGAAGTTAGGTTGATCTCCGCTTTTCCATACATCAGAGCCTTCCGTGTCGGGGAGAAGCGAATAGAGCTCCAAGGATGATTTACACATCCACTCTTCAGATAGACAGCTTGGGCTGTCCCGAAGGTAGGCGATCTCCTAGGCGGCCTCCGCAATCACAGCCGAGGTGTCTTTTCATCTGTAGAATACCGGAGGGGAAGAGCAGTTGGGCGAGAAAACCCCTCGGATAAAGTCCGTAAAGGCAGACAACCTGGTGAATGAAAGATGGCTGAACAAAGTGCTAACGAGGTCGTCGCTGTAAACCTGACGTAATCTTTGCCATGGCGTGTTGTTGAGTTTCAACGCCAGTCCGGCCAGCTACCGTCCGGGAAGCTCGACTGCCCGAATCTGGCGATGCTACTGTGTAAGTTTCATTAGGCTGGCTGGTGTTGTACCAATACCATGCTAGAAGCGAATCAGGAAGGAAGGCCTCCAGCCACATTAAAGAAATGACCTCCGTCAACGGGATGACGCCTCCCGAGGGGCGTCCGAAGTGTACCATTTGAGAAGCAATCCGTTGCAAACTTGATGACTAGTTGTTGGGTGTGGCCAAAGTTTGCATTATTATGGACAAGCGTAGAATGCTCATCAGACGCTGAAAGAAACAATGGCAATCAGCCAGTGTTGTGAAAACGAACCGCGATGAGTAGTGCCAATCGTATCAGGTTTTCTGATGTCCGGACTCAGTAGTGACCTGACTGGTGAAATTCTCTTCCGCCATCTTGTGTACTACCGTTTCCTGCCTGTACTCGTAACCAATTGTGCTCGTGTAATGAGCAGTAAAAGGCCCAGCTTTACCTGATCTGATAACGGCAGTGGACGTTGAGCAAATAGGTGCCTTGGAGCAGATCTCCAGGGATGAGGGTGCACAGACTTGCCACGCTGGCTGGCATGGGGCGGAACGAGCAAAAAGAGGCAAGGAGGAAACTGGCTGCTAAGCCCAGATAACTGTACGTTGTCCACGCCAGCAAACCGACGTGTCTCAACAACCGACGTTGTTGCCTCGAACCCATCATGAAAAATGGGGGCGGGGGTTGAGAAACTGTTGATAAGCGGGTGTAGTCGATAACAGTCGGTTAGGCTCGGCCGTTGATGGTATGCCTTGTCCTTGGTGGCGCCAAGGACAAGAGCGCATTGAGCGTCGTCAATTTTGCGGCTGGGGTATTGCTGTTCGAGATGCCAAGAGCAAACAATGCCATGTTGGATGAAGGGCAAAAGCCGCATGACAATAATAAATGACGAGCTGCCGTGGCACAGTTGCCACAACCCACCCTAGATTGACCAATGGGAATTTGTTTCTTTTCTGGGTTGTTGTTGGTGACGGCCACCAACATGAGAAATGCCAACAAGCAAACAAGCGGCGAGGACACAGCAGGACCTTGAGTGGCCCTAGGCGTCTGCCAAATCGGTCAATTTCCGTCGTTTGGATGCTCTTTTCCAAGAGCCAAGGTCAGCGAAGCCAACAGATGGTGGATGCCGACTCGAGTTGTCAGTCAGAGATGGGCTCGGCGGATCGACGGCAGCGTGTGGTACTGGTTCGGAGTCGGCCTCAGTGGGGATTTCTAGGCCCTCGGTAAAAACCATGTCTCCCTTGCTTCCCAGCACATCTCTGCCGGCTTCTTCGAGAAGAATACCAAAGGCCAGAAGAGCTGATTCGTCCATGCTCCTCTCGTCAATACTCCGAGCGCCGACTTGATACGAGGGGTTGCGCTTGGGACCACCCAGGGCAGAATAGAAATGGCTGGCATAGGAATGGATAGACTTGAGGAGGTCAGAGTCTGGCAAGGATGCACGACCGGAATCCAGCAGGGTCCGCTCGTGTGACATGTAGACATCGAACTCGGCAAAGCGGTCGGGTGCGGCCTTGCGGCGAAACAAGACTTCTTCTGGGGCCAGGGCAGAAGCATTGACGGGATGTCTGATCAACTTGGGTGGTTTAGGGCTGGCATTGGGCGACGGCCTCTCACCCCTGTTGGGGGCATGCGACCTGCTATCAAATGTGACTCGACCTATCCACCGGTTAAAGGCTTATTCAAATAGCAGGATATCGCCAAGGGCTTACCTGCGACGGCATCGTATACATTGACATGGCGCTGTGGGCGCTTTCTTTCTTCCACCGGAGGCTGAACAGGTTCCACCAGACCCCCAGCTTCAGCCTGAACTTCCATTTCTGGATCCTTGTACGGCTTTTGCTGGTCCATCCTGATTGCGGTTATTCAAATCAAGGGAGGAGGGAAATAGGTCCGACAGGCCAAGCGGACGGCGAAGTAACGAGTGTGCGGGAAAGCTGAGCAAGGATGGAAGCTCGGTAGTTGAATAGCCCGAGCCAACGTAGATAGGTTACCCAAGGGACCTAGGTAGAGTGCAAGGCACCGATGTGTTTGTGGCGGAGACAACAAACGTCCTTGGCCTGCAGTCCCGACGGGGAAAACAATGAACTGTGATGGCCTACCTAAGATATGTAGTTAGATGGGTGTCCGACGTCGTTGATGTACCTATGTAGGTATGTTGGTTGACTCAGGCAACGTTGAATGAGTGAGAAGACTCCTTCGTGCCTTCCTTTGACTTCAGTTGAGGTTTGGGCAGGAATCGACAAGTGTGGGTCCATCAGCGTAGGTGTGGCCAATGATAAGAGCCCCTTCCTGGCAGTACCTACCTAGGTACCTACTTAGGTACCTTGGGTAACCAGACGGCTGATAGTTGATTAGGTAAGTACCTGCCCACCTACCTACCTAGGTAGGGTAGGTACCTATGTATAAGCACTTTGCTTTGTTTGACATCGGAAGCCGCTGACATCATCGCGACTTCATTTCGGTGACGGCCAACTTGAGCCTCATCACCACCTAACCGTATACTCGGACGTTCATCAACGACATTGGACCCCATTACAATCCAGCTGCCTCTCTGAACCCCATCTCCGACTGCATAGAGTCCCCCAGATGAATGCAGGCCCGTCTATTTGCCCGCTCCACGGGTGAGCTCAGTCCGGAAGGATTCGCGCGAGCCACAACGGCAGACCTCGTCCGGTCTTTCGCCGCCGCCCCCCACCATCGGTTTGATGGTGAGGGCGCCGAGCCCGAAGAAGAAGGCCGCTACGTGCAAGTCTGGGCTCACCGAGTCGGCGTCAATGCCTTGGCTCTGGATAAATTCGATGGTCGCCTGTAAAGTCCCTTTGCTGCTCCCTGGACATGCCTAGGCCGAAGCGATGCCAACTAACACCAAAACTTTGATGACAGCCTTGTTTCTGGCGGTGCGGATGGTTCGTTGAAGTTGTGGGATCTTCATCAGGTGGGCAATGCCCGCACATCCCACATTTTCCGGCCCGTCGCCAGTGCTGTTCGATCTGTCGGAGACGGGACCAATGCCCACAAACATGGAATTACCCATCTTGACTTTTACCCCTTTGACCCCGAAGCCTTTCTTTCCAGCTCGTTCGACCGTTCGCTCAAACTGTGGTCAACTCGGCGGATGGCTGTATCGGCCAGCTTTGACCTGAACGCCAACATATACACCCATGCAACCAGTCCCATTGCCAACCACCTTCTGGTCGCCTGCGCAACCCAGCATTCCTCTGTTCGCCTGGTGGACCTCAAATCCGGATCTGCCATCCAGTCACTTGTCGCACACGGAGGTGCCGTTCTTTCGGCAGCTTGGAGCCCCCGCCACGAGCATACCCTTGCCACCGGCCACCTTGATGGAAGGGTTCGTGTCTGGGACATCCGCCGCGCCTCCGGCTTGGTCGGCCAGCTCGATCAAGAAGACAGTCTCGGTGTTATCCACCGTTTCGATCACGCCATGGCCTCTGGATTGGATTGGAGCCGCACTCCCCATTTCCGCAGCTCAGCTCGAGCACACAACGAGGGCGTCAATGGCTTGACCTGGACTGACGACGGCAAGTTCATCATATCAGCCGGCCTGGATCGTCGGGTCCGAGTATGGGATGCCGCTACAGGAGCGAACACGCTAGCTAGCTTCGGTTCCGTCATACAGAACCGACAGCCCAAGACTGTAAGCTTGTTTGCCACGCCCGCCCGGTTGACTCCTGCACGTCGGGATCTCCTATTTTACGCCAACGAGCAAGAGATACTGGTTATGGACTTGCATGAAGGCACTCTCTTGTCCCGCTTGCGTGTGCCTGGGCCGTCTGGGGTGGCCGGAAGTCAGGGCAGCAGCGGCTTGAATGTGAAGAACCGGACGATGAGCATGGTCTGGCGTGGTAGCGGTGGCCACGGGCTCCAGAAGGGCCATGTCATGGGCGGTGGAAGTTCTTCTGGCGCAGTCTACACCGCCCATCTGGACGGCCAGATACGTGCCTGGATGCCTCAGCTTCCTGGGGCTGAGGATGACGATGCAGCCCCTGATCCAAAAGATGCCGACGAAGAAGAAAAGTCACGCAAGCGGAAGGCACTCGATGACGCCTTCAAGAGCTTGATGGGAAGACAAGTTACATTCAATTGATTCCACCCATGCCTGACCCTTGCGCAACTTCGATGCTTGGCTTCTAAATCAAATACCCTTTTTTGGAGTTGCCGACAGCAACCCCAAGCGACGTTCTCGTCGTTAAATGCCTCGACTTCAGGCTAGGCCGTCACCCAGGTCACACTCCTTGCACCATCTAAACAAACATGGCCAGCCGCGTTACCCCGGTATCGATAAGTTGGAAGTCGTCATCGCCACGCGATGGTCTAGATGCCTTCCCCTTGCATGCTGACTCGAGCGTCATGGGGACAAGGGGGAGGGGGCATACCGATATTCAAATCCTCGGCGGAATAATCGAGGTTCATTGGAAGGATGCCTTCGGGGCGATATCCGCGCCGGGCGATCAGGGGTCTGCTTTCTTTGGCCCTGCTAGTCACTGTTAGACCGACCTCCTGACGCTCGTCCTTGATGCAAAACTTGTTGCGACCTGGTGCAAAACGACAACTTTGTACGTGATGATGTAAGGGATTGGATTTCGCCGAGCCTACTTGCCGGCCCTGCCGAGCTACGATATGACTTTCGCTTGCGCTGTAACCGTGTCGTGGTCATTTCTCCTTCGTCCCATGCAGGTCTGTCGGGCTATCACCGCTCAGATGCTCATGCATCGATAGCCTTCTGTTCGCCGACCAATCCATTGTCCGTCACAGCCACCTCGAAAGCACCGTCACATTGGCAGAACCGGCTAGAACATGTCCCCCTTGCCTTTCATCGCGATTGTCAACCCTCCGCTCCCTACACTACCTGTACAGCTCACGGACCCCTTACCGCCACCGTTCAAACGCGCCAGGGGGGGGGGGGGTTCCCCGTCGTCTGACGTCCTGCATTAGCTCCCGCGCCGCTCTTAGCATCATGGTTATCCATTCATTCTATTCGGTGATGAGCGGTAGGCATCTAGTCGGGCTAAACCCAACGAAGTCGGGATACGCAGCAAGCCACCAAGCTAACAACATATGGCAGCCCAAGGAGGTGAAATCGGGACTAACGTACGTATTCAAGGCAGCCCCTCTTGAGGTCGCAACAGGTACACAATACACTGTCGGACAAACACGGGATAAGCATCATGCCCAATACTCCACATTATTATTGAAGGTTTCTGGATAGAAAACCAGTACCGCGGAATCTCGTAGCCAGATCTCCCTATCATCAGTTGGCTGCCAGAGCTTTCGCCGATGATCCCCGTATACCTAGTGCACAGACACTGTTACGTTACAGTGGCAGTCTTGCTCTCGTGAAAACGGGGACCAGTCCGCCTATGTAATGCTGACTCCGCGATCCATAAGACACCACAGCGGGTGGATCAGAGCAAGGATGGCCGCAGATCATTCGCATCAACAGCCGAGCTTCGTCAGAGGGGCAGCGTCAAAGCCAACGGCTCGCGTCCTCTACCTGTTACTGCTACTCTTAATTGGTGTGGTTGGCCGTCCGTCAAATCCCCACTAGCCAACTGCATCATGACGGGATGAAATACAGGGTCTCCTGCGAGCTCAACAGCCCTTGCTGACAGGCTAAACACTTCGATCAGTTGCTACCTGGCTCCTGGCCGGGTCTTACATGGCCAACACCTTCGTGAACTCTGTCTCCCAGGTGCAGAAGTGGTGGCTCCTCAACCCACTCGGCGCCATAGTCTTCAAGTCACGCTGATTGTGCGCTACGCATGCAAGCCTTGCGCCCGGCTTGGCCCAGACACACACCATGCTCGCCGGTTTATGCTCATGTGTCACATGGCCTCGCTGTCCTGCACGTCAAAAAAAAAAAAGGTACTTCACAGACGTATGCGATAGCACACTAGCAACTCTTCGCCTCGCTCCATGAACTTATGAAGGCTTGTGCCCTGAACGGTCTACCGACACTCTCCTTGGCATGAGTGGAAGAGTGCAGGGGCCTTAACAAGAATGAGGTGAGGTTCTTCCATCTAAACGGGATCGCTGACCGCCCCGAACGTCAGCTTCAGCTTTCTCACCCTGATCTGACAGCTCATTGGCACACATCCACCCCAGTGGCGGCAATCGCTGCCAGGTTCCCGACCCAATCCTTGCCAACCTCAGTTCGGGACGGCATAATCCTGCCAAGATGGCGGTCCAGGTTGAGCGGTCACGCGCCGAAGCAGGTGGACGGCGGTGGACGCAACACCGTATTGGGGCGTGTCACAGGCTCCTTGATTTGCGCCATGGGAGGATCGTGATATCGGTGTGTCTAGGTTTCAGGCCCGGAGGAGAAAGATCTGCAGGCCGATGCTTGGAGACCACCACCTGCCACCCTAGCAATTGTGAGATGTACGTACGTAGCACGACTTGTTTTGTTCCTTTTGGGAGGCTGTTATCAACCTCATGCTCGCTGCAGGCAAGTTTCGGGCCATGACTGATGGACTGAAAGGAGGTCTGGGCTTAATTTTTTTTTTGTACATGGATGATGGTATGGATGGGGCTAGGCGTCTGAATCCCATCTTAGTTCTTACGCGAAGTAGCAAGAAGATCAAAATGGCAATGTCACAAGACGGAGCAGAGGCCGACTCCCCGGACTGGCTGGCTCTGAATAGTGGGTCAGCCGGGGCCGGCAGGGACGCAGACAACTTGCTCCGACGATCGGACCCGAAGCTGGGTAGCATCTCTCGTATCGTAACCCCCTACCCCTAATTCCCGTCAGGTTCACGAGCATCGGGCTTCTGGCCGCTTCCGCGCTCGCGGGAGGGAGGGGGCGGGGGAGGGGTGGCCTTCGTATCATGTAGGACATTTGACCGTCGGCCCCTATTGTTTTCGCCCGGGCAATGAATGCTATGCGGTGACCAAACTTCGGCCTGCCGTCGTTCCGAATTACACCTACAGGCCTTGGGCGGCAGGGACAGATGCATCAGGAAAGGAACAGTGTCTGCCGAGACCAGGAAATCCGGGAAGAAAGATGTGTTGTTCAAGTTCGCTGGAAACAAACCCGATGATGCCGAGGACGCCATCGTGACTCTGAAGCCCCCCCTTCGCCCGTGACGCTCATATGGACTATTCGGCGACTTTTTTAGTAACCACGGCTCGCTGGAACAGCTTTTGCCCCGTAGCCGCGCGTCGTCTGCCGACCGGAATGATGGATCTGGGTGACTGGGGATATTCAGTGCCCTTGGAGAGGGGGTCCCTCCCGGAGCTGCATAACATCAGGGTTGCTCGTAGACAATCATCGAGAAAAGAACCACGGAGTCTATCGTCTTACTAGCGACTGAGTCGGTTTTAGGTTTCCGCTTGAGGCGCCGAGTTGTGACTTCGTTCCGGGTTTCGCCAACCGGATAAGAGGGAGCGGCGGCGTGCTGGGGAGATTACACGATGACGATGTCGGATCGCGTGCCGGTTGTCCCCGAGGCTCGATGGCATCCCGAACGCTCTCTGGGCTTGAACAGGGCAGCCATGCGCTTGCTGCACGGATGCGACGCGAGGCTCGGATCGTGGCTTCTCTGGATTATCGAGATCAGAAATGTAGGGGGGGGGGGAGGGTCTACGTGAGACCAGGACCCGTACCTAGTCAATCCATATAGCTCTAGCCCATTGAGTGCTCGTCGAATGTTACGGAAGTGAGTTGCCACCCAAGAGCTTCTTCGACAAACCATTTGTTCGGAGGATGTAACAACCCGAATCCTCGACGCCATCTAATGGTTCGATCACGGGGGAAAGTACGGGGCGGAGAATGAGAAGGGCAGTCGTTCCCGCTGGCGACTTACAAAAGTCAACTCCAGACGGTATGTCCATTGAGACGGCGACGTTCGTCCTGTCACGCCTTGACGGACGCGCGACGCTCGGGCCGGGGTGGTTGAACTTTGACCTGGGTAGAGGCTATCATGAACTGGTTGGTAACGTGGCTCCTCTATCCTTGGATACCTAACCACATGAGCTCGCAATGAAAGAGGTTGGCTGTGAAACGTTCATACCCACGGCGCGGGGTTATTGAATACGTGGACGACACTTGGTAATTGTTTTTGGGGAGCAGCAGCAATAGAAATAGTTCATTGCAAGTCTGTCAAAGTGTAAAGCGGGGTATCCTATCCTGCCATCTGAACTATTCCCGATTATACATAGTTATAGGCTCGTGGGTATATGTGTGTTAATATGTGTGTTAATATGTGTGTATATATGTGTGTATATATTGTATATGCGCGTTTATATACTGTATATGTGTGTCTATATGCTGCATATAGGTGTTTATATACTGTATATGTGTGTCTATATGCTGTATATAGGTGTTCATATACTGTATATGTGAATTTATATGTTGTATATATGTGTAGATATACTTATATGTGTTGACATATTGTCCATGTGTGTGCGTGTTCATCGACCTTGCGCAAGCATTTATATAAACCCGGAGCACTTCGCTTACCTGCGACCTGTGCGCGCCTTCACGTGCTACTGATAGCCTCCACCAGGGAACATACCAGCAAGATCGTCAAACAGGCTCTGCGTGTGCGAGTCGTAATACGAGCCGCCCACGATGTCGACTTCATCGAACCGCTGGCCGGCAAACTGCAAAGCACTCGCCGGCATGGGCTGAATGACCTCCGCCGGATACGTCTGCCCTGGCTCTTGCGTCGGCGGAATCTCGTGCGTCGACGACGCCCGGCTCGGACGGTCGGACTCTGTGGGAATCGACTGGGGCGGCGTGAAGTCGTCGACGTCGTGGGGCTGCCGCAGCCCCCTCCTGGTAGCCCACTGTTCGTAGATCCTTTCGAGCACCCGGTCCCTGACGAAGCGGTCGTAGAGGACCGCCCTGTTGCTGCGCGCAAAGTCGGGGTCGTGGAGGCTGAAGTAATGGAGGATGATGTCGTTACCAGAGTTGGCAAAGAACTCATGGAAGTTGCAGATATCCTCGGAGAGGGCGCCGTCGATGTAAGCCGACGACGGCCGCGGGGTGTTGGGGAAGATGGTGTCCCATATGACGAACCACTGCTCCTCCTCGGAGTGCCGCGGGTCGGCTCGTCTAGACACCTGCCTCATCCGCTCGGCGGTCAAGCCCTCGTGGTCTGCAATGAAGCTGCGTTCCAAGACCTCGCAGCGCCTGGTTCGCAGGTGCTCGTTTCGCACCTCCTCGCTCTGGAACTCGGCACCGCAACAAGGGCAAGTGATTGGGGCTGGGTGGAAGCGATACAAGTGAGACTTGACGTACTTGATCTTGCTGAGGACCTTTTTGTAGCATTGCCGGTGGTTGTCGGGGTCCTTCTTCCAGAAGGGACAAGCGAGCGATTTCATTGGAGGTGCGGGAACCTTTGGCCTCTTGAACCCCGACGCCGTGTGGGCGTCCTCATCCGAAGCGGGGTTTTCGGGCAGTTCGGGATGCGACCGTTTTCTCGACGAGCGGCCGGAGTCGACTGTGTTGGAGCTAGGCCGCCGAGGTTGGCTCCGCCCGCCTTGCCCACCCCTTTGCTGGACCTGCCAATCCCTGAACCGCTCAAAGACACCAGAAATCACGGCGTCAAGGTGAGGGACGAGTGGATCATATCGGTCAAGCTCGCAGGGTTCGATCGGGGAGTTCGGTATCGAGAACACACCGGATTCCACAGAGGATTCATCGCCACTGTCGTTCGAGGAATCAGATTGTTCTCTGACGGGGGAGAACACCGGTTTTGGTATGGCGGTAGCATGCCAGTTGGGGGACAGTGTGGGCGGTCCAGATACGGGCCGCGGCCGTCTCTGTACCGCCGGGCGAGTCGTCTCATGGCCGCTCGGGGACCATGTTAATGTTTTGAGTATCAGGTTCGGTCTGCCAGTATGACCGCTGCCGGAAGAATTGACGTTGGGCATTGTCGCGGTCCTCATCTTCGACTCAGATTGACCCTCATTCAGGTCCATCGGTGGTCGCAAAGTGGCTGTTGCTTTGATTCGCCGCAAGCCTCTCGACGAGTAGCGAAGAGACTGCTCCGGCTCAGTACTCTCCATGACACAGCCCTGGTAGTGGTCCCGAACCCCTAATGTCTCCGTCCCGGCCGTCTTGGTACCTGCAACTAGGCTATGCCTGCGGAGACGCCTCTTGGACCGCCGAGGAACACCTGGAGCCTCGTCGCATTCAGAGTCGGACGCCGGACAGCTGAAAGCAACGGCCTTGGACTTATAGAAAACCCGAGCGTCTACTATCTGGCGATTGGAATCATTCATGCTTTGCTCGCAATGTATGCGCTGTGAGTCGGAGCCATAGCCCGAGTCGTTTGATATTCTCTTGGCGTATCGCTCCACCGTGGGCTCGGCCTGTTCGTCTATACCAGCGAGTGAAGGACTTCCTCTCTGGTGCTTTCTCGGATTGTGGGTCGGCTCTTTGGCGCGGTATGGCAGGCTTGACACTGCTCTCGGCTCGAAAGACGAGTGACGCCGACCCTGTGGCTGTGAGGTCTCGGCAGCCACAGCAGCAGCATCTCGTGAGGAGACACAATTGGGAGGTGTGCCGATGTAATGGTCATCGGCGACAGCCGCATGGCGGGCGGTACGGTTCATTCGTAAAAACTGATACGCCAGATCTCTGGAGGCCTCGTCGGCACGCGCTGGCTCGTCAACCGAGATCTTGTGCGGCGCAGCACCATCGTGCTTTTCTGCAGACCAGGGCTTCGCTGGACGGTTGCTTGCGACTGTGTTCCAACCCATGACGACGTGAAAAACCGGTATTCGAACAATGTCGCGATTGCATAGAGCGAGATGTGGGAGAAGGAGAAAAAGAAGGTCAGGTAAAACACAGAGAAGGGTGGGGGAGCCAGGCTCTGAAATCCCCCGAGAGACACACACTGTCGCAGGGAGTCCCCAAGGGCGCATTCGCGCTCTTTGCTGGCATGCGAGCTGCGCCTTGCTGGGGTTGCGATCGCGCCAGAGCTAGGCAGATACATGCGGGTGCAGCCAATGATGACAATGTTGACGACCGAGATGGTGGCCCTAGACGCGACTCAGAATGGCGTATGCAAAGTCTGCAGGATCGCGCAGCTTTGTGTATGCTGCATGGACGTTTTCCTTCACGGGGGCTTGAACGGGTCAAGGTCCAGAGAGCCTGACAGATGACGAACAGCGCATTCGTGCCCTTTGGGCCTCCGTGGTTTGGAGGAATAGCATTGAGGCCAGATGGAAGAGGACCTGGGAACTGTAAAAACTGGCATCCTCAGGATAGTTATATCAATGGGATGGCCTGCTGGTTGTGGGAGAGGAAGTCCGTCAGAAAGAACGTTGCGAATACCTTCCTTGGGCGAAATCGTTTAGTGCACTCGAACTGCCTGCAAAAAAACTAATCAACGCAAACACCTCACACAAATCGCATACCGATACAAGTTCAGGATGTCCCAAAGATCTGCACCTTCCGCGGCCACCACGACCAATGGAGGGTACGTACGGCGAATGTGGTTGTGAGCATGACGACGTGCTGACTGTGGGGATGTTGCTTAGGTCGGTTACCTACCCCTACCAGAGCACATCGGCGATGATGGGCGTGTATTTGCAACAAAGCACCATGGAGTTGCCCGAGAGGCTACTTTGGGCCGCTGGCACAAGGCAGAAGCGGACAACCTCGAGCAGCCGCCGTCAGGCGCAACAGACACTGACAGCGTGGGATACGCGATGGCATGAGGCTGGCCAATCGTCATAACGGCCACCCCAAGCAGCGGCGGGCACCAGGGGAGGGGGGTTCGTCGGCGTGGCGCATCTCATGCAGGGATAGCATGCATGCTCGCCCATCCAATTACGAACGACAAAAGAAGTTTAACCGGTGGAGACGACTGCGGGATTGCGATAAGCATCATGACGATACTAAAGATGCGTGGTCGTTGCAGCCAAGGAGTTGGATTGATTTGCTTGGAGGGAAGAGAGCTCTGGTCTCCGGAGCGAGACGACCAAGTGGAACCTAGCGGGGCGTTTTATGTCTGATAACTGCATTCTATCGCGAATATACCCCATTGATACATATCAGAGACTGACTAATGCTTCTTCTCGCTCACTCCCACTCGTTGGAAGCTCGGCGTCTTCCAACTTATAAGCCGACCAGACCCCAGTATCGCATCTCATCCCTCGCACGTCATTTCCCTGGCGCGGTCTTTCGTCGATTTATCTTTCTCTTCCAACTTTATCCATCTTCCTCCGCCGTACATCTCATCCCGATTCCCACTCACTGCCTCTCACTATTCACGCCATCACATCCAATCTTGCAGAGCCCCGATCTCATTCACCATGCCCACCCTCTCTCAGATATCCGAAGTCTTTTGGGGTCTTGTCGGCCCTTGGACTTTCATGTCCTACTCCTTCTACTATCTGCCCCCCACCATTCTCGGCCTCATCCGCTCCGGCGACTTCGCCACCCTCTTCTCCCCCTCCCGCCTCCGGGACGCCTGGTTCTCCGCCTTCTGGGCCTGGGCGGGCCCCCAAATCCGCACCGGCAACTCGGACCGCATGGTCGCTCTCCTCGAGGGCCGCGTCACGGGCGGAAGCGCCGTGGAGGACCCCGTCCACCCGCCCATCGGCGGCGTCGTGCTGGAGATCGGCCCCGCGTCGGGGTTATGGGTGAGCCTCTTCTCCTCGGGCGGCGAAAAAGCCGAAGCGTCCCGGGGTGGCGTGAGGCGCAGGGTCGCCGAGGGCGTGTCAAAGGTGTACGGCGTCGAGCCCAACACTGACGTCCACCCCGCGCTCAGGAAACGGGTGCGAGAGGCCGGGCTGGAGGGCACGTACGACATCGTTCCCATAGGCATCGAGTCCCTCTCCGACCCGACGGCGTGGGAAGGCCAGATTGAAAAGGGCAGCGTCGACTGCATCGTCTCCATTCTCTGCCTGTGTAGTATCCCCGAACCCGAGAAGAACATCCCGGAGCTGTACTCGTACCTGAAGAAGGGTGGAAGATGGTATTTGTATGAGCATGTCAAGGCGGCGCATAGCTGGCCCATCCGGCTCTACCAGCGTAGGCGAATCCCCATCAAAGCCGTTCAGGAAGCCACGTCCCGTACTAATAATGCCCGGCGCAGGTTTTGTCAACCTCGTCTGGCCCCGTGCTCTGAATGGCTGCCAGCTGTGCCGCGACACGGGAAAGACCCTGAGATCTGCAGGGCCCTGGGCCGACATCGACGTCTCGCAACCGCCCGCCGAACCCTGGTACCAAATAGTGCCGCACATATTCGGCACCTTCACCAAGTGATGAGCCTTCATCCAACGAGATCTTGGGCCCGGGTATATCAACTAAATACCAAGCCACTGGCACGCAAGCAACACGTCTCCTTTTCAATCGACTCCGGCATCTCACCGAGGAATTCGCCGCTCGTCTTTCATAGCGCAACCACATGTCAAAAAGGAACCGGGAGCCGAGAGGCATATGAATTAAGCGATGCTCGCGTTGTTTGATATAGGTAGCTAGCTACACTCCACGTTCCTCGGTCCCCGTCACCACATCCCCTTGTCACTCATTACCCTTGCTGTGCTCCCTGTTGTTTCATGGTCCTTCTAAGCGCCTTCAAAGACGTCTTTGAACATGTCTTCGACGAAGTTGAAGAGGACCGGGACGTACTCACACCATTGGTGTGGCGTTTTCTCGCATATGTCGTACAAAAAGCTTCGAAGCCACTGGATAATGTCAACTGGGACTACCCTTTTGGTATCTTGTGTAGCTGACTGGCTGGATAACCCGGATTCAGTCTGAAAGGCTCTTACTACCCCCAAAGAGGCGACTTGGCTAGTGTTCCTGAATCTAGTATCGGCCAAGACAGCTTGAACAAGCCTTGTAGCAGTCGAGATGTCCTCCATGACCGACAGTGTTGCTTCCATCGTCAACGGGACGTAGGGACACAATGAGGGATCCTCATCGCATCTTCTGCCCAAACTGCTCTGAAGTGCTTGGAAGGCAACCTTCAAGTTGATGGTTGACAGCAGTTCCATGGCGTCTTCGACCTTGAATGAAGAACATGCATCAGGAAACAACCTACAGAAGTAGTTCAGTCCGCCTTTGAGGGCGGCCCGGAGGGCACTGCCATCGTCTGATTTGAAGGAATAAGGTGCCAGTGTCCAGGGAAGCCAAGGGCATTTGTTGGAGTCGGGATGGTCTTGGCACCACCTCAAGGCCACGTGCCATGGTGGGCGACAGTTCGTAGTAGACATGGACTGTTGTGCTGCGGGATTGGGAGGCGGATTATCAACGTGATGAATGGACAGAGAAGCGGCAGAAGTCCCATCCGACTGACGATGAAGGTTGAGTTGGAAACTGGACTCTCCAGCCGTGTCGTGACGGCAACGTAAACTTTGTTTCGTCTCGTCAAACGTACAGTAATCCCCTTTACTGTCTTGGACGATACCTGTGGCGTGGTTGATGCAAAACAGGCTTTGCCGCAAAACCTGGTTAGGGGCGTCGTCACCGCCAGCGGGTGTGTCGAGAAGCGACACGTGGTACTCGCCCGTGGACGAGTTGAATGCACCGAGCATGAAGCAACAGTGATGCTGATTTGTCTCATGCGATGAACCACCGTGGACGATGGCTTGGTGTTTGGAACTGGCTGGAAACCAAGGGCCTCCTGGAAATGTTGCTGGAGTGGTGGGTATAGGTGTCGAAAACGAGGTTACTGGACTGGCGACTGTGTTCGAGGCCAGCAGCATGGGAGAAGCGAGAATGGTGGTACTGAGCTTCATGATTGTTATGATTCCGATGGGTTGCGATATGGGACCAAAGGAGGACCAAAAAGAATGACGCGAGTAATGGAATATCAAGTGAACGATATGAAAGGTTGGGTTGGGGATGGATGATGTGGATGTGTTTGAGAGAAGAAGAACCGGGGGACGAGCCGACATCAACTGATCTTTGGCCTTGGAATAGTGGTCAAGTGTCGGAAGGAGCTGACCTTGTGGGAGGAACTTGCCTTCCGTATCATACCTATTGAAAGACTCGTGTCAGGATCGCCTGCCGTAGGTTCCCCTTGTTCTTCTCGAGGGAAGGAACATGAAAGAAGGAGAAAGAAGGTGAAGATTTTTTCACCCTCATACTGCTTCTTTTCTCTGAGGGAGGAAGTAGGAAGGAAGCATGGAGGAGGAAGGACGGAGGGGCAGGGGGAAGGGGGAAGGAGGAAAGGGGCTTTCGTGGATGTACACGAGCTAGTCCACGCTGGTTCTGGAAGGAAAGTACCTATACGGCTATTCATTGTATCGTGTATTACATCTGATTGTGTGTCTTGCCCACTCTTCTTTCCTTCCTCTTTTTCTGGAGCTCCTCCAAAACGAGACAACTGCTGCTTGTCACTCAAGAGCAATTCGGTTCCTGCTCCTTTCCACTACGCGTCATGGGAACCAGTCGCTGCGCACCAACTCTTTCGGCCTCTTCATCAAGAGCGTCGATCTCTGCCTGCACCAAGGGAATACCGCTCACTTCTCTCTCTTGCTGCGTTAGTTGCTCGATTTCACCTGGAAAGTAGATTCTTTCCACACCCGCTGCCTTGTCTGACCCTACAACTCGCTGGTACAAGTATTCCATCCTTTGCCTGAATTCGTCCAGGCTCATGAACAGGTCTGGCTTGATGGCAACGAGAAAATGACCCACGTCCGAGGGCTTTGACGGATCGTATGGACCTGTTACGTGGCCAGCGAAGGCGGACCCCGAAAAGACCCCCGAGAACACGTCCATCATGATGGATAGTGCCGAGCCCTTGGGGCCGCCCATGGGAAGCATAACGCCCCCCAAAGCTGCCGCTGGGTCGTCCGTAGGCCGGCCCTCGGCATCGAGAGCCCAGTCGAGCGGAATCTTCTCACCCCGTCTCTTGGCCTTGTAAATTTTGCCCCTAGCTGCGACTGACGGCGCCATGTCGAGGATGAATGGTTTATCCTTCCCAGGCGCGCCACATGCAATCGGCGATACGCCCATGAGCTTGCTTTTGCCACCCCACGCCGGCAACGCAGGGCTCGAGTTGGTGAAAACCAAGCTCATCATGTCAGCATCCAAAGCCTGCTGAACGACCCACGCACTCATGCCAAAGTGGTTCGAATGCGATATGCTGGCCATGCCGATGCCAAAGGTCTTGGCCGATTCGACAGCGGCCGCCATACCCATGCTTGCCGCCACAAACCCGAAGCCGTTCTTTCCGTCCACATGCGCCACAACGGGGGTAACTTGCTTGAGTTCAGGCTGTGCGGCCGCATCGAGAACGCCCTGGCGGATGCGCTCCATGTAGGACGGGATGCGGTTCATCCCGTGGGTGTCGACGCCGCGGAGGTCGGCAGCGATGAGGCAACGGGCGACGAGTGCAGCGTTTTCGACCGGCACGCCGTTGCCTCTGAGAATGTCCTCGACAACGCGACGGGCCTCGGACGCCGCGACTGGGATCTTTTGTGATTCGTCGGCCATCTCTATAGATCGTGGCTGTCTTCACCCACACGTCAATCTTTTTTTTTTTTGTTATGCTGCCGGATGCTGAAACTGTGTGGTACTAGACTACCAACGAAAAACTTATAAAAATCAAATATGCTTGTGGAGAGAAGGTGATGACGATAAGCTCGACTGATGGATTTTGCATATGGTTTTATCCAGACCCAAGTGCCAAGTGCGGAGTTTCTCCGGCCCAACAAATCCCCACGCGGAGAAACCCCGCATGTGGTGGGCTTCGCCGCCATTTCCCAACTCCATCTCTTTGTCCCACATCGGACATTCCCCGTCTCTTCTCTTCCAGGCCCAAGGCGAACAACAGTCGTGCCCGCTATCGAAGAACTCTCCTAGGTCCTCGGTGATTCAGCAACAGACTGAAACATGCCCGATGCGAGCAACCACCGCCAGCAAGCCCGACAAGCTCGGAGGAACCCCCGGTTGAGGTTGGCTTGCTCCCGCTGCCAGCGGAGAAAGATCCGCGTAAGTGGGGCTTATTGAACCGGGTGCGAAACGGGATCTGACTGGAAGCAGTGCGATGGTCAGCTCCCGGCGTGCAACAACTGCCAGAAAGCCGGAGTGGCCTGTACCGACGGCGAAAGTGTTCGTCTCCGAGAACTGCCCAGAGCGTCGGTAGAGCCCTCATTGTCAGTCTGAGGGATGCGTCTGACTATGGTATATAGCGAGATTACAAACCTGAAAGAACGTGTCAGATGGCTTGAGGGCATCGTTCGTGAAAGATGCCCCGATGTGGATCTCAGCCAAGGCCCGCCTGTAGATCTCGACATGGATGTCGATGATGACGAAACGATCGCACCGGACTCCATGATCAACCTCAGCGGTGCACAACCCGAAGCCAATGTGGCGCAACAAAATGCTCGAGATATTCGAGCACAATCACTCGCCTCTTCGGAACCGCAACCAATCATACAGCCTATACGCCCAGAACCGCGAATGGCCGATGCTATGGCTAGCAGCGTGCTCTCTCACGAGATCGGAATGGTCTCACTTGGCTGCAGTCAAGATCCGAAGTATATCGGACCTTCAAGTGGGTACTTCTTGGCTCGCCTCATGCTAACCTCAAACCGACACGACGACCAGACGGTTTGGCCAACCAGGCCCCAAGCACCGGCCTATTCAATACCCACATCACTTGTCGAGGCGATGCATGGCCCAATGCCGCTGCCAAGTAAGGAACATGCACGACAGTTGGCAGACAACTATTTTGATGCCATCAACTGCCAGTTTCCCATCTTACACCAGCCGACGTTTATGAACCTGCTTGATCGAGCTTACGATGGCGGCATTGAAACAGATCGCGGGGGCACAAGCCCTTTCCAGGTCTTTATGGTTCTTGCTCTTGGTTCCACTGTCCTGTCTCGCAGATCGCGGGCTCGTCTTCCGGGAGAATCGTACTGTCTATCGGCGATGCAACATTTTGACCGTGTCAGCGTCGACAGCTCGATTCCGGGCTTACAGTGTCTTCTCTTGCTGACAATATTCACCATGCATAGCTCCAACATGCGTCTCAACGTTTGGTACCTCAACTACCAGTGCATCGCCGCCGTCTTGGACTTGGGATTGCAGCGTGACATCAATACCAACTCTGGCATATCCCTTCTTGAGCAGGAGATGAGAACCAGGATATTCTGGGTCGTGTTTTCGCTTGACAGGATGATTGCCACCATGATGGGACGGCCTATTGGCTTACGAGATGAAGCATGCGACCTTCGAGTAAGTGCCAAGCTTTTACAGTGAGCTCAGCAGCTACTGAAACCTTGTTAGCTGCCGCAAGATATCGACGACGCCTCCCTCCAAAACTTCGGCCAGCAACCTCACGGTGTATCACACCAAGGCCGTATGGCATTCCCGATTCATCTATTCCGACTTGCAAAGCTCAACTCGGAGTTCAAGTACGTTGCAAATAGTGTCGTCCGCAAAACGCCTCGATACGCACATCCTGCGGTGATTGACATCGATGAATGGCAACGCGGGATGATTCTGCAGCTCGATGCATGGTACGACGGCATCCCAGAGGTACCTGGTTGTGAATACATCCGTGCCATTTGCCAGGTCAGATGCCAGGGCCTTCGTATGCTTGTGTTGCGACCTAGCCCGGCCATACCGAACCCGTCTCCCGAGTCGTTACAGAAATGCTACATTGCCGCACGCGAGACTCTGATTCTTTTCAGTCAGCTCTACAAGCAGAATCTGCTTGTTCATACCTGGAGCACATGTCATTCCACAGTCCTGGGAATCATCACCATGCTGTACTGCATCAAAATGGCTCCCGAAATCGCCAGGCAGACCTCGTTGGATATCATCATGTCTGATTTTAGCGCCGGTCTAGGAGTCTTGGCTGCTACAGGGGAGCACTGGTCTGGAGCAAAACGGTGCAGGGACATTCTCGACGACATGGTTCGGGCGACTTTCCGGTGGATCAAGGATGTTACGAACCACTCATCTGCCACCGAATCCTATACTCCACGTCGGTCGTCGCGCATCGAGCCGGCACATGTTCACTCAAGAACCCCGTGTGATGACACCACCGGCCCCAACGACATGCCGGTGCCTCACCTCGGCTCGTCTGAGAGGATGGCAAATCCGATGACCGTGACCTCCATGACAGCGGGAGCTTCCTCGACATTCCTACCGCAAGATCCCTTCGAGTCATTCCTTGCAAGCACATCGTTCGGTGAACAATTGCAGCAGGGAGACACTGCGAATTTGGACAGCATAATGCAAGGTCTTTTTGACGACTTCATACCGACATACCCCATCATCAGTTGATGATGTTATATGCATCGTACACATCTAGTGGATGTGTATATTGTTGCAGTCCGACGTATATAATTCGCCGTCATTGTAGGCTCTCAGAAGGGCCAGCTGCTGTGAGGAAATCAAAGTCGGCACCTTCTTCGGCCTGCAAGACTGAGCGCAAGTACAGTCCCCGATAGCCGCGAATTCTTTTCTTTGCCACCCAAGGCGCGCCAATGCCCCCATTTTCATCCTCCTTGAGCAACGCTTCTTTCTTTTCGGTTATTCTTCTCCGGATTTTCTCATCTGACATCTCAATCTTGATGATACGCTGCTCGACGTCGCAGGTGATGATGTCACCGCCTCTGACGATGCCCAGAACCGACTCGGGGTCGGCCGCCTCGGGTGAAATATGCAGGACAATGGTGCCGCCTGCTGTGCCACTCATCCTACCATCAGATAGACGAAGCATGTCTTGCACCCCTTGCGAGGCGAGCTTCCGGGGTATAGGTATCAGGCCGGCCTCAGGCATGCCAGGATTGTCAACAGGTCCGATGTTTTGAAGAACTAGAACGCTGTCGGGGGTGACATCTAGATCCGGGTCATCGATACGGAGGGCCATATCTGCCGAACCTGCAAAAACGACCGCGGGACCCGAGTGCTTTAGAAGTCGGCGGTCCTTGGACGCACTCTGCTTGATCACGGCACCGCCGGGGGCGATGTTGCCACGGAGCACAGCCAAAGATGAGGCCGGGAACAGAGGATCGTTGAAGGGCTGTAGGCAATTGACCAAGCTATCCCGGGGAATAGGGGTGAATGGCGTGCTCTCGAGCTCCTCGCCCAGCGTCTTTCCGGTCACCGTCATGGCATCCAGATGTAACAGGGGCTTCAGCTCGTGCAGAAGCGCCAGCATACCGCCCGAGTTGTGAAAGTCGTCCATGTAATTCTGCCCGCTGGGCTTCAGATCGACGAGGAGCGGCGTCTTCCTGCCGATCTCGTCAAAGGTGTCGAGCGTGATGGTCCCGGCGACGGCGGGGTGGCGCCCGATGATGGCCATCATGTGGACGACGGCGTTGGTGGAGCCGCCGATGGCCTGGAGAACCGTAATCGCATTGAGGAACGACTCGCGAGTAAGGAGATCCTGTGGCTTGAGGTTCCGCTTGTGGAGGGCGACGGCGAGGCCCCCAGTCTGCTCAGCGATGCGTAACCTGGCGGAGGAGACGGCCGGAGCGGTGGCGCCCTTGAAAGGCATCATTCCCAGGCCGACGAGGATGCACGCCATGGTCGACGCGGTGCCCATGACGCCACAAGTGCCGCCCTGTCAAGAGTCAGCGGATGATGTGCGCCCGGGGATCAGAAGGGTAGTCATCACCGTTGGCGCAAGCTCGTCATTGATGGCAGAGATGTCCTCGATATCGATCTGACCAGCTCTGTAAGCGGCCCAGTTGTTGCGACAGTCGGTGCAAGCGCCAATTCGCACGCCCTTGTGACTCCCCGGCATCATAGGGCCGGTCACAAGATGCAAAATGGGCTTGTTCGCAGATATCCCGCCCATGAGCTGAGCTGGTGTCGTCTTGTCGCATCCTGCTCGCAGTCAACCGCCGCGCGCCTTTCACCGGAGGGCGGTCTCCACCCCCAGCCGGACTCACTCACCCCCGATAAGCACCACCGCGTCACACGGCTGCGCCTTGATCATCTCCTCCGTGTCCATGCTCATCAGATTCCGAAGGTACATGCTAGTGGGCGATGCGAAGCTCTCGTGGATGCTGATGGTCGGAAAATCAATGGCCAGGCCGCCGCTCAGCTGCACGCCGCGCTTCACGGCCTCGATGAGCTGCGGGACGTTGGCGTGACATGGGTTGAAGCTTGAGTAGGTGTTGACGATGCCGATGATGGGTCGCGATAGCGCATCCTCGCTGTATCCGAGGGCCTTGATGAAGACTTTGCGGAGGAAGAGGCTGAAGTGGTTGTCCCCATACGAGGTCAGTCCTTGCCGCAGGCCGACGCTCGAATCGATGGGTGTCGAGAGGTCATAGTCTCCCGTGACGGGGGCCTTGTCGTCTTTGGCCGGTGCTGTCGAAGACGTCTGTTCGCTCATGATGGTAGGTGTTGATCGAACGAGACGATTGTACTTGGCCCGTCGAGAATGACAATCCCTTATTACCTTATGGTTGGTCGGCAGAAGCTTGGTTACCCGCAGTGCTTCAATGTTGGTGCGGGGACTCGGCATGTCGTGATCGTCCCCGGTCGGCAATAGATCCGTTGACTTGTCCGTGCTGACGGAGAAACTCCGTCCGACGGCCACGGGGAGATGGAATAGCACCAAATCACCACCCCAGACATGGCATCGCGGTCTTTGTTTCCGGATATATCATATGTAATCTGCTTAAGAATTAAGAACTTGCTCTCCATGCTTCGAAACATTGCGCGGCAAATCATCGCTGTAGCCGATTTGCCACATCATCACTCTTTGAGACCTTTTCCGCCACAGTCTCTAGCTTTATCCGCCCCTCATCCATCTAAGCAGACCCGTTTGCCAGCCCTTTGGCCACAAACTGGCACATGTACTCGTCTTCCTCCGCAACCTCAAAATCGAACCTCGTGACGTCCTCCTTAAACGGCCAGAGGTAGGTGCTGGTGACCCTTTCGCGGCGTTTTCCAGGTTAGCTTCGTTCTTTTCGTGGCGGGCGATCTGGGAGACGCTGACGGTATGATACTACTCACCTGTGATGCTCCGCACTCGCCTGGTACTCCTCGAGCGCTCCGCGGTCCCGGTGGAAGCTCAGCAGGGCGAAGTGGTATCCCTTGCTCCTCTCTACGGGATCCGTGACGGAGGGCCCGCCGACGATCAGGCGGTGGTCTTTAACGCACGGCAGGGACTTTAGGGTCTTGAGCTCGCGGACGAACGTCTCCCTGTGCTCCGCCGAGACGTCCGGACGGAACTTGAAGAGAACTGCGCTTTGGGGTCAGTTTTCATTGTCCTGCTAACATGGGGTTTGGTGGGGGGGAAGACGATCCGGGCCCAGATCTTACCAATATGTACCACCGTCATGTCGGAAAAAGAAAAAAAAAAGCTTTCCGTTGCGGATGAGAATGTGACAGGTTAATGTGTGTTTGAGGTTTGCATCCAGCGGAATTTTGATTACATGTTGATAGAATGTCGCTTCGGGGGAGCGAAGCGGGCAAATCCCGTGAGCCACATATTACTTTGCAACAATCTCCACACGACCGTACGGGGTTTGTCCGTTTCCCCCGCCTGTGGAGGCGGATTTGCAACCATTACCCGTGCAGCGACCGGACCTGATTAACGTCTTGAGATGCAGGCAGCTCGTGGGGCCCATATCAGGATGATAGGGGGGAGGATGCAGCCAATATTGAGGGGTCGCGAGATGGCAAAGTACGAATGGAAACTACATGTACGGATATAAGGCTGTGATAAGGTATGATCTGTGCTGCTTACACAGACAGGGATTATTTAAAGGCGTCGACTTCTATCGAGGACCTGGCTCGAAGCTTTCTAGAAAGCGTGACGACCTTCAGAAGGAGCACCAACGTGCGTGATATCTCCCCGAGCCGACAGAAGCATGGGTCAATCTGACGATAAAACCACACCATATACGCAGACCCAGAATCATCCCGTTTTGTTCATCGGCCACAGCCTTGGTAGACTGTTAATCAAAGAGGTAGGTCCTGATCCCAGCAACATGATGGAGAATCTGGATTGGTGACCTCTACACTAGGCACTTGTCCACGCTTACAGAAGCCCCGTCACAAAACCCATCCATGAGCTTCTGTACAAGAACTGCTGCGGGATACTATTCCTTGGTGTCCCTCATCTCGGGCTCCGGAACGCGGGACTCAGGACGGTGGTGGAGGGTCAGCCCAACCAGGCCCTGGTCGACGGATGTGACTGATGTCTGATATTGTCATGAACCATGATAGTAAGGAAACAGAAAAGCGGATAGGCTCTCACTTGATTGTCGTCGAGCGTGTTCTGGGCATGCTGGCGGTAGCAAAAGCCGTGCATGGAGGGCTAAAGGTCCCAATTAAGATGCTCATGCTTCAGTCGCAAGTATTCCCTCTAATCTCTTGAGGCATTGATAACCACATCTAGTCGAGTTCGACAAGTCCATTTCGGCGTTTACAGGAAGTGCGCTCAGACACGCTTCATGAAAGATGAATGCTGAATGCAGTACACGGGGAACACTATATTAGCCGTTATCAGCCCCACTCATAGGATGTCTATTGTTGTCTGGGCATCCCAGCATACCGGGGCCGAGATAAGCTATCCCGCCGTCACCCAAAGTCATACCCCGGGTCTTGGTGTCAACGACATCATTTTCCCCGCATTCTCTGCTCGTCGCTGCCGGGCACTGCGTCTTGGTATTCATCATCCTTTGGTAGGACCTCATCTCTACAACGTCTAATTCGACCATGACTGCCAAGCGTCTCGCAGATAGGTCTTGTCAGACCCCCAATTCCGAGGGCGAATGGGTTCATCTCAGTGCCAGCGGGCAGCATGATGCTACTACTCCCGCTGCCGTCGAGTCTATGCCGGAACGCATCGTACGGATCACTGCAGATGAAAGGGATCTCACAAATTTCTACAATATCAAATTCTCTTCTACCAGGTCTCAGCGCCTGGAAAGGTTTTACAATCAGGAGCTCGGAAGCCTGTTCAAGGCGCCGTTCGATACCTATAACCAAGAAGACAAGGTCGATTTCTTACTTCTTCGAAACTACCTGAGAAGGAAAATCCGTGTCTTGCTCCTGGACCGCCAGCGAGACGAGCAAGTGAAGCCCATACTCCCTTTTGCTCAGGCTCTGGTCGACATCTGCGAGGCTCGCCAAAACCTGGTCCCCGTCGACAGCAAGGAGACGGCCATGATCTTGAACGAGACGGTCAAGAAAATAGCGACGACGATAAAGGCGATCCAATCCAATGAGATAAAAGCTAGCGACTCGGCTCTTTCCCGAGCCATGGGCACCATTGACCAGATCCGAGGTCACGTTGAGGAGTTTTACGGCTTCTACGCCCCGTATGACCCTTTGTTTCCCTGGTGGTGCTCAGTGCCCAAGCAGCAACTTGACGAGGCCCTCATTCAAATTAGGGCCGCGATCGACACCCGGCTCATCCAAAAGAACGGTTCCGGGTCCATCCGCGCTGCAGTGGAACCAATCGGAAGGGACGGCCTTCTCAACGAGCTGGAGGCGGAGATGATTCCTTATACGCCGGAGGAGCTCCTCAAGCTGGCCCAGGAGCAGTACGATTGGTGCGAAAAGGAGATGAAAAAGGCTTCACGCAGCCTCTCGAGTGGCAAAGAAGGCTCCGTTCGACTCGTCACAGATGGAAGCGGGGGTAAACCAGGGTGAGTGAAGCCGGGTTCATGCCTGAGCAAGGAATGACACCCCTCTAGTTTTGAAGCTGCCGGTACCGATTTTGGCGACGATTGGAAGGCCGCCATGGAGTACGTCAAGAACAGCTACGTCGAGCCCGGACAACAGCCGCAGATGGTCCGTCAGCTAGCACTTGAGGGCATCACTTTCGTCAAGAAGCATGACCTGGTCACAGTCCCCGAGGTGGCCGAGACCTGGCGCATGTTCATGATATCGGCAGAGCAGCAGAAGGAGTCGCCGTTCTTTCTCGGCGGCCCGTCTTTCTGGGTTTCGTATCCGACCCCCGCCATGGACCACGATCTGAAGATGATGGTGATGCGCGGCAACAACCCCCACTTCTCTCGTGCCACGGCCTTCCACGAGCTCATCCCCGGCCATCGGCTGCAGCTCTTCATGGGCGAGCGCCACCACCCATACCGCGAGCTCTTCTCCACGCCCTTCTTCGTCGAAGGCTGGGCCATGTACTGGGAGTACGTCTTTTGGAACAGGGGCGACTTCTTCGTCAGCCCCGAGGACAAGATCGGCACGCTGTTCTGGCGCATGCACCGCTGCGCGCGGATCACCTTCTCCCTCAAGTACCACCTGGGGGAAATGACTCCCCAGGAATGCGTCGACATGCTGGTCGACTGGGTCGGACACGAGAGGTCCAACGCCGAGGGCGAGGTCACCAGATCGTTCGGCGGCGACTACTCCCCGCTGTACCAGGCCGGGTACATGCTGGGCGCATTGCAGATGCAGGGCCTGCGCGACGAGGTTTTGACAAAGGGTCTCATGGGCGAGAAGGAGCTCCACGACAGGATTCTGAAGGCAAACACGATGCCCATCGAGCTGCTCCGTGCGCTGCTCCGTGCGCTGCTCCTGAACCAAAGTCTTAGTCCGGAGCAAATCTCCAAGTGGAGATTCTACGACTGATGGCCACCACAACCGCAACATCGCAACAATCTACAGCGCCCATCATCGGTCGAATAACACTTACCACGTAAGACTTGTACCCAAAAGGTGAGAAGGTAAAAAAGTGGCCTTTTTATTGATTATTGCGTCACTTGAACCCGCACATGTCGCTATACATAGCCTATGTGTTCGCTATAAATAAATCATCAATCATTACCTACCTAGTCCTCGACACGCCACACGTTGAATGCGGTAATCGTATCAGATAGCCTACCCAATGCCCAATTAACGATGAAATACATATCGGTTCTACCCGCGGGTAACAAGACTGTGTGGATTATTAATCCTGCTTACAGCGGGAATCCCGATTGCGACAGTGGTCTCACCTGACAGGGTAGTTATCCTGGAACGAGAAAAGGGGCGTTCTGAGGCTGATTTACCAAAAGCTTGGTTACTGGTGCATTGCACTATGGAGATTCCTTTGTTGCTAGTCGGTTTCGATCTCATGATAAGGCACCTGTGGCTGACAATCCCATCCCGAGATAATGGTTCCTGTGTCAGATTTTATAGGCTCATCCGAAGCACATTGACAAAGAACAAGGGTCGAAACGATTCTTGTATATATATATATATATATATATATATATATATATATATATATATATATATATATATATATATATATATATATATATATAGATATATCTCCCAGTGTCCGCCCTAGCAAGCTTTTCCATCTTGGCGAAGGGGGCAAACTCACTCCCTTCTCACAACCTCTTTACGGCTTTCGCCATGGCCGAAGCAAGCAAAAGCCAAATGGATCACTTCCAGGCCATCCCTTGGGTCGCCGAAGAGCTCTCAGAGCCATGCCTCGTCATACAAGAGCCCGCCAGCCGCATCTTCGATCCAGACTTTCGCGCATTCGAGTTTTGGAGCTCTACACTGCACAGCGCCACGACGGTCCCCTTCTTTGTTGGCGCCTTCCACTTACCGCACGAGTCGGATAATGAGACGCGAGCCCCGAACGCGGAAGACGCAGACGTCGGAACGACCGGCCCGCGATACGTCACAAAAGCCCGGTTCTTTCTGACGCTGGGCCGCGGAGTGAGCACCATCAACAAGGACCTGTGCCACGGCGGAGTGGTCGCAGCCATCTTCGACGAGTGTGCTGGGGCCATCTGCTGGATCAACAAGGCGCATGGGTTCTTGGAGTTTCTACCTCAAGTGACCCAGAGCCTCAACATAAGATATCTGAAACCGGTCCCGACCATGGCCACGATAGCCGTCACGGCCTTGCTGGAAGAGGTAGACGGTCGGAGGCTTGTTGTCGACCTGACGTTGGCGGACGAGGCGGGTACCACGCTTGCAAAAGCAGAGGCTGTATTCATATCGATCAAGAGCCGCAAGAGAGGGAGGATCGAAAAGCTTTAGTTCGTGGATGACGGTGATTCAAAACAATAACATTTTTTCTTTGTCACGCGCAAAACTCGTGTGTTGGCTGGGATGGTTATCTCTCCATACGAGGCCTAATATTGCTTGCACACAAAAGGATTGCCACTCAGACCCGGACGATCGCTCATCCATCGGTCCAGAACAATATCACCTACTGGTAAACCAATATTCCGCTCGGCTCCCTGGTCGCTGAGGGACATAGCACGACCTCGTAACTGGCATCTTTGGTTGACATAGAGCCAGTCTAACCACCGTTCCCGACACTTAGCCTAACGACATTGCGCTTATGATTCAGGCTGGTTAGACAGTCCGCTTACTTGATCAGTGTTACGGCTGCCGATCTTGGCGTGGTAGTCTCGTAACACACGGCATCCGAGCCCGGCCCTCCTACTCCGTCTCATCCAGCAAATGCCACTAAAACAAAAAAGAAGGCATGGGAGAGAAAGAAAAGGGGGGGGTGGGGTGGGGGAGGAAACGAGCCGGAAGAGAAAATAGCACAACCCATTGAAGAAACACAAGCCTTTCATAGTGTCGTTACCGGCGGAATTCCTTCCAGGGATGGCGCCTTTTACGAGCTTTTAGGCTACGTATCAAAGTGAGGGTTCACCTTGGCCCCGTTGGAACTCCTTGTAGTGATATGGCAGGGCATGAGTCGACGATGGAAAAGGGCGATGATCCGGCTTCCGGCACCGTGCTGAGACAAGAAAAACAAAAAAGCTGTTGGGTCGAGCGCCGTAGGATTGCCTCGTCCGACGCCAGGACTGCTTCCAAGATGAGGTGGCGCTCGACTGCCGTCTCAGACCCGATTAGCGTCATCGGGAGGCGTCATTCAACGGGAGGTTCAAGACCCGTCATGCAAAGGCCATCGTTGGACAGTTGCTTTATATTCGAGATTCCTTTCTGTTTCTTTTCTCTCACGTTACTGGATCTCAAGCATCTCAGCCGACTTTCATTACCGGGTCAACACATTCGTTTCTTCATCACTCTCATTATCTCCATCTGCAAAACACACATATAATTCCTTTGACATATTCAACTTGCCAAGAAAAAATCACAGACACATAATCAACTCGGACACCAACAAGAAAACCATCACAATGTCCTCCAGACTCATCGCTTCCGTCGTCGTCCTCGCGACCGCCGTCCTGGCCAAGACGGACCTCGCCGGCTGCGTCTCCTCCGACACGGTCTACACGCCCACCCAAGGCGGCACTCCCTACGCCACCGTCGTCTGGTACGTCCCCGGCACCGGCGAGATCTGTGCCGCCCTCGACTGCGGTGGCGGCCGTGCCCCCCCCAAGACCGACGTCCCCGGCTGCGACGCCTACAAGGGCACCGCGACGTACTCGCCTTCGTTCCTCCACCTGGCGACCGGCGACGCTGCTGCCGCCCATACCACCATGCCGTCCGTCACCATGACGGGCCCCGGCTACGGCGTCCCGACCGCCCACGACAGTGCCGCCGCGATCGTGTCCAAGCCGACCAAGTCCGAAGAGGCCGAGACTGAGAGTGCCTGCACCGAGGATTTGACTTCGGCTGCGGCAGCCGTCACCCACGTCGTCTCTCCCCCGCCCGCTGGGGGGTCGAACGCGACGGCGACTTACCGGATGACGACCGCCAAGTCGGATGACATGCGCCCGACTCCGGCCGGAGGCAACGGAACCACCCCGGCCACAATCACAGCCAGGCCCGGCTCTGCCGCTGCCGCTCCCATCGGGGCATCGCGCGAGCTTTTCGGTCTGGTCGCTGTCATGGCCATCGCAGCTGCTATGTTGTAGATGTTCTTATCCTGTATTATTGGGTTAATGGACTAGGTGAGAAGGCCGTGGCCTATTATCCATAGATAGTCTCTTAAATAATGCATCATCAATCCACTGCAATCTGTTCCCTCTCGCTCAAACCGTCCCGCCCTGGTAAATGTCCGGAACCCTCTCCAGCAGCTTCCCTATTTCCTGATCGGCATTCGAAGACTCCCACCCGCCCTGGAGGCCGTTGCTCCGCCCCCCCTGCACCCGGAACCCGTAGACGTTGGTCCACGACCACCCCTCGATCTTGTCCGTCCGGGGCACGATCTCGAACGTGACCCAGCACAGGGCGCTCTGGTCGGAGACGACGTCGACGCGTCCGCCGCGGTACCGGATGTCCGTGCCGAGGCCGCTCTGGTTCAGCGCCCTGAGCTGGTACAGCACGCCGGCCGCGGCGGCCTCGTGGTCCGGGAGGCTGGAGATGCCGCCGAGGGCGAAGCTCGTGAAGTTGGTCAGGTAGAAGGACGCCAGCGACTCGGCGACGCCCTCCAGCGGCGCGGACGCGTTCCTGCCCTGCTCCGTGGCGAGGCCGTAGGCCGCCATCGCCGCTTGCGCGGCCTGCGTGATGTTCACCATCGGGGATTTGAAGAAAAGCAAGACTTGGGCGGCGTGGGAAGGTTTGAGGGGGGTGGTGGCGGCGGGCTATCCCATGATAACAGTGCCCCTTTTGGTACCTTTATAGCATTACGGTTTATGCGTCAGCACTAGCTAATACTGGGGTTGCCGATCCGCTCTCAATGTTACGTTGTTTAATCTCCCCATGGCACGAACTAAACCATTTCCAAGCTTTGAGTTCTTGTAGGGACCAGGGTTGTCTCGGCTTCCAAGCTTCGGGACGAATGTTATGTTGTCAAAGGGGGCGTGCGCCCGGCATGAGCTACTATCGATTGATTGATCAATTGTTGCTCTATTGGAAGTCGAAGCACCCAGGCGATACGGCTTGCCGGATCCGTAGACGATTTCATACCGACATCCCGTCGAAGTATTCATCGTCAAGATGCCAGACGCTGGTACAGGTACGTTCGTAGCCCGAGCTGACAAGTTCGACTTGGATTTCGGACAGATCCCACGATTATTGGTGGTGTAACCGAGATGCGACGTTTGCAAGAGATTTTATTTGGCAGCCTATTGTAAACCGACCTGCTTTTTGAAATCTGTCAACCACTCGCCAACATCAGCCGGAGTCTGGTTCCACGGATCGTCACTGAAACGAATTTCGGTTAGCAGAGAGAGATGGTCAGCCACTCTTCCCCAGGGGCCAGTAGTGGTCTCATCGAGGGGCAGCTTCACTCACTCGTCATAGAGTATCCAGCGAGCTTGGTACCGTATCTCCTCGTCCGTCGGCACGTGGCTGTTTGGGTTATTGGGCGACATGGTGCTCGCCACGAACCGCGAGAGCTCCCGCGCCAGACGGGCGTATCGGTTTGGGTCGTTGAGGAAAAACGGGATGCCCCTGCCCCTTGGCCGCTCGCTCCATCGCAACGAGGAACCCGACCCGACAAAGATCGTTTTGCTCGTCTCCAGCCGTGAATACAAGTCTTGCGGAACCGTCGAGGGGCCGTTGGGACAGTGACCACCAGGCATTTCCGGACCGGCAGGTTTTGGATATATCGCTGGCGCCAGGATGCTCGCCGTCTCGACTTCGCCGGCCGTCCTTTGACCCCTTTCGTTTTCGCCGACGGGATCCGCCAGTTTCTCGGATTCCCCGGTCAACTGGCCCAGCGCTGCAAGTTCATCGTAAAACTCGTGGAGCTGTTCGCTCGTGAGTGCTGCCAGTGTGTCTTGGCCAGGATCGAGATTCATGTACGGACTCTCGACCAAATGCGCTGCCCTCTGGCGCAGAGGAGCAATCCAGTCGGTCGACTCCCAGATCAGTCGAACCAGAAAGCCTGCGAACCTCCTCGATGGGTTCGTGGAAGAGGATTCGACGCGATACAGCGTAGAGCAGGCCTCCTGTTTGACGTCGACATCCGAAAGATCCAGGCCTAGGCTGACGTGCTCCCCGATGTGTCTGCAAAGCTGAGACTCGAGCTCGCACTCCTCAAAGATATCCGCCTTGCCTTTGATCTGGAGCGCGCTCATGCGCAGCTTCGCCAACTGGTTCATCGGCCTCAGGCGGGCTTTTGCGGCTATCTCGGTCGAGCTCACGAAGAGGTCTCGGAGCCAAGAGGGCGCCGTGTTGACGAGATCGGGCGAGAAGAACTGCGAGCCAAAGATGATGCTGCAGCCTTCGTACACTAGATCGTCGTCCGAGGGCAGAGTCTCGTTCGCTTCGAAGAAGTTGCGGACAAAGTACTCCAGCTCCAGCTTGAGCAGCTCGTAAGCGCTGGGAGATGTATCGGCCGGCCCAACGCCCGCACAAAAGGGCACCGGGGCACACTGCTCCCACTGAATGAGGTCTATGGCTGCACGTCAGCAAGTTGAGTATTTGTTTTGGAGAAAAAAAGCTTTGGATACCTACACGGCGGTACTGCGTTGTCCAGCTTCGCAAGCACAGACGGGTCGAACCCCCAATCCCCCTTCCAGTCGCGCATTTGGCTGCCGTCATCACGATAGTGGCGTGCTATGTGGTCCCCGCGAGAGGACCAGGACTCGAGCGTGAGGTTACAGAACCCACACCTTGAGCGGATATCGTCCGTCGTGATCTTCCACCCTTCGGCCCATTTCGGCATCTGCTTCGTTCTGTGAACGAGTTTCAGATGCTGTCGCAGATGATCTTTCCGATAAAAAGTCCGTTCCTCGGCTGGTCTATCTGAACAGGCTGTTTGGTTATGACCGTCAAGGTGGTGTTGGTCTGGGTTCACCTCCTCGCAGTAGACACATATGACGCCTCTGTCAGGGTCGATCTCAGTAGGACCTCGTGGCGAGCAGACCCACTCGTCGAGGGACAGGTGGAGGGTCTTTTCATGCCGCTGCCAGTCGTATTTCGTCTTGAACGTTTCTGCGCAGAAAGTGCAATGATACGGGTTGCGAGTCTTCATCAGGCTTATTGTCGGCTGGGCCCGTTGAACGTTGGCGGCCGTGCGTCTCCTCCGTCGATTCGAGTCCTTTCTGATCCCATGCAGAGGATTGGGCGACGCGTTCGAGCCGTAGGAGTACGCGGAACCGTTGGACCTCGAGCCTCTGCTCGAGTGGGAGGTCCCGAGGCTGCTGTCCGACGAGATATTCCCGGACGACCTGGCGGACGACCGCGATCGGCTTGAACGACCCAGACGTCTCGTAGATGCGGCGACGGCACGGGAAATATCCGGCACGGACGCGGCTTCGTTCTCTGGCGGCGAGTTTTCCCATCTCTGCAGCGGGTTCATCTGCTCGAAAGGCATAGGCGTGGGTCGCCGCGCGGGGATATCAACAGGTCCGGAAGCTGGCCCGGCCCCCTTGGAGCGAAACCCTCTGCGACGACGAGTATTGGCGAACCAGTTCGTGAGCTGCCGCTGGCTCAAGCCTGTCTGTTTCTCTAGCTTTCCTAATTCCTCTGGTGTTGGATAGGGATGAGGCTCGTGGTTGTCAAACCATGCTTTTAGGATTCTGATAGTAGCAGAGGTGAAGCGGCTATTGACCTTAGATGGCATACCCACGGTAGGGGTTTTCATGTCGTTTGAGGCCGGGGGATATATATTACTATCCTCGAAGTTGTCAGACAGTGGTGCGCCCCCCGAGATACTTGATGACGGTGATTCGGTACATTCGTTTGATTTCCGGGCTTCGTCACACTTAGAATAAGTTTGAGGATGGCCAGAGAAAGTGTCATGGTCGATGTCGTCTGGAGGAAACACGCAGAATTGGCTGAAGTCAAAACCCGCCTCATTTGAAGGATCTGGCGTGAATTGCGCTTCGGTAGAGTCCGCCATCGTTTCTGATCGCAAAGCCGGGTTTCTAGAGTCTAATCCTGTTGACACGAGCAGCAAGACTCCCAAGGGGGGGGGGGCCGAACAGTTGACGATAGAGAGGACATGCGTATGTCCAGTGAAGTTGAAGGGAGGATTACACGTCAGCCTGTTTGATGAGAGGAGAGTGGGGCTACCCAGGGACATGTCAATTTAGGGCGGAAGTCTGACATGCTGCTGCATGTTCCTTTAGCCGTAAGCTGGTACACTCCCGCCTTGAAGGGGCTATAGTCGTCCGGTTGCGCCATTCAGAGGATGATCTCATGCTGTTTACAGAGACATTGATGACAGGTTTGTGTTATTTGGCAAAACAACTCGTCTTTGCACATTCAACCATGGAATTTCGATAAGATGTTGACGGTTATGATGGCCTCCGACCACCTACAGATGACATATTCATATATCGAACCTCATCTTTCTCCCCTGATACCGTGGTTGCCAGTGATGATGGATGGAGTCGCACGAAAACGCGGGAGATGAGACTCTGGAAGGTAAAGTATTGATTCAAGACGGACAAGCTCATCCTGCTCAGCGAACCACGAAAGAAATTCCAGCAGAGGGGCGCTCAAGATTGATACACGCACAAAGACTGCGGATGTCGGACAGAACACACTCCTGTCTTGACGCCAATATTTCATGCTCGAGCTGGGAAAATAGCCGGGGTTCCCCTCCCAATAAGATGAGGCCGGCAGTTGCCAGATAGTCGTACTATTTCAGAAGTGTGCATGTTTGACGGCAATATACCCATTGACGATGCTTCAATACCATCCTTCGCGAGTCGCAAAGACCCAGTACAGCCTTCAAGTCCGAATCGCTCTCAAATCAGCTTCTGTCTGATTGCCAAAAACCTCGAAGTCATGCCTCCAGATGTCCCAATGGTCGCTCTTGGCAGGGTCTCCGAACGGGGATAGAGCAGCGATACGCATTCTGAAATCGATCAGTCAAGAGGTCGGGAAACGATGACCCGATCGGCTTTTGGGGATGCAGCTTACGAATAATTCCCAGGTTGAATCTTTTGCCCATCGGCGAAGCGCCCCAGCCACCACGCCTGATACGGAGGGTAGTTGTAGTCGTCACGGGCCAACTCGGTCAACGGACCCCTGACGAGGTCGAGCTCGTCATGGAAGGCCGGATCAAAGTACACCGATCGTTTTACGTTATCCTCATCTGAAGTCAGCTCGGGAAAGCAAATCGGCCAATGTAAGCCAATGTAGGTATTCTCAAGGAAAACATATCAAGCATACCCAGGTAGCCGCCATGCCGACGAAACCACCCTTGCCGGGAACGGGCGGGTACGCCCCCCAGCTTTCCTCCTCCCAACCGGGCTCGAAAACGTCCCAGCGCAAGATTTGAGCGCCGTAACGGAGCCGAACTTGAAGCCTCGGGAAGTCTTGCTCGTAGTACGAGAGGTTGAACGTGAAGCTGCTGGCCTGTTAGGAAACGCCCCCCCTCCCCGAAACCGACCTACGAAGAGAAGACCACTCACTTGGATTTGTACATGATGGGCATCGAGTCTCGCCCCGAGTACACGCTGGGCGTGCCTTCGACAAACATTTTCCTAAAGTTCTGGCGAACGTCGGACGCCACGCCCATATAAGGCACCGCCAGCTCCTCCCCGTTCGACCCGTGGACGAGGATCTTGCCGCTGTAGAGGGGCATCGCTGAGGCGTTGAGGCCCTTGGGGGGCGCAAAGGTAAACCTACAGGCGGAAATTAGTTCAGAAGAAAACCGCAGTGCTGGGTAAAGAGGTGTAGCTGACTGGGCCACCCTGGTCTCGCCGGGGTCGACTGTGAATTCACCCTCGGGGAAGGTCACGTTTGGGACTGGCGCCACGCCCATCGGGGCAAACTCCATGTACTCGGGACCCATCTTGATGGACGCCGCCGCGGTGTTGTCCAGGACCTCGTATCCGCCAGCGGGTTGGACGCAGAACCTGTAAGTGACGGGGCCTGTGCAGTTGTTTGTGATGTTGACGGAGTGGGTGGGCACAAAGTTGACCGTGTCGTTGAGCGCGAACTTGGCCAAGGACAGCTCCGAGCGGTAGTTCAGGACCTTTGTGGCGTTCACCAGCCCGTTCCCGAGCTGGAAGACGGGGGCCCAGGCGCCGTAGTCCGTCATGTTGTTGCCGTCGTTCCAGCGGGCCGAGTCGCAGCTCGACAGGATGCGGGCCGAGAGCTTCTTGCCGAACTCGGGGCCGTGCGCCGCCCGGCCGCCGTATTTGCTGATGTAAAGGGCAGCGATGCCGGCCACGTACGGCGTCGCCATCGAAGTCCCCGACATGAGGCCGTATTTCCTGCCCGGCAGCGTGGAGAAGATGTTGGACCCCGGCGCGGCGACGTCCGGCTTGATCTGGAGGTCGTACAGCCCGCCCATCGAGGTGAACTTTGAACCGACAACGGCGGGGTTCTTGAGGTTCACCAAGGACGTGTGCGACTCGTCAAAGAACCTGGCCGTGACGTTGGCCCCCGCCTCCAAGGCGGCGAGGATCTGCACGCCCGCGTCCCGGTCCGCAATGCCCTCGACCCTGGAGGTGCTGTAGTCCCCTTCCAGGGGGTACAGGTTGTCATCGTTGAAGAGCAGCACATATTCCGCTCCGGCGGAATGGAGCGCGTATCTCTTCGTGGCGCCGTTGCATCCCCCCCGGGGGGCGAGGACCAGAGCCCCGGACAGGTTTCGCGACTGCGGCCCCAGAAAGCGGCAGCCGACGGTGACGTTATAGGGGTCGAACGATAGCGCGGTGACGGGCAGGCCCGAAGAGTTCGTATTGACGGGGAAAGGGTGGGCGAGGCTCCCGTGGAAGAACCCGAACCTCGTCGTGCGGACGTCGCCGTTCTCGTACCTGAACGTCACGTCGAAAGGCATTCCGGGAACGGACTCGGGCTCCGACGAGGCCACCGCGAGCACGTTCCTCCCGGACTGGCCGTTGTCGGCGAGAAATGCGCCGCCGGCGCCGTCGTTGCCGGCGGAGATGGTAACCACGAGACCCCTGTCCACCAAACGTGAAGCTATCTCCGCCCAAGCATTGTTGGAGAAGCCCCCCCGGCCTCCGACTGATGAGGTGATGATGTCGGCCTGGAACACAGTTAGAAGACGGGACTCCTCGTCTCATCCAACGCTCCTGTGTTTGGACGTACACCGTCGTCGTAGGCCATCAGGAACGCCTCAATCAGAGTTTCTTCATCCGTACCGCCGCTCTGGAGCCAAAACAATGTCAGCACTGGTGGATTGTCTGGAAAAGGCGGCTTACGTTGCCGGCACCAAACACCTTGTAGGATAGGATGCTTGCTTCAGGTGCGACTCCTTGCCAGCTGGGACATGGATCAGCTGGGAGAACTGCAACAAAAGGGCACCAAATAGAAGCGGGGTGGTAGGTCAAGGAGCTACCTGTCTGATTTCCCGGCGACGATGCCCGAGACGTGTGTACCGTGGCCGACTTCGCTTTCTTCGTATGGATCCTTGTCTGGTCTCTTTTCGTACCCCTCAACAGGCCACGCTATAGTATGGATCAGCCACATCCCTTTGGCATCCGAATCTGAGCTCTTACCTGAACCCCCTACAAGGTCGTAGCCGCCGATAACTTTGAAGCCTTCGCCGAATCCTCCGCCCAGCTGGGCGGGGTATCAGAGAAGGACTGCTCTGACCACGGAAACGATGACTTACAGCTGGATGTTCATAGTCTACGCCAGAGTCAACAATGGCGACCTTGACGCCCTTCCCCAAGATGCCCTGCTCGTGGGCAAGGGCAACACCAGTGACGCCGTGGATGGTGTAATCCGCCGCGGATACGTCTCCGCTGTACGTGCGACCCTTGTTGGCAAGGGCCATCTGGACTGGCCTCGACGGCCACACGTTGCGTGCACCATAGAGGAGCTGAAGCTCTTCCAGTGTCTTGCCCGTGGCTTCGATGCTGACTCCGGTGAAGACGTCGCTGTGGAATGTCTTGTGCACCCTGGCCCCCGAAAGACCGGGGGAACTAGAGCTGAGCCGGCTCAGATCTGAGCCCTGTGCCGTCCCCGTCGTCAGCGATCGTCTCCGGCGTTTCTGCCACTGGTATACGTACCTTCGGGAGCTCCAAGATGAATCGTCTGGGCCCGGACTGCGGTGTCTCCTCTGAACGTGCCGCTGCGTGCTGGAGTCTAGCTAGGCTCGCACCCGTCAAGAAGAGTATTGGGATTGCGTTTCTCAGCAGCATGATCGCCTATTCCAGTGCAGTGCTTCTTCGATGATGGAAGGGGTAGAGAGTAGGAAGATGGGTTGGAATCTGGGGACTTTTCTATCTCCATATGGAGCGCCAGAAGAAGCCTGGATCCTTACTCAACGAATGGTTTCCGTACCTACATGCTCATGCGCTATGCCGACCATGAGGGGAGCCTGCATCTCCGGCGCCGCTCAAGGCCCATGACAACACAAACAAAAAAGAAGGCCCGTACATCAGCGGGCGGCCCGTAGACGGAACTCCAAGCGTTCGGATATCAGCAGACTTGGTTTTGGGATTTGCACAACCGGGGATGCGCTAGCCCAAAAGAAAGTCCAGATCGATCCGAGGACAAGCAAACAATTCGCTTCTCCTATGTACCTATGCTTCAAACTTTCAGCTCGAAATTGCTAGTTGCATGGCGAGGGAGTAGAGTATGATGTCTCACCCGCCTCAACAAGATGTTGACGAGCAAGTCCGGGTGACGCTGCAACCTGGAACTGATGTCCTACTCTCATGTTACACTGTAATATCATAGCAGCGGGAAGCCGTGGGCTATCCACATGCCACACCTATGATCATGGCACCAGCGCAAAACATGCGCCAATGATGCCTGTCAAAAGCACCAGCCTTTCCCATAGACCCTGAGATGTTCCGAAACGGACCGAAGTTGCCAAAAAACGGGTAGGAGCCGCCCTGCAAACAGATATCAGGGAACCAGCAGACGGCAGTCAGGGAATCCCGCGTTTATAGAACAAGCACGAGAATCAGCCGGGGTGGAGGGGGTGGGATCATAGATCTCACAAGAAGCATGCGAGATTGGGTTACACTTGGTTAATCGAGCGCTCCATGCATCTGTGACATGAGGACTTGTGAAACCCCCAATCATTCGTTGATGCCTCATCGAAGAACATGGCAACGGGTCGAGACGTGAGGATATGGGGTGGACCTGCCCGTCCGTTCTCGCTGTTCCACACCGGGACGCTGCTGTCCAAACCCCCCTCGGTTCATTGCAAATCTCCGGTGCCCTTTACGGAACACGCGAGGCCTCGTGGGATCTCGTGTCGAACCACGAGAGGGTGCCGGAGCAAACAGGGTACAGTATAGCCGATGTGCGTGGGTATGGGAGCCACTTGGTGCCTAGGATAGATTAAGACCTAGTGACACAAGAACACAAACACGATTTTTTATTTCTTAGAGAGCAAGCCTTTAAGCTTTCCCACGAGTCTGCCTATTTTGGCTTTGAGCACCGGACTGGGGCCCTCATCGGCGCCGACCAGTCTACGGACTAGAATATTGTACATGCCGCCAAAGGCGAGAGCAATCGCTGTTGACGTAAAAATGATGACGTTGTATGGCATGCTGAAGTCCGGTGTTGGAAGATTCAGCAGCAGAGTGGTGGTCCGAGTACTTTGCGTACGCGGGCTCAATGTGGTAATGACTGCCGCAGCAATGTCGAAGCCACGGTTGGCGTCAGGGGGATATTCGGTGTAGCGAAGAATCGACTTTTCAAAGTCGTAGGTGAGGAATACGGTTGAGGCAGGAGGGATACGCATGCGTAGCTCGAGTTGCGTGCCCCTGGCACGGTCGACAGCGGGACGGTAGTAAATGTCCTCGATGATGGATGGCTGCGAGCCAGACGATCCCTCGATACGGGCGTTGAGGGTGTGCAGATACACCCTCATGAACCAGGGCAGCGACTCCATGTAGATGAACTCGACCTCGGTGTCCTTGCTCGGGTTCGTCAGGATGGCCTGCATACCGCCATGCTCCTGACCGTGCCCGGTAAAACTGCGCTCGGCATAAATGAGGGGCGTAGAGGGCTCGACGAGCTCCGTTGTAGGATCCCGACCTTCCTTGTTCTCAAGGGGAAGGACGATTTCGAGTTCTGCCCCTGATCCGATCTTGAAGCATCTTGATGCGCCATTCGGGTTGAGAATCTCTGTAGCCCCGACAGAAGTGTAGACACCTCTCGAATGAGGCACCTCAATACATACAGGGGGCACGTCCTCGTCCGTCAGAGGACATGTTCCCTTGACAGGCTTGCCGAACACCTGAGAGAGAGACCAGTCTTGGCCGGTGGTGAGGCCAAGCGGGTAGCAAGTGTCATCAGAGTGGTAGGGCTTCGAGGTGTCGCACTTCAGCTCATGCCCTGGCGGTGGGCGGGGAATTGGGTTGTCTCTCGGACGCTTGGACCGGTCAATGTCCAGAACCATGTCGATAGTCTGTTCGATTTGCAGACTACACTCCTGGCCTTCTGGGCACACGGGCTTGATGTCAATGGCCATGCTCTGGAAGGAGGAATCGAAGAGCTTGTGACCATCGAGGAGGCTCGAGATGCCAGCTTTTCCCTTGCATGGGAGCAGCTTAAGAAAAGGGGTCAGATTCTCTGTACAGACCACCTCTTTCGGAAGGACGCCATGTAGAAGCTGCATGTTCGGGATGGAAGCCTCGGAATGGTGGCCCTCTGGTTGGAAAGACATGACGGGTCGGGTGGTTCGGGTGCCGTCGACGAAGTTGAGCGATGCGCAGAAGAGGCCCGAGAGAGCATTGGTGAGGGTCAGCCACTTTTGATCAGCCCTGCATGTTTGTCAGTCGCAGTTGCGCGGCAAGGGAAGGAAAGGCCATGCTCTTCGTCCGTCTCAGCTTCTAGCCATGCCCACAGTTCCACGCCCGTTCCGCCCTCGCGCTGACCATCCCATGGCCGGCTACCCCAGCTTTCAGCGTCCCATCGTCCCAGGCTAAACCTCAGGTGCAATTCTCGCGTGCCGGCATACTGAAGAATCTGACCGAGAGACCGAGGGAAGTATCGGAAGTTTTGCGACTCGAAGTCGGATAGCGACGTGTTGGACCGGAAGTTGAAGCTCGCAAGCAATGCGGAAAGGGGCAGCGGACGGAGGTTGAGCTGCTCGTGGTAATCCGCAGCCAGGCCGAATGTAGCCAGGCAGGAAAAGAAAACGACGGCCAGGAACTGGCGCATCTTGAGAAGAGGGATCGCAGCGCAAAAGATGAGCGAAAGTGACGTCTGCTGCTTTCCCTACATAGCTAGCAGCGCATGAATGGGGGGACCCTGGGAGTGAGTGGCAGTCGTCGCGAAGGTGGTCGCTTGGAGGGACGCAGGAGGCGGTGGGTCCCGGCAGAATGATCCTTACGTAACCAGGGATTGATTTGGTTGCACCCTTTGCAGCTCTCCACATTCCGCTTGGTCTGCGGCTCCATCCCGCGCTACACGCTTCCTTCCCCAACCTGAGCTTTGGAGACAGACTGAGAGATTCTTTACGCCCAAACTAAAACACCCAAACCGCGCTCCCCCACAACGAGTTTTATTCGCCATATACAGCACAGCACGACGACAAAGACGAACAACACATCCCGTCACACGTCATGGCTGCAGAACAGAGAAAGCTGCTGGAGCAGCTGATGGGTGGCTCAGCCAGCACCCGCGCCGCCTCGCTTTCCATGACCGACCCCAAAGTTTGCAGATCCTTCCTCGTCGGCACATGTCCTCACGACCTCTTCACAAACACCAAGCAGGACCTGGGGCCCTGTCCGAAGCAGCATTCGGAGGCGCTCAAGGCCGAGTACGAGGGACTTTCGGACAAGGAGAAGCAAAAGTACGGGTTTGAGTACGACTACATGCGCGATCTTCAGAAGTACATCGACGACTGCAACAGGAGGATAGACTCGGCGCAGCGGAGGCTCGAGAAGACGCCCGACGAGATTCGTCAGACAAATGCTCTGGTACGTTGCCACACCAACCGAGACTGTCCGACGCATCAGACTAACTTTTGGTAGCTGAAAAGCATATCAGAACTCTCCTCCACGATCCACAACGGCACCCTCGAAGTCGAGATCCTGGGTGAAATGGGCGAAGTGTCCCGCGCCATTGACGAGTTCTACCGTTTACGACAAGCGCAGCAGACGAAGCTCGATCGCGAGAAGGAGCTCAAGGCCCTCTCCGACACCTCGGGCCCGTCCGGCCACCAAAAGCTCCAAGTCTGCGACGTGTGCGGCGCCTACCTTAGCAGGCTGGATAACGATCGCCGCCTAGCGGATCACTTTTACGGAAAGATGCACTTGGGCTACGCCCAGATGCGCAAGACTTTCGACGCGTTCCCGAAGGAGATGCGCCATCGCCAGCGGGCGCCGATCGAGGACGACGGCATGGGTTCCGGTGGTCCCAGGGGCCCAAGGAGTGGCGGCGGCTACCGCGGTCGCGGAGGCAGAGGCTACCGTGGCGGATGGTAGGCCAATTCGGAGAGGGAAAAAAGAGGCCAGGACCCGATGACACCGCAAACATAGGGGGTTTGCCGACATGTCGTCTGTCCCGATCGCAGCCATTGTCACAACACCTGCCCGGGTACCAACTTTGCCTGAGGAATGTCGAACCCCCAGGCCCCAGCTGGTACAACCGCCCAGTCTTCACCAGGCGGGCAACCCCCCCGGACCACAACAATCCAGGTTGGACATGAACGCCGCGGGATCACAGGAGCAAGGACGTGATTTCCAGCAGCCTATGCCACAGAATGGGGAACGAAAAAAAAAACGTGGGTGACGAACCACTGGAGTTCTGTTTGCTTGATACTAAGTACTCTAAGGCCTCGATTCCGGCGTCGGAGAGCGGCTCGCGCTGGTGAAGGGAAATGCGCGTGACTGAAAGACGCCCGAAGTGAGGACGCACAAAGAACCGTCGAGTTTGTTGCCTCGAGCGACGACAGCAACGAGTCCCGTTACAAACAACTTTCATGTATTTTACGCTGGCGACGTAGGCCTTCTACAATGTTAGACGCCCCGGGTGCGCCCGCTATAATAGGACCATGCTCTAGGAAGCGAATCATAATAAGCCGAAAAGAAAGAAAAAAGTCCCAACTCGTGTTTTTTCCCTCCCCCCCACTTTCTGTTCTTCGTTCACGACACTTTTTATCCAAAAGATGCAATCGTCGCTGTTTTCATGATCCAATTCACATCCCATGCCCCGTTGTTGTGACTCGTCAGGCCGTTCATTCCGTAGCATCCCCGCCGCTCTTCACCTTGGCGTCAAGGGCCTCCATCTCGTCGTCCCACCGGCCGAGGGGCGACAGCATGGGCAGCGACACGTCGTCGGTCTTGGGCTTGCCCGGCAGAGCGGGGAACTCTTCGCTGCTGATGACGGGGGCCGGGGCTGCGGCGGCGGCGCCGCTGCCGTTGGGCGCGGCAGGGTCGCGCTCGTGCTCGCTGCCACCCCGACCGCCGCGTCCACCCCGCCCTTGGCCGCGACCCCTACCGCGGCCGCGGCCGCCGCCCCTCCGCTCCTCGCCGCCAGGACCTGCGCCAGCGTCGTCGTCGCCGCCGCGGGCGAACCTGCTCCCGGCGAGCCCCGCGCCGGACTTTGTCCCTCGGACGCCGCCGTTGGCCCCACGGAACGCCCTCTTGTCCTCCTCTTGCGCGAGCGCGTCCTTGCCCTCGTCCCAGCCGCCCTCCTTCATGCTCATGGCCTTGAGCTTCCTCTCCCTGTTCTTGGCGCGCTCGTCGTCCATGCGCCTGCGCTCCTCCTCGCCGCGCCGCCGCCTCTCCTCGTCGAGCTTCCTGCGCTGCCGCGCCTCCTCCATGCCGCGCGCGTACGCCTCGGCGTGGCTGCGCTCGTCCTGCTCGGCCTGCTCGAACTTGCGCGTCTTCTCGGCGTTGAGGATGCGCATCTGCTCCATCTTGGCCGCCAGCTCCGTCTCGGTGAGCTTGGTCCGCGGGTTCGCGCCGGACCCCAGGCGCGCGGCGGCGTTGAGGGCCGTGTTTGCGCCGGGGGTCGCGCCGGGGGCGGCTGCAGTGGTGGTGGTGGTGGTGCCAGCAGCAGGGCCCGTGGGCGCGGTGGGCGGGGGTTGCGGCTTTTCGCGGGGCGGTTGGGACGCGGGGGATGAGCTCTTGTTCGTCGTGGGTGAGGACGCCGCCGCGGCTACGGGCGCGGGCGTCGCGACGGGCGCTGTCGCGGTCTGCGCGGCCGCGGGACCGGTGGGGGGTTGGGGAGTCGGGGTGGTGGTCGAGGCCGGAGGCGTCGAGGCGGGAGCGGCTTGGCGAGGGGGCGCGGGGCAGCGGCGGCAGGCTTGTCGGCGAAGCGCGAGTTGGCGAGGCCGCCCCTGGGCGCAGTGGGCGGTCGCTTCGCGGCGGGTTGTTGGGGGGGAGGAGGTCTCTGGACGGGCTTTGGGTCGACTGGTTCAGGTTTAAGGGGCTCGACAGGCGGTGTCGCGACGGCCGCGGCGGCGGGAGGGGGAGGAGGGGCTCCGACGGTTTCGCTGACCTGGGGATCGCTTACAGGTTCAAAGTCGTCGAAGAACAGGTCGTCGTCGGTGCGGCCTCCAAATTGGTCGTCCATTTTGAGATGATTGTTTAATTTCAAAAAAAACAGGTGTGTTTTTCGCAACAGAAAGTCGAGTCCTTCAAACTGCAGCCCACGACAGAAGAGCTCAAAGATTATTGGACCGAACAAACAAACAAAGAGGTTCGGCTTGAGAGGTTGGCCCGAAGCTGTGGCTGTTTGGACGCATGCGAAGAATGTCGCATTGGGCAAGTGGGGGGGCGCAGAGCATTGGATGCGCAGTGGGGATCACGGGTCAACCTCGGCCCGGGAGGTGGTGATCGGTCTGTCTAGGTTCTTAGGTAATAATCTATCATAGCTACCTACCTACCTACCTACCTAGGTACCTAGCCAGTGCATCGATTACGTAAATCTAGCTCGCTTCTATCTGGCGTCGAGACTGGAATCGCCTAACCTGCTGGCTAGTTCCCGCTGCAAGCTCTCCAAGTCGGCAAGAAATGGAATCCCGTACCTGGCACAGACGACCTGGACGTTCCCCCGTTTCTTGTACCGCTCCGAGCACGCGACGATGGCCTTTCCAGACCGAGCACACAGCCCCAGCTCGAGCAGGCTGATGTGAGCCTCGGTGTCCTGCTCGAAGAAGACGACAATGACGTCGGCCCTCTCCTGCATCTCCAGCTCCCACTCAACCTGGCTCCTAAACCTCTCGTCGGAAACGTCCTCCCTCCAAGTGTTGTCCCAGTCTGGGCGGAAGGGGTTGAAGATGGTCACGGGGAGGTGGGAGACGGAGTCGGCGAGCTGTTTCCGCCAATCTCCCTTGCTCGTGGTGCCGGCGAGGAAGACGGACTTCCCGGTCGTGGTGGCAGGCGGTCGTTCCAGAGGGCAAATGACGTTGCTGGGGGTTGATGGCGTGCTCTCCATGGCGTTTGATTGCTCGTCTCACACGTGCACGGTGCTAATTAGCTAGGTACTGGTTTGCCGATGAACCGGGCCTGGCCCCGTCGATGTAATTGCGGCCGAGCAGAAGTGTTCTGGTGGGATTTTGTGACGGCTTTTTGGAGACAGTTCACACTGGCAATCTTTTTCATAGTAACGAGAGACTACCTGGGTAAAGGTTGTTCCCGCCCAAACCTGCAGGCAGCCTTGGAACTAAAGACGGTCATCCTCGAGCTCTTCCATTGGCCATTTGCGAAGCGGACTGAACAGCGAAGGATTTACAGGGTTCAATGCACCCTTATCTGGTTGGGTTCCTCGGTCTTTTTAGTGAACCCCACAGACATCAGGGGCTGGGTTGATTAGGTAGTCGTGGCCAGCATGCCCGTCCACGTATGTTGTCTTGCGCAGTGAGTGAGATGACTCAATCACATCAAGACAGTTGTCCTTTTCCTTTCGCATGGCGGTGATCGTCTCTGCACCAAAGACAAGTCTGAGTGAGGGCTGGCTATTAACTTCAAGCAAGCGGCCCACGGGTCTATGTGGGAATCCCTGCAATCATTGCCCTCTACGATGTACTCCGTAGTAGATGATATATATGATGGACGGGGATATCGTGCTGGCTTGGCAGTTAGGACAAGTGGTCCTATCGGGCCACAGGGAGAGAGAGCCGCCGGTAGCACCAACAGACTCTTGGTTCACCGGTGCCCCGTTTCCGTCGTTCCCCGCGAGAAGTGCGTGGAATCTCTCAATAGGGCAGCCAAGGGGGGGGCCTATCAAGATCAGCATACCTACGTACGCACCCTGGATCGGGGCTTTGTGCGACTGGACACACCATCTTGCGGTGAGACGAGCCCCATGATCGCTGTGGGCTTGTTCGCATCTTGCAGCCCTTCCAGGAAGCTACGGCAAGCTGCCCCCCCGGGGACTGTCTCAGTTAGGAGTCACTGTAGAAACATATAGTACACTGGGCTGGATGAAATCTGGTCTGGGTGGTGAGAGGGAGACGAGGCAGGGTTCCGTCAGGATTCAGGTCGACGCTTGGCTGGCGGCGGCGGCAAGGCGCAACGCAATGCCGGCAGGCAGATACGACAAGTGATGGGCATTCAATCAATCACGCGACCGGATCCCTCCTCAATCGCCTTAATTAATGAAGGTCCCATAAGCTCCATCCTCTCTCTCTCTCTCTCTCTCTCTCTCTCTCTCTCTCTCTCTCTCTCTCTCTCTCTCTCTCTCTCTATCTCTCGACCGGCCGTTCTCTGGCTTTTGCGTTCCCGAGCAATCTTGTTTCTGAACGACGAAACCCATACCAGAGGGCCCCTCGCAGCGCTTCACTACGGGGCCTATGATACCATCCCCTTTCGATGTCGCGTCATGAAGCGGTGAGGGAGTCAAAGCCATCAGGACGTCGGTACAAATAAACAGGACGAGCTCTCCACACAGGCACACCGGGAAACCTACCGTCCCCCCGCCGCCGACATCGAAGCGGACTCGGCCACCACCCATAGTTGCGGAACCCTCCTCGTCGCCGCCGAATCCAGAGCTGTACCTACTGCTACGGGATAGTATCTCTCTCACGACCCTCCAGAGATGGCGGCGGTGTACAAGTCTGGGGACCACGCCTCGGGCCCGGATGATTGTGAAGGATGCCGGAAGATAGAGGAGGAGCTGGTCGAACTGTCAGTCGGGTCCGAGTCCTCTGAGGAATACGAAGATGGTAAGCATAAGCCCTTTGCTCCTTTTCCATATCCAAGCTGCCTTTCAACCCCCCTTTTTTTTAAAAAAAAAAAAGGGGTTTAAAGAAAAACTCAAAAAGAGAAAAGAATAAAAGACTCCGAGCCCAAGGAGAGCACAAAGCTACCTGACTACCGCAGTGGACCTGGGTGAAGACGGACGCTAGAGCCCCAAGGAGAACCCAGAGTGAGAACAGAGATCCACCCAAACCCAGAAGTCTGGATTCTGGAGACAATCCCCCCCCTCCTTCTCATCCCCCCCTCTGCCCCTCCTGGCTGGGTATTCCGGGGGTGTCCCCCGCCAGCAGCTACCTGTACGGTGTACCTTACGATGTATCATATTCATCCACCTGGGGCATCCATCCCACCCCCTTCAAAGGAACCCCCCTTTTTAGCGCATTTCGTCATTTACCATCTTTTTTTTATTTTGTTGCGATACCGATACCGATGCCGATACCGCACCCGCACTCGCACACATTCATCGCTGGGCTGTTGTGTCGTGTCTTGTCTCTTCTGGGAATGCATCCAAGCCCGAGCCCCCATTCCCTTCCCTTCTTTCCGTGTCTTAATCATCCTTGCCCTAACCGGCCTGGTGCTCTTCTTCGCCTGGTTCGTTCTCCGTCGCTGTTAATGCCTTGACCTTGCTGCTGCTGCTACTGCTGCTGCTCCATTCTCTCTCGCTCGGCGTCATAACTGACAGACCCCGTCTCCTACTCAACAGAAGACACCATGCCCTCGGCCGTCGGGGCCTCGGACCTGTCCATGAATCTGAGCGATACGGACGACTATCCTCATGCCCAACCCGAACTCCTACACAACCTCAAGCACGACAGCTCCGTCCTGGCCCTCGCCGTCAGCGCCGAGAACGAACGCATCTACGCCGGCACCCAGGATGGCGAGATCGTCGTGTGGTCACTTGCGACCTTTCACCAGGAGACCATCGTCCAGGCTCACAAGCGAAGTGTCTTGAGCCTGTTCCTGACCCCGGATGGCTCCATGCTCTTCTCGAGCGCCGGCGACCCCATCATCAATGTCTGGTGCCCAAAGACCATGACGCGCCTGTACGAGATCTACAGCACATACGACGTTGGCGACATCTTCTCCGTCGCCTACAGCGCCCAGCACGACACGGTCTACGTCGGTGCCCAGAATACCTCGATACAGTGGGTCAGCCTCACCGACCCCAACAACCGTGCGACCCACGATTCACAACAACACCCCGACCGGCGCAACCATCGATTCTTTGACTCGAGAGCCGTGGGAGGCACCTCGACCCCGCGCCGTAACGACGAGAGATGGGGCCTAATCCCGCGGTCCGAGAAGGTCGTTGAGATACATCCGGGAGCCTTGCAGATGTTTGCACACTACGGCTACGTCTACTCGATGCTCATGGCCAAAGGGCCCACGGTCCTCGTCGAACCGGACGAGGAGGTGCTCATCTCGGGCGGCGGCGACGGTACCATCAAACTGTGGAAGCTGGGTGCCAAGGGAGACGAACAGGCGGCCGAGAACGACCGTGAGCCGGGCCTGCAGGAGCTCATGTCGCTCGGCGACGACGATGCCGAATCCGTCATGTCCCTTGCCATTGACGGATCGTTCCTATACGCCGGCAAGCTGCAAGGGGTTATCGAGCTGTGGGACCTCGACACCAAGTCAAAGCTGAGAGTCATCAAAGGACACAAGGGCGACGTCATGACCCTGCAGATGGGCTGGGGTTACCTCCTGAGTGCCTCGCGATCGGGGTCGGCGAGCGTAAGGCCTCTCAACCCGTCTCCGTCACCCCCCAGCGCTAACCATCTTCAAAGAAACACACGACTGCTCACTATGGAAAATACCAAGACAAGCAGGCGGCCGCCAACATCAGCCAAAAATACCAGTGCGTCGCACGCTGGAAGGCCCACGAGGGCAAGGTCTTGTCGTCGGCTGTGACGACCTACAACAACAGACAGTACTACATCACGGGCGCCAATGACGACGACGTCGCCATTTGGAACATTGACTGCTCGCCCTACGAGGAGCAAAAGGAAGTCGAGGAAGCCAACGACGTCATGATCAAGACACTGGGCGAGTTTGTCTCCTACCGGACGGTATCGTCACGACCCGAATTCGCCGAAGATTGCCGACGAGGCGCGACGTTTCTTGGTTCATTGTTCAAAAGGCTTGGTGGCCATGTCGAAATGCTGAGCACGGAAAGCAGCCCTCACAACCCGGTCGTTCTGGCCAAGTTCGCCGGCACGACGGAGCCGGCCGAAAAGAGGAAGAAGATACTCTTTTACGGCCATTACGACGTGGTGCCCGCCGATACCAAGAAGAGCAAGTGGGTGACGGACCCCTTCCAGATGAAGGGCATCAACGGTTACCTGTACGGCAGAGGTGTCAGCGACAACAAGGGTCCGATCATGGCCGCTCTGTACGCGGTGACGGATCTGCTCCAGGCGAAAAAGCTCGCCAACGACATCATCTTCCTGATTGAGGGCGAGGAGGAGTCGGCCTCGCGCGGGTTCAGAGAAATCGTTCGCAAGAACAAGGACCTGATCGGCGACGTCGACTACATACTCATTGCCAACAGCTACTGGCTTGACGATGAGGTCCCGTGTCTCACCTACGGTCTGCGCGGTGTTCTGCACGCCACGGTCTGCGTGGACTCCCACCTGCCCGACCAGCATTCCGGCGTAGACGGCTCCTACATGAACAACGAGCCCCTGTCGGACCTCACCTCCACTCTGTCGAAGCTGAAAGGCCCCGGCAACAAGATTCTCATACCCGAATTCTACGATGACATGCTGCCCATCACGGCCGAGGAGGAGACGCGCTACGACGAGATCGCATCGACGCTCATGCGGCAGGACCCGGAAAGGGGACTCGCCGACAAACTCAAGGCCGCTCTGATGGCGCGCTGGAGAGAGCCCAACTTGACGATTCACAGATACAAGGTCTCGGGACCGGACGGCAGCCTGGTCAGCAGCCACGCGAGCGCTAACATCAGCTTGCGTTTGGTGCCAGGCCAGGAGGTCAACGACGTCATCAAGTCACTGACCGCGTACCTCGAGAGCGAGTTCGCGACTCTCGAGTCCAAGAACTCGCTCACCATCAAGGTGGACAACAAAGCCGAGCCCTGGCTGGGTGACCCGACCAACGCCATCTTCCAGACGCTGGAGGAGGCCGTCGTGCAGGCTTGGCCTTCCGTGTTCGAGAGCAATGGGGCCGCCGCCGACGACGGCAGCGACCAGGCATCGGGATCGAAAGACAAGAAGCCCCGGAGACCGCTTTACATCCGCGAAGGCGGTTCCATCCCGGCAATCCGGTTCCTCGAGAAGGAATTCAACGCCCCGGCCGCGCATCTTCCCTGCGGACAGTCAAGCGACTCGGGCCACTTGGACAATGAGCGGCTGCGGGTGCTGAACCTGTTGAAGAGCAGGGAGATTATCGGCTCGTTGTTCGCCCGTTTGTAGAATGGAGGCATCGGATTTCAAGCTAGGGGGAGGGGGCTAAGCATTTTTCGGGGAGGCAAGGGGGGACAGGAGGTTGGCGATAGATGGGTGGGTGCATTATCTGTATCAACAACAAAAACAAAAAGTAAATGGATACCCAAAAAACCAAACATCATTAGGCATAACCTGGTTCATCTGTCCGTTGCTGTGCTGGACTGGAGAGATTGGCGTGCAGCTGAACTGAATCGTCTGGGGAAGTGTATCTATCATGTCCCTATCTAATCAATCCCCCCGTTGGCGTGATCCGAACATCGGCCACGCTGATACCCGACGAGCTTCCCGATTCGGCTTCCCTTCCCCTCGGAGCTTATCTTATCATCAACAACCAACGTAACTCCGTCCGACATAATCAGACCAGAACCTCCGATTGTAGAGAGGCCGGGTTGCAGATATACCACACACATACCACACAGACTTGTGGTCCCGTAAAAGACGACTCCGAGGAATTGACTTTTTTTCCCCCCCTAAATCCCCATCGCCCCGACCAAAGCGTCACTTGAGTTTTACATTTCTTTGCAACAATGGAGTATAAGCGCCAGCCGCCGTCCGCCGTCAAGGTCAAGCCGCGCCTCATCATCCACGGCGGCGCCGGCAACATCAAGCCGTCGAACCTCGCGCCGCCCGAGTACGAGGAGTACCGCCGCGCCCTGCTCACGATTGTAAGTTTTCTCGCAACATGTCTCCGTCTCCCATTCCAATCCTCTCTCTCCGCCCTCTCCGCCCTACGGCCCTCCCTGCTGACGCAAAAGGCGCGCAGATCGCCAAGACGAGCGCCTACCAGACGACGCCGCTCTCGTCCACGGCCCGGCTGCCCTCGGCCCTGGACACGGCGGCGCACGCCGTGTCGCTGCTCGAGGACAACCCGCTCTTCAACAGCGGGCGCGGCGCCGTCTTCACGCGGGACGGCGTCAACGAGCTCGAGGCGTCCGTCATGGTCTCGCGCGGCCGCAAGAAGCGCGGCGTCGGCGTCACGGGCCTGCGGCGCGTCAGGAACCCGATCCTGCTGGCCAAGGCCATCCTCGAGCACGGCGACGAGGACCTCGCCCCTCCTCCCGCCTCCTCCGCCCTTGACGCGCCGAGCGACGCCGCCCCCTCCGCTCTCCTCGACGTGCCGGGCGCGCAGGGCCACACGCTCCTCCACGGCGAGACGGCCGAGGCGCTGGCCCGGCGGTACGGGCTGGCGCTCGTGAGCCCCGAGTACTTCTTCACGCAGAAGCGGTGGGACGAGCACGTGCGCGCGCTGGAGCGGGAGAGGAGGGGGCGGGGGCCGAGCACGTGGAGCGCCGAGGAGTTCCTGCCGCAGGGGACGGTGGGCGCGGTGGCGCTGGACGAGGACGGCGTCGTGTGCGCGGCGACGAGCACGGGCGGGCTGACGAACAAGCTGACGGGCCGCATCGGGGACACGCCCGTCGTCGGGGCCGGCTTCTGGGCCGAGGAGTGGGTCGAGGACGGAGACCCGACGGGCGCTTTTGTCGGCGGCACCGACGGCGGCGGCGGCGGCCTGGTGGTGCTCTCGGACGCCCTGCGGGGGCTGATGGCGGACTGCCTGCCCTCGCTGAAGACGTACGCCCCGCTGCCGGAGGGGCTCAGCAGCTCGGGGAGTACGACGGCGACGACGACGACGACGACGGCGCGCGCGATCGCGGTCTCGGGCACTGGCAACGGCGACTCCTTCATGCGGGTGGCGGCGGGGCGGACGGTCGGGGCGGTGGCGCGGTGGAAGCCGCTGTCCGGGGCCGACGCGGTGACCTTCGTGTCCGGGCCGGGCGGGGAGCTGCAGCGGAGCGCGGGGGAGCGGTGGGGCGTGACGGGCGAGGGCGAGGGCGGCGTCATCGGCATCGAGGTGGCGGTGGCGCGGGACGCGGCGGGCCGCGTCGTGGGCGCGCCGCGGTCGGCGGTGCTGCAGGACTTCAACTGCAACGGCATGTACCGGGCGTGGATCGGCGACGACGGCAGGGCCTACGCGAAGGTGTACCGCGGGGACGTCGAGGGCGTGGACGTCGGGGCGCTGTGCGAGAAGTGGTGAAGGTGGCGCGGGGGGTGTGCGGCTTTGGTTCTCTGGTTCCTAAAAGAGTCAGAAGTCTTTCTTTCCTCTTTTCTGCTGAAACGACGTAGTTCTGGTTGGGCTTCAGTAGTCGCGCAACAGGAATAGGATAGATGGAGACGGAGAAGGAGTTGGATTGCCAAGTTGGTGGTACAATTGTTGAAAACATGTCTATCCCACAGGTTCAGTACTCCTATCAAACATAAAAAAAAGGGTGAGGGAAATGCCCGTTCCGTTCGTTCTGTTCCTCGGATCCAAAAGTCCTGGCAAAAGTCCTGGTCGTGCCCGAAGCCGTTCCCCTCGAATCTGCCCAGACATATAAAGTTCCCCCTCAGCACGCCTCGATCTCGTCACCAGTTGTCTAAAAATCATCTTTCTGGGAGAGATACGGAACGAAAAGAATCCCACCATCCCCCCCTTTCGTGTCCAGCCCCCGGTGACTGAGAAACTTTTATAGTACATGGAAACGCCTCTTCCCGCCCTTGCCGTATGCAGATTAAGAGAAGGACGTCGTTCGATTTCGGTGTGGGAAAAAAAAAAGACAAGAGTAGGTCGAGGCCTTCCTTTTTTGAAAAAACAGGGGAGGAGGGAGAGGCGCCGATCCGGAAGGAGTAGAGAGGGGTTTTGTTGTCGTGTTGCTTTTTCTTTTTCTTTTTTTTTCACACAGGGCGGCCGCTAGATGCCGCCGTTCGGTAAATGGAATATTAAACAGAGACGGAATCGGTTCGTCTTAAGCCAGTGCTTTCTCGTTCGAAGGCGGGGGCTGGGGCATCTATCGTGGGCATCGTCAGCGACTTCTCCAGAAAGGGGGATGGTGTTGAGGGGGAGATCTCCCCGCCAAACTCACCTCCAGCTTCGTGCTTCCGGCAAACATCTTCTGGAAGCCGATGCCGACTCCTTCGATTACGGCGAGCAGGAGCGCACAGCCGATGGCACCGTTGCGGGCGGCCTGGGTTGTTCTTTGGGTTAGCTGACGGACGCAACGCAAGCGGTGGCTGGAATGTGTGTGTGCGTTGTACGAACCTTGTATCCGCCACGGATGGCGAGAGCTCCTCCGGTGAAGAAACCGGCCGTGATCTAACTCTTGTCGTCAGAAACCGTCGACATAAACCAGGGGGGGGCAGCAGCAGCAGCAGCAGCAGTGGTCCCTCCTCCCGGAAATCGGATGTCTTACGCTGTTCCAAGGATCCTCCTTCTGGCGAATGCCCTTGACGGCGCAGTCGAACGTCGAGAACAGACCACCCCACACGCCGAAGTTGCCGCCGAGGACGGGGGCGCGCATCTTGATGGCCGAGATGGCGCCGATGCGGCGCTCGCCGTACGGGCTGTTCCTGTAGCCCTTGATGCCGTGCCAGATCGTGCCGCCTATCGCGCCCATGGCGAAGGCACCGCCAAAGTCTGTTTCCCTGTCGCGTCAGTTTGCGGTCCAGAGAGAGAGAGATAGAGAGAGATAGAGAGAGGGACAGTTCCCGCGATTCAAAAAAGAAAGAGAGTCCAGTCACCAACCATTGAGGATAACCCAGGGGCAGGGGTCGCGCGTGTGATCCATGGCGAATGTGATGGGTTGTGGTTATCGTAAATGTTCGACGATGGGGAGGCGGGGGGGGGTTGGCCTCGTCGCGGTTTGAAGCGGACGAGGGTTTGCTGTTCGTGGCGGACGTACGGGACGGCGGGCGATCGTGACAAAGTCGTGGGTGGGGGACGTGGGAGAACTTCCGGCGAATGGAGGAGGGATTCTCTTGTGACGCGATTCGGAGGTTCAGCTCTTGCGGCCGTGGCGGACGTGCGTATGCGATGGGTGCGGGTGAGTGACGAACAATTCGAAATTTTTCGGTCGGCGGCTTTTCGGAAATTCCGTTTGTTCTTTTTTTGTTTTTTGGTCGGGCGGATGCTTATCTTATCGGGACCTCCTATCGGGACCTCTTATCGAGACCTCTCAAGCTCGCATGGGGGAGCTCTCCGCTATCGGATATGTGGGGCCGCCTCTTTATTGGCCCGGAAGAGGAAGCTCGGCGACCTAGGTCTGTAGGTAGGTACCTAGGTAGGTACCTATGAAGGTACGAAAGCATCGTCAGTAAAGAGTCACACCCTGATGCATCATGGCCGCAAACGATTTTCAGCCCAAATCTTCCATAGAGGGTTACTCCCTCGTGAGAGCCGGCCCCGATCATGTTCCAGCAATTCGGACCATGATCAGAGCGGCATATTCCAAGTACATCGACCGTATCGGCAAGGAACCGGCTCCCATGAAAGCGGACTACAACCAACTCATCAAGTCGCAACTGGTCTACGTGCTCAGAGACGACACGACCAGCCAAGCAGTTGGCTCTGTTATTCTTCGACACCATGCCGCGGCGAATGCGCTCCACATAAACAACTTGGTCGTGGCCCCGGCCGCTCAGGGACACGGCTTTGGAAGGGTTCTCATGACGTGCGCCGGGGACATTGCAAGGGCTTATCGATGCACGAACCTGCAGCTCTATACCAACGTCAAGATGTTTGAGAACCTCGTTTTGTATCCGAGAATGGGCTTCGTCGAGACCGAAAGGAAGACAGAAGACGGCTACGAAAGGGTCTATTTCCGCAGGGATCTGGAGGGGAGCAAATGATTGCTGTCATTGATCCAACGTTTCACCGAGCACGACCAGTACAGCTAGCTATTCGTTACATCGTCATACCAGACAATCGATACCCGAGACCTTACAAAGAATCAGATCAAGAATTGGACGGTCTCTGTCGTGCAATAACACCCGCACTCGAGCGAGGCCCAAAATGGAACTAAGATAGGTACTTGGGCACGTGTACAGCTGCGTCTTTGGACGTGACCAATAACACGAACCCCTCGATAAACCCACATGGCCTCCCTCGCCTAGGTAATTATCAGTTATTCAGCCACCGTCAACATTCTGCTTCCAAAGTCCATCGCCATAGCCCAGAGTCACACTCCCAAGTGAAAGTGAAAGAAAAGAAAGAACAAAACATCGGTCGCATCAACAGGCCTAGACATAGCCGCCATGGACACTAGGAATGAACAGAAAGACCCCCTGCCCGAGTCTTCTTCGGAAACATCGCCCCCAGTGTCCACTCCTCCGGCCACTGCAGCCGCCGCCGAAACCGTCTGGGATGATAATGGCGATGTCCCGTGGTCGGGCCGCACTTTTCACATATTCGAAAGAAACACCTGCCGCGCGATAACCATCGTGGACGACAAGCCGGTGCTGATGGACCTCGAGGGGGGCCGCCACCCGAGCACGCTGTGGCACTGCGTCGAGAAGAACGGGTACTTTGGCTTCCAGAACCCGAGGTCGGGCCGGTACCTCGGCCACGACAGCGACGCCGGCATCCGGACCGGCGCCGAGATGCGCGGCTGGGAGCTGTGGACGCCGCGGCAGCACCCCGAGGGGGGCTACCAGCTTCTGTCGCCGCTGTGGTCCGACGCGCTGATGGTGCTGTGCGTTGCCGAGGATGGGATCAGTCTCGCTAGGCGGAGCCACAGCACTGCTCTCTGGGAGTTTCTTCGGGTCTAGGTGCTTTTCTCGACACGGGAAGATAGGTACACCAGGACTATTAGGCGGCGACGGCGGCCGGTACAAAGAGATGCTGCAAACGTCATGGGTCGATGTAACGTACATATTAGTGCAGGTACTTATAAAGAAACATACAAAATTGTCACACGCTTTCTACTCAAGTGCATAAGATTAGACCTATACATACACTTAGCTTTAGCTATCTTTTCAGCTTTACTACTAGTTGTAATGAGTTCTATAATCACCTCCTGGAGCGACCTCTCCAAAACAACCGGCATTATAGCGAACTATGGTATGCTTTCGTAAGGGTTATGTAGCGATGCACTTGAATAGCCGGCCTTCTTATATTCCAGAACTGGGGGTATCGGTAGTAATTATAACATACATTTCAGGTACTCTAATCAAACCTAATCGTCCAAGAGATTTGGTTTATAGAAGCCTTTTGTTAGAGAAATAGTATAGAGAATGCAGGGAATGCAGCAAGTGGACCGTGGTGTGAATCTTAGAGGGCGTTAAAGAAAAGACAGACAAGACCAGGATGCATGCTGTCCAGCTGCCGCTCACTCATACTTATTACCAGCAGTATTCCTGGGTACGGCTTATGAGCAATCAGCTGAAGTGTCGGTGTCAGTAATCCATGGAAAAAGCTTGCAAGCCCAGAAGAGGTAGGAAATATAGCTTCGAGATGAATTGTGTATTTCTTTTTTATGCTTTGGCATTCACATAGTATATGGCGAATCAAGGGACTGATACCAAGGGGCTCAACACACCATCATCAACAGGAGGCCATTCGAACCCGGTAAGTGGATGAGAAAGTCGGTCTCATTGTGAGATTTAGCTACTTATTTACCCCTATCTACATCCACTTGATGGTGCTTTAGTATGGCGCCTCATGCGTCTTCAAGACTGAGGTACCTGATATCCCGTGCTCCAAGTTTCTGTGATACCGCTGAGTACGCGCAACGTTGAAAAGAACAGCATAACGGGGATTGTCGTAGCGTTATAGCATACTCTCGTAACAATTACCTAGGATAATCGCAGTATTACGCTTACTCAGGATCGGCCTAAGGGCGGCACTGTGGTCTTGGCCCAGTCGCCGCTACTGCCGGCGACATCTTCACCGTCCGGCCTCCAGTCCGTCGTGGGGAACTTGCACAGGGCCCGGGGCACGAACGCCATTTCCGGCAACGGCACGAACGGCTCCGGGTTCCCCGCGCACTCGATCTTCTTCATCGCCCGCGGGTCCCTGTCGCACGCGAACTCGGCCACCTTCTCGCAGGCGAGCGTGCCGTACCCCTTGGCGACCCCGTCCCGGCGCTCCTCGTACCGGCAGTGCTGCTGGCCAAAGAGGTCCTTCTCCGCCGTCATCGAGGGCGGCCAGGGGACGGTCTTGAACCTCAGGGGCGCCTCGAGGTTCATCCACCCCTGCGGAAGCTTGTCGCAGGGGTCGTTGTCGATCTCCTCCACCCGGGTGGGAAGCATCCACCACGCGCCGTCGACCTTGAGCATTCCGCTAAAGTCGCGGAAGGTCATGTCCACGTAGTAGATGACGACGGCCTCCGAGGGGGCCGGGCCGGACGGCCTGCTGCTGGACGACGTGGTCTTGGAGGCTCCTTTCGAGGTCGAGGACGACGCCCTCGTGGCGGAGGACGTCGTGGGAATTGGCGGCGGCTTGCTCGGGACCGACGTGGTCTTGACGACCTCTTTCGAGGTTGACGGGGCTTTGCCTGGCGATCCTGTCAATTGGGGCTCTCCCGAAATGATTGGGAACAAACTCTGGCCTGGGACCAAAGAATGGCCTGGTCTATCCGAGGTCGGGGGCTTGACAGTCACCTTCACGGTTGTGAAGATGGTATCGATCAAATTGTCGACCGTCGTTGGGACCGCTGGGCTTGGGGTGATAGACGCCCGCCGGGTCGTGCTGTTGGCATGGGTCGTCGGACGGACTGGATTACTGCCGGGGGGGTGCACAACTCCCGTTGATGAAGGCGTGACGGGGACCGCCGGGGTGGGCCGGGAAATGGCAGAAGAGGCCGACCCTCCCGCGGACGTGGGAGGAACCGACGCCGCGGGCGCACTAGGGACGGGCAGCTCGCAGACGTGCTCCTGTCTGCGCCCGGGCTGGCCATCGAGCCCCGGCGGCGGCACAAAGAGCTGGTTTCTCAGCGGCGCCCAAGCATCCGCTCGGTCGCCGATCGCCTGTCCCTCCAACCAGAGCCGCCACCCGGCCGTCTCGTCACAGGTCCTCGCGGGCTGGTACTGCAGCATCAGCTTCCCCCTGACCGTGCTCCTGGTCTTGAGCGCGATGTAGCCGCGGAGGTCGTGCTCGGTCCCGTCGTCGTCGACCATGACGTGGTCGGTGTCCCACTTCCTCATGTGCTCCAGCTTGGGCACGTAAGCGTTGTAGTCCAACACCTGCACGGGGATACCGCCGTATACCCTGACGATCTCCCGCGTCAGCGTCTCGACCTCCTCCGGGGTCCGGACCGTGCTCCGCTGGTGGTCGACGTGGTTTATGACCTCGTGCGGGATCTCCTGGCCGGCGGGATTTCGGTAGAGATCAGGGGTCATGTACGCGCGCGGCGTGACGATGAAAGCCCGCATGTGCAAGCTCCAAGGCGTCTCGCCGGCGTCGTCGTCGCCGAAGAGGACACCCGCGTCGCCGAACTCCGGGCGGTTCTTCATATCCGCCGGGCCGTACGGGTAATGCTTGTGGTCCGGGTGTAAGGGGTGGATCCCGCGGAGGAGATACTCGCCCACAAGCTGGGCGAACGAGACCTGGGGGTCCCTGTTCATGATCACGGTCTGCCAGATGTGGCTCACCCACGCCCCGCGGCGGGAGACCAAGATGATGCTGGTGCAGCCGAACAGCCCCTGGAGCGCGAGCGTCTCGACGTTGTTCTTGAAGGGGACCCAGTCGGCGCTCAGGGGGTACCCGTCGTAGTGCTGGACGAGCCTGGGGCTGTACCGCGGTTGATGCAGGGTGCCCAGGGCTATCCCCTCGATCTGGGCGGCGATGAAGCCTTCGTGGTTCTGGTAGTCCCCCGGGTCGGTCCACCGGCCGAGACTGGGGTTGCCACGCTTCAGGAGGCCCTTCGCAGCAGGGGCCTGGGGCCTCTTCTCTGTGATGTTGGAACAGACTCCCCCGCCGCACGTGTCGGGACCGCAAAGCGGCACGATCGGCGTCGCGGTCTTGGTCGTCGTCGCGGTCTTGGTCGTCGTCGCGGTGGTTGTCTTGGCGAGAGCGCTGCACTCGGTGGCTGTCGTGTAGGCGGTCGTCGAGCAGGACGCGTCGGCGCTGTTCCCTTGGAAGCGATCCACGTCAGCGGGGTCTCTCCATCTCGTGGCGTGCCGGGGTTTTTACCTTTCGTCACCGAGCAAAACACGCTTCTGTGGGTGGCGGTGATGGTGACAGTGCACGAGGGGGAAGAGGTCGAAGTCGCCGTCGACTGCCTCCCAGAAGACTCGGTGGGCTTCTCATCCTTGCCCTGGCTGTCGTCGCCGCCTTTGCCTTTGTCTTTGTCGCCCTTCCTGTCGCCCTTCTTGCCGTCCTCCTTGGGCGGGCAGTTGCCGATCTTCAACCCGAAGAGCTGGACGCAAAACTGCGGAACGTCGATCTTGATGTTCGGCGGGAAGCTTGTAAAGCAGTTGAAACAGATCATCGGGGGGCCGGTGAAGGGGAAAATGACTGTAACACAGCTGGTGGTTAGCAGAATCGACAACGGGCCCCGGCAGAGGACTTACTTGGGACGATCGTGGGGTGGTTGCTGCCCGGAGACGTGGTTGTGATGTATACCGGCGAGGTGTAGGATACTTTCTCGAGGGTCTGGAAGTTTACCGCCGACGGTAGGGCAGTCAAAGTCGAATGCGGTTCATCCTTCAGCGCATCAGAACCGGCCTTGGTTGAAGAAGTCGCGGCGATCGAGGCTAGGGTCCCTGAGCCGGTCTGCGTCTTGGTCGCAGGTGCTGTTCCCGACGACGGACGTTTGTCGTCAGTGAGGGAGGCAGTGGTACCATTCGTTGCTACCGACGTCGACGTGACCAGGCCTCCCATGGACTTCGAGGATGGTGAGGTCGGCAAGGTAGTCAACGCTGGTGTTGGAGTGGTTGCGAGCGGTGCAGACGCCGAGATTGACCGCGGGCTGGGGAACACACTCGTTGAAGAGGCTGTTGTTGTAACCGCCGGCGGTGTTACCGATGGATTGGAGGTCTGGTTCTGAGTGACGACGATTCTCGTCTCGACCCTTGCAGCGGTAGTGTTACCTATGATGATGCTGAGTGTACTTCCTGCTGCAGATGTAGATGAGACGTCTCTAGATTCCACGTTTATACTTCGAGCTACAGACATCGGTGTAGTCGATGAGACGTTGCCAGACCGCCCATCAGTGCTTCCCGCTACAGGTATGGCCGTTGTTGATGAGATTGTTCTAGACTGCAGATCCGTCTATAAGCGTTAGGCAGGTACCTTATCCGTATCATGCAAGCCTTCCTGTAGCTTACCGTCGTGACGTTTGACCATAAATGGACCGCCGGTACGGTGCATGCATCGATTCCTGCCCGGCACGAGGTCTGGGCTGGTTGACTTCCAGCGGTGCTATCCTCGACGCGGGGAGCATGGCGATGTCGATCTGGGTCTGATCCTGTACCTGCGAGAGACAGTACATTTCCAAAAATCCCCAAGAGGAGCAACCGAGTCAGTAGAAGCCCAGTCATGTCGCATGAGTACTCGGAAACACTCTGGCAAGAGTCGGAAACCCCGTCGTTGTGGGGGGACTGCGTAAGGAAGCAGTCTTGAAGGTGGATGCGCCAGCCGACTTTCGCTAGTTATTAAATATCGTGTAAGTTGATCGTCTTCCAGATGACAATCAATTCAATGGTACGCTCTGAATCCGCCTCGATCGGTAGCTCATGGGCCCGTATTCTTCCCTCATGAGACACAGAAGATGGGAGGACTCGAGGAGTGCCATTCAGGGCGGCCAAGTTCGGGTACGAAGTGTTACACAGACTACCAAGTTGCGACACAAACGCAAACTGCTTCATACATCACTCCGGATGTTTTGAGGGAGGCTCATTCATTCATGAACCACACTGGAATCGTATACCACAAAGAGCGTCGCCAAACCTTGCCCAGAATTGGACCTGGGACAGCTAGAGAGAGGCATTGTCCATGAAGCCTGTTTCGATGTGTGCCGCCGTTCTTTATGATGAAAATGCGGTTGCCTCATACATCGCTAAATATATCAGGATATCGCGTGGATCCAATGTGCTTGTAATACCTAGCGTAACCGCCGTAGCAAGCAACGGCTTTGTATGCAGCCTGCCTTACGTCCCCAAGGGCGAAGAGATGCCTGCGTGCGGAGTTACACAAGCAGACAATCCTGAATGCCGACCTTTCCTCTCGAACAGCGCCATGCTCGACGTTACGTGAAGCAGCATTGCGTTAAAGTATCCAAAACCAAGCAAGATCAACGTGTGGGTTTTAGCGACTCACAAGATGAGATCAATCTTCTTCAGGGGTCTGTGGATACGAATGATGTGTTGAGGGTAACTACACGTATACAGTTCTGGAAAATGCAGTGACCACACAGGTGTGAAACTTCATTAAACTGGCTCAACAATGGATAAAGGTTGTCGACCATTCACTACAAAGCTTATGTATCATACTCGGACCGGAGGAACCCACGTGGTTATTATCATCTCGCATGCAGTGGCAATTGTAAACAATTTCCTCAGAAGAGGACGTACTTGGCCTTCCAAAAAGCCACACAACTTCTATTTTATCAAAGTCCGTGTTTATTCGGGTGACAATAACGTAAAAACGTGCAAGCCGGTGTCCACGAGAGGTTCGAATCACACTCCCATCCGTCACTATAACTTCAAGAAAGGCCAGGTGCGCTTCTAGAATCTCTGGGCGAAATAGGAGATTATCCAAGTATATCGTATGAGAAAAGAATGAAGAAGCACTTCGGCTAGCGGGCATGGCGGGTTCAAAGTGGTTGTACGTGGGTTCAAGATCAACCGCCGCCACGCTCATTTCTTATCGGCTTTTCGTGCTTAACTAGTCCAGTATGGCATGTATGGTGGGGTCCCCTTGCCGCGGGGTAGCGTGTATGCGAGCCTGGGCATGCATGATGTACCTCAGCAAGGCCATCGAAGCAGCGGGATCTCGCAGCTCTAGTCGTAGCAGACTTCTTCCTCACATCTCTCATCTTCAACCCGTTTCCATCCAGCCAAACTGCCGTGCCATGGATACCAAGCCAAGCTTGACAGTCATCATCGTCGGCGCGGGCATCGGCGGCCTGACCTGTGCCATTGCGTGCCAGAGACAGGGTTTCGAGGTGGTGGTTCTCGAGAGAGCCAGCAGGATCATACCGGTAGGTCCACTGGGATGCTGGCGCCATGCCTCGCTGTTCACGGATGCAAACGCTCTGACAGTCATGTCGTAGATGGGCGCTGGCATTCAGATACCTCCCAACGGCACAAAAGTGGCGCGACAACTCGGGTTCTTGGACAACCTACGCCGGGTGGCAGACACGGTCGATGCGGTGGAGCTCCGCCGGTTCGAGGACGGTAAGAAGCTCTGCGAACTCACCGAGGCACAGTGTCGACGCAAATACGGCGATCCATGGATGGTTGCGCATAGAGCAGATCTCCATAACGTGTTGTGGCGCACGTGTCGAGAGTTAGGGGTGAGCCTCAACCTGGGCATGGAGGTTGAGAGAATCGACTTCGAGAATAAGGCTGTGTACATGGAGGACGGAGATGAAATTAGCGGTGATGTCATCATCGGCGCTGATGGTAAGGCCGCTTGAATGATTCGTGATAAAGAGAATCATCCCTGACATGAGATTCATGATGAGCAGGTCCCCTTTCGGTTTGCCGCTCCCAGTTCCTCGGGTGGCCTTCACCCCTGGTCGAGACGGGTGACGTAGCGTATAGGGCAGTGCTCTCGATTGAGCATCTCAAGGCCCTAAACGAACCTCAAATCAATGATCTCTGCGCCCAGAACAGGGTTTTGACCTGGCTGGGTCCAGGTCAACACACCGTTTTTTACCCCGTTAGAGGCGGTCGAGAAATCAATCTCATCTTGATCCGGCAGAACTACAGAGAGACCGAACGCTCGCATATCCGGGGCGATGTGGAAGAGATGATGGATTTTTATGCCGGGTGGGATAGGACGTGAGTATAATTTCTCATCTTGCTACTGCAAACGTCATGAGACGGCTAGCCAAGATGGGCTAGGAACTAAGATGTCGAGGCTTAGTTTGGATCCGTACTTGGGCACTGACACTTCACAGACTGAGAAAGATCATGTCTTTGGTGCCCCGAGTTCAGAAGTGGAAAATCCGCACACCGCCCGAGATAGATTCCGAAAGCAGGGTATGTTCGGTCCCCTTTTAATGTGTCCTTGCGGCGTATAAAGCTCACAGATACCAAGGACCATTTTGCTCTCCTGGGCGACGCCTTTCACTCGAACCTACCTTATCAGGCACAAGGCGCAGCCATGGCCATGGAGGACGGCGCCTTTCTCGGCAAACTCCTCGGCTTAGCAAAGGAACACGTACAAGACAAATCTGCCAAAGAGAAAGGAACGACACCGGTGCACTCGGAGAGAGATGTGAGAGATGAGCTCAAGAAGTTGGTCCCCGCCGTACTTCAGGCATACGGAGCGGCCAGAGGGACGCGAGCATCTGACGCACTACGCGGCGAGGGCCGCACGGAACCGCTGCGAAAATGGTTCCACGTGCCAGATGGACCCGAGCAAGAGGCCCGAGATGCCGAATTGACAGGTTTTGACTTTGAGGACGAGTCGTCGCACAAAACGTGGCGATTGCATTGCGATTCGGTACTTGGGTATGACGCAGTCCACGAAGCTGCCGAGGTAGCCAGGAGCGGCTTGAGGATCGGATGAGGTATGCTGATGCATATATATCCATTAAATGCCCGGCAATCAAGATGCTACGTTCTATATACGAAATGATCGATCAACTTTTCATGGTGGCCAAGTGCCACTGCCGGACCAACCGACCAATAACTCCACGATGTGGTATAGCAAGGAAATGTCATGCAGCCATGCAACCAAAAGACTGTTCCGTGCTCCGTTTTAATGCTCAGTGATGACTGTCATGATCTCGTGCTCTCATAGCGTCTCAGACATCTCTCGTATACTCTGACCTTTGGCGCCAAACATGTCCATATCTCATAACAAGCACCGGGATGGGTGCCAGACAAATGCTCAAGGCTCCGAGCGCGGTGAAGCCCCAGCCGTATCCGAACCTCTCCACCATGGGGCCAGTGGCCAGGGGCAGGAAGGTGCCGGCGAGGCATCGCGTCACGATGACGCCGGTCATCGCGGAGGCAGAGTACAAGCCAGACGCGTCGACGACGTACGCCGAGAGAGGCAAGGAGGCCATCAGGAGGGTGAAGCCGAGCATCGCCACTGACAACAGGAGGTAGGCCACGGGGAGGTGCAGCTGTGCGATCCAGCCGTACGCGGTGATAGAAAGGGGCAGGGTGAAGGCGCCGACGATGACCAGCGGAAGGCGGTATTCGGGGCGTCCCACCGGGTCGTTGCCGCGGAGAGTCACGTAGATCCTGTCTAGACAAAAGTTGCTGACCAGGACGCTGATGAAGGACCCGATGCCTGGACCGTGTTAGTGGGTGGCTATGCGTCGACGTGTGGAGTCGGAAACTTACTGAACGACATGAACGAAAGGCCGGTGAGCGCAGGGGAGAAGCCGTAGACGTCCTGGAGAATGACGGGCAGACTGATGGACATGACGTAGAAATAGGCGAAGGTGATGCAGCCGAAGAAGGACAGGCCCATCAGGACGCCGGACCGGAAGAGCACCAGGAAGGGCCGCTTCACCGACTCCCAGAGCTTCAGCAGGCTCTTGTGGTCGTCGACGGCGGCCGGGTGCAGGGGCCGGCCGTCGCGGTCGCGGGCGCGGCGGGCGGCGCGGCAGCGCAGGATGGCCATCTTGTAGGTCTCGCGGAAGCAGGTGAGGAAGAGCAGCTCGCAGAGGGCGGCGAGGGCGGCGCTCATCCACAGGACCTGGCGCCAGCCGAGGGTCTGGGCGACGGCGCCGCTGATCATGGGGCCGACGGCGCCGCCGACGAGGGGCGCGAGCGAGACCATGCTCATGGCGGAGCCGCGGCGGTCCGGGACGAACATGTCGCCGATGATGGCGGGGTTCAGCACGTTGGAGGCGACGGCGAGGCCGGTGAGGCAGCGGGCGGCGATGAGGAGCGGGGTGCTGGCGCTGAGGGCGGCGAGGACGGTGGCGGCGATGAAGAGCATGTTGGCGGCGTTCATGACCGGGTGCCGGCCGTAGATCTCGGACAGGGGCGCGATGAGGAGGGGGCCGGCGGCCTCGCCCAGCTCCCAGATGGTGACGAGCAGGGCGCTCGCGGGGGAGTTGGCGCCCTCATCCTGGTCCAGGTCCTCTATGATGCGTGCGGCGACTGGCACAACTGAGATGCAGGTGAAGGTGCTTTGAGTAGATGGTCAGCCCCATGGAGGTCCGGGTGTGTATCCTTGACGAGGACAGTTTGCAGAAGAAGACGAGGAGGAGGAGGAGGAGGAGGAGGAGCGTACACGGTGAAGGCCGTGAGGGCCAGCAGACCGACAATAGTCCACTTGAAGGGCGTCGGCCACTCTCTGGGGTTGTCAGGGTCGCCGTTGGGGTCAAAATCAAGCAGATGCTTCGACAGGTCCTCCTCGCAGAGGGGGTCCTCCACGAGCAATGGCTGCTCCTCTGCCGTGGCCGTCATGGTCCTTCTATCTAGGCGGAAGTTATCTGGTTATACCAGGCAGCAAAAAAAGAAAAAGGAAATGCAGAATTGGATGTTTAGTTGAAGACTGGAACACTGCAAGACTGACGCCGGGCGGCGGCGGCAGAGCAGCAAAAAGCAATCAAGGAAAAACAACCCATCAGCCAGGACGCAAACGTCTGTTACGTGCTGCTCGCCCCGCAATTCTGGGGGACTTCGGATAAAGAAAGGAAAAAAAATTCGATGGCTAGTCGCCAGGGTTTGGGTGGCAATGACCGGGGCCGATGATGGCCGTGGCCCGTCCCATATGACAAGCCGCTTGCATAGTCTCACCACCTCATCGGTACGTACGTTACACTCACTACCCAGGATGTAAGATATTTGCACGTGCAGCCAGGTAGATGCCATTTGTTGTGATGTAAGGGTTCTCTTACCATGTTGCAAAATATCAGACGGACGAGGTAAACCCTAACACTGTGGTCTTGGTTGTTTCTGCCTCACGGCGTCTATCTACAACGAGCGGGACCATCGGGGCCACCATGTCCGATCAGAGAGATCCCGCGGGGAACTGGTCCCTGCATCATCACAACTTGTTGATTGGCTGTACTAACTACGTAGAACCCGCGCACCCGTTCCGGGATAGTGCGGGCGGATCGCTGTTCCGCGTCGGTGCTGTGTCGGTCTGCGTCGGTTCATCGGTTTAGAGCGTTTCACAAGCGTCTATGCCTTTTTCAGGACCTGAAGGGGTTTGGATAATCAAGTCAAGGTATACAAAGCATGGCCGGGCTACCTGTCCTCGAGAAGGACAACCTTCAAAGGCCACACAGGCTCTCTTCTTGTCAGGATTGACTAGCTAATTGAGTTTGAGCAAGCCGTGCAACTACATCGGCATCCGACCCCAGTGCTGTTGACCAATGCTTCGACAACAGATAATGGTCCTTTTTCGAATACGTTGAATGATGGACAGGTAAATGCGGCTGGTTATAACAACCCACACGAAACTACCCCGGGTTCTCAATCTCATGACGACAACGTGGTCGATCTGGGTTGGAGTCGAACCTTGACCATTGGGAAGATAACGGGTGAGCATCGTGAAATTATTGACTGCGCCGAAGCGGGCGTTTCGAACTCTGGCCTGTGACCAGTCCATCTCTCAGCCCTACGCCACCCACAAGCAGCGGCAATCTGACGGGACTCTTTGGGCACGAATTGCTATCCACATGGCGTCACTGTCTAAATTACTTTCCCACCGCCCGCAATGTTTGATTCAGGGACTAACTACATCAGCGCTAGAGACCAGCCCCGTCATGGGGGCGTGCAACGGCTTGCCCGTACGAGGATCACTCTCCAGCCCAGCCATGACATTATAAGGAATCCCCTTTATGTGTTGGACTTGGAGTTTTATCCCAGATGCTAGAGACTTGATAGTCTCGGAAGACAACTGATGGCAACCAGAGGCGGTTAGCTCGTGGCGTGCCTCTGATACCAGTCTACAGGAAGCACCCCAGCCTGTGGCGTGCCTCGCCCAAGACGTAGTGGCCAACGGTGGAAGATATAAGAAAAGGCCGACCGGATGCTTTCAAACTCGAGGGGTATGCCCGCTCTCCGACTTCTCAAATCTCTACGCCGATGAATCTATAGCTCCCGAAACATGACGGATAGCACATCTAAAGACGCCTTGCCGTCTGTCCATCAGAAGCGCGACTCAAACGGCCAAAAAGACACCATCCTGCCAGTGAACCAGCCCTCTTCTCCAATCTCACCCGCTTTATCTCTATTCGGCGCGCAGCAGCACAGCTCATGCGGACCTGCTCAAACCGACCCCTTGTCCCATGGAGATCCTCTGACCAAGGGCTGGACGGAATTCGCAGCCGAAGAGTCTGGATCAGGGCGTCGGGAGGTCGAAAGTGGCCGCAGGTCCCAAGACGATCCCCACACCCCTGAACAACTGTACATGCCGCCCATCATCTTGGCTCACCATCGAAGGAAGCTCTTTTGGTGGGCTTTGCGATATGCGAGCATCGTGGTTACCGTCTTCATTGCGTTCCTCATCCCTCTCGTTACTTTGGCCAACGCTGCGGACATCGCGGAGGATAGCACAACAGAAGCCGTCCAAGCGAAGCAGCACGACATCCTCACGTTCTACATCTCTCTGTGGCTAGAAGTCACCTGGGTCGGGGCCGTCTTCTCCGATCTCCTTGGCCTGGGTTTCCCCTATCTCTTCAGGTTCATGGCGAGGTAAGTTGCCCAGTCTTGCGAGCACGAATCTACAGCTGCGATCTGCCTCTGACTGAGTAGTTCAGGTATCTCAACTCGGCCCACCAGAGGTACTGGAGAGTGTTCAAGTTCATGAGAAGGCCAATTGCCTTCCTCGGAACCACCCTTGTCACGTACATCTTTTTTGCTGCTGTGAGTTCAGTCCTTGACGACTCGTCGTCGGTCACATTTCGTTGACTTTTGGGGGGATAGTGCATCAACGAAAACGAGCTCCTGGCCGTCAACATCAACAAAGACCCGGAAACCTTGGCGTGGGACGACGTGATGGCTGACATCTTGGAGCAGCTGACCCTCTGGGTCTGCTTCTACTTCCTCGAAAAGCTCTTCATATCCTACATCACGATCCACTACCACTATCGAGCAGACAATGTGAAGCTCAAGCGCACAAAGGACCTGCAGAATGCCCTCATCACCCTCTACGATGCCTCGGTCTTCCTGCACCCGCCCCACCGAGGAACCTTTGCCGAGGAGGACATGATCATCCGCAACGCCAAGGGCGACGCCGTCGCCTCGAGCCGTGTCAGGGTCTCTAGCTATCTCGCGCGGCTGGGCATCGACGGGTACAAGATGACCAGCCTCTTTGGCAACTTCATCTCCGCCGAGCCCGACGCCCACTGGCTGCGCCCCGCGAGCACGTGCGCGGTCATCGAACGCGCCTGGGCGAGCCCCGTGTCAGCCGCAGCACTGGCGCGACGCGTTTGGCTGTCCCTCGTGGCCCAGGGCAGGCCTGGCCTCACGGTCGACGACATAATCGAGGTCCTCGGCCCATATCGCAGAGACGAGGCCTTGGTGATCTTCAAGACGTTCAACGAGAACAACAGCCCCGACATCCGCATCGAGGAATTCGTCGGGATGATTACCGAGGCTGGCAAGACACGTCACGACATCTACCGCAACATGGACAGCATGGACCACTGCATCAACACTTTCGACTGGTTCTGTCTCCTGCTTCTCGCCGCCGTCATGATATTTTTCATCAGTAAGCCACGCGTGATTTCTCCCTCTGTAGGCGCGGAAGCTCACCCACTCTGTAGTGGTTCGGTATGTGCCGGCCATCAAGCAGATCCAAACCATCCTTTCCAGTCTTGCCATCGGCCTCTCGTTCGCCGTGGGCCGCACGTTTCACCACCTTCTCGTCGGCATTGTGTTCGTCTTTTTCGACCACCCCTACGACGTTGGAGACGTGGTGAACGTCTACAACATGGGCTCGACCGCCGCCACCGCCTGCGCCGTTAAGCGGCAGTCGCTCCTGTACACCGTCTTCCGGCGGCTCGACAACGGCTGCGACCCCCAAATCTCCAACGACCGGCTGTCGCAGAAGCGGATCGAGAACTTTTCGCGGTCCGGCATCAACCGCCAGGGCGTCGCCCTGTCCGTGGACTTCAGGACCAGCTTCAAGGACATCGTCCGCCTGCGCGCGCTGCTGGAGAGGTTCCTCGCCGACAACGCGCGGGACTACGTCCCGGACACCCTCGGCCTGAACGTCGTCAACCTCCACGAGCTCAACAAGATGGAGCTCCGGCTGGCCTTCACGCACCGCAACAACTGGTCTGACGACAGGCTGCGCGCGCAGAGGAGCAACAGGTTCCACTGCGCCCTGGTGGCGGCCTGCAGGGCCATCCCGCTCTACAAGCCCAACGGCATGACCCCAAAGTCGGGCGAGAACGGCAACCCGATGTACACTGTCCAGCTCGACACCACTGCGGAGTTGGGCGAGAACATCAAGAAGGAGACGGACCGCCGAAAAGGTCTGCGGTGGGATGGTGTCGAGGTGGATTTACAGCCGGACACGAATCCCACCACGGCCGAGAATATGACAGCCCGGGCCGACGCCGACCTAGCCAGGTTGACTGAGGAGGATGCCTTCATAAGATTCGCACGCCTACCAGCTGCCGCTGGACGATCGGGTGCCAGCACTGCAGTCGACGTTCCCGTCATGGCGACGGGGCTGCGGCAGACCAGACGCCACGTCGTGTGACGGAAACGAAAGGAATCGTAAGAGTTTTGTTATTTGGCCCGATAGCTCACTGCTTACTCTTGCCTGCCTACCACACAATATTAAAAAGGTCTGACAGACGTTAAAAATATCAATTGCTTTTATCATTCATTCAGAGTCTACCATCCACGTCAACGACTATGTATCGAGAAAAGCCTGTCACAGCCCCGGCGGGTGTCTCTTCAGCAAGACTAGTCTGGATAAGTACGTAGTAAATAGCCGACATGTCATGCTCGCCGCGCATTAAAATACCGGCCAAAGGTCATCATCGGCACCTCCGCTCGCCAAGACTCGATCCATTGTTGAGACATGCCAAGCACAGTATCCCTTTTGTCTCGTGATTCTTTAGTCTCTCCTCTGTTACAGTTGCCGCGTTTGCAAATTTCGTGCGGAGGTAGACCCGATCTCCTAGATATCATTTGTTGTCATCTACCAACTGACGCCTTACGTGGTCTATTAGCACTCAAGTCGCATCATAAGTCGCCAATCACATTTATCGGGGAGACGCCTTACTTAGATATATCAGAAGAGGTGGCGCGTTATTCCACGGATCCTGCGTTCAAAGGTATCTTGAGGCTTACCCCTTTGAGTTGACAGAGCCATCCAAATCTCGCTGAACATTTCCCGCCCACACTGCCTGGCGTCTCTTCACTTCCCTCTCACGCTGATTCCCAAGAGCTCAATCTCACGACCCACTTTTCCTGTCAGATCCGTAACGGCTGCCAAGATGCCTGTGCTAGTTGCTAGGTTATTCTACTGTATCCAAAGATTGTATAGCACAGGTCGGAGGTGCCGCATAGCGGGGGGTTTCATATACCATATCTACTAGGTGAACTACATTTAACGTCTTAAGGGAGTCAGAGCCGACTGTTGAACATCGATATATATAATAGACCTACGGCGTACGATCATCGCAGGTGCCCGTTTTCAGCTATATTAAGGATGAACGTGAAGATGTGAAACCGTGCAGGGAGTGCAACGCATGACTAGCTGACTATAATATTATAGTAGGTGCATTTCTCCCGCTATTTTCTACAATCAGCGATATAGGTGCACGGAAAATGGAACAATATAAAACAAGTGGATAGACATCAGGGGTAGTGCATGACTAGCCAACCAGTGTATAAGTACAGTTCACTCTGCATTGGAAGGTGCTTTCTATAAGCTTATCTGTATCACTCTTTGCATTTATACTGGTTATATTTGATATTTTTGTTGTTGCCTTGCTTCTTGTATACTGCCACAATGCACGCCTCGACGGTTCTTTTCACCTCCCTCTCTCTTTTGGCCGGCATGGCTGCTGCCCAAGGCATTCCTGGTGGTGACCTTTGCTGTGGCGGCGTGATCACCGATCCGACCAAAACCTGCAAGGGAAGCGCCTTTTGCGTAAGCTCCCGTCTTCTATCGTGTGTCTAAGATGCGTAACTAACACCGTCTTGCAGTGCGACACCGACAGTAATGCCGATGTGGGGAGAGGATGTGACGACAACACAGACTTCCCAACTGGACGGTCGTTCTCAGGGTTTGCTAGCGCTAGCTGCCAATCTGGTCCAGGTAACTCAACTGGAACTGTCGTATGTGGTTAAGAGCATGGCGTGTACGCCGCAATCAAGGCGGCCTCGAGACGAGGGGCATCCATGGGCCTCCACGCCTTGCACAAAGGATGAAAATAATTACTTCTTCGTCTGGAACGATGGATAACGACCCAAATAGCCTGTTCAATTTTATTTCATTCGATTTTTTGAAACTAGCAGAGAGGATTGACTCCACATGTATGAGCGCAATGTTACCAAAAGAGTAATTCTACTACCAGTGCGAACCAACACGTACGCCTTACCCCGAGAAGCTCATCAAGCACATCCGGTTGGCCATAGATTGGAGATCTGAAGAAGTTCTGAACCCAGATTTCACCCAATGCCGCTTTTTACAGGAAAAACCTTCATCGTGAAATCGCCTTATTCATGTCCGGTTAACCAACAGACCGTTAACAGCAATACATGTAGGCAACAGGCGCCAATGAGACCCATTCAACAATAACAGTATGCCACTTCTGTGACTTCTTGCGAGTTTCAGTCTTCTTATCCTGCTCTGTGTTTACGCATCATAATCCTTTTCATGTATCTCTTCAGTGCGCGGTGTATAAGTTGATGAAGTGTCTGCGCAATGGCCTTGATGGGATTGTAAATCGTCGCAATATGTACTGAAGGGAACACAAACTGAACCGGCGGTCGGCGTGTCGGATACCGGTGTATCCGAACCTGCAAATTGAAAGCGTTGATACAGGCTCAGAACAAAAGTCTCATGGGATCTTACCTCTGGTAGTAGAAGTCTCAACCACAGATGCTGGCGATTGCGATGCTTCAAGGTGTTTCAGCGTATCAACTGCAGTCACCAATCTGCCAATGTACTCAAACTGCGAATATCCTGGCGGACAAGCCATATTCGCAGATTCATCGCTCTCACGATGGCTGCTTTCATCGGACACTCCAGGCGTCTTAATACTCCCTGCTATGGTTGTGAGTCCCGATAAAAGACACTCCTCGACCGCGAATAGGATAAAGTTGTATATCAGCCCTTGCAGTGCATCCTGCACGAGTCGTCGTTGTAAGCAGATGATACGCTGCAAATTATGTAGTAATAGAACAACTTAGATAGTACCTCATAATAGGCCCCCGTGTAGTCCGAGGCTAATTCACAGGCTTGTTGATGCAACTTCCTCCCAACGTCGCACGTTGCCTGCGGATTGACAGAGTTTCCGGTGCCAGACGCTTTGTAGTACCGGGCTTCATAATTGTGACCGTCTGAGCCTTCGGTTGAGCTTCTGGCATTCCGACGGGACTCCTGGAGGGTCCATACTTGCTGGGTAACATTGCGGTTATACACGAGCGGATGTACATAGCGATAAGGGCGCATTAACTCGTCCACCCTGTCGCGGAAGTTCTTGATGATGGCTTCCAGCGTCGTCTTGATTGCAACAGAGGCTTCCTCGATCTTTCTTTCCTGAGATACGTGGTCAAGTATAAGATCAATAGTGCTTCGAACCTGGCAAATGATATCTGTCGTTGTTTTCCGCACGATCTCGTCCCACGGCTGACATTGCAGGACAAGCATCTCGGAGACGACGATTGGATTGCTCCTTGCCCAACGCCGAAGTCTTCGACGCTGAGGCAGAAGGGGCACGAGCCGGGCTGCGAGCAGCACTGCGATGCGCGATGCCGCAGACCACCTACATTACCGTATGTTTAGATAACTACGTAGCGATACAATCCCTCGATGGAACCCCTGTGAAGTTATCATAAGAGGCTTTCCTGGACTTCTGGAAAATGTCTGATGAGACACCTATCCACGTCAGTGTTGCCTGGACCCCCGGCTACGTGGGGATTAACGGCAATGAGATTACTAACTAACTAGCTAAAAAGGGTATAGAGATCTAACCTCTAGACTAATATACCCACTTACTAACCTACAGCCATACCAAACGCCGTCTATAACAGGACATAAACTATAACCTCTTCTAATAGTAGGGCTAGGCTGCCCTATTATTATTAGTCTACTACACCCTATGCCTTATACTTAAACTAAATAAGGAGCTTACCCTTAACCAGCTACTACTATACTACCTTATTACTATAAAGATAGGGTATAATAACTTTATAGCCTACTATACCTACTTTAGATATAAGGATCTATAATTACTTTATACCTATAGTAGAGACTAGGGCCTAGAACACCCCTTCTTCTACTATAAGGTATGCTTATAGGTATCCCACAGGAATATCACAACTTCCCTTAAGAAGAAGTAGCTAGACTTTATAGTCCTTTTATAAAGGAACTGCTACTTTTATAAGGATATTCCCCTAGAGGAAATATATATCCCAAGCCTCTAGAATAATAAGGAAGTAGATACCCTACCTCTAGTTAACCTACAAGTAAGAGGACCAACAGAAAGGATAATATTACTAACAGTCTATAGGGGAGCTACCCTTACATTAAGTTATTAATACTATCAGGCTTTTATCTAGCACTTTAGCAAGCATACTACTACTTAGCTACTCTGCCTACTAGGCTAGCTAGGGATTATAAGTATAACTTACCTATACTATCTCTACAAAGTAGATATACTATACATAACAAAGCTAGTACTAATATCCTACTATTACTTACCTCACCTTTATAAACCCCTACTAACTATTATCATTACCCCTATATAGACTATATACCTCTATACCCCTATCACTTACATATAAATACATCATTTAAGTAGGTACCTTTAGCAGGGTTATTACTAATAATAATAGCATTCGCACTATAAAACAGAGCACAGAAAAAGGGACCTAGCATTGCAAAGCGTTACACTTTGCAACACTAGGCCCCAATAATGTATATAGTCTGGAGACGTAGATAGGCTGTGTAGGCGCCTTTTGCCACTAGATTGGATTCCCCGGCGTTAAATACTACATACATACATACATACATACGACGATTGGATTCAGCATTCCAGGTAATCCACTGTTCCACCTCAAATTCAACATGCTCTCGATCATCGATGTATTATATGAGTCCGAAGACGACTTTGATGGGTAGGCTTTTTGCCGCCGCATCTCTTGTTCAAAATCACCAAGAATGCGTTGGATATTCGATCGCAGCATCTTTTTGGAAGTTTTCATGGGCGACTCAGGATCGCGGAAAAAAGTATCGGAGTAGTCGCCACTTACAGCAGCCGCTAGCAGTAAAGAGACGTCTTTACTGGTGGTGTTTAACGTGGAATGTTGTTCGTTTGTTTCTCGAGTCTGAGGGAGGCCTGGAAGTTGTTCATTGCAAGGCATCAACTTGGTCTCGAGGTTTTGAAGAATCTCAGGCAAGTGAGTCAGAAACTGGTCGAGTATTACTTCTTCAAGATATGCGGGTAAGGATTCTGCCACAAGTTGAGTCCCGCTCGATGCGAACCACTTATGCTGTTTTGAGATGTCAGAGGCTGTGTAGTACCAAGTAAAGGAGTCAGTGGGAGGGCAGTTAGGGGTCACTAGTGACTGTTATTCTAATCTATCTCCTCTCTAAACCTTAATACTATTATAAAAACCCCTTTTATATACCCTTTAGTATAACATTATTCTATTCTACAGTGTCCCCTAGGCCCTACCTAGTACCCTACTAGCCCTAAAGCTAGTACTACTTTTAGAAACCTAATATAATCCCTCCTCTCTAAGGTCCTGTCTTTAGGACCTAGTAGTTAATTAGTTAGCCCCTTTATTAGTACCCTAGTACCCTACCTATAATACTACTTATACTTTAGTAGAGTCTAGGAATTCTACTAAGCTTAGTAAACTACTAGATAGGTAGTTACCTCTCTAGCTAATTACCTACCCTTAGCTTTACTTTTATTCTATAGTAGCTTAATATAGCTAATAGCCCCCCTAGTACCTTACTAAGCCTAGCTATCTTATACTTAGGGTATAAGTCTTAGGCTCTTATTACTATTAGTAAGAGGCTACTTACTTTACTATAGAGGTATCTTACTTACCTATAGTACTACTTTAGTTACTTACTTCCTTCTCTCTTTTATAGCTTAGTATCTTATTATTTATAAAGTAATATAATTAGCTTTTATTACTTATACCTTTATTTCTCTAGTAGCTAAGCTCTAAGTTATATTATTCTTAGTATAATAGTAAGAGTATACTTTATAATAGTAAAAGAGGTACTAGTACCCCCTTAGTACCTTCTGCCTCTCTTTTTATCTAGAGGTATTATTATTTCTTTATAAGCTAGAGTTATTATTATTACTTACTTATATATATATTACCTAGTAAAATAGCTAGGCCTACTTTCTCTTTTTTTACTTTTTACTTATTTTTCTTCTTTTTCTTCTTTTCTTTATAATATCCTTATATTATTATTATTTTTTTATTTTTTATTATACCTCTACTCCTATAGTAGTAATAATAGTACTAGTAATAGTAATACTAGTAGTAGTATTAGTACTAGCTACTTCCTTACTACTACTATTATATCCTCTATACCTCCTACTAATCCTATTATCTTAGGTAGCTCTAGTACCCCCTCTAATCCCCCTCTAGTAGCCTCTCTTACTAACAATACCTATTCTAATACTTTTAGTATTATTAACCCTACTATTATATATAAGGTTTCTTATTATTACTACCTTTAAGCTATAGTAAAGTAGTAGTCTAATATAAAAGATACTATTACCTATCTTTTTTACTATATTAAGACCTAGAGTATATACTTATCTCTTTAGTATCTCTCTACTACCTCTTTACTATCCTAACTATTCTAGCTACTAGTAATAAGTACTCTTACTATACTAGCTAGTATAATAAGCCTTATATCTCTATAAGCTTATCTCTCTCTCTACTATTACTACTTCTATAGCTATTAGTCTACTACTAACCTATAGTAGGCCTTATATACTACTACTACTACTACTACTCTTACTCTTAAGGTAGTTTTTAAGAACCTCTATAAAGAGACTAACCCCTACTTCTATTATTACTTTATAAGTATATATATACCTCTATACTTCTCCAATACCTCTTAGCTAAACTCTTTCTAAAAAGAGATTAAGAAGGTCTAGCTTATAAGGCTAAAGGCCCTTTAGATAAAGGCTTCTAATATATCAGTTTCTAATACTAAGCATAAGGTAGTATAAGAGGAGGAGAAGTAGCTCTTCTACTAATATAAGGTCCTTACCCTTAAGGGTACTTACTTTATTATAAAACAGTAGGCTAAGTAAGCTAAGTTATTAGCTAAGAGTGCTAAGATTATTACTATTACTACCTAGGACTAGGTTATTATGCTCTATAAGTAAACTAAGGCTATTAAAGCCTAGAGCGCTCTCTTCTCTAACTAGACTAAGTCTTATACCTATATTATATATCCTTTCTCTACTTTAGTACCTCTCTAGTACTCCCTTATAGTACTAATAATAGCCTCTAGTATACTAATAAGATTAACTTCTAGGCTAGTAGATTAGATCCTAGAAAAGGTATTACTAATAATAATAAGGAGGAGTCTAATTAGTAGGCTCTAGTACCCCCTATATACCTCTCTAGTGCCTTACTAATACCTCTTTACTGTTTGTTTAGTTAGTTACTTATCTCTAGGCTTAGAATACCTAGCCCTTAGGCCTCTTTACTCCCTAGCTCTAATACTAAAGAAATAATAAAACCTAGCTACGCTTATAGCTATATAATTATTAACTTAGTTTCTCTTTAGTAGGCCTCTAGTAATCCTCTATTTATAATCCTATTATAGTTTCTTTATTATATTTTACTATAGTTTCTAAGAGTTTTTCTCTTCTCTATATCATTACTACTTTATTAGATACTATTAGTTTCTCTAGGGGCCCTTGTGTATAACTATTCTCTCTACCTAGTATATGTTCTTCTCTTCCTTCTTAATAGAGACTACTTATAGCTTTACTACTACTCTATAGAACTTCTCTAATTATAATAATAAGAATATATTATAGATATAGTATTATATCTCTAAGTTAAGCTTATATACTTTTCCTCTACTAACTACCTATATAACTATAAATAGCTCTAAATACTTATCTAAGAGCTTCTTTATAGGGTACTTTTGCTATATAAACCTTACTAATAGTAAGACCTTCTTTCCTACCTTAAATACTACTATAGCTTGCTTTATGTTATACTACCTCTTATAGTTCTTATTAGCTATCTCTAGTATCTAGAGGATTATAGCCTACTAGCTCTATAGCTATTATACCTAGTCTCTTACTAATAGGACCTCTATTAGTAAGGCCCCTTCTAGCTTTGCATTATTTACATTACGTAGTATATAGCCTATTAGGGCCTCTACTAGTGCTATCTAAATTATACTATACTAAGCACTATTATAGATAAACTTAGCTATTAGTAGCTACTTTACCTAATTATCTTATTCTAGGCTATAAAAAGCCTAAAGGAAGTACTTAATATTCTAGTTTTATTACTCTATCTAGCTATCCATCTATAGGTAGTAGGCTATACTTAACCTTTACTTAATAGCTAGTAGGTAGTATACTACTAACTAGAAATAGCTAGTAAAGAGAGATCCTTAGTTAGATACTATTACTACTAGGATACTAAATTATAAGAATACCTTTTTAATTAGAAGGGATACTAACTAGTCTACTATTAGAATCTCCTATATAAGTATATATAGTATATACTTTATAAGTTAGTCTACTATAACTAGGATACTATTATAGCTCTCTCTAGTAAATCCTTTTAACTTAGGTAGCTTAGTAATAAAATCTAAAGTAACCTATTTCTATAGTTAGCTAGGTAGTAGTAGGGGTACTAGTTCTCTATAGGGTAGGTAGTAGTATAGCTTTATCTATTAATAAGTTATATATATCTAAACGTACTCTATTATATCCTTCTTTGTTAATCTCTAGAAGAATATCTATCTAATCCTTTTAAGTATATAGGTTACCTCTAGGAACCCCCTAGCTAGCTTATTATAGAATACTACTATAATCTTTATCCTTAATATGTACCCTTTTAAGATAACTACCTTACCCTTATACCTAAAGACCCTTTTCTCTCTCTTATACTAGTTATTCTCTAGCTTTTACTACTCCTTAGAGGTAATTACCTTATTAGCTTGCTATACTACTATAGTTTTCTCCTCTAGGCTTAGAGTAAGTTCTTTTAATAGTAATAGGTATACCTCTATTAACTTACTACTAATAATTACTACTATTCTCTAGGCAAACCTACTTAGAAAGCTTTCTAGGAATATGCCCTATACCTCTTAGTCTTCTATACCTAAGGGCTAATAGTCTGGCTACTATAATAGCTTATTAACTATATTCTTTTTTTCTAGCTAGTAGTTAATCTTAAAGTTAAAGAGAGATAAATCCTAAAGTAACTTTACCTACTAACTATTAAGCTAAAGCTTACTAGTAAGTAGTAGTACCCTAGGTAGTCTATTAAGAATATAATCCTACTCTAGGTATATAGGAGGTAGTACCTCTAGTATATAGCTACCTTTTAGATTATAAGTAGCTTAGCCTCTAGTATACTATACTATAGTTTAATACTCTTTAGCTTTCTAAATAAAAAGATAATAGAGTACTACTAGTTCTCTACTAGCTATAATAAGATAGCTCTGATTATAAAGTTTAATATATCTATCTCTATATATATTAGTAGTACTAGGTTAAAGTACTATAAGATAGAAGCTTAGGTAAATATAACTTAGAGCTTATAGAAGGCTTTAATTACCTCTTTAGTTATTACCTTCTCTCTTACTACCTTAGCTATTAGTTAGTCTATAAGGGAGGTATATACCTTAGAGTAGTTCTTAATGAAGTACTAATAGAACTCTATAAACCTAAGAAAGACCTATATATCTTTAATACTAGTAAGGAGCGGCTACTAAGTAATTGCTTCTATATAGTCCTACTTTATAGCAATACCCTCTAGAGATACTACAAACCCTAGGAACCTAATTATCTTAGTATAGAAAACATACTTCTCTAGGTTAGTATATAAGCTAGTAGTATCTAACTAGCATAGTACCTCTTTTACTAGCTTTATATGACTAGTCTTATCCTTAGTAAAGATTAAAATATTATTAAGGTATATAATATAGGTAATATCTACTAGCCTAGCTAGGGTATTATTTATATATACTTAGAAGGTTACTAGTATATTAACTAGCTTAAAAGGTATAATATAGTACTTAAAGTACCTATACTATATCTAAAATACTATTTTCTACTTATTACTAGTATAGATCCTCACCTAGTAGTATACATCCTTAAGGTTAAGCTTAGTAAAATACTTTACCTCTCCTAAGTAGTTAAGGATCTCCCTAATTAGTAATAATAGTATATAGTTCTTAACTATAACCTTATTAAGGCTATAATAGTCTATGTGGAGGTATAACTTACCCCCCTTCTTTAGTATAAATAGAATTAGCGCCCCTATAAGGCTCTATAAGGGCTAGATTTACCCCTTACTTAGTATATTATTAATATACTTCCTTAGCTCTTCTAACTCCTTCTCTATAAGGGGGTAGATAGAGCTAAATAGTAGTTCTACCTCTAGCTTAAGGTTAATAGCATAAGAGTAACCTTTATCTCTAGCTAGTTTAGCTACTAGGTTTATATTAAATATATATACCTATTCTTAATATTCTTCTAGTAGCTTAAATCCCTTTATCTTCTCTCTCTTTTCCCTCTCTACTGTATAAGGTAGTAGCTCTAGTACCCCCTCAGCTCTCTCTATATATAAGTAGTAGACTAATAGGTTATGTACTAGTATTACTACTACCTTTTTTTATATCTTCTTTAATACCTTTCTTCTCTAGATAAGTTATAAGTAGGCTCCCTCTAGTAGGTAAGTCTACCTAATTATTACTTACTTAAGATTTAGCTATACCTTTTACCTCTAGAGGATCTCTAGGATAGTATTATATATACCTATATTACTTACTTAGTAGGTATAAGACTATACCTTTCTTACCTCTATATTATCTATTACTTCTATTACTAATACTACTACCCTATAGTTAAGTACCTTGCCTTCTTATATCTCTAGTAACCCTACTCTCTCTCTATAAACCTCTAGTAGTACTTCCTTATATAATATTCTCTAATACATAATATTCTTATTTATTCTAGGGTTAATTAATACCCTTTCTTTTCTTTATATACTAGCTACTCTAATATAGAAGTCTATCTTAATGTAGTAATGTAATTTCTCTCTCTAGGGGATCTATATACTATTAACCTTTATAGCTACTAGCTAGGCTACTAGTATATAGTACTTACCTATATAATAAGGCTAGTTATACTTATAGTACTTCTCCTCTATATACTCTATTAATATATATCCTAGCTTACTATAGTTAAAGTATATAAGAGAGCTCTAGAAGCACCTTAAGGGTTATCTATACCCTCCTTATTCCTGTTAGATATTAAGGTTTAAATACCTTATATCTATATAAAAAAGATAGTAAATATAATAATAAAGTAAATTATATAATACAGTATTAATAGTACTGTATATACTGTATATACTAGATAACTATATATTTACTTAGAAAACGCCTATATATTATAAATACATAGGATATCTATATACAAAGAATAGTTCCTTTAAGCAAGAACTATCTATCTAAGGAGAAATCTAGGAAATAAGAATACAGTTATAAACTATATAACCGAGATGTTTTAGAAAACAACGTATAAGAATATAGTTATAAACTATATAAGCGAGATGTTTTAGAAAACAACGTATAAGAATATAGTTCTAAACTATATAACCGAGGTGTTTTAAATAAGAACCTAGAATATATAAGAAATCCTTAGAATATACAGAAAATAAGTATAAATAAACCCCTTATATCCCTTATATCTAGCTAGACAGCAAGGTGAACGGAAAGCTCTTCTATTATATTAAAACAATATATATCTTATTTATCTCTTATCTTTTATCTCTAACCTCATTACCCCTCATAGCCTCTAACAGGTTATGAGCCCAGCTCTAAGACCTAAGAAAAGTTAAATAAAAGGAAAAAGACGCCTTTAACGAGAGTTGAACCCCCAACCTCTGCCTTTTCAGGCCTTTTTTCAACATAACAATATACCCAACTAAGATATACGCCTTCTACTAAAGGCAATACTTTTACCAATGGATACAAAGATAAACCTTCCACGCCTTGAGGGGACTTCTAACTATACCACTTAGGCAGTTAGAATCCAAGCCCTTCTTATATCTAAAGATATCAATATTGATCTTCAGAATCCACTTTCTGAAGAAAATAAACAATATAATAATAAAGCTTTAGCTTATATCCAGTTATATTGCTCTGATGGGCCCTTAAGAGTTATAAAAGACTCTATAACAGCCCCAGATACCTAGAAAAAGCTAGCTGATTTATATGAACCTAAGGGTTTTACAAATGAATTCCTTACTTGTAAAGAATTCTTTAATACCTCTTTAGAGGATTTTAATACTATTAAAGAATATCTTGCTAAAGTAAAGGAGTTAACAGATAACCTAGCTAATAATAAGCTAGAATTACCTAAGAAGGTTATTATTGCCTGGGTTTTAAATAACCTAGATGATACTTATGAGGGTTTTATAACTAATATAACCCAAAGCCTTCGAAAAGACCCTGATTCTTATAATCTAGAAACGCTATTTTCTAGCCTTTTAGATGAGTATAAAAGAAAAAAGGGTTCTACTATTATAGCCTTAACTAAGGCAAATACCTATTCTAGGGTAAATAGAAAACCTTAGAAAAAGCAGAAAGACCTTTTCTGCTATAACTATAAGAAAACTAGCTATATAGAAAATAACTATGCTTTTCTTCACCCAGAAAAAGTTCCTATATAGTAGAGAAATAGAGATAATAATAAGAATAATAATAAGGATAAAAAGGAGGAAAAAGTAGTTAATATAACTATTACGATGCTAGCCTATTGTCAGGATCTATCAGAGTTACCTACTAACTCTGATCCCACTGGTCACGTGAGATTAGTCCAAGCTCGTCCGCAGGCCCACCTGCGGCAGCCACTTTCACCGCCAGCTTAACCTAGTAGCTCTCTTGATAGTTATACTTCTTCATATATAATTGACCCTTTTTGAGACCCCTTATTCATTACCTACTGGTTATTACCAGCTCCCTTTCGCCTTGCTTACTAATACTGATAAGTGGTTAAACCACTATTATAAATACCATAGATCAGTAAGGCTAGTCAAGAAGATGCAGAACTACTCTAAACCCTATAGCAGCAGTAGGATAGTTCTATACTTTCTCCTATATAGATAACCAGCTTAGAATACTATTACAGTAGACTTACAGCACCCCCAAAAAGGGTACCATAAGTGCACAAGCTTGATTTACATAAGTCAACTTTGTCGCGTTACAAGAAGCCGTAACCCACAAGATACTGATTTTTTACTAAAAAATTATTAGATTACAAGACCGCAAAGTCCTATACTTTATATACTAAATAACTATTAATAACTTACTATTAACTACCTCAATACAACCTTATTAACTTCACCTTTTTATTACTTTAACTTCAGACTTGCAACTATTATTACAGTTACCTAAAAAGTAACTCTACCAAGCTATTAAATAACCTAATAGTCCAACAGGCCCACAGAAGTATAATAGACCTCCCTTCCCCTCCTCTAACTTCTACAATTTTTTTTACTCCTTCCCTCTTTCTAACTCTCCTTTTTATACTCTTTTTCTTACTTAAAATACACCTCTAATTACCCTTGAGCAACTAATGCCAAGGAAGCCTGCGTAAAGAAAGCTCTTTTTGACAAGCAGCAAGTGCCGCGCAAGGAAGGCTCTTTTTAACAAGCAACAAGAGTCATAACAAGACCGCGCAAAAGGCTCTTTTCAACAAGCAGCAAGTTTAGCACAAAGGAGAAAGGCTTACATCAACAAGCAATACCACTACCAAGTTATTAGCAAAGAAAGCAAGCAAGACCCTATTAACTAAGCAGTTACCTATACCACCAGCAGTAATCCCTCTAATATACATATATACCTTCCAGTCTACTAGAAGAAACACCTATGTTTAAGAGGTTATCAGGCTAACAGAGGGTAACTATAATAACACAAGAAGAAGCAACCACTACAGAGTGTGCCTCCAAGGCTGCTAAAGAGCACACAAGCAAGCACACAACCAGCACAGCACATAGGTATCACAAACCCATACCTAAGAGATACCACAAGTTCATTAACCTATTAATTTAGGGTATTAAGTACTTAGATAAAATCTTAGAAAGTAGCTTACCCTCTAACCATATCAAATCACTAAATACAATTATCCTATACCACTTAACTAAGTATAAAGAATAAGGCTACTATAGTAGAGACTTATAGTAACAAGTCTACAATAAATTCAAAGATTAATCTAATACAGATTTTAATACTACTTTAAGGGCAGTTACAACTACCTTCTACAACTTCATCATCAGCCGCAGTATATAGGTTATAAAAGAGCCTATCAAAAGTACTATTAGCACAAGGTTAAAGAAGCTAGTTAATAACAAGCACTTCCTAAGGTAGGATAATAAGATAATACACAAAATAGAAGCTAAGTATAAGGTCTTTCACAACTACCTTAATAACCCAGACTTCATACAAAATATCAAACAAATCCCACAAGCCACTCTCTTGCCATCAATTAACAAGGTATACAACAGCCGCAAAAGCACAGACTTTTCACATAAGTCACGCAATAAGTTAGATTATCAACAACGTACCTCATATAGCAACCCCTTATTCAAACCTCCCCTATTTAAAAAGCAAACTAACAAAACCTCCCTCATACTAAGTTCGCCCATAACTACTACCATAGTCAAGAAGCAGTCACTAAGCACAACTGCTCTCCTAACCAACAGGCTAACCACTCATCAATTAACTAACCTCATCAAGCTATATTCAAATAATTTAACATCAAAATACAACAGCAGTAACTATAAGACCCTTAACTCAAAGCTTCTAATTTTTTACAACCTCTATACAAGGGTTAGTATCTTTAGTAACTACTACAGGTCCACTATCTTATTTATACTTACAAGCAGCGCGCGGGAGTATTATACTAATAACCTCTATAACCATACTATTAGTTTTAACATACTTATAGTAAATATTAAATCACAGTTCAAAGGGGATAAAGTCTACCACACACACAACATAGAGTTACAAAAGCTCAGTTACAAGCAAGTTACCCACAAATCACCCAGCAAAACAAGAGTTAAAGTACTAGACTTACTTATTAAGAAAGTTATAAAGCTAGTTAGAGCCATAACGTAGCAAGGCACGCCTGCTAATAGCAACTATCACAACACTCTACTTGCTTGTTACCAGGGTATACCTAAGTGCGCAGCTGCCCTACTTAATCTACCTACAACTTACAACGCACTTTATACACAGTTAAGAAACAGCATAAGTAACACAGCAGCCATACACAAGCAAAAGGCGCAGTACCTTATAGAAGGACTACCCAAGCTAGACTAGTAGTACTTCACCAACCACCACTACAACAGCCAACGTAGCAGTTGCCTACCGCAACAAGGGTACAGTCCAAGGCCCCAAAGCAACCGCCCGCAAAGCAGCGCATTTCAAGCAAAAAAGTGCTTTATTTGTAACAAGGAAGGATGTTAGTTAATAACGCACTCAAAAGAGGAAAGAGACACCTCTTACAAGCAGCTCTAAAGGAGCTACTTCACTAAAAGATTTAAACAATACCTTTTTAACTATAAGGGCAAAGAGCCTAACTCTCTTAGCAATATAACTAATAACAAGTACATACTAGACAATAGTAAAGAGCTCTTTAAGGATATAACTTTCTTTATATCTACAGCGTTTTTTAGTAAAGAAAGTATTAACAGCCAGAAGGTCTATATACAACTGCGCAACCAAGCTACTTTGCACGCTTTAACAAAAGAAGACCCTTTTATATAAGACCTTAGCTAAAAGCAAGGGTTAGGCAAAGTCTTTATACTTAATAACTAATACTCTACCACAACCTTTTAGAGTATTATACTAGATACTGGGGTAGCCTAAGTATTAACCACAGGCTACTAACAATATACAGCCCTTTGCAAGTACCTTAGCACAGAATTACTACTAGATATAAGCTACGCCAGCAAAGTAAGTATTAAATTTAGCAGCAGCAATTTATTTAACTCTCTTAGATCTATTACTATATCTACCCCTATTAGCAAGCTCACTTTCTATATAATAACCTCTAGTACCCCATTTCTTTTATACCTCAAAGATATAGACTCCAACAGCATTCAATTTAACAACCTCACCAACGTACTTATCAAGGGTACAACCGTAATACCAGTAGTACATAAATAGAGCCACCTATAGATACTTTTAAAGCAGCCAGAGTGCAGCATAGCGCAACACCATCTTACTGATACAGAGCTATAGTAAATATATTGCTAATTTAGTTACCCCTCAGTCTATTAACTATATAAAGTACTCTAGCAAGCTAGCTATATAACAGCAATCTCAAATGTTAAAGAGATTAATAAATTTTACTAGTATTACTAGCTAAATTCAAAGGCTCCTAGAAGGTTCAAGTTCACCCTCTATAATAATTATAACTTTAACCATAAGGTCTTTGTTAATATAATATACTTAGATAGTAACAAACTAGTACTTTATATTATCAATAGCGCAACCTCCTTCAACATAGTACAATTTTTATACTCTATCACTATAGAGTATATATAAGAAGCACTATATATATACTAGATTAATATATATCTTAGCTCTTTAGACTAGATTATTATAGATACTAGGCTGAATTTTTATATAGCTGAATTTAAGCGCGCCACTTATATACTATCTATTAAGGTAAAAGAGGTCCCTATTAAGACCTATCACAGTATTAACAAGGTTAAACGGTACCACGCAACACTATACCAAGCATATGAGATAGTCTGCGCGGAGTTAGAGGCTAAACCTAAAGTTACCCTATAACTTACTATAAAAGTAATTAACAATACTGCAGGCCCTGATAGCCTTATCCCTATACTATTAGTCTTTGGTATATACCCTTGTATTAATAATAACTTAGCTCTATTACCCTCAACCCTATAGTATACAGAAGCTATATAAAAGGTAATAGAGGAGATTTATAATATCCACATAAAAAGGTAGGTTAACAAAGCGCTCACAATGCGCAACAGACCTGTGTTACGACCCAACAAGTTACAGGCGATGCAGCCCCACCGGCCAAGCGGGAAGCGCGGGCGGCACAGCCTTTGTATGGACAAGAGGAGGGTCAGACGGGTGACTCCCCCGGACACGGAAGAACTATGGTGCAGGTCACGTGACGGTATGATGACAAAGATGGATAGCTTGGATAGCAACATATCCAACAGATCCATGGATAGCTTGGATAGCGGCATATCTAACATATCCACGGAGAACGCCAGGACACGAGACTGTATATAGGATGGACTTGGACGCACTCAAGGACAGACTCCCATAGCTCTTCAGCAATCAACTTGTGACTTAGCCTCGCTAACTTTCACTTTCCCGACACCTGCTTATCTTTGTGAACTCTTGAGCTATACGAGCTACCCCTACCCCATCGACCATCCGACTGATCACCGAGTGATCGATACGTTAGCAAGAAACACCAGCAAGTACCAACACTGTTAATTATCATCGCAGCCTCAGCTATACTTTAGCAGAAAACCCACTGTCAGGAATCTGGCCGTAACAACCTGACACTACAACAAGCGCAGCCCTTTCTTTATAATTACTTATTAAGGTATACTACTAAGGTAAAGGTTAAAGAGGACCCTACTAATTAACTACTAACAACAGTACTAGCAGTACTATTAAGACCCTGCAGGGACCACACCGATTCCCTATTACTACTGTTAAGCTATAGTATAACCTATCTAAGGTAGAGGACCCCGTTAACCACACGCAACCTCGACCGCTAGTAACCACCGCAGCAGAGGTACCCGCAAATGCTCCAATCAAACGTAACTCTATTGTGGTCACTATGCAGCCACCACCGGTAAGAAGAGGCCCAGGCCAACCAAGGAAGAATCTAGCTCAAATTTTCACCGCAGAAGTCACGCCCGCAGTCCCCACAATTAACTACGTTTTTACCACAAAAGAGAATACCAACTACGCACTAGCAATTAAGCTACACAAGAAGGGTATAATAACCACACCTAGTAAGCCATTTAAATAGTTAGATACTAGTAAAATCTAAGAACTTATAGACTGTAGCATGTTTTTTATTATTAAATATAATAAGTAAAAGCATAGTAAGATATAGATTTTTAAGTTATAATTAGTATATAAGGTTAAAAGTAAAAACAAGTAGCCCTATAAGAAATTATAACTAGTTATCTAAGGTTATATAGATAATAGCAAAGCTGCAATTTTAACCTAGTTACTAACTATCTAATAAATAGCCTAGTAAGTAATACTCTCTATTATACTATTACTTTTATAATAGAGTTATATCCTCTAGTTATACAATATAACACAAGCGTATACCCAGTTAGCAACCAAATTAGCACACACTATCCTCACCCAACTTCCCCTCAAAATTTGCCATCTCTATACAACAGATACAATTATAGAGGTTAAACAGCTACTCTATAGCATACCAGAGGCAGGTACTTATTAATAAGCTACATATAATAACTACCATAGAAAGAGCCTCTAGATAGATTCATCTACTTTTAACCCTTACCTACTTATTTCAGCACCTAAAAATAATGACTTTATAATAATAGGTATACAAACAGACAATACTATTAAACTTATAAATAAATCATTCTCTAACTGTGAAAACCGCACGCTAAAAGAAGCCACTTTTATAGCTAAACCTAAGTAACTTCTTAAAGTTAACAAGCCTATTACTTTTAACAGTAGCGTGTTAACCCTTAGTAACAATAGTAAGATAACCCTTTACTAAAAGAACTAAGGCAAGAAGCTACAATTAGTTAACCCTAGCACACCTAACGCAAAGCAGCAGTATATCAAGTAGCGCGCCTAAGGCATATACATTACCTCTATTTACTAACCAAAAGCAGCCTTTAACTATTTAATCACTACCTAGTACTAGTTACCTAGCCTAGCTAAAATCAAGGACCTTAACCAGTAGGTTAAGTAGCAGATAGATAACCTCAACCGCAGGCTACAATTTTAACCGCTAGATCTTACCAGTACCAAACTCTTTGTATTCATTAATAGCTCTTTCACAAATAACAGCAATTTAAGATTATAACTTAGCTTTATCATCACACTTACTAACAAGTCTAGCAACAACAAAGAGCGCCCATCCACTAGCAGAGATACTGCTTTTAACCTCACAGGCAACATCATCTATTTTAGCTCTACAAAGTACAAAAGAGTTACCTATAGCATACTCACCTCCAAGATATACGCAATGGTTGCTAGAGCTGATGTAGCCCACGCAATCAGGACCATGCTAGCAATAGTCTCTAACCACCTCAAGGTTCCTCAGATCCCCATAACTATATATACTAATTCATACTCACTATACAAGTGTTTAATAAAACTTAGCACTACAAAGGAAAAGTAACTCATAATAGATATCATAGCTCTTTAACAGTTATACAAACGCCGCGAGATTCACAAGGTACAATAGATCCACAGCACAGATAACCCAGCCAACAGCTTCACAAAGTCATCACCAAACAAGGCACTAGAGGAGCTCATCAGAACTAGGCAAATAAAGATATAGATAAATAGATAGGTTTCACACACATAACATACAGATATTACATCAGCAGCAAGAAGTTAAATACTTTGTAATTTGGATTTTTATTGCGTTTTTGAGCTTTTTGGACCAAGGGCTGGCTAGCGACTATTTGGCCACAATAAAGAGTTACCAGTATTGCGATACCAGCCCATCGTCAGGATCTATCAGAGTTACCCGCTAACTCCGATCCCACCAGTCACGTGAGACCGGTCCGAGCTCATCCGCGGGCCCACCCGCAGCAGCCACTTTCACCGCCAGCTCAACCTAGCAGCCCTCTTAATAGTTACACTTCTTCACACATAATTAACCCTTTTTAAGACCCCTTATTCGTCGCCTACTGGTTATCACCAGCCCCCTTTCACCTTACTTACTAACAATAACTACTAATACTAAAGATATAGACTTAGATATAAGTCTTACTTCTTCTAAAGGAGAAAATACCCCTCCTGCTTATAATACTTTAGCTTATAATAATATTCCTTTTAAAAATATAAGTATAACCTATAATAATAATAATAATAATAATAATAATAATAATAATAATAATAATAATAATAATAATAATAATAATAATAATAATAATAATAATAATAATAATAATAATAATAATAATAATAATAATAATAATAATAATAATAATAATAATAATAATAATAATAATAATAATAATAATAATAATAATAATAATAATAATAATAATAATAATAATAATAATAATAATAATAATAATAATACTGATAATATAACCCTAGGTTATTTAATTAAGGAAAAACTAGGGGAAATAAAATTAAATATATCTAGAAATAATAAAACTGTTACTTTTTATCTTGATACTGCTGCTACTATACATACTATAAGTAATACTAAATATCTATATAATATTAAATCTATAAAGGAAGATATAAAGTAGGGAAAAGTAGAATCTTTAACTACTAACTATAAAGGAGATATAGATATCTTAATAAATAATACTATTGTTGCGATGCCAGCCCATCGTCAGGATCCATCGGAGTTATGAGTTAACTCCGATCCCGCCGGTCACGTGTGGCCGGCCCGAGCTTGCCCGCGGACCCACCCGCGGCAGCCCTTTTCACCGCCAGCTCAACCTGGCGGCCCTCTTGATAGTTACACTTCTTTACGCATAATTGACCCCTTTTTGAGACCCCTTATTCGTCACCCCTTTTGAGGCTGGTTATCACCAGACCCCTTTGACCTTGCTTACCAACACTGATCAGTGGTTGAACCACTATTGAGGATACTGCAGATCAGCAAGGTTTTTCAAGAAGAGACAGAACTACTGCTGCGAACCCTTTATTGGCAATAGGGCAGTTCTGTGCTTTCTCCCGTACAGATAACCGGCTTGGAATACCGTTACGGCAGACTTACGGCACCCTCATATAGGGCACCATAAGTACGCGAGCCTGATTCGCGCAAGTCGACTTCGTCGCGTTACGAGAAGCCGCAACCCGCAAGATACCGATTTTTCGCTGAAAAATCGTTGGATTGCAAGACCGCGAAGTCCCGTACTTTGCGCGCCCAAACAACCGCCAATAACCCACTATCGACCACCTCGATACAACCTCATTAACTTCACTTTTTCATCACTTCGACTTCAGACTCGCGACTATCGTCGCGGTTGCCTGAAGAGCGACTCCACCGGGCTGTTTAACGACCCGACGGTCCAACGGGCCCACGGGAGTATATAATAGACCCCCTTCCCCTCCTCCAACCTCTACGATTTTTTTACCCTCTTTCCCTCTTTCTGACTCCCTCTTTTACAATCTTTTTCCTTGCTCAAAATACACCTCCAATTGCCCTCGAGCGACCGACGCCGAGGAAGCCCGCGCGAAGAAGGCTCTTTTCGACGAGCAGCGAGTGCCGCGCGAGGAAGGCTCTTTTTCGACGAGCAACGAGAGTCACAACGAGACCGCGCAAAGGCTCTTTTCGACGAGCAGCAAGTTCAGCGCGAAGGAGGAAGGCCCACATCGACGGGCAATACCGCCACCGAGTCCTCGGCGAAGAAGCAAGAAGACCCCGTCAACCGAGCAGTTGCCTGTACCACCGGCAGTAATCCCTCTAACGTACGTATACGCCTTCCGGTCCGCCGGAAGAAACGCCCGTGTTCGAGAGGTCGTCAGGCCAACGGAGGGCAACTGCAATGACGCAAGAAGAAGCAACCGCCGCGGAGCGCGCCACCAAGGCCGCTGAAGAGCACGCGAGCGAACGCGCAAGCGAGCGCGCAAGGGAACCCGCAGTCAGCACAGCGCAAAAGGAGCGCGAACCCATACCCGAAGGATACCGCAAGTTCGTCAACCCATTGATTTGGGACATCGAGTACTTGGATGAAATACCAGAGGGCGGCGTGCCCTCTGACCGCGTCAAATCATTGGATACAATTATCCTCTATCACTTGACCAAGTGGGAAGAGCAAGGCCATTACGGCGGAGACCTGTGGCAGCAAGTCCACGATAAATTCGAGGATTGGTCCGACGCGGATTTCAACACTGCTTCGAGGGCAGTTACGACCCTTTTTCGCAACTTCATCGTCAGCCGCGGTGTATGGGTAGCGAAGGAACCCGCCAAAAGCACTATTGGCACAAGGCTGAAGAAGCTGGTTGACGACGAGCACTTCCCGAAGTGGGATGATGAGATGATACGCGAAACAGAGGCCAAAAACAAGGTCTTTCGCGACTACCTCAACAACCCAGACTTCGTGCGAAACATCAAGCACATCTCGCGAGCCAACCTCCTGCCGTCAGTTGACGAGGTGCGCAACAGCCGCGAAGATACGAGCTTTCGCGTAAATCACGCGATGAGTTGGATTATCAACAACGCACCTCGTACGGCAACCCCTCATTCAAATCTCCCCGCTCGAAAGGCGAACCAACGAAGCCTCCCTCATGCCAAGTTCGCCCGTGACTGCCACGATAGTCAAGAGGCAGTCGCCGAGCACAACTGCTCCCCGACCGACGGACCAACCGCTCGTCAATTGACCGACCTCATCAAGTTGTATTCAGACGATTCGACGTCAAAGTACAGCGGCGGCAACTACGAGACTCTTGACTCGAAGCTTCCGATTTTTACGACCTCTGCGCGAGGGTGGGTATCTCCAGCGACCACTACGGATCAACGATTCTGTTCATGCTTACGGGCAGCGCGCGGGAGTATTACACCAGCGACCTCCGCAACCGTGCTATCAGTTTTGACACGCTTATAGCGAATATCAAATCACGGTTCGAAGGGGATGAAGTCTACCGCGCGCGCAACGTAGAGTTGCGAAGACTCAGCTACGAGCAAGTTGCCCGCGAGTCACCCGGCAAAACAAGAGTTGAAGTGCTGGACTTACTCATCGAGAAAGTCACCAAGTTGGTCAGAGCCACAACGCGGCAAGGCACGCCCGCTGACAGCGACTATCGCGACACTCTACTCGCTTGTTGCCAGGGCATACCCGAATGCGCGGCCGCTCTGCTCAACCCACCCGCAACTTACAACGCACTTTGTGCGCAGTTGAGAAACGGCGTGAGCAACGCGGCAGCTATCCGCGAGCAAAAGGCGCAGTACCTTACGGAAGGACCGCCCGAGCCAGACCGGCAGCACTTCACCGACCGCCACTACAACGGCCGACGCGGCAGTCGCCCGCCGCAAAGAGGCTACGGTCCAAGACCCCAAGGTGACCGCCCGCGCAGCGCACTTCGAGCGAAGAAGTGCTTCGTTTGCAACAAGGAAGGTTGTTGGTCAACAACGCACTCAAAAGAGGAAAGAGACGCCTCTCGCAAGCGGCTCCAGAGGAGCTACTTCGCCGAAAGATTCGAACAATACCTTCTCGACTACGAGGGCGAAGAGCCTGACCCCTTCGGCGATACAACCGATGACGACTACCTGCCAGACGATGGCAAAGAGCTCTTCGAGGATGCGACTTTCTTCACATCTACAGCGTTTTTCGGCAAAGAAAGCATCAACGGTCAGAAGGTCCACACGCAACTGCGCAACCAGGCCACTTTGCACGCCTTGACGAAAGAAGACCCTTTCGCGCAAGACCCCAGCCAAGAACGAGGGTTGGGCGAAGTCTTCGTACTTGACGAGCGGTACTCTGCCGCAACTTTTCAGGGCATCATGCCTGACACCGGAGCAGCCCGAGTGTCAACAGCAGGCCACCAACAGTATACGGCCCTCTGCAAGCACCTCGGCGCAGAGTTGCCGCTGGATACGAGCCGCGCTGGCGAAGCAAGTATCAAATTTGGCAGCGGCGATTCATTCGACTCCCTTGGAGCTGTTGCTGTACCTACCCCCATCGGCGAGCTCACTTTCCACGTCATGACCTCTAGCACCCCGTTTCTCTTGTGCCTTAAAGATATGGACTCTAACGGCGTGCGATTTGACAACCTCGCCAACGTACTTATCAAGGGCACAACCGTAGTGCCAGTGGTACGCAAATGGGGCCACCCATGGATGCTTTTGGAGCAGCCAGAGCGCAGCGTAGCGCAACACCATCTCACTGATGCGGAGCTACGGCAAATACATCGCCGTTTCGGGCACCCCTCAGTCCATCGGCTACACAAGGCACTCGAGGAGCTTGTTAGCACTGGGCGGATGAGGATAAGGATGAATGGATGGGTTTCGCGCACGTGACGCGCGAATATTACGTCAGCAACGAGAAGTTGAATACTTTTTGCGATTTGGATTTTGATTGCGTTTTTGAGCTTTTTGGACTACGGGCTGGCTGGCTGCTATTTTGGCCACAAAATAGAGAGTTGCCAGTGTTGCGATGCCAGCCCATCGTCAGGATCCATCGGAGTTATGAGTTAACTCCGATCCCGCCGGTCACGTGTGGCCGGCCCGAGCTTGCCCGCGGACCCACCCGCGGCAGCCCTTTTCACCGCCAGCTCAACCTGGCGGCCCTCTTGATAGTTACACTTCTTTACGCATAATTGACCCCTTTTTGAGACCCCTTATTCGTCACCCCTTTTGAGGCTGGTTATCACCAGACCCCTTTGACCTTGCTTACCAACAACTATCTATACTATAAAAGATATTTATTATATCCTATAACTAGGCTTAAATCTTCTAAGTTAAAATGAATTAGATAAAATAAATATAGCTTCTATATTCTATAAAAATACTTCTATTCTATATAATATAAAAGAAAATAAACTATTAACTATAGGAAAGAAATTAAATAGCTTATATTACTTTAGTTTCTATGTACTTTATAATAATAATAAAGATAATACTATACTTAATACTACTATAAATAATAGTAATAATAAAGATATAGCTATACTATAGCATAATAGACTAGGTTATTCTACCTATTCTTTATTACCTTATTTAAATAACTCTACTATACTACGTAATAAAGATAATATAAATGTACCTAAGATAAAGAATACTTATAAATCCTATTTAAAAGGAAAATTTATAACTAAAGTAAATAAAATAGCTAATAATAATAGGCCTATAAAAGAATATCTAGAAGCTATAGCTTCTGATTTATGTAGACCTATAACCCCTATAACCTATGATAAATATAGGTGGTTTATTATATTTATAGATATATATAATAGATTTTCTTAGGGATATCTCTTAAAAACTAAAGATACTAAAGAGATATATACTATATTTAAAAGCTTTAAAAATCTAGTAAATAATAATAATAATAATAATAAAAGAATAAAAGAATTTAATACTGGTAGAGGTAAAGAATTTGATAATAAAAGAATAAAAGTTATATATACAAATAAAGGAATAATACATAATATAAGACCTCCTTATATACATAAACCTAATGAAATAATAAAAAGAATAATAAGAAATATAGTGAATAAAACAAGAACTTTATTATATAACTCTAATTTACCTAAATATTTATAGGGAGAAGCTTTTCTAGCTGCTATATATATATATAATAGAACCCCACATTTATCTATAAACTATAAAACGCCTTATGAAAAAAGATATAATATAAAACTTAATATATCTAATATAAGGGTCTGGGAGAGTATTTATTACTATAAAAATAAAGACCTTAATATTAAAAAACTAGATATAAGAGCTAATAAAGGCGTTATAATAAACTATAGTAATAATATATATAAATATAGTATATAATATAGAAAAGACCTATATAGTCTAGAAATATTACTATTCTAGAAAATAATTTTATAACTAATAATAAGAAAGATAATCTAGAAGATAATCTAGTTATAGAAAACATATTTATAAGTAATAATAATACTAATAATAATAATAATAATATAACTGAGAATAATATAATAATAGAAATACCTAAAATAAATAAAGAAGAATATAAAGAATATAAAGAAGATAATAATCTTTTTAGTACTATAGAAGACTATTCTTCTATTAATATACTAGCTCCTTTAAATAGAAGTGAAAATAAGGCTTCTTATATATTATTATTTAATATTTTATCTGAACCTTTTACCTTTAAGTAATTTTTAGAAGATAATAATAAAGATAACTAGATAGAAGGTATAAATAAAGAAATTAAAGAATTAGAAAATAATAATACCTGGAATATTATTAAAAACAATAATAACTATAATATTATAAAAGAAAGATAGATATATAAAATAAAAGAAAAAATAAATAATAATAATATAGAGTATATATATAAGGCTAGGTAGGTAGTTCCAGGGTTTAATTAACACTTAGGTATTGATTATTTAGAAACCTTTAGTACTACTTACAGGCTAAAAAGCTATAGATATATATTAATTTTAGCTGTTTCTAATAACTAGTATATATAGTAATATAATATTACTAATGCCTTTATTTATATATATATTAATAAAGATATATATACTATATTACCTACTAGTTATATATATATAATAAAAATACTAATGAATTAGAATTTAATACTAATAACCCTTTATATAATACTAAAGAGTATATATATAAGCTAAATAAGGCTTTATATACACTAAAACAAAGTCCTAGACTATGGTATAAACACTTAAAAGATATATTCCTTAAACTAGAATTTAAAATACTACTGTTGCGATGCCAGCCCATCGTCAGGATCCATTGGAGTTACCCGCTAACTCCGATCCCACCGGTCACGTGAGACCGGTCCGAGCTCGTCCGCAGGCCCACCCGCGGCAGCCACTTTCACCGCCAGCTAAAAAAAACTTTCGCGAACTTTCTCTTCACAAGGTATCCACTGTTAGTAATTGTTAAGATCATAGAGGGCTCCGGCCCACCGCACTATCATTTCTCATCATCAGCCCACGCGAGCTGAATCTCACCAGCATGGCCGTCTCTCTAGACGCAGGGCCATCGATCACGGTTCACGGGGACGCCAGTACATCTCGACGGTCTGGACGTGTCCGGAAACCGACCGCAAAGGTCAGAGTGGTTGAGCAAGTCAGCTACCAAGACAATGCGGAGCTTAAAGACGAGATCAACAAGCTCTCAAACCTCGTCCAGGATCTCCTACGACGGGACGCCGAAAGAGAACAGTTCCTGAAAGACTGTTTGATGAAGATCGAATCCTTGGAGAAGGAGCTTCAGGAAGAGAAGCAGCGGTCAGACCGGCACCAACGTGGTCTAGCAGGGTCCATGCATGCTAACCAGCCGCCCCAAGTTCGGTCCTACGCGACGGTGGCGAGCCAGCTGCTTACCAGAAAACTGCATGAACCAACGCCAGCAAAACAAGCCGCTAACCGGGCGGCCTCAAAAGACCTACGCATCTTCGCGCGTCTGCCACCTGAAAGCCCGCTCCGCAACGAGAGAGCCTACGACATATACATCTTCGTTCAAGAAAGGCTAAGTCCCCAAGCTCGAGAAGCCCTCAAGGGGATCGACCATGTCAAGACAGGATTAGCACTCTTACCATCGTCAGCAGATGGTGCAAAAGTCCTGCTGGAGAACAGAGAACAGATTGCTGCCCTTCTCCAGGCACAGGCGGTCGAGCAGCGCGACACCTGGATCCGGGCCTATATCGCAAACGTCCCTTACACCAGACACTGCCTGCTCACCAACACTGAGCTGGAAATCACGACCGAGGAGCTCCTTGAAGAGATCCAGGCCACGACGAAACTGAAGCCCGAGAAAGCATACTTCTCCAGAAAAGATGAAGCCGAAAGGCTAGGCACGGTGACAGCCTGGTTCAAGGCGGAAGCCGTGAGGCAACTACCAAGGCGCCTCCGTTTGATGGGGGCCAGCGTTTTCGTCAACCTGCAGTTTCCAAAGGAGAAGAGGTCTCCTCAATGCCACCGCTGCGGCGGTTTTCACAACAAACGAACGTGTACCAGAAGGAAGAGATGCCTTAAATGCAGTTCGCCTTCTTACACAGCTAACCAATACCGGGCACCTTGTGGAGGCACTGAAGGCCACGAAGGCTGCGATTGCCCCTTTAAGTGTCTGTCGTGCAACAGGCCCCATGCCGCCTTTGATGTGACTTGCCCTATCAAGCCAAAGGTGGTGAAGGGCGTAGTCCAGAGGAGGAACAAGGCACAGCTACGGGCCATCCGAGCCGAGGGAGAGAGATCGTGGAGATTTGCGACCTAGTAGTCGTACTAACAATCCCAAGAAGGAGGAGAAGAGATGGACTGCAACCAAGCTAATGAAGGATATTAGGAGTATGCGGCCCCATAGAGTCCTGCAGATCATGTAGGCGAACGTGGCTAGACGACCACTTGCACATGAAACGGCACTGAATCTGGCCTACGCGGCCCATGTCAACATACTGCTACTACAAGAGCCCGCTATCTGCTCGGAAGAGAGAAGGCTCACAAGACGCCACCCAGGTTTCAAGATTTTCACCCCAGTAGATAACTAGGTGGAAGACAGACCCAGGGTGCTCACTTACCTCCACAGAGGAACGGGACTACGGGGTGTATAAACACGCCCACTGCCCAGCCCATCCACAGACCTGCTCTTCCTACAACTCCTAGCGGGAACGCGGAAAGTCCTCACAGTTGTCAACGTGTACAACGCCCCTTGTAGCTCGCTGCGACCAGGCCAAGCGATTAGGGATATCATAACAGCCTGGCAACCCGGACTCCAGGAACGTGTGTTGGTCGCGGGGGATTTCAACCTCCATCATTGGACCTGGCAACCTGAGGCAACCAGCTCCCCTGACGCTGATGCCCTGGTAGAATGGGCAGAAGCCGCTAGCCTTGTCCTCCTGTCGCCGATAGGTAAAGCCACACATAAGGGCGGCAACACGTTAGACCTAGCCTGGGCGTCTGGCAGCCTCTATGGGGCATCTAACAGTATAGAAACATCCCTACACACAACGTCAGACCACGAAAGCCTGCTGACCCGGGTCCCCTTGGCCCTAACCGATCCGGTCGACCCAACTCCGGGGAGGTTCCGGCTCGACACAATAGACGAGAAGCTCTTCCTCGACATCCTCAAGCGAAACGTACACCCCATGTGCTATACTGCAAGCAACGTAAGAGATCCACAGGCTTTAGACATGCTAGCACAGCAGCTTACAGATTGCCTCAGAGAAGCGCTTACGGCCTCTACTAGGCGCGCGTTTAGTAGAGGACCTGGGAGGCCATACTAAGACAAGAACTGTAGGCGGAAACACCGAGCCTATACGACCATGAGAGCAACTGTGGCAAGACTCTGCGCTTTGGGAATAGATTGTCAATGGGAGCGAAACGAGGAGGACGCTCTTAAACAGGACTTTCTCCATCAGCTGCGGCGCTCTAAGGACACGTACTGGAGAGGAAAGATCGGCGCAGCCTCTACTAGCAAAGACGTATTTAAAATGGTTGGGTGGCATAAGGCCAAGGGATCCTTCCAGACCCCTCCACTCCGAGATGGGAGCAATCCAACCATGCTTGTATCACAACTGAAGGAGAAGCGGGATCTGTTCGCCCGCGTCCTCCTCAGAAATGCCGCCATCTCCACGGACATATCAGCAGAGAGCCTAGGACCTCGCCTGGAGGCCAATCTTCCTTTCCCGCATGTTACAAAAGACAAGGTACAAACGTCAATCTTCTCTGCGGGAAGCACCACTCCTGGGTCTGACGGAATCACTACTGCCATTCTTAAGACAGCGTGGCCCGTTATTGAGGACATCGTCTTCTGGCTCTATAGCGGATGCATACGCGAGGGCTGGCATCCTACCTGTTTTAAAGAAGCTATCCTAGTCATCCTGCCTAAGCCGGGCAAGAGAGACAGGGCGCTCCCGCGCTTGTATAGACCAATCGCGCTGTTGTCTGTACTTGGAAAAGGCTTGGAGAGACTTGTCGCAAGAAGGCTTGCCTGGATCACAGTTAAGTTCTAGGTACTGCACGACCAACAGTTCGGGGCCCTCCTCCGCTTGTGTAGCGACCTCATCGCCGCTGCCATCCATGATATCGAGTGTGCCTGGCAAAGAGGTCTTGTTACCTCTATGCTTACGCTTGACATCAAAGGGGCCTTTGACGCTGTGCTGCTAGGGAGGCTGATCCAACGCCTCCGATGCCAAGGATGGCCGGAGAACCTCGTGCAGTGGGTCTCGAGTTTCGTCCTCGGGAGAAGAGCAAGAATAAGGCTAGACGGAGAGATGGGAGACGTCTTCGACCTTGAGTGTAGTCTACCACAGGGCTCGCCCGTTTCTCCCATCCTCTTCATGCTTTACATCGAACCCTTATTCAAGCTGGGCACTGTTTATCCAGGCAGGGTGCGATCTCGATTTGGCTATGCCGACGACATTGCCATCATAGCAAGCTCAACGTCACTAGAGGACAATTGTGCCCTGCTAGCGAAAGAATGGGAAGAAGCCCAAGCATGGGGGACGTTAGAGGGAATTACTTTTGACACAGATAAATCCGAGCTCATCCACTTCACCAAGAGACCAAAAGATGGAAACCCGCCAATCACCGTCAGACTGTTAGACGGGAGGCAACACACAGTTCAGGCCGTCAATCGAGGGGCCTCCCTACGGTGGCTTGGGGTCCACTTCGACCGAAGACTCACATTCAAGAACCATGTGAAAGGCCTCTGCGCCAAAGCCTGCTAAGTGATTAGCGGACTACGGGGACTAGGGAATACCGTCTGGGGCGCGCCGGCCTACCTGCTTTGCCGCGCCATGACCTCCTGCGTACTACCCATCTAGTACTATGCATCAGAGGCATGGTAGCCGGGTAGGAATCGGATCAGGAATGGGCACATTACCTCGAACGGGGTCAACGGTCTACTCCGCCAACTTAACATCACGCAAGCCAAAGCCATTAGAGCTGCACTTCCCATATATAAAACGACGCCTCTATCGATCCTTTAGTGCGAAGTAGCCCTGCCCCTGGCAGAGGTAACGCTAGACGCGAAGCTCCACAAAGCCTCCGTAAGGATCCATCGCCTTAACGAATAATACCCCCTTTAAATGAGGCTCAGCAACAGGCCCGGGCTGGACTCAAGACTGCGGCGAATAGCAAGCCTCACCGATATAAATGCTAAACACATCGACCCGCTAGACCTACCACCTTGGGAGCGCCTAGCTAACTGGCACACGGCCCTTAGTATGGTCGGCTATGAACCTAGGAAGACCAAAGAAGAACTAGCCATCGCCTTTATAGATAGATTGGGAACATTCTCAAAGCGGGATATTATTATCTACACCGACGGCTCCCAGATGTTGGACGGTAGCAGAACCGCCGCCGGAGCAGGCTGGGTTAGGTACCAGGCCACACGGCAGATCTTTCAAGGATCAGAGCTGCTCGGTTATCAGACGGAGGTCTTTGACGCAGAAGCGCAAGCCGCTTTTTGGGGCCTACTGGAAGCTATGAGGTCTCCCACGGCGCGGATGGTAGACAATGTTCACGTCTGCCTCGATAACCTCGCAGTCGTAGCTAGGCTTATTACCCGGAGCCCAGGAAGCAGCCAGGCTAGGTTTAGGGCCTTTAGTGAGCTCTCCGCCTCTTGGGCACAGAGAGGACGGACAAGCTGGGCGATGCCTGGCAGGGTATACATTTGGTGGTGCCCTGGACACATGGGAATAGCAGGAAACGAGGAAGCAGACGCTCTTGCCAAGGAGGCCTGCAAACAAATCCCAGAATCACAACCACAGCCTACATTGGCACACTTAAAGGGAGTCTAGAGCAGCCGATCTCCAGGCTTTCGCTAGGAGATGGCCGTCAATCTGCCCTCGGCAGTATGCTGACCTTGGGATAAGTCCTCATCCCAAGCCCCCTGAACTTTGCCTTCCTTGGCATTTGCTAGGAAGGCTATATGCGGCAAGATCGCATCATGGAGACTTCGCAGCATACCACGAGAGGTTTGCTCATCAGGATACACTGCTCGACTGCAGTTGTGGAAGACGCAAAACCCCAGTACACTTCTACTTCTGCAAGCGTGGCTGTAAGGCTACTCCGCGGCATCTCCGCCGACATATGGCGAAGGCAAGCATAGATTTTCTGCTAGGTACTTCGCAGGGAGCCTCTCTTCTGTGCGAATAGATGGAGGCAACCAATTTCTTTTCCGAAATCTGCCCGATTCATTGATCAGGAACGTTAGGTGAAGACGGTAGCCTGTAGAATAGTATAGATTAGCATAGACCATGTCGGCATTGCCCGGCACGTCCCTTTTACTCTGGACGTTAAATACATCATCATCATCATCACCGACGCGCCAAGGGCGGTCCACCCCTGTAGGACCGACATCTGGATATCGGTCCCAGTATCAGGACAACAGGATATAAGGACATTCATTCCACTTAGATAGATTACCTTCCATAGCTCCTCAGCAATCAACTTGTGACTTAGCCTCGCTAACTTTCACTTTCCCGACACCTGCTTATCTTTGTGAACTCTTGAGCTATACGAGCTACCCCTACCCCATCGACCACCCGACTGATCACCGAGTGATCGACAGACCAGCAAGCCAACGGATCTAGACGACTACTGTTAATTACCCTCGCAGCCTCAGCTATACTTTAGCAGAAAACCCACTGTCAGGAATCTGGCCGTAACAGAGAAGTAGCTCCTCTACTAGTACAAGGTCCTCACCCTCAAGAATACCCACTCTACTATAAAAAAGCAGGCTAAGTAAGCTAATTTATTAGCTAAGAGTACTAAGATTACTACTATTACTACCTAGGACTAGTTTATTATACTCTATAAGCAGACTAAGGCTATTAAGGCCTAGAGTGCTCTCTTCTCTAACTAGACTAAGTCCTATACCTATGTTATGTATCCTTCTCCTACTCTAGTACCCCCCTAGTACTCCCTCATAGTACTAATAATAGCCTCTAGTATACTAGTAAGATTAACTCCTAGGCTAGTAGATTAGATCCTAGAAAAGGCGCTACTAACAATAACAAAGAGGAGTCTAACTAGTAGGCCCTAGCGCCCCTCACACACCCCTCTAGTACCTCACTAATGCCTCTCTACTATTTATTTAGTTAGTTACTTATCTCTAAGCTTAGAATACCTAGCCCTTAGGCCTCTCTACTTTCTAGCTCTAGTACTAAAGGGATAATAAAATCTAGCTACCTTATAGCTATATAATTATTAACTTAGTTTCCCTCTAATAGGCTTCTAGTAATCCCCTATTTATAATCCTACTATAGTTTCTTTATTATATTTTACTATAGTTCCTAAGAGTTCTCCTTCTCTCTATATTCTTACTACTTTATTAGATACTATTAGTTTCTCTAGGAGCTCTTATATATAACTATTCTATCTACCTAGTATATATCCTTCTCTTTTTCCTTAATAGAAACTACCTATAGCTCTACTACTACCTTATAAAACTTCTCTAACTATAATAATAAAAATATATTATAGATATAGTATTATATCTCTAAGTTAAGCTTATATACTTTTCCTCTACTAACTACCTATATAACTATAAATAGCTCTAAATACTTATCTAAGAGCTTCTTTATAGGGTACTTTTACTATATAAACCTTACTAATAGTAAGACCTTCTCTTCTACCTTAAATGCTACTATAGATCGTTTTATATTATACTACCTCTTATAGTTCTTATTAGCTATCTCTAGTATCTAGAGGATTATAGCTTACTAGCTTTATAGCTACTATACCTAGTCTCTTATTAATAGAACCTCTATTAGTAAGGCCTCTTCTAGCTTTGTATCGTTTGTATTATATAGTATATAGCCTATTAGAGCCTCTACTAATACTATCTAGATTATACTATACTAAGTACTATTATAGATAAACTTAGCTATTAGTAGCTACTTTATCTAATTATCTTACTCTAGACTATAAAAAGCCTAAAGGAAGTACTTAATATTCTAGTTTTATTACTCTATCTAGCTATCTATCTAAAGGTAGTAGGCTATACTTAGCCTCTGCTTAATAGCTAGTAGGTAGCACACTACTAACTAGAAATAGCTAGTAAAGAGAGATCCTTAGTTAGATACTATTGCTACTAGGATGCTAAATCACAAGAATACCTTTTTAACTAGGAGGGATACTAACTAGTCTACTATTAGGGTCTCCTATATAGGTATATATAGTGCGTACTTTATAAGTTAGTCTATTATAACTAGGATACTATTATAGCTCTCTCTAGTAAATTCTTTTAACTTAGGTAGCTCAATAATAAAATCTAAGGTAACTTATTCTTATAGTTAGCTAGGTAGTAGTAGGGGTACTAGTTCTCTATAAGGTAGGTAGTAGTATAGCTTTATCTATTAATAAGTTATATATATCTAAGCATACTCTATTATATCCTTCTTTATTAATCTCTAGAAGAATATCTATCTAATCCTTTTAAGTATATAGGTTACCCCTAAGTACCTTCTAGCTAGCTTATTATAAAATACTACTATAATCTTTATCCTTAGTATATACCCTTCTAGGATAACTACCTTACTCTTATACCTAAGAACCCTATCCTCCCCTTCTAACTAGTTATCCCCTAGCTTCTACTACTCCTTAGAGGTAATTACCTTATTAGCTTACTATACTACTACAGTTTCCTCCTCTAGGCTTAGAGTAAGTTCTTCTAGTAGTAATAGGTATACCCATATTAACCTACTACTAATAATTATTACTACCCTCTAGGTAAACTTACTTAGAAAGCTTTCTAAGAACGCACCCCATACCTCTTAGTCTTCTATACCTAAGGGCTAATAGTCTAGCTACTATAATAGCTTATTAGCTATATTCTCTTTTTCTAGCTAGTAGTTAATCTTAAAGTTAAAGAGAGATAGGTCCTAGAGTAACCTTACCTACTAACTATTAAGCTAGGGCTTACTAGTAAGGTAGTAGTACCTTAGGTAGTCTATTAAGAACATAATCCTACTCTAGGTATATAGGAGGTAGTACCTCTAGTATATAGCTACCTCTTAGATTATAAGTAGCTTAGCCTCTAGTATACAATACTATAGTTTAGTACCCTTTAGCTTTCTAGATAAGAAGGTAATAAAGTACTACTAGTTCTCTGCTAGCTATAATAAGATAGCTCTAATTACAAAGTTTAATATATATATCTCTACTTATATTAGTAGTACTAAGTTAAAGCACTATAGGATAGAGACTTAGGTAAATATAACTTAGAGCTTATAGAAGGCTTTTATTACCTCTTTAGTTATTACCTTCTCCCCTACTACCTTAGCTATTAGTTAGTCTATAAGGGGAGTATATACCTTAGAGTAGTTCTTAATAAAGCGCTAATAGAACCTTATAAACCTAAGAAAGACCTATATATCTTTAATACTAGTAGGGAGTAGCTACTAAGTAATTACCTCTATATAGTCTTACTTTATAGTAATACCCTCTAGAGATATTATAAACCCTAGGAACCTAATTATCTTAGTATAGAAAACATACTTCTCTAGGTTAGTATACAGGCTAGTAGTATCTAACTAGTATAGTACCTCTTTTACTACCTCTATATAACTAGCCTTATCCTTAGTAAAGATTAAGATATTATTAAGGTATATAATATAGGTAATATCTACTAGTCTAGCTAGGGTATTGTTTATATATACTTAAAAGGTTACTAGTATATTAACTAGCTTAAAAGGCATAACGCAGTACTTAAAGTACCTATACTATATCTAGAACGCTGTTTTCTACTTATTACTAGTATAGATCCTCACCTAGTGGTATATATCCTTAAGGTTAAGCTTAGTAAAATACTTTGCCTCTCCTAAGCAGTTAAGAATCTCCCTAATCAGTAGTAGTAGTATATAGTTCTTAACTATAACCTTGTTAAGGCTATAATAGTCTATGTGGAGGTATAACTTACCCCCCTTCTTTAGTATAAATAGGATTAGCGCCCCTGTAGAGCTCTATAAGGGCTAGATCTACCCCTTACCTAGTGTATTATTAATATACTTTCTTAGCTCTTCTAACTCCTTCTCTATAAGGGGGTAGATATGGCTAAACAGCGGTTCTACCTCTAGCTTAAGGTTAATTGTATAAAAATAACCTTTATCTCTAGCTAGTTTAGCTACTAAGTTTATATTAAATATATATACCTATTCTTAATATTCTTTTAGTAGCTTAAATCTCTTTATCTTCTTTCCCTTTTCTCTCTTTACTGCATGAGGTAGTAGCTTTAGTGCTCTCTTAGCTCCCCCTATATATAGGTAGTGGACTAATAGGTTATATACTAGTATTACTACTACCTCTCTTTATACTCTCTTTAATACCTTTCTTCTTTAGATAAGTTATAGGTAGCCTTCTCTTAGTAAGTAAGTCTACTTAATTATTACTTACTTAAGATTTAGCTATACCTTTTACCTCTAGGGGATCTCTAGGATAGTATTATATATACCTATGTTACTTACCTAATAGGTATAGGACTATACCTTTCTTACCTCTATATTATCTATTACTTCTATTACTAATACTGCTACCCTATAGTTAGGTACCTTGCCTCCCTATATCCCTAGTAACCCTACTCCCTCCCTATAGACCTCTAGTAGTATCTCTTAATATAATATCCTCTAATATATAATATTCTTATCTTCCCTAGGGTTAATTAATACCCTTTCTTTTCTCTATGCACTAGCTACTCTAATATAGAAGTCTGCCTTAAAGCAGTAATACAGTTCCTCTCTCTAGGGGATCTATATACTATTAACCCCTATAGCCGCTAGCTAGGCTACTAGTGTATAGCGCCTACCTATATAATAAGACTAGTTATACTTATAGTACTTCCCCTCTATATACTCTATTAATATATATCCTAGCTTACTATAGTTAAAGCATATAGGAGAGCCCTAGGAGTGCCTCAGGGGTTATCTATACCCTCTTTGTTCCTACTTAACCCACAGCTTAGGCATAGGCATATATATAGCTACCCCAGGTATTAAGACTAACTATTACTTTTCTAATTTATCTAAGGGAGTAGTTAATACTAGCACTAGGGTAATAGCTAGGGTCTACTAGTTCCTCCTCTCTTATAGCCTTTACTAGTCTTCTATTATTATCTTAGTATATATCTTTATAAGTATCTCTACCCTCTTTACTATATTATTTAGCTTTTAATAAGTAGCTAGTAGCTTATGCGCTAGGATATAGCTTTATAAGTCTAGGAGTAGTTAGTTTAAGATATAGACTACCTACTACTTCTCTAGTTAGAGGTCTAGAATCTCTACTTTAACTATTTCATACTAGTTAATAAATCACTAGTATATCTACCTAGGTTTCTACTATATCTTATCTAGCTCTATAGCTATACTAAAGGCCCACATATTATTATTAGTAATACTATTATAGAGCTAGGCCTCTATCTATTTCTAGGTAATTAAGCTGATATTACTACTATACTAGAGGTTAATATAGCTTCTCTAGCTATATAACAGGTTACTCTCTAGGCAAGCCCTTATAAACCAGACTTTACTCTTATTAGCTATAAATTCTTCCTTAGTAATAGAGAATCAGCCTTATAACTTAAAAAGGAAGTCTTTAAGGTTGTTCTAGTTACCCCCCTTATATTAGATAGAAGCTAACTACTTAACAAGGGTATTAGTATATAAGCGCTTAGGCTCTAGCTAGGTAGCTACAGGTCCTCTGCTAGCTACATATATATTATTAATAGACTCTCTATTTCTAAGGGCTATAATCTATTTAATTATCTTCCTCTTTCTTACCTTAGCTACTTTATTATTAAGAAGGGCCCTTAGCTACTTCTCTATTAACCTAATAAAGTTAGTTATATACTACTTCTCTACTATAGTCCTACTAGTATCTAGTATAAGCTACTATATTACTAAGCTACCCTACTAGGTAATAGATTAGGATTAGGTTAATTATACTAGTACTATTACTACTCCAATAGTCAGTATACCTATAAATAGAGAGAGATTAAAACATATTAGAGACTATATAGTACTAAGTAAAGGAGTCAGTAAGAGGGTAGTTAGGGGTTACTAGTAACTATTATTCTAATCTATCTCCTCTCTAAACCTTGATGCTATTGTAAAAACCCCTTTTGTATGCCCTTTAGCCTAATGTTATTCTATTCTGCGGTGTCCCCCAGGCCCCACCCAGTGCCCCGCCAGCCCCAAAGCCAGTACTACTTTTAGGAACCTAATATCTACTTTCTATATATTTATTTTCTTTATTTATATTTTCTTTCTATTTATTATATTTAGGTATAGTATCTTTATCTATTATATTTATAGTATTTATTATATTATTAAATAGTATTTTACCTAGAGGTTTAGTTAATATATTAGCTATATTATCTTTAGTATTAATATGATATAGATATATCTACTTACTTGTTATAGTATCTCTAGTAAAGTAATATTTTATATTTATATGCTTAACTATTTTATGAAATTCTGGATTTTTAGCTAACTTCTAAGCTGCTTTATTATATATTAAAATCCTAGGTTTATTTAATTCTATAAATCCTAGATTTATTCTTATATAGTTATAAGTATTATATAAATATATAGCTTCTTTTATAGCTTCTATTAAAGCTATATATTTAGCTTTATAGGTACTTAAAGCAACTGTTTTCTGTTTAATAGAATTTTAGCTTATAAGCTTATAATATCTATAAGTAAATATATAACTAGAGGTAGACCTTCTATCATTAAGGTCTCTACCCTAGTTAGAATTAGTATAGCCTATTATATTAAAATTATCTATATTATTATAATTATAATATATTTCTAAATTATAGTATTTATTTAAATAACCCTATATTCTATTAAGGGCTATAAAGTATTTTTTAGAAGGATTACTTATAAATCTAGAGTAATTTATAGTAGAGAGAGTTATATCTATTCTTGTTTTTAGTACTAAATATATCAAAGCACCTATTTCTTATTAATATTCTAATATTTCTTCCTTAGTAGCTTACTCTTTATTTTTATATAATTTTATATTATTATCCATAGGTATATTATAAGAGTATAATTGTCAAAGCGCCTATAAAAGTGGAGGCACCCCCGCTTAGAGGACACTTTGGTTGCTGCTAAATACTCTGGCTACTTTGACACACCCCCTCAGGCTTATGCGTCACACTAACCCTGATTTTTATGCCAGGGGATTTGCCAACCAATGAGCTCTTATCTACCCTCTTAGGATAGTCCGGGTCACAACGGATCTGAGCAGTGATTTCCGGATTTCCGGCTCTTTCTGGATCTCAGCGGATTCATCGGTTACCTAATCCCTCGATCTGGCGAGACTCGAACTCATGGCCCATAGAATTTAACAGTAGGGGTAGGCGTTAGATGCTTACTGACGCAGCCAGCGGCTCAGACTGTTAATTGTCAAAGCGCCTATAAAAGTGGAGGCACCCCCGCTTAGAGGACACTTTGGTTACTGCTAAATACTCTAGCTACTTTAATAATAATTCTCTTTTATTATATTTAGTTAATATCTTATTAGTATATTTTGTTTAATATATATATATACCTTTATTAGTTTTATCTATATATATTTTATTTCGTAGAAAAATACTAGGTTCTTCTATAGATTTTATTTTTATATATTTTCATAGTATATTATTAAATAGATTATTTATAAATTCTTTATTATTTCCTACTACTAATATATTATCTATATAATATACTAATATTACTTTATTATTTCTTTTATTATATTTAAATACAGCCTTATTATGAGGTAGTTGTTAGTAAGTAAGGTAAAAGAGGTCTAGTGATAACTAGCGGGCGATGAATAAGGGGTCTCAAAAAGGGTTAATTATGCGTAAAGAAGTATAACTATTAAGAGGGCCGCTAGGTTGAGCTGGCGGTGAAAGTGGCTGCCGCGGGTGGGCCTGCGGACGAGCTTGGACTGGTCTTATGTGACTGGTGGGATCGGAGTTAGTGGGTAACTCTGATGGATCCTGACGATGGGCTGGTATCGCAACACTGATAACTCTTTATTGTAGCCAAATAGTTATTAGCTAGCCCTTGGTCTAAAAAGCTCAAAAATGTAATAAAAATCTAAATTACAAAGTATTTAACTTCTTACTACTAATGTAATATCTATATGTTACGTGTATGAAACCTATCTATTTATCTGTATCTTTATCTGCCTAGTACTAATGAGCTCCTCTAGTGCCTTGTTTGGTAATGACTTTGTAAAGCTGTTAGCTGGGTTATCTATGCCATAGATCTATTGTACCTTGTGAATCTCGCGGCGTTTGTACAACTGTTAAAGAGCTATGATATCTATTATGAGTTGCTTTTCCTTTGTGGTGCTGAGTTTCACCAAACACTCGTACAGTGAGTATGAATCAGTGCATATGGTTGTGGGGATCTAAGGAACCTTGAGGTGGTTAGAGACTATTGCTAGCATGGTCCTGATTGCGTGGGCCACGTCAGCTCTGGTGACCATTGCGTATATCTTGGAGGTGAGTATGCTGCAGGTGACTCTTTTACACTTTGTAGAGCTGAAATGGATAATATTGCCTGTGAGGTTGAAAGCGGTATCTCTGCTAGTGGATGGGTGCTCTTTGTTGTTGCTAGACTTGTTGGGAAGTGCAACAATAAAGCTGAGTTATAACATCAAATTGCTGTTGTTTGTAAAAGAGCTATTAATAAATACAAAGAGTTTAGTACTAGTAAGATCTAGTAATTAAAATTACAGCCCGCACCCAAGGTTATCTATCTACTACTTAACCTACTAGTTAAGGTCCTTAATTTTAGCTAGGCTGGGTAACTAGTACTGGGTAGTGATTGAATAGTTGAAGGCTGCTTCTGGTTAGTAAATAGAGGCAATATATATGCCTTGGGCGCGCTGCTTGATGTACTGCTGCTTTGTGTTGGGTGTGCTGGGGTTAATTAATTATAGCTTCTTGCCTTAGTCCTTTTAGTAAAGGGTTATCTTGCTATTGTTACTGAGGGTTAACACGTTACTGTTAAAAGTAATAGGCTTATTAACTTTAAGAAGTTACTTAGGTTTAGCTATAAAAGCAGCTTCTTTTAGCGTGCGGTTTTCGCGGTTGGAGAACGATTTATCTATAAGGCTGATAGTATTATCTATTTATATACCTATTATTATAAAGTTGTTGTTTTTGGGCACTGAAATAAGTAGGCAAGGGTTTAAAGTAGATAAATCTATCTAGAGGCTCTTTCTATAGTAGTTATTATACATAGCCTACTAATAAGTGCCTACCTCTAGTATACTATAGAGTAGCTGTTTAACCTCTATAATTACATCTATTACATAGAGATGGTGAATTTTAAGGGGAAGTCAGGCAAGGATAGTACATACTAATTTAGTTACTAACTAGGTATACGCTTGCATTATATTACATAACCAGAGGATATAACCCTGTTACAAAAGTAATAGTATAATAGAGAGTATTACTTACTAAGCTATTTGTTGGATAGTCAGTAACTAGGTTAAAATCACAGCTTTGCCATCATCTATATAACCTTAGATAACTAGTTATGATTTCTTATAGGGCTGCTCGTTTTTACCCTTGACCTTGCGTACTAATCGTGACTTAAAAATCTATATCCTACCATGCTTTTGCTTGTCATATTTAATAATGAAAAATACGCCGCGGTCTATAAGTCCTTAGATTTTGCTAGCATCTAACTATTTAAATAGCTTACTAGGTGTGGTTATTACACCCTTCTTACATAGCTCAATTACTAGCACGTAGTTAGCATCCTCTTTTATAGTAAAAACATAGTTAATTGTGGGGACTACAGGTATAACTTCTGTGGTAAAAATTTGAGCTAAATTCTTCCTTAGTTAGCCTGGGCCTCTTCTTGCTGGTAGTAGCTGTGTGGCGACCATAATAGAGTTGCATTTGATTGGAGCATTTGCAGGTACCTCCGCTATGGTAGTTACTAGTAGTCTGGGTTGCGCGTGGTTAATAAGGTCCTCTACCTTAGATAGGTTATGCTATAGCTTAACAGCAGTAATAGAGAATTGGTGTGGTTCCTATAGGGTCTTAATAGTGCTGCTAGTGCTATTGTTAGCGGTTAATTAGTAGGGTTCTCTCTAACCTTTGCCTTAGTAGTATACCCTAATAAGTAATTATAGAGGGAGGGCTATGCTTGTTGTAGTGTTAGGTCTATTATATATTATAAGTGCCTTATTAACCTGCCTTTTTGTGTAAATATTATAAATCTCCTCTATTACCTTTTATATAGCTTTTATACACTATAGGGTTAAGGGTAATAGGGCTAAGTTATTATTAATGCGAGAGTATATACTAAAGACTAACAGTGTGGGGATGAGGCTATCAGGGCCCGCGGTATTGTTAATTACTTTTATAGTAAGTTATAGGGTGACTTTAGGTTTAGCCTCTGACTCCGCGCGGACTATTTTATATACTTAGTATAGTATTATATAGTACTATTTAACCTTGCCAATACTGTGATGGGCCTCAATAGGGACCTCTTTCACCTTAATGGATAGTGCGCGGGCAGTGTGCTTGAATTTGGCTACGTGAAAATTTAGCCTAGCATCTATGATAATCCAGTCTAGGGGGCTAAGATATATATCAATCTAGCACATACGTAGTACTTCCCATATATGCTCCGCGGTGACAGAGCGCAAAAATTGCACTATGTTAAAAGAGGTTGCGCTATTGACAACGTAGAGTACCAGTTTGTTACTATCTAAGTATATCACGTCAACAAAGACCTCGTAGTTGAAGTCATGGTTGTCACAGAGGGTGAACTTGAACCTTCTAGGAGCCTTTGAATTTAGCTGGCAATGCTAGCAAAATTTGTTGATCTCTTCGATGTTTGAGATCGCTGTCGTATGGCCAGCTTACTAGAGCACTTTGTATAGTCAATAGACTGAGGGGTGACTGAATCAGCGATATATTTACCATAGCTCCACATCAGTGAGATGGTGTTGCGCTACGCTGCGCTCTGGCTGCTCTAAAAGTATCCATGGGTGGCCCCATTTACGTACTACTGGCACTATGGTTGTGCCCTTAATAAGTACGTTAGCAAGGTTATTAAATTACACGCCGTTAGAGTCCATATCTTTAAGGCACAAAAGAAACAGGGTGCTAGAGGTTATCACGTAGAAAGTAAGTTCGCCAATGGGGGTAGGTACAGCAATAGCTCTAAGAGAGTCAAATGAATCGCCGCTGCTGAATTTGATACTTGCTTCGCCAGCGCGGCTCGTATCCAGCAGCAATTCTGCACCAAGGTGTTTACAAAGGGCTGTATATTGTTGGTGGCCCGCGGTTAATACTTAGGCTGCCCTGGTATCTGGCATGATACCCTGAAAGGTTGCGGCGGAGTATCAGTCGTCAAGCACGAAGACTTCGCCCAACCCTTGCTCTTAGCTGGGGTCTTGTGCAAAAGGGTCTTCTTTTGTCAAAGCGTACAAAGTAGCCTAGTTGCGCAGTTGCATGTGGACCTTTTGGCTGTTAATACTTTCTTTGCTAAAAAATACTATAGATGTGAAGAAAGTCACATCCTTAAAGAGCTCTTTGCCATCGTCTAGCATATACTCATTATCGGTTGTATTGCCAAGAGAGTCAGGCTCTTTGCCCTTGTAGTTAAGAAGGTATTGTTTGAATCTTTTGGCAAAGTAGCTCCTTTAGAGCTGCTTGTGAGAGGCATCTCTTTCCTCTTTTAAGTGCGTTATTAACCAACATCCTTCCTTGTTACAAACAAAGCACTTTTTCACTTAAAATATGCTGCTTTACAGGCAGTCGCTTTAGGGCCTTGGACTGTACCCTTGTTATAACAGGTAACTGCTACGTCAGCTGTTGTAGTAGCGGTTGGTAAAGTGCTGCTAGTCTGGCTTAGGCGGTCCTTCTATAAGGTACTGCGCCTTTTGCTTGCGTATAGCTACCGCGTTACTCATACTGTTTCTTAACTATACACAAAGTACATTATAAGTTACAGGTGGATTAAGCAAAGCAGCCGCGCACTTAGGTATGCCCTAGTAATAAGCAAGTAGAGTATTACAATAGTTGCTGTTAGCAGGCGTGCCTTACTACATTATAGCCCTAACTAGCTTTATGACTTTCTTAATAAATAAGTCTAGTACTTTAACTCTTATTTTACTAGGTAATTTACAAGCAACTTACTTATAACTAAGCCTTTATAACTCTACGTTATACACATAGTAGACTTTATCCCCTTCAAACTATGATTTAATATTTACTATAAGTATATTAAAACTAATAGTATGGTTACAGAGGTTATTAATATAATACTCCTGTACACTGCCTATAAGCATAAATAAGATAGTGGACCTGTAGTGGTTACTAGAGATACTAACCCTCGCGCAGAGGTTATAAAAAATTAGAAGCTTTGAGTTAAGGGTTTTGTAGTTACCGCTACTGTATTTTAACGTTGAATTGTCTGAATTTGGCTTGATAAAGTTAGTTAATTGATAAGTGGTTAGCCTGTTAGTTGGGGGAGCAGTTGTACTTGGCGACTGCCTCTTGACTATGGTGGCAGTTATGGGCGAACTTGGCATAAGGGAGGTTTTATTGGTTTACCTTTTAAATAGGGGAGGTTTGAATGAGGGGTTGCTGTATAAGGTACGTTATTAATAATCTAATTCATCGCGTGACTTATGTGAAAAGTCCGTACTTTTACAGCTATTGCATACCTTGTTAATTAATAGTAAGAGAGTGGCTTATGGGATTTGTTTAATATTTTGCATGAAGTCTGGTTTATTGAGGTAGTTATAAAAGACCTTATACTTAGCCTCTATTTTACATATTATCTTATTATCCTACCTTGGGAAGTGCTTGTTATTAACTAGCTTCTTTAACCTTATGCTAATAGTACTTTTAATAGGCTCTTTTATAACCCATATACCGCGGCTAATAATAAAGTTACAGAAGGTAGTTATAACTACCCTTGAAGCAGTATTGAAATCCGCGTTAGACTAATCTTTGAATTTATTATAGACTTATTACCATAAGTCTCTACTATAGTAGCCTTACTCTTTATACTTAGTTAAGTAGTATAGAATAATTATATCTAGTGATTTAATATAGTTAGAGGGCAGGCCACCCTCTAAGATTTTATCTAAGTACTTAATGCCCTAAATTAATGGGTTGATAAACTTGTGGTATCCCTTAGGTATGGGTTTGTGATACCTATGTGCTGCGCTGGTTGTGCGCTTGCTTGTGTGCTCTTTAGCGGCCTTGGAGGCGCGCTCTGCAGCGGTTGCTTCTTCTTGTGTCATTGTAGTTACCCTCTGTTAGCCTGATGACCTCTTGAATACAGGCGTTTCTTCTGGTGGACTGGAAGGCGTATATGTACGTTAGAGGGATTACTGCTGGTGGTATAGGCAACTGCTTAGTTAATAAAGTCTTGCTTACTTTCTTTGCTAATAACTTAGTAGTGGTATTACCTGTTAATATAGGCCTTCCTCCTTTACACTGAACTTGCTACTTGTTAAAAAGAGCCTTTTATGTAGTCTTATTATAACTCTTGTTGCTTGTTAAAAAGAGCCTTCCTTGCGTAGCACTTGCTGCTTATTAAAAAGAGCCTTCTTTGTGCAGGCTTCCTCAGCATTGGTCGCTTGAGGGCAATTAGAGGTATATTTTAAGCAAGAAAAAGAGTGTAAAAAGGAGAGTTAGAAAGAGAGAAGGGGTAAAAAAAAATCATAGAAGTTAGAGGAGGGAAAGGGGGGTCTATTATACTTCTGTGGGCCCGTTGGACTGTTAGGTCGTTTAACAGCCTGGTAGAGTCACTTTTCAGGTAACTATATTAATAGTTATAAGTCTAAAGTCAAAGTAATAAAAAGGTAAAGTTAATAAAGTTGTATTAAGGTAGTTAATAGTAAGTTATTAATAGTTATTTAGCGCATAAAGTACGGGACTTTGTAGTCTTATAATCTAATGATTTTTTAGTAAAAAATCAGTATCTTGTAGGTTGTGGCTTCTTGTAATGTGACGAAGTTAACTTGTGTAAATCGAGCTTGCACACTTATGGTGCCCTTTTTAGAGGTGCTGTAAGTCTGCTATAATAGTATTCTAAGCTGGTTATCTATATAGGAGAAAGCATAGAACTGTCCTACTGCTACTATAGGGTTTAGAGTAGTTCTGCCTCTTCTTGACTAGCCTTGCTGATCTGCGGTATTTGCAATAGTGGTTTAACTACTGATCAGTGTTAGTAAGCAAGGCGAAAGGGGTCTGGTGATAACTAGCGGGCAATGAATAAGGGGTCTCAAAAAGGGTTAATTATGCGTGAAGAAGTGTAACTATCAAGAGGGCTGCTAGGTTGAGCTGGCGGTGATGATGATGATGATGATGTATTTAACGTCCAGAGTAAAAGGGACGTGCCGGGCAATGCCGACATGGTCTATGCTAATCTATACTATTCTACAGGCTACCGTCTTCACCTAACGTTCCTGATCAATGAATCGGGCAGATTTCGGAAAAGAAATTGGTTGCCTCCATCCATTCGCACAGAAGAGAGGCTCCCTGCGAAGTACCTAGCAGAAAATCTATGCTTGCCTTCGCCATATGTCGGCGGAGATGCCGCGGAGTAGCCTTACGGCCACGCTTGCAGAAGTAGAAGTGTACTGGGGTTTTGCGTCTTCCACAACTGCAGTCGAGCAGTGCATCCTGATGAGCAAACCTCTCGTGGTATGCTGCGAAGTCTCCATGATGCGATCTTGCCGCATATAGCCTTCCTAGCAAATGCCAAGGAAGGCAAAGTTCAGGGGGCTTGGGATGAGGACTTATCCCAAGGTCAGCATACTGCCGAGGGCAGATTGACGGCCATCTCCTAGCGAAAGCCTGGAGATCGGCTGCTCTAGACTCCCGCTTTAAGTGTGCCAATGTAGGCTGTGGTTGTGATTCTGGGATTTGTTTGCAGGCCTCCTTGGCAAGAGCGTCTGCTTCCTCGTTTCCTGCTATTCCCATGTGTCCAGGGCACCACCAAATGTATACCCTGCCAGGCATCGCCCAGCTTGTCCGTCCTCTCTGTGCCCAAGAGGCGGAGAGCTCACTAAAGGCCCTAAACCTAGCCTGGCTGCTTCCTGGGCTCCGGGTAATAAGCCTAGCTACGACTGCGAGGTTATCGAGGCAGACGTGAACATTGTCTACCATCCGCGCCGTGGGAGACCTCATAGCTTCCAGTAGGCCCCAAAAAGCGGCTTGCGCTTCTGCGTCAAAGACCTCCGTCTGATAACCGAGCAGCTCTGATCCTTGAAAGATCTGCCGTGTGGCCTGGTACCTAACCCAGCCTGCTCCGGCGGCGGTTCTGCTACCGTCCAACATCTGGGAGCCGTCGGTGTAGATAATAATATCCCGCTTTGAGAATGTTCCCAATCTATCTATAAAGGCGATGGCTAGTTCTTCTTTGGTCTTCCTAGGTTCATAGCCGACCATACTAAGGGCCGTGTGCCAGTTAGCTAGGCGCTCCCAAGGTGGTAGGTCTAGCGGGTCGATGTGTTTAGCATTTATATCGGTGAGGCTTGCTATTCGCCGCAGTCTTGAGTCCAGCCCGGGCCTGTTGCTGAGCCTCATTTAAAGGGGGTATTATTCGTTAAGGCGATGGATCCTTACGGAGGCTTTGTGGAGCTTCGCGTCTAGCGTTACCTCTGCCAGGGGCAGGGCTACTTCGCACTAAAGGATCGATAGAGGCGTCGTTTTATATATGGGAAGTGCAGCTCTAATGGCTTTGGCTTGCGTGATGTTAAGTTGGCGGAGTAGACCGTTGACCCCGTTCGAGGTAATGTGCCCATTCCTGATCCGATTCCTACCCGGCTACCATGCCTCTGATGCATAGTACTAGATGGGTAGTACGCAGGAGGTCATGGCGCGGCAAAGCAGGTAGGCCGGCGCGCCCCAGACGGTATTCCCTAGTCCCCGTAGTCCGCTAATCACTTAGCAGGCTTTGGCGCAGAGGCCTTTCACATGGTTCTTGAATGTGAGTCTTCGGTCGAAGTGGACCCCAAGCCACCGTAGGGAGGCCCCTCGATTGACGGCCTGAACTGTGTGTTGCCTCCCGTCTAACAGTCTGACGGTGATTGGCGGGTTTCCATCTTTTGGTCTCTTGGTGAAGTGGATGAGCTCGGATTTATCTGTGTCAAAAGTAATTCCCTCTAACGTCCCCCATGCTTGGGCTTCTTCCCATTCTTTCGCTAGCAGGGCACAATTGTCCTCTAGTGACGTTGAGCTTGCTATGATGGCAATGTCGTCGGCATAGCCAAATCGAGATCGCACCCTGCCTGGATAAACAGTGCCCAGCTTGAATAAGGGTTCGATGTAAAGCATGAAGAGGATGGGAGAAACGGGCGAGCCCTGTGGTAGACTACACTCAAGGTCGAAGACGTCTCCCATCTCTCCGTCTAGCCTTATTCTTGCTCTTCTCCCGAGGACGAAACTCGAGACCCACTGCACGAGGTTCTCCGGCCATCCTTGGCATCGGAGGCGTTGGATCAGCCTCCCTAGCAGCACAGCGTCAAAGGCCCCTTTGATGTCAAGCGTAAGCATAGAGGTAACAAGACCTCTTTGCCAGGCACACTCGATATCATGGATGGCAGCGGCGATGAGGTCGCTACACAAGCGGAGGGGGAGGGCCCCGAACTGTTGGTCGTGCAGTACCTAGAACTTAACTGTGATCCAGGCAAGCCTTCTTGCGACAAGTCTCTCCAAGCCTTTTCCAAGTACAGACAACAGCGCGATTGGTCTATACAAGCGCGGGAGCGCCCTGTCTCTCTTGCCCGGCTTAGGCAGGATGACTAGGATAGCTTCTTTAAAACAGGTAGGATGCCAGCCCTCGCGTATGCATCCGCTATAGAGCCAGAAGACGATGTCCTCAATAACGGGCCACGCTGTCTTAAGAATGGCAGTAGTGATTCCGTCAGACCCAGGAGTGGTGCTTCCCGCAGAGAAGATTGACGTTTGTACCTTGTCTTTTGTAACATGCGGGAAAGGAAGATTGGCCTCCAGGCGAGGTCCTAGGCTCTCTGCTGATATGTCCGTGGAGATGGCGGCATTTCTGAGGAGGACGCGGGCGAACAGATCCCGCTTCTCCTTCAGTTGTGATACAAGCATGGTTGGATTGCTCCCATCTCGGAGTGGAGGGGTCTGGAAGGATCCCTTGGCCTTATGCCACCCAACCATTTTAAATACGTCTTTGCTAGTAGAGGCTGCGCCGATCTTTCCTCTCCAGTACGTGTCCTTAGAGCGCCGCAGCTGATGGAGAAAGTCCTGTTTAAGAGCGTCCTCCTCGTTTCGCTCCCATTGACAATCTATTCCCAAAGCGCAGAGTCTTGCCACAGTTGCTCTCATGGTCGTATAGGCTCGGTGTTTCCGCCTACAGTTCTTGTCTTAGTATGGCCTCCCAGGTCCTCTACTAAACGCGCGCCTAGTAGAGGCCGTAAGCGCTTCTCTGAGGCAATCTGTAAGCTGCTGTGCTAGCATGTCTAAAGCCTGTGGATCTCTTACGTTGCTTGCAGTATAGCACATGGGGTGTACGTTTCGCTTGAGGATGTCGAGGAAGAGCTTCTCGTCTATTGTGTCGAGCCGGAACCTCCCCGGAGTTGGGTCGACCGGATCGGTTAGGGCCAAGGGGACCCGGGTCAGCAGGCTTTCGTGGTCTGACGTTGTGTGTAGGGATGTTTCTATACTGTTAGATGCCCCATAGAGGCTGCCAGACGCCCAGGCTAGGTCTAACGTGTTGCCGCCCTTATGTGTGGCTTTACCTATCGGCGACAGGAGGACAAGGCTAGCGGCTTCTGCCCATTCTACCAGGGCATCAGCGTCAGGGGAGCTGGTTGCCTCAGGTTGCCAGGTCCAATGATGGAGGTTGAAATCCCCCGCGACCAACACACGTTCCTGGAGTCCGGGTTGCCAGGCTGTTATGATATCCCTAATCGCTTGGCCTGGTCGCAGCGAGCTACAAGGGGCGTTGTACACGTTGACAACTGTGAGGACTTTCCGCGTTCCCGCTAGGAGTTGTAGGAAGAGCAGGTCTGTGGATGGGCTGGGCAGTGGGCGTGTTTATACACCCCGTAGTCCCGTTCCTCTGTGGAGGTAAGTGAGCACCCTGGGTCTGTCTTCCACCTAGTTATCTACTGGGGTGAAAATCTTGAAACCTGGGTGGCGTCTTGTGAGCCTTCTCTCTTCCGAGCAGATAGCGGGCTCTTGTAGTAGCAGTATGTTGACATGGGCCGCGTAGGCCAGATTCAGTGCCGTTTCATGTGCAAGTGGTCGTCTAGCCACGTTCGCCTACATGATCTGCAGGACTCTATGGGGCCGCATACTCCTAATATCCTTCATTAGCTTGGTTGCAGTCCATCTCTTCTCCTCCTTCTTGGGATTGTTAGTACGACTACTAGGTCGCAAATCTCCACGATCTCTCTCCCTCGGCTCGGATGGCCCGTAGCTGTGCCTTGTTCCTCCTCTGGACTACGCCCTTCACCACCTTTGGCTTGATAGGGCAAGTCACATCAAAGGCGGCATGGGGCCTGTTGCACGACAGACACTTAAAGGGGCAATCGCAGCCTTCGTGGCCTTCAGTGCCTCCACAAGGTGCCCGGTATTGGTTAGCTGTGTAAGAAGGCGAACTGCATTTAAGGCATCTCTTCCTTCTGGTACACGTTCGTTTGTTGTGAAAACCGCCGCAGCGGTGGCATTGAGGAGACCTCTTCTCCTTTGGAAACTGCAGGTTGACGAAAACGCTGGCCCCCATCAAACGGAGGCGCCTTGGTAGTTGCCTCACGGCTTCCGCCTTGAACCAGGCTGTCACCGTGCCTAGCCTTTCGGCTTCATCTTTTCTGGAGAAGTATGCTTTCTCGGGCTTCAGTTTCGTCGTGGCCTGGATCTCTTCAAGGAGCTCCTCGGTCGTGATTTCCAGCTCAGTGTTGGTGAGCAGGCAGTGTCTGGTGTAAGGGACGTTTGCGATATAGGCCCGGATCCAGGTGTCGCGCTGCTCGACCGCCTGTGCCTGGAGAAGGGCAGCAATCTGTTCTCTGTTCTCCAGCAGGACTTTTGCACCATCTGCTGACGATGGTAAGAGTGCTAATCCTGTCTTGACATGGTCGATCCCCTTGAGGGCTTCTCGAGCTTGGGGACTTAGCCTTTCTTGAACGAAGATGTATATGTCGTAGGCTCTCTCGTTGCGGAGCGGGCTTTCAGGTGGCAGACGCGCGAAGATGCGTAGGTCTTTTGAGGCCGCCCGGTTAGCGGCTTGTTTTGCTGGCGTTGGTTCATGCAGTTTTCTGGTAAGCAGCTGGCTCGCCACCGTCGCGTAGGACCGAACTTGGGGCGGCTGGTTAGCATGCATGGACCCTGCTAGACCACGTTGGTGCCGGTCTGACCGCTGCTTCTCTTCCTGAAGCTCCTTCTCCAAGGATTCGATCTTCATCAAACAGTCTTTCAGGAACTGTTCTCTTTCGGCGTCCCGTCGTAGGAGATCCTGGACGAGGTTTGAGAGCTTGTTGATCTCGTCTTTAAGCTCCGCATTGTCTTGGTAGCTGACTTGCTCAACCACTCTGACCTTTGCGGTCGGTTTCCGGACACGTCCAGACCGTCGAGATGTACTGGCGTCCCCGTGAACCGTGATCGATGGCCCTGCGTCTAGAGAGACGGCCATGCTGGTGAGATTCAGCTCGCGTGGGCTGATGATGAGAAATGATAGTGCGGTGGGCCAGAGCCCTCTATGATCTTAACAATTACTAACAGTGGATACCTTGTGAAGAGAAAGTTCGCGAAAGTTTGGCGCGTCGGTCCTCGGTCATGGACCGCTTATCGTTTGTCGGTCCTTCTTATCTTCACGTGACCTTCCCTAGTTCTTCCGTTCCGGAGGAGTCATCCTGTGTGACGATGTTCCTTAAGTGCTGCGCCCTTCGCACCCTGCCTGGCAGGTGGGGCTGCATCGCCTGTAACTTGTCGGGTCGTAACATTCTCCTCCTCTTATACTGCCTTATGCTTAGTATTAGAGACTAATATATTAGAAGCCTTTATTTAAAAGGCCTTTAGGCTTATAAGCTAGGCCTTCTTAATCTCCTTCTAGAAAGGGTTAGACTAAGGGGTACTAGAGAAGTATAGAGGTATATATATACTTATAAGGCAGTAGTAAGAGTAGAGGTTAGCCTCTTTATAGAGGTCCTTAAAAACTACCTTAAGGGTAAAGATAGTAGTAGTAGTAGTATACAAGGCCTATTATAGGTTAGTAATAGACTAATAGCTATAGAAGTAGTAATAGTAGAGGGAGAGATAAGCTTATAGGGATATAAGGCTTACTATACTAGCTAGTATAGTAAGAGTACTTATTACTAGTAGCTAGAATAGTTAGAATAGTAGAGGGGTAGTAGAGAGGTACTAGAGAGATAAGTATATACTCTAGGTTTTAATATAGTAGGGAAGATAGGTAATAGTATCTTTTATATTAAGCTACTACTTTGCTATAGCTTAAAGGTAGTAATAGTAAGAGACCTTATATATAATAGTAGGGTTAATAATATTAAAAGTATTAGAATAATTATTATTAGTAAGGGGGGCTACTAGGGGGGGACTGGGGGGGGGGTACTAGAGCTACCTAGGATAGTAAGATTAATAAGAGTTATAGAGAATATGATAGAAGTAGCAGAGGAGTAGCTAGTACTAGTACTACTACTAGTATTACTATTACTAGTACTATTATTACTACTATAGCAGTAGAGGTATAATAAAAAAAAAATAATAATAATATAAAGATATTATAGAGAAAAGAAGGAAAAGAAGGAAAATAGGTAAAAAGTAAAAAAGAGGAGGTAGACCTAGCTATTCAATTAGGTAGTATATATATAAGTAAGTAATAATAATAACTCTAGCTTATAAAGAAATGATAATACCTCTAAAAGAAAAGAGAGGTAAGAGGTACTAGGGAGGTACTAGTACCTCTTTTACTACTATAAAGCATACTCTTACTATTATACTAAGAATAATATAACTTAGGGCTTCGCTACTAAAGAAATAAAGATATAAGTAATAAAAGCTAACTATATTACTTTATAGATAATAAAATACTAGGCTATAAGAGAGAGAAGGGAGTAAGTAGCTAAAGTAGTACTATAGGTAGGTAAGGTACCTCTATAGTAGAGTAGGTAGCCCCTTACTAATAGTAGTAAGAGCCTAAGACTCATACCCTAAGTATAGGATAGCTAGGCCTAGTAAAGTACTAGGAGAGCTATTAGCTATATTAGGCTACTATAAAATAAGAGTAAGGCTAAGGGTAGGTAGTTAGCTAGAGAGATAACTACCTATCTAATAGTCTACTAAGCCTAGTAGAGTTTCTAGACTCTACTAAAGTATAAGTAGTATTATAAGTAGGGTACTGGGGTACTAATAGAGGGGCTAACTAATTAACTACTAGGTCCTAAGGATAGGACCTTAGAGGGGGGGGATTATGTTAGGTTTCTAAAAGTAGTACTAGCTTTGGGGCTGGTGGGGTACTAGGTAGGGCTTGGGGGATACTATGGAATAGAATAATATTAGGCTAAAGGGTATATAAAAGGGGTTTTTATGATAGTATTAAGGTTTAGAGAGGAGATAGATTAGAATAATAGTTACTAGTAACCCCTAACTACCCTCTTACTAACTCCTTTACTTAGTACTATATAGCCTCTGACAGTAGAAATAAAACTATATTATAATAAATATATATATATATATATATATATAATATGACTTATGAAGAAAAGTAATACTATAATAATAAGAAATATATAAATACTATCTCTTATTCTTTTCTATAAATATAGGTTTTAAAGTGTATAGTAAAGAGTATATATTTAAGTATATATACTTAATAAAAAAGCCATCTTAATTTTTCCTATTAAGGTTTTTATAGATAAGCTATATATAATAAATTATATATACCTTAAGGGGGGTGTTAAATATTAAGGTTTAAATACCTTATATCTATATATAAAAGACAGTATATATAATAATAAAGTAAATTATATAATACACTATTAATAGTACTATATATACTATATTTACTAGATAACTATATATTTACTTAGAAAACGCCTATATATTATAAATATATAGGATATCTATATATAAAGAATAGTTCCTTTAAGCAAGAACTATCTATCTAAGGAGAAATCTAGGAAATAAGAATACAGTTATAAACTATATAAGCGAGATGTTTTAGAAAACAACGTATAAGAATATAGTTATAAACTATATAACCAAGATGTTTTAGAAAACAACGTATAAGAATATAGTTCTAAACTATATAACCGAGGTGTTTTAAATAAGAACCTAGAATATATAAGAAATCCTTAGAATATATAGAAAATAAGTATAAATAAACCCCTTATATCCCTTATATCTAGCTAGACAGCAAGGTAAACAGAAAGCTGTTCTATTATATTAAAACAATATATATCTTATTTATCTCTTATCTTTTATCTCTAACCTCATTAACCCTCATAGCCTCTAACAATTCCTACTTAACTTATAGCTTAGGTATAGGTATATATATAGCTACCCCAAGTATTAAGACTAACTATTACCCTTCTAATTTATTTAAGGGGGTAGCTAATACTAATACTAGGGTAATAGCTAGGGTCTACTAGTTCCTTCTCTCTTACAGCCTTTACTAGTCTTCTATTATTATCTTAGTATATGTCTTTAAAAGCATCTCCACCCTCTTTACTACGTTATTTAGCTCTTAATAAGTAGCTAGTAGCCTATATACTAGAATATAGCTTTATAAGTCTAGGAGTAATTAGTTTAAGATATAGATTACCTATTACCTCTTTAGTTAGAGGTCTAAAATCTCTACCTTAACTATTTTATACTAGTTAATAAATTACTAGTATATCTACCTAGGTTTCTACTATATCTTATCTAGCTCTATAGCTATGCTAAAGGCCTATATATTATTATTAATAATACTATTATAGAGCTAGGTCTCTATCTATTTCTAGGTAATTAAGCTAATATTACTACTATACTAAAGGTTAATATAGCTCCTCTAGCTATATAATAGGTTACCCTTTAAGCAAGCCCCTATAAACTAGACTTTACTCTTATTAGCTATAAATTCTTTCTTAGTAATAGAGAATTAGCCTTATAACTTAAAAAGAAAGTCTTTAAGGTTATTCTAGTTACCTCTCTTATATTAAATAGAGGCTAACTACTTAATAAGGGTATTAGTATATAAGTACTTAGGCTCTAGCTAGGTAGCTATAGGTTCTCTACTAGCTATATATATATTATTAATAGACTTCCTATTTCTAAGGGCTATAATCTATTCAATTATCTTCCTTTTTCTTACTTTAGTTACTTTATTATTAAGAAAGGCTCTTAGCTACTTCTCTATTAACCTATTAAGGTTAGTTATATACTACTTCTTTACTATAGTCTTATTAGTATCTAGTATAAGCTACTATATTACTAGGCTACTCTACTAGGTAATAGATTAAGATTAGGCTAATTATATTAGTACTATTACTACTCTAATAGTTAATATACCTATAAATAGAGAGAGATTAAAATATATTAGAAGCTATATAGTATTAAGTAAAGGAGTTAGTAAGAGAGTAGTTAGAGGTTACTAGTAACTATTATTCTAATCTATCTCCTCTCTAAACCTTGATGCTATTATAAAAACCCCTTTTATGTGCCCTTTAGTATAATGTTATTCCATTCCACAGTATCCCCTGGGCCCTACCCGGTGCCCCGCCGGCCCTGAAGCCGGTACTACTTTTAGGAACCTAACATGAGAGCTCGGCGTCGTTTTCGATATCAATGGGGGCGTCTGTGTTCCAACATTTGAATATGCACCAACCGAGCCGGAGGTGGCTCATTTGTCGCCTGATGCCCTTGATACTGAGACAATCCGTCCTTAATCCAGTAAAGTTTGCTTGCGATGTCATCAGGACTGCAAGGGTGCGGTTTCCACCAGGGTCAACCCTCCTAGCAAGGTCCGTTCCTCTATGAGCGATAATGTCGGATTGAGCGTCGTCGATAGCGAGTATGATGTTTCTCTGACTCTTCATTATTGTAGATGCATACTTTCCCTTATTCAAAAAGGTTTGACCATACCCAGGTGTCATCCAGAGGGGCAGATCTATCACTCTCAAGTTACGCTGAGTGGGGCCATAAATTTCGATCCTGATGATGGTATCTGAAGGAACACCTGGCATCTTGTTGTCCTTCTCACATAGTCTCGCATTGTCGTGTATTGCTCGTAAAGTTGTCGATAAACTCCCTGTATTTAAATGACGTGTTCTTTCAAGAAGGTCGCTATAACCTCGCATCATTGGCGTTTTTTCGGTTGGTTGGTGGACAGTAGTTTTCATCCCACGGTTGGAAGCGCGGTGGAAGTAGAACTCGATAGGAAACAGGTTGCGAGCATAGTCATCAGGAAATTCTACACCTGAAAAAGCTTCCAAGACGGCAGCCTTGTTTATGACCGAGCCATAAAGAACGAAGCTGGGGAAGCCGAGTTCTTCCCCAAGTTCGAGCGAGCACAACCTTTCAAAGGCGGTAACAGCTTCCCCGTGATTTTGTATTCGGTTTTCCATAGTGTAAATAGAAATGGAAGATACTGAGGGTATGTATGAAATTGATATATTTTATACTAAAAACCTGTTGATCGAGTGACTCAAGGCTTCTTATTTATAGAGTGTCGACCTAGCTCACATCACATGCGGTTGGCATCGATTGCGAAGTACCAATGCTTGATGATGGAGTAATCGTCATCAACTAGACATCCCTTGAAGTTACTTTTCGGCTTCGAACGAACCAGACTACTGTCGAAAAACATGTCTCCATGTGCGTAAGCACATGTATCATCAGCTGCCAAAGTCCAGGGTGCCGTCGACGTCAAGTTGACGGCCACGGCATCATGTACAACTCAGCGGCTATTGGAACATCGGCTATTGTTTGATCAGCCATGGGCAGTACCTTAGATTAAATTTTGCATGTACCGAGACTTTCAAACTCAACCATGCAGTCAGATCTGAACCCTCATATTAAAAGCATCTATGCCCCGCATCGCTCATTGTCGGGGCAAAACCTCAAGCCATGAACGAACTTCACGCAACAATTGCTTCAATATTGTGCTTTTTTTTTTGCCGTCGTTGATAATAATCTAACTACTGTCGGGTCTAAACCTCGAGTGTATCGGTGACAATGCCAACTCGTATTATTTCAGTCAAGAAATCGGGGAAACAAGATCAACTCACTGGAATTTTATGCCATAGCTTGTCATTACTTTCAGCAGAAACTCATATTTGCCGTGATTTGACGTGGGGTTGTTGTTTAGTGTGTCTAGGGACTTCACCATTACATCTAGCTCCGGAAGGTTTGGCGGGTTAATGCTTTATCTTGGGAAGATATGTACTGTACTACTGTAAAAAGCCCAAGACTTTCAAGCGCGCATAAATTTGGTGTTACGCACCGTTTGAACTCATGCTTGGGATGCTGGAACTATATATGAGTAATGGATGTAGGTTGCGTTCCTAATCAGCTCCTCAGATGACAAAAGGTGCACTTGGAGAGATATATCGGACAGCGATCTCCTCAACCTCCTACAAGATGTATGCACACCGTCTAGCTGCTCTACTTACTACCAGCATGTTTTTGGAACTGCTAAATATGTGTCTTATCTTGGATATAATATAATCATATAAAACCGACTCCCTACACTTTTCCATTGCTTTCGCGCCACAAAGCCCTTATCTCATTCACGTAAGACCCATAAAGCTTGATGCCGTTGATGCTTTGGATATTGTCAGCCATGCCAAGTTAAGACCAAAAGCCGAGGCAAGTTGTCCACTCACTAGTTACTCTTGTCCAATTTCTCGTTGGTACTATGGTGCCCATCCGTAGGCCGACCCGTAGGGAGCAGCAAAACGTTCTTCTTCAGGATTTTCTTGAAATCTAGAGCGACGGGGATACTGCAGGGCTGTTACCCCTAAGCGAACACTGCGGATCAAGGCCATAACTTACCTGCCGCCTTCACACGTCATAGCAGGATCGACGCCCCAAACGTTCCATGTTGCTTGGATAGCGGCCTTGTAGTTCCAGTGACTGGCATCCTCGTAGAACCAATCGCTCGGGTGAGCTTCAATTTCGATATAATTCTTGCTCCCGAGGCTATCGAAGCGGTCCTGAATATACTTCCGTACCATCTGATCGATTTCGTCTGCCTTCATGAAGGGTACAGTCCGGATGCTGAACTTGCCCACCAGCTTGGCTGGGATTGACGTGACAGCCCCAGCGCCAGGCAGAGCGTTCTCGATCCGATATAGACTCAGGGACGGCTTCTTCCATCTGGGACATGTAAGTGGGGTGACTATTGGAAGTAGCTTAGAACCATCGAAGGGGGCTTACCGAGCGATGAGAGCATCAGCCTGATTGTCGTGAAGACTCCTTCCCCCAGTGCCGCCGTACAGGGAGTCTTCGGATATGTTCAGCTTCTGATAGCTATCGTATTCGCTTTCTGTGATCGGTTGGACGTTGTCGTAAATCCCCGGTATCAAAATCTTTCCATTCGCGTCTACCAGTGATGACATGATGTTCACCATGTCAACCATTGGCTCGGAAATCTGGCCACCGAAGCCGCCGCTGTGTGCATCCTGCTTCGCGCCCGTGATGGTCACCAAGTAGAAAATGATGCCTCTCAAACCCTGCGGGATGCTGATTTGCTCGTCGCTGACCCAGACAACGTCGGCGATGCAGACCACATCAACGTCGGAGAAGTACTTGTCTCCCTCATCCTCCAAAGCCTCTCGGAGGCCGAACGACCCGTGCTCCTCCATCCCCTCGAAGCAGAAGACCAAGTTTGCCGGCACGTCCAAACCGGCTTTCTGGAAAGCTTCTATCATGTTGATCCACCCAACCAGAGGGCCCTTGTCGTCTGACGTGCCGCGACCGCAAAGCCTGCCGCTTTCCTCGACTGTCATCTCGAACGGTTCGTATTTCCAACCGTCTTCGAAGGAGGCGGGCTGAACGTCATAGTGGCAGTACACAAGAACAGTCGGCTTTTCGGGATCTTTCCCGTACCGTCCCAGCACCAACGGTGGAAGCTCGAGATCGGTCCCTTGTTGTTTACCAAGACTTTTGAGTCTAACATCTATTCCGACAGCTCTCATCTGGTCGGCAACCCATTTACTCATCTGCATTGGAGTCAGTGTCAGTAGTTCTAAAACTGCTTGCCCCCCCCATCCTGTATATTGCGGGATTTGATAGTCCATCTAATGCCATACCTCAAACACATCTTTTCTCCGGTCTGCGTAGGCAGAAATTGATGGAATCTTGACTGCATCTCCAAGCCCTATTATGCAATACCTCGTGAGCATCGTGCCTCGATTATCACCCTGCATTCTTCAATGAAACGGCACTTATATACTTACTATCAATAAAGGTCTTCTCAAGCTCATCAACTCTGGAGGGGATCAGCATAGGGATTGTGAGGCAGACCATAGAAGCAAAGTACGATTTGACTCACTTCGTATAAAAACCAGCCAGGCCGTCGTTGGCATACTTAGGAGTAGTTGAGGCCATTGTTCGATGTCTATACAATGATCCAACAAGGGCAGCTCTCCGGCTTGGTATTAGCCAAGGAGTTATTTTTGTCAGTTGCTGGAAGAGGGGAAGAGGGGAAGTCGATGAATCCCACCTAGGCTTAGCTGCCAAGGGCCCACGTTCTGCCGAAATCGGATGATGGATGCAACTGACTGATCGGCAGCGTGGGGGCCCCCATATCGCGGCCCGCATGAGTTGTAATACCTATTTACAAGGTTGTTTGGAAAGGTGGTCTAAAGCAACGATCTATCAGCAAAGTATCGCATACGTAGAATGCGAGAATCAATACAAATGCCTTACTTCTTCTTCATAGGTTGAAAATGGTGCCGGTAGACGGGACTGGACAGCACCGAAGGCGTTCTTTGTGATCCTTGGCCTTGGATGAGCCTCACTTACCTTTTGGTACCTTACTGCGTCGTCATATATCGAGAGCTGGAGGATCTTACTGTGTTGCACTCGTGCTGGAGTATAGTCGTCTTCGGGCGGGGCTCGTCCGTTCGGTCGGGGATAAGTGGGGCCACGGTCCGGCCTCGGGTGGAGGGTAACGGACATCCTCGGCGCAGGAAAAGGCGATACTATGCGCACCAATTTCTATACCTACCTGAAACTATACGCATCTAATACATCAATTAGAGAGTTTCGGATAACCCAGTTCGCAATACAATAAATCATACGTAATCTATAACCAGGAGTTCTTCGTCTTCCTACCTACGTATGCATCTTAACAAAAGTTGGTGGACAGAGGTACCACGCATCTAGCATGGACGTCATTGAAGATGAGGCATCGTGAAAATTATTCAATTAAACTGCGATATGATAGCGGAAACCTTCAGGGGTTCCATGTCTGATCCTGTAGGTACTGTTGTGGCTTTCCAGGCACCATATCGCGTTACACCATCTCATACGCAAATTGCCCTTCCTCCTAATACCTACAAGCACTGGGAGTACCACTCATTCGAAAACTTGCAGGTGTACGGCGGGACACACTGGGTCGGGCCGTTCCAAGCCGCTCCACCACACTGCTCATACTGCTTCGCTAGGTTGGTCGTCGTCGGAGCCGGGGCGGAGCTGGTCGAGGTCCGGGTCACGGAGGTAGAGGAGGTCACCAATGTAGTCCTGACAGAAGAAATCGAAGAGGTCAAGGTTACCGCCGAGCTACTGCTGCTAGGTGGCCCGGTAGTTGATGTGGGAGCAGCAGTCGACGATCCGCCGCCGGAGGAAGGAATGGCGCCCGAGGCATAGAAAACGCCGCGTCCGTTGGTGCCGACGTACACGAGGTTCGCCTCGTTGTTGGAGCCGGCGATCCTGGCGCTATCGATGGCCCCGAAGCTCTGAGACCCTTGCAGGTCCGTCCAGGATGCGCCGAGGTCGGCGCTGCCGTACAGGCGTCTGCCGGCGGGACCGGTGCCGAAGGCGTAGAGGTTCCAGCCGGAGCCGGACCCCTTGCCGAGGGACACCTGGTTGGCGTTGGTCAGGGCTGCGGAGACCTGGGTGAAGGAGGACCCGTAGTCGGTGCTGTGGAAGATGCCGGCGTTGGTGGACACCCAGACGTCGCCCGCCTTGGCCGGGTGCGCCTCGATGTGACGGACACCCGTGGCCGACCCGAGGGCGCCCGCGGCGGAGAAGGTCGCTGCGGCGTCGGTGGACCGATAGAAGCGGGAGCCCGAGGCGCCGTAGAAGACGGTGTTGTTGCGCTTGTCGCTGGCGATGACGGCGCCGGCGGGGATGCTAGAGACCACGGCGAGGGGGCCGGCGCCGGCGCTCCTCTGCACGCCGACCGTCGCCGTCGACCACAGGATGACGTCGCCGTCGGCCGAGTAGGCGACGGAACCGCCGTACTGCGCGGTGCCGGCGGCCGCGCCGACGCTCCAGGTGGCGCCCCCGTCGGAGCTGAGGGCCAGCTGCGGGGTCCCGACGGTGTTGCCGATGCGGACGACGTTGCCGACCTTGTTGCCGGCGTAGTCGACGCCCACGGCGGTGGCCCACATGGGGTTGGTCCAGGTGGTCTGCGGCGCCGAGTCGATGTCGCTCCGGGCCTTGTAGGTGAACCCGTTGTTGTCTCCGGTGGCGACGAGGAGCTCCGAGCCGCCCGGGGCGCTGGCGAGATCCTGAATGGCCATCTCCTCGATGCCGTCTGCCAGGGACTGGATGTTGACCTTGGCCCCGGTGTCCCAGTTGGTGAGGTCGTGGCCGCCGAAGATGGTCAGCCCGGTTCCCCACAGCCAGTGGTCCGAGTCTGTGGGGTCGATCTCGAAGGACTCTATCATCCAGCCCAAGTCCTTGGTGTCGACGTCGAGGAAGTTGGTCTTGATCCAGGGAGCCTACTACGTGTCAGTATTATCTGGGTCCCGTCCGATCTCTATCGACTCGTCCTTCCGGTTCTCGTTATTGGGGCCTTTCCTACCTGTGGTGAAGTCTGGACATAGCTAAAGTTCTGGTTCCCGTCGGTGCCCCATGTCCAAAGTTGTTTCCAGGTATTCCCGGAGTCAGTTGATCTGAACAGCTTTGCGTCGGGCCACCAGCTGTTCAAGGATGCCACAATCAGGGTGCCTGGTTTTTTGAGGTCGACACTCAAGCCGCCTGGGTCAAGTCAGTACTTTAATTCATAGTAGTGATGGTATCATTTTTGCAGAGCATCCGGAAGATACAAAAGTCTGAAAAGGGACCAGCTTACCAAATCCGTGGTACAAGTCTGCCCCAGAAACCGGGGTAATGTCCTTCCAGGTGCCTGCAGCAATGTCATATCTCCAGACAGAACCGGATGTACCATCGTAAGGTCCGGTCCCGTCAGCGTAGCTGAGATAGAGAGCCTGAGGAGCTTGTCAGCATGCCACCGACGTCAACCGCCTCGCGCAGAAACGCACTTTCTCAGCAGGCTGGATCCTGCCCTTGTGAGGGAAGTATCTTCCCGGCTGGCCGGCAACGGCGGACCAAGTGGAACCGGCATCGTTGGAGACGTAGAGGGAAGACGTGGTGTTCTCGGCAACACCGACGAATATTCTGGACGTGGCGCCGCCAACCACGGTGGATGTAGGATCGAAGGTGACGAAGTTCAACCCCTGGATGTCGCCGTTGTACTCGTCGCCAGCAGGCCCAGGACGGAACGTGCCGACGGCGGTGAAGGATGAGATCTTGGAGAAGCTTGCGCCTAAGGAGGGTCAGACAACCATTTTCTTCTTGCTGCCGTAGGCCTGGACTAATGTACCTCCGTTGGTACTCTTCCAGAGTCCGTTACCACTCCGGGCACCGAAGTAGATGATGTTGGAGTTCTTGGGGTCGACTGCAAGACGCTCTCCATTTCCTCTCCCAGGCATGTTACCACCAACCTGATGTCAATGTTAACCCAGATCGTCGAACCTGAGGGTGAAACACATCGTTGCGTGCATCGTCGATTTCTTACCTTGAAGGGCAGGTCGGCGAACGACCACGTGGCACCCCGGTCGGAGCTGCGCGCAATCTGCCCGTTATTGGGATCCCTACGAGGAACGCCTGTAAGCAGCTCATCCTTTCCGAGAGGGAGGTCAGAGGTCTGGCCTCACCAGCTGTTGGTGTACGTCCCCACGGCGATGAACACCTTCCCGTCGTCCTGGGGATCCAGCGCGAGCGCGTCGACGCCCCACCGGCCCCAGTGGGCGTCGTCGGCGAAGTTGTTCGCGTCGGTGACGGCGGTCCAGGAGTCGTCGGCGTTGAGGCGGTAGAGGCCGCCGATGTCGGTCCTGGCGTAGGCGACGCCCTTGGTCGTGGGGTGGAACACGATGGACGGGACGAAGCCGCCGCCGCCGCCGGTCTTGACGTTCTTCCAGGTGAAGGCGGCCTGGATCGGAGCCGCAAGAGCGGCCAGAAGAAGGTTTCCGTACTTCATTTCGGGACCGGTGGCTGCTGTCTGGAGAGGCACTCGGTCAAAGAGAAGCTGGCGCGAGAGCGGCTTCCAGTCTTTTATAACAAGCAGACTGGGCGACAGAGGTGGGGGGGAAGAGGGAACAGATCGGCAACGGCGGGCCTATTCAGTTAGTTGAGAGGAACCAAGCAATCGTCCTGTTTCCTTGCTCTTGTTTCTTCGCTATAACAGCGATTCCGAGCAATGCCACCATGGCGGTGGGCGTTATCCTGACTCCGCCAGCCGGAAGTGAGGCGGATCGAGGCCGCCCTTGTGGAAATTTCCATCAATCAAGCTGGGGATTTCCGCAACAAGTCGGACGAGGCCTGCGGTTCCAAGCTTGCCGAATATCCGGATGCTCTGCATCCGTTTGTCGCTCAGGAAGGAAAGCTTCCGCTTGGCGGGCTTGGGGGGGTGAGGGGGGCGGACAAGGTTGTCGCGGCGAGACGGTTCATATGTTCAAGCGCAGGTCCCAGGAACCAGGGCCGAGGCCAAGCTTTGTCCACCCGCTCCCTCCAATATCCAAGAATCTGTTATTGACGGGGGGAGTAAAAGCACAGAATTTTCATCCGGGTCTTGGGTAGGCGTTGTTTGCAATTGCAGGAAGAGGCGTTGTTCCGTGGACCTTGGGCTGGAGAGCCGTCTAGAACCCGCGCCCGCGTTCGCGTCAAGACGGCTTGTGTCCCATGATCTAACGCAACTCAGGACCTGTGGCAATAAATAGCATGAGAGGTCCCGCAAGGTGGTCACGGGCCCTCGGTACCGATGGGTCGGACGACAGGGGCAGTTGTGTAATTGTGTGCCATCGCGACTTGTTCTGGCTCCAGTTCTCTCACCCATTGGAGGGGTTTCTCTATTCTTGCGTCTCCCTGTTTTTCTGTCTTCCGACACTCGCGTCGTTTTCATAAATTCCCGAAACCCCGTTCATGCTAGGAGGGCGAGACGGAGGAGTTGTACAGCAGAGCCCGGGAGCCACGTCCGACCTTTCCTGTAAGCTGGCTTGTTTGCCCCCAAGATTTATGTGGGCACGTCGTGGATTGAGAGAGAGACTGTTTCCCCATGGGTTCGCGGAGATGCACGGAACTAGGCCAGAAGCGGAACACGGTGGATGGCTGAATCGGGAATGGATCATGGAAAAGGGAACGACGTTGGCTCACTCGCATTCCGAGCCAAAGTGCGGGAATGGAAGGCTTGTATTGGCGGATCCCGCCCGCAACACCGCTGCCGGGGGGGGCCTTTCGTTCTTTGGTGCAACATCAACATCGCAGCCCGGCCACTCTTCACGCAGAAAGTGGCGACGGCCAAGAAACCTTGATATGACGCAAGGAGGGAATCCCGGTAGCTGCTGATTCAACACCACGCGGTGGCCCACGTGTAAGGCGGGGTCTGCTTGACCTGGCAAGGATCCTCTTCAAAAATTCATGCGCATCTTTGGAGGACTTCAATGACCATGAGCGTTGCTTCGTATCTATCAGTACGTCCCTGTTCCGGTTACGAACGGTGAGGTTTGCCATCAGAACGGTAACATGACGGCACTATGCTACATAATCACATGAATAGAGTAAGTCCAGCTGCCAGTGGGTTTGAGAAGGTTATGGGTCTTGGTAAGACCAGTCGCCAAGTCATCTTGATATGGATTGTTAGTCACATTTAACAGAAAGTCAGAGGAGATTTATCATTCGTACTTGACTCCATGTCGAGACAAACAGTCAGTCTTGGATTTCAGATAATTTTGTGACAAGCATCTCAACGCTCTTCAAATGTCTCATTAAAACCCTGAACGGGTCACTGGAGAGCAGTACTACCCAAGTCTCCAAACGTAGCGTATATGTAAACTTAAAAATCCCCAGGCTCTATCTACGCGTAACTTCCAGACGTGGTCCCGCCGACGTTGACAACATTGCCGGCCTCGTCCACCGCGACCTTTGTCTTCTTCGTCGACTCCTTCCTGGGGTTGGGTGCCTCGAAGATGGACTTGAGCTCTTCCAGGGTCTTGCCGGCGGTCTCGACGAAGAAGAAGTAGATGAGGGCAATCTCGACGCAGATCCAGCCAATGTACACGATGTAGAGCCTGTACCCGATCTTCTCGATGCCGACGCTGATGCCGTAGGTGTTGATGATGATGGCGACGTTCAGGAACAGGAAGGACAGGGCGGAGCCCTTGGCGCGGGTGCGGTTCTCCATGCACTCGACGGCGTAGAGCGTCTGCAGCGGGGTGAAGCCCCAGGAGAAGACGATGCCGAAGAGGTAGATGGAGACGATGACGCCGTACGAGAGGTTCTGGTTCCTTGCGGACTCGGCGGTGAAGGCGGTCAGCATGATGTAGGCCGCGAGGGCGCCGGTCAGGCCGGCCAGCATCATGAAGCGGCGGCCGAGCTTGTCGAGCAGGGTGGCGCCGTAGATGGCCGCGATGAGGCAGAAGATGGGGTTGATGGCCGTGAGCAGCAGCTGGGTGCTGTCGCTTGTGATGCCCGCCTGCTTGAACATTTCGGGCTGGTTTGTGTGTCAGTGGATATATCCCCCGTACAGCCATGCGCAAGAAAGAAAAAATAACAGGAAAAAAAAACCCCCCAGAAAAGGGACAAGGGACAAGGACATACCATGAAGTACGACACGACGTTGTTCCCGCTCCATTGGCCGAAAAAGGCCATGGCGATCATCATGCAAAGCCTGTAGCGGGCCGCCCTGGTGTTGCACAGCTCCCGCATGTCCCACCAGGGGTTCTCGTCCTTTGTCAGACGGTTGTCCTCGACGATCTCGTGGTACTGGAGCTTGACGATGGGGGATTCGGCGTCGCCGTCGCCGTGATACTTTGCGAGGATGGCGAGGGCCTCCTCGGCGCGGTCGTGGGCAATGAGCCATCTGGGAGACTCGGGGAAGAACATGATGCAGCACATGACGACGGCGGGCATGCCGGCCTGGACGAGGGTGGGGATCCGCCACGCCCAGCTGGTCGTGAGGTGCTCGTTCGACCCGTACGTGGTCCATCCGGCGAGGATGTTTCCGAGCCACCAGAAGGTGTCTGATGGGCGAATGTTTTGTCAGGGAGAGGGCCTATAAAAGAAGATGCCGGGGTTGAAATTTTCCACTCACTGTAAGCGCCGGCCATTGTACCTCTGTACTTGGGGTGCGCGAGCTCGACAATGTAGGCGGGGCCCGCGGCAGAGGCCAGAGAGGCGCCGAAGCCGAGGACGAATCTCCCGGCAACGAATTGGCCGAGGGTGTTGGCGGGCGTCTGGATGGCGGTGCCGACGAGGACGATGAAGCAGCCGACGAAAATGCAGAGGCGGCGCCCGTAACCGTCGGCCAGCGGGGAGCAGAACGGGAAGCTGGCCACCTGGCCGACCTGGTAGATCATGAAAACGATGCCGGTGGTGGAGCCGGCGCCGGAGAGGCCAAAGGTCTTTTGGTATTGGGGCATGGCGTTTTGGCTTCCCATGAGTGAGCTGTCTGTTTTTTTTTTTGGCGTTCTTGCGTCAGCTTTCTTGGGCTTTAACAACGCACCTGATATGCGTACGGAGCGAGAGGCCGTGGTTCTCGACTTACCGAAACCGTTCATGGTTGACACGAGGTAGCCGATGGCAAGGATGCAGTAGAGCTTGATCATGTTGGGCGACCAGATGTTGGGCGGCCTCTCGGCCAGGGCGGCGGCCAGGGCGACGGAGGCGGCGTTGATCTCCGTCACCTCGCCGGCGGCGGCCTTCTCGTCCAACGGCGGGTTGTCATGTTCGACTTCGGGGTGGGACTTGTGCTCCTGAAGGGTGGCCATGGTGGTTTCGGGGTTCGCGCCGGACAGCGCAAAGAGGTCGGGTAGATTGGAGAGGAGGGAGGGGAGGGGGGACGGGGGACGAAAGACGTAGGAGACGCGCGCGAGAAATGCGGGAGAGACGATGGCTTCCTTTTAAGTGAGAAGAGAAGCCCGAGAAACCCCAGCCCCCAGCCCAGCGCATTGGATCAACGGCCGGCCGCCGGTCGACGATGGTCCAACCAAAGGCCCGAGACGAGTCGACTTGCCCACTAATTACCTACCGTTACATTCCATCTCCATCTTTGCACACCCTGTCCCCGGACCGGCCAGGATTGTGTGGTTTTCGATGCGCGGTGTCCACACATGGGTCCGGAGGTGGGACAATATGGGCAATGAACGGGCTGCTCTGCACGGGGAAGACGGCGCCGCGGGCACGTGGGCGGGTGGGTATTGGAGCATGACTGTCAGGAAATGATATTGGATGAATTATTGATTCCATACTATTACCTAGTGTAGCAAGTAAGCTGTTTTAGCACGTTGGAAAGAAAAGAAGAGTGCCATCCTCCGCATCTCCGCACGGCATCACGTCCTGCTCTGGGTTTGGCCAACCCCATTTCCCCTCAAAAGCCTGTTAGGGAGGGAGGGTAAAGTCGGAACGGCAGCATATAGAAATGTGACGTGTGATTCGCGGTATACGAGCCGTGATCGGTCTGACATGCATAAAAAGGGTCAACAGGGAGCATGATGAGGGGGGAATCAGACGGGAGGGCTTCCTCGCTGGGAAGACGGTGGCATCAGCCAAGGCGCGGGTAGAACCAACACTGAGCGTCAGCCAAGCTTAAAAATTGTTTCTCGAGGTATTGTAACTGTACTACGTAGGCAACAGATCGATCGTGTGACGGACCGAGGACAGACAAAATGTGCCGAGGACAGCCAAGGAACCGGGGGTTTGGGAGGGGAGGAAGTGGGCAAACAACAACAAAAGGGAAGAAACATTAACCACACACACCTTCTCCAAAAAAAAAAAAGCAAGGGATCTTTTGCTGAATGTGGAGACTGACTCTTTTCCCCCAGATGGGGTCGAAAGCCGAGGCCATATATGGGCGCTAGCCTCGACTGGGGTAATTATGGATGCCTGGGTTCCGCTCCCACACAACCCACGACATCCACGACGGATAATACCGCGCGAGGGGACGCAGGATGGAGCAGGCCATTGGCCGGTCGGCGGTGGAGATGTTCTCGGAGGGAGTCCGAGTTCTGACTCGGGATCGGTCTAGATCGGAGCATGTCGTGGACATAAGAGAGGGAAGAAGGAGAAGAATAGAAGAAAAAAAGGCGACAACCCCAGCTGTCGAGATGCTACCGACGCTTAGTCAGGACTCTCTCGGGAGATTGAGAGGCCGAAGCAAAGGTCACATGATCGTTGGTGCTGCATTACATAATAATTCAGTATCCGTACTTTTAGTAGCAGTCTCGACTCCGCCACGTTACATAAGCCAGCCCGAACCCCTCTCGACCAACCAGCTTGCTACCCCAATAAGTAGGTACCTACCTCCAGCCACACCCCCTGCAACTGTTCCTCGTGATTCCCCCGCACTCCCAGACGCTGCGCCGTCTCAGGTGACATTCGTTCTCCGACCTTGAACTGTTTGTCCAAGGTGCCAGAGCTCGGGTCCTGGTTCTGAGACAGTCCGACATCAGTCTGTTTCTCGGAGCTCTCGATACGTTTCCCGCCGATCCAAGCTCCAAACTCAAGCTCCAAAGTCCATTTTCCGTCTGCGGTTGCGTCTCCATCCCCTCCTCCTCCTCCTCCCCCTCCTCCTCCCCCTCCTCCTCCATCTCCGACAGGGCTGTCTGTCTGTCTGTCCGTCTGTCTGTGAACCACCGCCGTTCCACCCAATCCATTCTACTACGTAGACAGCTCGTTATCGTGTACATCGTCTTCCTTGCACGTCTCCATCCACCACGTGTCTCCACTGTCCCCATTTCGTCTCCGCTCCTTCGCCGTACCTGAACGCGTACCCGCAGCATCGTCCTCCCCGTCTCGGTCGCCGGTGCCAAATCTCGCATCAACATGTCGGATATTTCCGATGACTATGTCAATGTCTCTCCCGAGACCAGCCTCCATCTAGACGTTTACATGGAAAAGGTAGGCCGTCATCGCCGCCTTGGTAGCTCGTCAAGTGACGCCTCGTCCGGCGCCGGCTCGCCTGGACAACACAAATACACCGAGGCGGCCGGGAAGCCTCCCACGCACACATTTCCCCCGAGCCTCCCAGACTGGAGCAACCTCAAAGTTCTTCACCGCGGCACCCTCCCGCCTCGCAGCTACTTCTTCCTGTACAACAACGAAGAAGACGCTCTCACCAGGGACACCTCCAAGTCCAAGTCCAAGCTCCTATCCGGAACATGGAAGTTCCACCTGACCACGTCGCCCTTCCACGAGCCCCGGGACTTTTACAAGCCCGGCTTTGACACGTCGAAATGGGACGATATCGTCGTCCCCGGCATGTGGCAGTGCCAGGGCTTCGGCAAGGGCCCGCAGTACACCAACCTCAACTTCCCCTGGCCCGTCGACGCCCCCAACATTCCCTACGATGATAACGAATGCGGCCGCCATGTGACAACGTTCCAAGTCGGAGACGACTTTGCCGACCACCAGCTCAGACTCCGGTTCGAAGGTGTCGATTCTGCCTTCACCGTCTGGGTGAACGGCACCGAGGTCGGCTACTCCCAGGGTGCCCGCAACCCCAGTGAGTTTGACGTGACGCACCTCGTCAAAATCGGCGAGGACAACCTTCTCGCCGTCGAGGTCTACCAGCGATGCGACGGCACCTACCTCGAGGACCAGGACCAGTGGTGGCTCAGTGGGATCTTTAGGGACGTCTACCTCCACGCCTTTCCCAAGTTCCACCCGGTCGACTACTTCGTCCACACCATCCTCGACGACGACTACAAGGACGCCACCCTCAAGGTCGACATCGAGATGGACCGCGGCGCCTACGTCGACATGAAGCTCCTCGACGCCGACGGCAAGCTCCTCGCCAAGGACATAAAGATCTTTGATCGCCACAACAGCTTTGACATCCGCGTCAAGAACCCGCACAAATGGACCGCCGAGACCCCGTACCTGTACACCCTCGTCCTCAATTTTAAAAAGTGCAGCCTGGTCCAAAGGGTCGGCTTCCGTCGCACCGAGCTCCTCAAGGGTGTCTACTGCGTCAACGGCAAGCCGGTCAAGTTCCGCGGCGTCAACCGTCACGAACACCACCCCGACTCCGGCCGTACGGTGCCGTACGAGTTCCTCAAGCGTGACCTCCTGCTCATGAAGAACTTCAACATCAACGGCATCCGCACGTCGCACTACATCAACGACCCGCGACTGTACGACCTCGCCGACGAGCTCGGCCTCTGGATCCTTGACGAGGCCGACCTCGAGTGCCATGGCTTCGGCGTCGTCGGCAACAGGGGAGAAAGCTGGGCCACCGACAACCCCGAGTGGCGGGAGGCCTACGAAGACCGGGCGAGGCAGATGGTCCAGCGCGACAAGAACCACGCTTCCGTCGTCTTGTGGTCCCTGGGCAACGAATCCTTCTACGGCTCGAACCACCAGCACATGTACGACGTGATCAAGAGCATCGACAAGTCCCGTCTCGTGCACTACGAGGGCGATTGGGCCGCTCGCACAGCCGACATCTACAGCAGGATGTACGCCTCGGCCGACGACATTGTCAGCATGGGCTCCGAGAAGCAGTGGTCCAAGCCACTCGTCCTGTGCGAGTACATCCACGCCATGGGCAACGGGCCGGGCGGCATCAAGGAGTATGTCGAGGCCTTCTACAGGTACCCGCGCCTCATGGGAGGTTTCGTCTGGGAATGGGCCAACCACGTACGTCGCTCAGTGATGCGAAGGCGGGGAAGGGAGAGGGGATGTGTTGTCCGACTAACAGTGACCAGGGCCTCCGCACCAAGAACGAGGACGGCGAGGAGTACATGGCCTACGGCGGCGACTTTGGCGACGTGCCCAACGACTACAACTTTGTCTTTGACGGCCTCTGCTTCGCCGAGCACACCCCGACGCCCGGCCTGCACGAGTACAGAAAGGCCATCGAGCCGGTGCAGACGCCCGAAATCAAGGGAAGCGAGGTCACCATCGTCAACCGCTACGACTTTATATCCCTGGACCACCTCACTGCCACCTGGCACATTGTCGCTGATGGCATGGTCATCGGCGGAGACCAGGAGGTCGAGATCCCCAAGGGTAAGCAGCAGCTCGTCCGCACCGTCTCACGCGGTCATTGATAACCATGTACCTTTGACTGACACGCATACTCGCTCAGGCATCAAACCGCACGCCAAAGCCCAGCTCAAGATCAAGGGTCTCCCGAAGAACCTCGCCACAGAGGCCTACCTGCACATCGACTTCGCCCTCGGCAGCGACACGAACTGGGCCAAGGCCGGCCACCGCGTCGCCTATGGCCAGGTGCCGCTCTCCAAGCCCGCCTCCATGGCCGCCATCCTGTCGTCCCTCTCGAACCCCTTTGTCGACCCTGTCCCGCAGGTCGCTCAGACATCCCCCTCCCTTCTCACCATCACCTCCTCCACGGGCCTCTCGACCTGGGGCCTCGATCTCCAGCTCGGCACCATCGCCTCGTGGCGCAAGGCGTCCCGCCCGCACCTCGAGCTCCTCACCCAGCCCCTCGTCATGGACTTCTACCGCGCCCTCACCGACAACGACCGTGGCGGGCGCTTCGGCCCCAACTGGCTGGACCGCCGCCTCCACCAGACACGCCACTCGATCCGGCGCATCGAGTGGAGCAAGGAGAAGCACGGCCTCGTCGTCAACGTCCACGCCCGCATCGCGCCGCCCGTCCTCGCCTGGGCCGTCGACACGTGGACCACCTTCACCTTCCACGGCGAGGCGGTCTACGTCAAGGTCAAGGGCAAGCCCAGCGGCCCCCTGCTGCCCGACACCTTTGCCCGCATCGGCTTCACCCTCGGCCTTGGCGGCGTCGAGACGGCCGCCTGGTGGGGCCGCGGCCCGGGCGAGAGCTACCGCGACAAGAAGGAGAGTCAGGCATTCGGCAACTGGGAGGAGACCATCGATGACCTCTTTGTCGACTACGAGTTCCCGCAGGACGGAGGCAACAGGACCGACGTCCGCTGGGTCGAGTTCCGCGGCCGGCTCCCCGACGGCGACAACGATGGTGACGAGGGCGCTGCGGCGACACGCGGGGATGGTGACAACGACGACGATGACGACGATAAGCCCGGCCTCGAGCGGCTCATCCGCGCGCGCTTCGGCGACCTCGACGGCGCGTCCTTCTCGGCGATGCACTACACGACAAAGGACCTCGACGAGTGCACGCACCCGTACGAGCTGCACAAGCGCAAGAGGGAGGACACGGTCGTGAGGCTCGACTGGGCGCACCACGGGCTGGGCACCGGGTCGTGCGGGCCGGCGACGCTGCCGCAGTATGAGCTCAAGGTCAAGGAGTTTGACTTTGAGCTCGTTCTGGACTAATCAAGGGGAAGTGAGTGGTGACGAATCGGGAACTGGGGGCAAAGTTGTATTATGTATTGGGTTTCAAGTACGAGCATCACAGGATCTACGCCACATGTTGCAATTGGAAAAAAAGAAGAGAAAGAAGCAAAAAACACTTGCCTCGAGAAAGCGTCCCGCAGTACAAGGTACATGACGTGACGAGAATGACTAATGGCGATACTTTGTATTATACTAGGTACCTTACAAGCCCGGCAAGTGAATCAGACAGCACCCTCACCATCTTTTCCCTCTTGTTGGAGCCCCCCCGTCGACCCAAGAGCTCTCTCCAACGCCAGGTGCCCAGAAGGGAGAGAACAGTCCACTCAGGTCCTGGTATATTCATACGCTCCAATTTCATCATCGCTCGAAATTGCCAGCAGGGCATCCAAAGCGACGCACTCGTTATCCCAGACGGCATCCTCCTTTGAAGTCCAGCGCGCCCTGAGGTACGGCGTGCCGCATTGCTTCTTGTCGGGGCAGGCGTAGATGTTGGAGTGGGCGGGACCCTCGCCAAACTTGTGGAAACGCAAAAGACGGGCCTTGTCTCCGAAGAAGAAGGGCACCTCTAGGTGCGACACCCGAAAGGCGTTCAGGTTGGAGCCCACGGGCGTGGCATCGACGGAGCTGTCGCCGCCCGGTGTGTAGGAGATAACGCCGTCGGGGTCGGCGTAGACTCTTTGTCCGCCTGGTTTTGAGATCTAGTTTGCCGTCGAGCGCGGTCAGTGACAAGGACAGGAGTGAATGCGTCTATGGAAGTATGGGCAATGAATTGAGATGGGAGAGGGATCGTGGGTATTCGAGGTGGCGGATGAGAGTGTGCGCTGCTGAGGCAGGGTGAGTGAAAAGGGCGGCAACGAACCTGAAGGTTCCTGAACAGACCATCGACAACCGTCGTGTTGCCGGGCGGGCAGGTGGTGCCAGAGAAGCCTGGGCAGTAGGTCGTGGGCTGGCCGGCGCCGATCCAGAATCGCCCGTGGCGGGCGTTGATGGCAAAGTTTTGCGGGAGTGCATGGATCTGAGTGGCCTGTTTGGAGAAGTAGGCGAAGAGGATGGACGGCTCAGCGGTGACGAGAGGCGCGGAGGCCAAGACGAGAGAGTACACTTTGGCGAGCATCGTGGCGGGGAGTGTCGTTGGGTGAAGGAGATATAGCTGGATGTTTGACGATGCTGGGTTGGGGACGCTACTTGGGAAGGGTTCGCGATGATGGAGTCTGGAGAAGAGAGAGACTAGACAGACAGACAGACAGACAGACAGACTTGGGTGGGAAGAGGTCAATCAGCATTGCAGGAACGGAACATCGAGGCGAATATCTCCGAGGAAGGAGGGGGGACCCGAGTGAGAGAGGAAAAAGATGTGTGTGCATTTCGATGCTGTCGAATAGGGCAGCAGCAGTCGTTCTAATAGACTCATATGAAGAAGGATAGGACTGTCCATGGTCCTTCCCCTGATGACTTTGTCCGTACCTAGGTACCTAGGTACTTACTCTCCTTGGACTTCCTCTATAGTTGCCTCAGTTGTAGAAAGACGACGGATGCTGCTGCCTCTTTCTCACAATGTCTGTCGTGATGGTAGTCAGGAGCAGATCGAGTCTGTTCCTTCCTTTCGTCTGCTCCTGATATCAGGTACCTTTCAAAAGGTGGCAATAACCCTCCAGTCGGCTGTTTCCCGTACACCAAGCTTCATGACACATTCCCAGCGTGGTATTCCTTCCATGTTTGGACGGGGAAAGCCATATCATGGCGAGATGACGCAGTTCACGGAAATGGCCCGACGAGCACATGACATGGAACAAGGTGAAATAATTAGTGATTCGTCAACCACATACCCATCTAAGCAATTGCTGGTCCAATACCCCTCGAACCGGATCCAATGCAACCGAAACGCCGGCCCATCCCAGAGTCTTTCTAACCTCTAATCAGACAGTCAAACACATGCGCAAATTTGCCGCGTCACAATTACAACGACTGCTCCTTGTGAATCTCAATACCGGCTGGCGCGCCGACCAGCGTCTTGCACTGCGCGTAAATGACAAACTGGCCGGCGACCAGGCCGCAGGTCATGAAGATGCGGGGCCCCAGGCCGGTCAGCAGCAGACGCTTGGGGCCGAACTCCCTGGCGAGCTGGACCATGCGGCTCGTGGCGCCCTGGCTGGGGTCGCCGGCGCCCTTGTTGATGGCGGACAGCAGGGTGTCGGCCGGGTGGGAGAGCACGGCGGCGGCGACGCCGGCGACGATGCCCGAGGCGAGCTCGACGCCGGTGGACTGCAGGTGCGTCATGGCCGCCTTGCGCTCGGGGCCCATGGCGCGGTAGATGACCTCGACGGCGGCCTCGTGCACCGAGAACTGCCCGACGGCGTAGGGCACCTGCTTGAACAGCAGCGGCACGAAGCCCGAGTAGAAGCCCCTGAGGCCCTCCTCGCGCGCGAGCCGCATGAAGCCCGAGCCGAGGCCGGTGGCGTAGCCGCGCTGCGACACGAGCCGGATGCGCGTCGCCTCGAGCGGGCACAGCAGGATGTCGGCGAAGAACTCGGCCGTGGCGCTGGCCCCGAGGTACACGGCCGTGCGCCTGTCGACGGCGCGCTCCGGCCCGCCCGCCGCCGTGATGAACTGCTTCTTGAAGAACTCGTAGCCCGCGAACTTGCCCCCGCCCTGCACGAGGTAGCCGACGGCGGTGGGGCCGAACCCCGTGAGCAGCGCCGACGCGCCCTCCTTGGCCACGATGCTGCGGCCGGCCTTGACCATGTTCAGGCCCTTCATGGCGTCGTCGACCTGGATGCGCGTCTTGACGACGTCGATGGGCGTCGCGGCCTGAGATGAGTATGTGAGCACGTGCGGATCCTTGTGAGCCGTTTGGCGGGGGCGGGGGGGCCGCGATGGCTTACACCGTGGGTCGAGGTCGCCGCGAGGGCGCCAGCTCCGAAGAATTTGGCATAGTCCAAGGGCGAGAAGGTCGGGAGATCCGACTGTGATGACTTGACCGCGGCCATTGTGCGTGTGTGTGTGTGTGTGTGTGTGTGTGTGTGTGTGTGTGTGTGACTTCTCTTTTCTCCCTTTTTTTTTGGTGTTTTTCTGGTTCGAAATAGAGGAAATGGAGAACAGAAACCTACGTCGTTGGCGATGAAAACATGTACACACAAGAGGTGGAATGTGTGGACGACGTCGACTAATAAAGCGCTGCAACCAAAAGATAAAAAAAACAAGAGTCTCGTCATTGCTCCCGGAGCGTCACAGTGCCTTGGCAAGGGCCCTTCCCGGGGACCCAAGCGACCCAGACCAGCCCGGAAAGTGGAGCTGAGTCATCCCCGCCGTGAGCGCCCTATGACGTCGATGTGCCATCGTTGTCGTGTGACGGAACCGCCGGTCGGGGTCTTCGGGATTTTAGCACCTGGATACCTACCTAGGTTACCTACCTAGTGGAGCATAGTAAAGCTAGCCGGCGTGCTGTACCTCGGCTCGTTCTTGACGACATTCCATTCTGGTGGAACCGACAAGTCAACCCCAGCTGGTCTGGTGCCGTTCGTCCCGACTTGCGGCAGCTCCCGCGCCGCGAATCCAAGAGACCCTTCCGATGCCGAGAACCGACGTCAAGTCGCCCAGGAAGGTTTTTGTGAGTCGGGAAGCTCGGGCTGTCATGTGCCCTCCCCCAAGTTCATCGCAATCTGGACTGATGTACATGATGATTGGACGATTCCCAATCGCATAATGGCCGTCACCAAACCAACGCAGAGAGAACTTGGAGCGGCGGTGCATCAGTTCACCCAGCCTGGTCCTGGTGTCATGGGTTGCTGACAGTTTACTTGCGCATGTAGTCCGACGGCTTCCGTGGTCTCAATCTTGGAGGCCGCTGATCTGATGAGGCAGTTGACCCGAATTCAGAACGTTGTTGAGCACCTTGGCCAGGAGGACCTGGAGAATGTCTGCAGCTGGCGTTGCTTGGCATATCTCCGGGGGACAGGTGTCATGTGATACGCCGCCGGGCGGCGAGTTCTGGTTGTAATACTTGGAGAGAAACCTCCGTCTCGACGTTGATTTCTCCTCCCACTGTCCGTAGCAATCGCATGTACACCAAGTTGAAGAGAGCTGGGAACAAGAGGGGTGGAACATTCATATAACGACTAATAGTGGGGCTACCTTGTTGTTAACAGTCATGGGTTTTCATCTAGCTTTTGACCGATCGGTTACTCCACTAGGAACGCTTATCGTTTGTCGGTCCTTTTATAGCACCACGTGGCTCGTACCATAGTCCTTACGTCCCGTCGAGTCGTTCATCTGGACGACCCTGGCCGCTCTTGTTCGTACAGAGGCCTTGTCGCCCGCGCTTCCCAGGGTCCAGTAGGGCTGACATCACCTGCAACTTGTTGGGTCGTAACAAGAAGTTACCATTAACATGGACGCCGAAGTTGTTTGTTGTGTCTCTCTGGCAGAAACGTCACTGTGAATAAGTATCTGGCTGTAAAGAGTCAGACTCTAGTGAAAGAGTCCCATTTAATTAAACTACTGCGCACAGCCAATGAATCCAATCTCGGTATTGAGAGTGTTCGGATTCAAGTGCGTCACTTCGCTACCGGGAACGAAGGCCTTGACGTCGCGTCCGATGGGCCAGGCCACAATTGGATCACACCCTGCAAGACCGTGGAATCCAGGGCCATCATCGTTCCCAAATTCGGAGCACTAAAAAAAGAAAAGAAAAAAAAAACATTGATTAGTTCCCTCTCTTGACCGTTGTCTTTTGTTTCGTACAAAGTATAGAGCTTAAGAGACACTTACACCATAAGCGTTTAATCCTTGGTTTGAGCAGGTTTTACTAGGGTCGTTAGCCCTATTGTCGCAGTACAGTTAACCAGTCATAGGCCTGCTAACTATAATATTACAACTGAGGATAGCGACAGAGGCTAAGAGGAAGAAAAGAGTAGTATATAAATTTTTTTTATAGTTATAATATTAAATCTAACCCTCTAGATAGTAAATATATTTAAGTATAGATAGAGAAGGGAAAAAAAAACTAAACTAAAAAGACTATAAAAGAGTTATTAAGAACTATAAGAATAATAAAAGAACTAAAAGATATTACTAGAGAGTAAGTTTCCTTTAATAATTAGTTTAAGAACTAGTTTAAATAATCTCAAGACAAGGAGAATAGAATGGATCTATATGTTATAACCTAGGAATCTGTTGGTGGCTAGTATAGCCTAAAGGACCCCAGTCAAGACCACCAGAAAGTAAGACACTCAAGGTACAGGAGTGCGGCACAGCCAGTGGAATAGAAGAACTAAGGAAGGTCATGTGATAGATTAATAGGGTTGCTAGCGATCCAAGCTAATCCCCTGTTACAACCCAACAAGTTACAGGTGATGACGCCCCACTAACGGACAAGGCAGGATGCAAGCGGCAACACATTTGTACAGATAACAGGACGGGACGAACGGATGACTCCTCGGATATAGAAGAACTATGATATAAGTCACGTGGAGATAAGATAAGCTAATCACTCTACAGACCTACTGATCAGTTAGTGGATCTAGGTGATTGATTAGTAGAGGTAACTAACTAATTAATAAAGTAAGGAAGTAATTATAACTAATAGACTAATATAGTTAAGATAAGAGAAAAGAGATTAAGACTTATATATAGGAGAGACTTAGAAGTACTTAAGGATAAACTTCTATAGCTCTTTAGTAATTAACTTATAAAATATCCTTAGATAACTTTTAGACTTCTTATACCTACTTATCTTTATAAACTACTTTATAAGCTATATAAGCTACTACCTATCTATTAACTATCTAATTAATTACTAAGTAACTAATATATTAGTAAGAATATTAGTAAGTATAATACTATTAATTATTATTATAGCCTTAGCTATACTTTAGTAGAAAACCTACTATTAGAAATCTAGCTATAATACTTTAATTACTTCTATTAGTAAGTTAACCCTATACTACTAATTAATAGTAAAACTATAATATTTTCTTTTAAGACTAACCTATCCTTAAGTATCTCTAAGACTCCTAAGTCTCTAGACCAGGAGCTTACCTAAGCTATAGATCTTAATAATAAACCTATAATATTTGAAGTTAATTTTAATAAAGATAGTAAGGCTATCCTTACTATAGACTAGTATATAGCTATATGTAAGATAGTTAAGAGGAACGCTAGATATAATAAATAGCTAGCTAATATTATTAATAATAATACAGTCTAGATAGAATAACTTAAGAAAACTAATAACTATAACCTATAATAAATATAATGTATTATTAATAATACTCTTACTAAGCTAGAAGCTAAAAATAGTAAAGCTATTATACTTAGATAAGAAGTTAAGATACTCTAAGCTACTACTAATATTATCTTAACCCTAGTTAAAAGATAAGATAAGCTTAAACTTAACTCCCTAAGAACCTATAATAGCAAAAGTAGATACCTAAAAGAATTCCTAATCTAAGTTTATACCTATTAGACCTTTTATACCACTAACTTCTATAATAAGACTAAGAGAGTTATCTATACTAGTACCTTTCTATATAGCAAAGTACTCTTATAGTTTAAGCTATTCTAGAAAGAATTCCTTAGAAATAATAGAGAACTAAGTATATACTTCTATAAGACTTAGTTAATCTTTAGAAGTATAATAGAATTTAAATAAGCTCTAAAGTTACTATTCTAAGATTTTAATAAAACATAACAAGCTAAGCAAGACCTTATAAACCTTAAGTAAACTAAGGCTGCCTTATACTATATAGCTAAGTTCTAATAACTTACTACTAGACTTAATATTATAGACAAATCCCTAATCTTCATATTCTACTAAGGACTTAAGAAAGATATTAAAGATAAACTTACTAAGATCGTTAGTACTCCAGAAGACTTCCTTAGATATATTAAACTTACTATTAAGATTAACACCTACCTCTATAAAGGGTAAAAAGAGAGGGGTAAGAACTAATAACTAAATGCTAACACAGGTAAGCGCTATGCCTAGAGACCAAGGAACCCTAGTAACTACTAGCAAGGAAGAAATAATAACCAGTAGTAACTATAAAACTAACTAAGCATATTCTATAGATACTATATAGGACCTATAGATATTAGTATAGCTAGGAAATAAGAGAACTAGCTACCTAAAGATACTAAAACTATTAAATATTATAACTATAAGAAAATAGGATACTATATTAAAGACTACTAATAATTAAAATAACTCTAGAATAAGGTATTGGTAGAAGGTAACTAATAAGTAAATATTACCTAAAAAGAGGTTCTATACTTATAACTCTTATAGACTACTTACTATAATAATAGCTACTTAAATTACTAGAATAGTAAGAAATAAGTAAGCTAGTACTTTAAAGAACCTAAAAGTAAGACTATTATAGTAGGTAAGAAGGCCCTATATAGCCCTAAGATACTATAAGCTATTAATATTATATAGTAACTTAAATAGTAAAACTAGAAAAAGATTATATACTTAATCTAAGCTTAAGATACCTTAGAGATACTTAAAGATAAGATACCTTAGGACTAAGAAGTTATTAATATAATTAAAAAACAACTACCTAAGTAAATTCAGGTATAAGGTAACCCTATCTGCTAACTTAACTTAGAAAACAAGTTTAACTAAGCCTTATATAAAGATATTATTAGATCCTAAGAGAAACCTTAATAAGTTATTACTAGGACTATTACAGTAGCTAGAGAGAGAAAAAGAACCTCCTTTTCTCCTCCTTAACTTCATTACTACAAAACCACACCTAAAAGTACTATCAAAGTATAGAGAACTAGCTCTAACTAAGAGAAAAAATCAGAACACTCTCTAAATAAATTTATACCACTAAGTAAGATAGAATAATAGATAGCTAAGTAGCTAATTAAGATAAGTTATATAAACCTACCTATTATTAAATAGACTAGCATAAACTAGTATATTTAGAACTAGGCTAATAATATTCTATCCTTATTACTCTTACCTACCCTTAAATATCGATATAATTCTAATAAACTACTGGTATTACAAACCTATATAGACTTTAGGGAAAACCTACTTATAATTAATACCAAAGAGAAAGCTAGAAAAGAAAGATGACTAGAAATCAGTAAGCATAGTAATGATTAGGAAGTGTACTTCTATAGGATAGAAGACACCAACCTTAAGTACTACCCTATAACACTAACTAAAGAAGAACCTATATTTAGAGACAATAAATAACTTAAAAGAAAAGACCCCCTATACCATAAGGTATTTTAAGTAAATTACATTTATAATAAATACTTAATATATTAACTAAAGAAGAGAGAATACTCTTGTCAGGTTCCTAAAAGTAGTACCAGCTTCAGGGCTAGCGGGGCACTGGGTGGGGCCTGGGGGACACCGTGGAACAGAATAACGTTATGCTATAGGGCATACAAAAGGGGTTTTTATAATAGTATCAAGGTTTAGAGAGGAGACAGATTAGAATAACAGTCACTAGTGACCCCTAACTACCCTCTTACTAACTCCTTTACTTAGTACTATACCACCTCTAATATATTTTAATCTCTCTCTATTTATAGGTATACTAACTATTAAAGTAGTAATAGTACTAGTATAATCAACCTGATCCTAATCTATTACCTAGTAGGGCAGCCTAGTAATACAGTAGCTTATGCTAGACACTAGTAGGACTATAGTAGAGAAGCAGTATATAACTAACCTTAATAGGTTAATAGAGAAGTAGCTAAGAGCCCTTCTTAATAATAAAGTAGCTAAGGTAAGAAAAAAGAAAATAATTAAATAGATTATAGCTCTTAGAAATAGAGAGTCTATTAATAATATATATATAGCTAGTAGAGGACCTATAGCTACCTAGCTAGAGCCTAAGTACCTATATACTAATACCCTTATTAAGTAGTAAGCCTCTATCTAATATAAGAGGGGTAACTAGAATAACCTTAAAGACTTCTTTTTTAAGTTATAAGGCTAATTCTCTATTACTAAGGAAGAATTTATAGCTAATAAGAGTAAAGTCTAGTTTATAGAGGCCTGCTTAGAGGGTAACCTATTATATAGCTAGAGAAGCTATGTTAACCTTTAGTATAGTAGTAATATTAACCTAATTACCTAGAAATAGAGAGAGGCCTAGCTCTATAATAGTATTACTAATAATAATATATAAGCCTTTAGTATAGCTATAGAGCTAGATAAGATATACTAAAAACCTAAGTAGATATACTAGTAATTTATTAACTAGTATAAAATAGTTAAGGTAGAGATTCTAGACCCCTAACTAGAGAGGTAATAGGTAGTCTATATCTTAAACTAACTACTTCTAGACTTATAAAGCTATATCCTAGCATGTAAGCTACTAGCTACTTATTAAGAGCTAAATAATATAGTAAAGAGAGTAGAGACACTTATAAAGATATATACTAAGATAATAACAAAAGACTAACAAAGGCTACAAGAGAGAAGAAACCAGTAAACCCCAGCTATTACCCTAATACTAGCATTAGCTACCCCCTTAGATAAATTAGAAAAGTAATAGTTAGTCTTAATACCTAGGGTAGCTATGTATATACCTATACCTAAGCTATAGGTTAGGTAAGAACAAAGAAGGTATAGATAACCCCTAAAGCACTCCTAGAGCTCTCCTATATACTTTAACTATAATAAGCTAGAATATATATTAATAAAGTATATAGAGGAGAAGTACTATAAGTTTAACCAGCCTTATTATATAAGTAGGTGCTGCATACCAGCAGCCCAGCTAGCAGCTATAGAGGTTAATGGCATATAGATCCCTTAGAGAGAGAAACTGTATCACTACTTTAAGGCAGACTTCTATATTAGAGTAGCTAGTATATAGAGAAAAGAAAAGGTATTAATTAACCCTAGGGTAGATAAGAATATTATATATTAGAGAATATTATATAAGGAGGTACTACTAGAGGTTTATAAAAAGAGAGTAGGCTTACTAGAGATATAGAGAGGTAAGATACCTAACTATAAAGTAGTAGTATTAGTAATAAAAGTAATAGATAATATAGAGGTAAGAAAGGTATAATCCTATACTTACTAGGTAAGTAATATAAGTATATATAATACTATTCTAGAGATCTTCTAGAGGCAAAAGGTATAGCTAAATCTTAAGTAAGTAATAATTAAGTAGACTTACCTACTAGGGAAAGGCTACCTATAACTTATCTAGAGAAGAAAGGTATTAAAGACAGTATAAAGAGAGGTAGTAGTAATACTAATATATAACCTATTAGTCTACTACCTATATATAGGGGGAGCTAAGAAGGCACTAGAGCTACTACCTTATATAGTAAAGAGAAAAAAGGGAGAGGAGATAAAGAGATTTAAGCTACTAGAAGAATATTAAGAATAAGCATATATATTTAATATAAACCTAGTAGCTAAACTAGCTAGGGATAAAGGTTACTCCTATACTATTAACCTCAAGCTAGGGGTAGAACTACTATTTAGCCCTATCTACCCCCTTATAGAGAAGGAGTTAGAGAAGCTAAGGAAGTACATTAATAACACACTAGGCAAGGGGTAGATCTAGCCCTTACAAAGCCCTATAGGGGTACTAATTCTATTTATACTAAAGAAGGGAGGTAAGTTATACCTCTATATAGACTATTATAGCCTTGATAAGGGTATAGTTAAGAACTATATACTACTACTACTAATTAGAGAGATCCTTAACTACTTAGGAGAGGCAAAGTATTTTACTAAGCTTAACCTTAAGGACACATACCACTAGGTAAGGATCCATACTAGTAATAAGTAAAAAACAGCATTCTAGACATAGTATAAGTACTTTAAGTACTATATTATACCTTTTAAGCTAGTTAATATACTAGTAACCTTTTAAGTATATATAAATAATACCCTAGCTAGGCTAATAAATATTACCTATATTATATACCTTAATAATATCTTAATCTTTACTAAGGATAAGGCTAGTTATATAGAGGTAGTAAAAGAGGTACTATACTAGTTAGATATTACTAGCCTATATACTAACCTAGAGAAGTATGTTTTCTATATTAAGATAATTAGGTTCCTAGGGTTTATAATATCCCTAGAGGGTATTACTATAGAGCAGAACTATATAAAGGCAATTACTTAGTAGCTACTTCCCACTAGTATTAAAGATATATAGGTCTTTCTTAGGTTTATAGAGTTCTATTAGTACTTTATTAAGAACTACTCTAAGGTATATACCCCCCTTATAGACTAACTAATAGCTAAGGTAGTAAAGGAGAAGGTAATAACTAGAGAGGTAATTAAAGCCTTTTCTAAGCTCTAAGTTATATTTACCCAAGCCTCTATCTTATAGTACTTTAACCTAGTACTACTAATATAGGTAGAGATAGATATATCAAACTTTATAATTAAGGCTATCCTATTATAGCTAGTAAAGGACTAGTAATACCCTATTACCTTCTTATCTAGAAAGCTAAAGAGTACTAAACTATAGTATAGTATACTAGAGGCTAAGCTACTTATAATCTAAGAGGCAGCTATATACTAGAGGTACTACCTCCTATATACCTAGAGTAGGATTATGTTCTTAATAGACGACATAAGGTACTACTACCTTATTAATAAGCTCTAGCTTAATAGTTAGTAAGTAAGGTTACTCTAGAACCTATCTATCTTTAACTTTAAGGTTAACTACTAGCTAGGAAAGGAGAATATAGCTAATAGGCTATTGTAGTAGCTAGACTATTAGCCCTTAAGCATAGAAGACTAAGAGGTATAGGGTATGTTGCTAAAAAGCTTCCTAAGTAGGTTTACCTAGAGGGTAGTAGTAATTATTAGTAGTAAGTTAATAGAGGTATACCTATTACTACTAAAAGAACTTACTTTAAGCCTAGAGGAAGAAGCTATAGCAGTATAACAAGCTAATAAGGTAAATACCTCTAAGGAGTATTAAAAGCTAGGGGATAACTAGTTAGAGAGAGAGGATAAGGTCCTTAAGTATAAGAGTAAGGTAGTTATCCTAAAAGGGTATATACTAAGGATAAAGATTATAATAGTATTCTATAATAAGCTAGCTAGAGAGTACCTAGAGGTAACCTATATACTTAAAAGGATTAAATAGATATTCTTCTAAAGATTAATAAAAAAGGATATAATAGAGTACGTTTAAATATATATAACTTATTAATAGATAAAGCTATACTACTACCTACCTTATAGAGAACTAGTACTTTTACTACTACCTAGCTAACTATAGGAATAGGTTACTCTAGATTTTATTACCAAGCTACCTAAGTTAAAAGGATTTACTAGAGAGAGCTATAATAGTATCCTAGTTATAGTAAACTAACTTATAAAGTATATACTATATATACCTATATAAGAGACCCTAATAGAAGACTAGTTAGTATCCCTCCTAGTTAAAAGGGTATTCTTATAATTTAATATCCTAGTAGTAATACTATCTAACTAAGAATCTCTTTTTACTAGCTATTTCTAGTTAGTAATATACTACCTACTAGCTATTAAGTAGAGGCTAAGTATAGCTTATTACCTATAGATAGATAGCTAGATAGAGTAATAAAACTAAAATATTAAGTACATTCTTTAGGCTTTTTATAGTCTAGAGTAAGATAATTAGATAAAGTAGCTACTAATAGCTAAGTTTATCTATAATAGTACTTAGTATAGTATAATCTAGATAGTACTATTAGAGGCTCTAATAGGCTATATACTATATAATATAAATAATATAAAGCTAGAAGTGGCCTTACTAATAGAGGTCTTATTAGTAAGAGACTAGGTATAGTAGCTATAAAGCTAGTAAGCTATAATCCTCTAGATACTAGAGATAGCTAATAAGAACTATAAGAGGTAGTATAATATAAAGCAATCTATAGTAGTATTTAAGGTAGAAGAGAAGGTCTTACTATTAGTAAGGTTTATATAGTAAAAGTACCTTATAAAAAAGCTCTTAGATAAGTATTTAGAGCTATTTATAGTTATATAGGTAGTTAGTAGAGAAAAAGTATATAAGCTTAGCTTAGAGATATAATACTATATCTATAATATATTCTTACTATTATAGTTAGAGAAGTTCTATAAGGTAGTAGTAAAGCTATAAGTAGTCCCTATTAAGGAGAAAGAGGAGGATATATACTAGGCAGGGAGAATAGTTATATATAAGAGCTCCTAGAGAAACTAATAGTATCTAATAAAGTAATAAGGGTATAGAGAGAAGGAGAAGTCTTAGGAACTATAGTAAAATATAGTAAAGGAACTATAGTAGGATTATAAATAGAGAATTACTAGGGGCCTCTTGGAGAGAAACTAAGTTAATAATTATATAGCTATAAGGTAGCTAGGTTTTATTATCTCTTTAGTACTAGGGCTAGAGAGTAGAGAAGCTTAAGGGCTAGGTATTCTAAGCTTAGGGATAAGTAACTAACTAAATAAATAGTAGAGAGGTATTAGTAAGATATTAAAGGGGTATATAGGGGGTGCTAGAGCTTACTAGTTAGACTTCTTCTTATTATTATTAGTAGTACCTTTTCTAGAATCTAATCTACTAGCTTAGGAGTTAATCTTATTAGTATACTAGAGGCTATTATTAGTATTATAAGAGAGTACTAGAGAGGTACTAGAGTAAAAGAAAGATATATAATATAGGTATAAGACTTAGTCTAGTTAGAGAAGAGAATACTCTAAGCTTTAATAGCCTTGGTCTACTTATAGAGTATAATAACCTAGTCCTAAGTAGTAGTAGTAGTAATCTTAGTACTCTTAGCTAATAACTTAGCTTACTTAGCTTACTATTTTATTGTAGAGTAGGTACCCTTAAGGGTAAGGACCTCATACTAGTAGAGAAGCTACTCTTCCTCCTCTTATACTGCCTTATACTTAGTATTAGAAACTAATATATTAGAAGCCTTTATCTAAAGAGCCTTTAGGCCTATAAGCTAGGCCTTTTTAATCTCCTCTTAAAAAGAGTTAGGCTAAGAAGTACTAAGGAAGTATAGAAGTATATATATACTTATAAGATAGTAGTAGGAGTAAGGGTTAGCCTCTTTATAGAGGTCCTTAAAAACTACCTTAAGGGTAAGGGTAGTAGTAGTAGTAATATATAAGGCCTACTATAGGTTAGTAATAGACTAATAGCTATAGAAGTAGTAATAGTAGGGAGGGGAATAAGCTAATAGGGATATAAGGCTTACTATACTAGTTAGTATAGTAAGAGTACTTATTACTAGTAGCTAGAATAGTTAGGATAGTAAAGGGGTAGTAGAGAGGTACTAGAGAGATAAGTATATACTCTAGGTCTTAATATAATAGAAAAGATAGGTAATAGTATCTTTTATATTAGGCTACTACTTTACTATAGCTTAAAGATAGTAATAGTAAGAGATCTTATATATAATAGTAGGGTTAATAATACTAGAAGTATTAGAATAAGTATTATTAGTAGGGGGGGCTATTAGTAAGGGACTAGGGGGGGTACTAGAGCTACCTAAGATAGTAGGATTAGTAAGAGGTATAGAGAATATTGTTGCGATGCCAGCCCATTATCAGGATCCATCGGAGTTACCCGCTAACTCCGATCCCACCGGTCACGTGAGACCGGTCCGAGCTCGTCCGCAGGCCCACCCGCGGCAGCCACTTTCACCGCTAGCTCAACCTAGTAGCCCTCTTAATAGTTATACTTCTTTATGTATAATTAACCCTTTTTGAGACCCCTTATTCGTCGCTTACTAGTTATTGCCAGACCCCTTTTGCCTTACTTACTAATACTAATCAGTAGTTAAACCACTATTATAAATACCATAGATCAGCAAGGCTAGTTAAGAAGAGGTAGAACTACTTTAAACCCTATAGTAGTAGTAGGATAGTTCTATACTTTCTCCTATATAGATAACTAGCTTAGAATACTATTACAGTAGACTTATAGTACCCCCAAAAAGGGTACCATAAGTGTGCAAGCTTGATTTACGCAAGTCAACTTCGTTACGTTACAAGAAGCCATAACCCATAAGATACCAATTTTTTGCTAAAAAATTGTTAGATTACAAGACCGCAAAGTCCCATACTTTGCGTGTTAAATAACTATTAATAACCTACTATTAACTACCTTAATATAACCTTATTAACTTCACCTTTTTATTACTTCAACTTCAGACTTATAACTATTATTGCAGTTACCTAAAAAGTAACTCCACTAGGCTATTAAATAACCTAATAGTCTAACAAGCCTACAGGAGTATAATAGACCCCCCTTCCCCTCCTCTAACTTCTATAACTTTTTTTACCCCTTCTCTCTTTCTAACTCTCCTTTTTACACTCTTTTTCTTACTTAAAATATACCTCTAATTACCCTTAAGCAATTGATGCTGAGGAAGCCTATACAGAGAAGGCTCTTTTTAATAAGTAGTAAGTGCTGCGCAAGGAAGGCTCTTTTTGATAAGTAACAAGAGTTATAACAAGACTACACAAAAGGCTCTTTTTAATAAGTAGTAAGTTTAGCATAAAGGAGAAAGGCCTATATCAACAGGTAATACTACTACTAAGTTATTAGTAAAGAAAGTAAGTAAGACCCTATTAACTAAGCAGTTGCCTATACTACTAGTAGTAATCCCTCTAATATACGTATATGCCTTTTGGTTTACTAGAAGAAACGCCTGTATTCAAGAGGTTGTTAGGCTAACAGAGGGTAACTGTAATAATGCAAGAAGAAGTAACTACCGCAGAGCACACCTCCAAGGCTGCTGAAGAGCACGCAGGCAAGTGCGTGAGCGAGCGCGCAACCAGCGCAGCGCATAGGTATTACAAACTTATACCTAAGGGATACCGCAAGTTTATTAACCTATTAATTTAGGGTATTAAGTACTGAGATAAAATCTTAGAGGGCAGCCTACCCTCTAACTGTATTAAATTACTAGATATAATTATCCTATACTACTTAACTAAATACAAAGAGTAAGGCTACTATAGTAGAGACTTATAGTAACAAATCTATAATAAATTCAAAGATTAGTCTAATATAGATTTCAATACTGCTTTAAGAGTAGTTATAACTACCTTCCGCAACTTTATCATCAGCCGCGGTATATAGGTTACAAAAGAGCCTATTAAAAGTACTATTAGTATAAGGTTAAAGAAGCTAGTTAATAATAAGCACTTCCTAAGGTAGGATGATGAGATGATACGTGAAATAGAGGCCAAGTACAAGGTCTTTTGCAACTACCTTAACAACCCAGACTTTATATGAAATATCAAATAAATCCCGTGAGCTACTCTCTTGCTGTTAATTGATGAGGTGCGCAATAGCCGCAAAAGTACGGACTTTTCACATAAGTCACGCAATGAGTTAGATTATTAATAACGTACCTCATACAGCAACCCCTTATTCAAACCTCCCCTATTTAAAAGGCAAACTAACAAAACCTCCCTCATGCCAAGTTTGCCTATAACTGCTACTATAGTTAAGAGGCAGTTACTAAGCATAACTGCTCCTCTAACTGACAGGCTAACTGCTTGTTTATTAACTAACCTTATCAAGCTATATTTAGATAATTTAACATTAAAATATAGTAGTAGTAACTATAAGACTCTTAACTCAAAGCTTCTAATTTTTTATAACCTCTATATAAGGGTTAGTATCTCTAGCGATTACTATAGGTCTACTATCTTATTTATGCTTACAGGTAGCGCGCGGGAGTATTATACTAACAACCTCTATAACTATGCTATTAGTTTTAACATACTTATAATAAATATTAAATTATAGTTTAAAGGGGATAAAGTCTACTGCATGTGTAATATAGAGTTATAAAGGCTTAGTTATAAGTAAGTTACCTATAAATTACCTAGTAAAACAAGAGTTAAAGTGCTAGACTTACTTATTAAGAAAGTCATGAAGCTAGTTAGGGCTACAACGTAGCAAGGTATGCCTACTAATAGTGACTATTGCGATACTCTACTTGCTTATTACTAGGGTATACCTAAGTACGCAGCTACCCTACTCAATCTACCTGTAACTTATAACATACTTTATACACAGTTGAGAAACGGCGTGAGCAACGCGGCAGCCATATGCAAGCAAAAGGTATAGTACCTTATAGAAGGACTGCCTAAGCTAGACTAGCAGTACTTTACTAACTGCTACTATAATAGCTAATGTAGTAGTTGCCTACTATAACGAGGGTACGGTCCAAGGCCCTAAAGCGACTACCTACAAAGTAGTGTATTTTAAGTAAAAAAGTGCTTTATTTATAACAAGAAAGAATATTAGTTAATAATACACTCAAAAGAGGAAAGAGACGCCTCTCACAAGCAGCATTAAAGGAGCTACTTCACTAAAAGATTCAAACAATACCTTCTTAACTATAAGAATAAAGAGCCTAACTCTCTTAGTGATATAACCAATAATAAGTACATGCTAGATAATAGCAAAGAGCTCTTTAAGGATATAACTTTCTTTATATCTATAGCGTTTTTTAGCAAAGAAAGTATTAATAGCTAGAAGGTCTATATGCAACTGCGTAACTAGGCTACTTTGTATACTTTGATAAAAGAAGACCCTTTTATATAAGACCCTAGCTAAGAGTAAGGGTTAGGTAAAGTCTTTATGCTTAATAACTAATACTCTGCTACAACCTTTTAGGGTATTATACTAGATACTAGGGCAGCCTAAGTATTAACTGTAAGCCACTAATAATATACAGCCCTTTATAAGTACCTTAGTATAGAATTACCGCTAGATACAAGCCGCGCTAGCAAAGCAAGTATTAAATTTAGTAGCAGCAATTTATTTAACTCTCTTAAAGCTATTACTATACCTACCCCTATCAGCAAGCTCACTTTCTACGTAATAACCTCTAGTACCTTGTTTCTTTTATACCTCAAAGATATAGACTCTAACAGCATACAATTTAATAACCTCACTAACATACTTATCAAGGATATAACCATAGTACCAGTGGTACGTAAATGGGGCTACCTATAGATGCTTTTAGAGCAGCTAGAGCATAGCATAGCGCAACACCATCTTACTAATACAGAGCTATAGTAAATATATTGCTAATTTAGTTACCTCTCAGTCTATTAACTACACAAAGTACTCTAGTAAGCTAGCTATATATTACGGCCAGATTCCTGACAGTGGGTTTTCTGCTAAAGTATAGCTGAGGCTGCGAGGGTAATTAACAGTAGTCGTCTAGATCCGTTGGCTTGCTGGTCTGTCGATCACTCGGTGATCAGTCGGGTGGTCGATGGGGTAGGGGTAGCTTGTATAGCTCAAGAGTTCACAAAGATAAGCAGGTGTCGGGAAAGTGAAAGTTAGCGAGGCTAAGTCACAAGTTGATTGCTGAAGAGCTATGGGAGTCTGTCCTTGAGTGCGTCCAAGTCCATCCTATATACAAGTCCGTTGTGATGCTCCTTGTTGTGATTCTTTTGATCCTGTTGGTCCTGATCACTTTGCATACTCCAGTGATCGATCAGTGGATACTGGTGATCGCTCGGTGGATCCTGCAGAGTGATCACCTTATGTAATCATCACGTAACCTGTACCATAGTTCTTCCGTGTCCGGGGGAGTCATCCGTCTGACTATCCTTTTGTCCATACAAAGGCTGTGCCGCCCGCGCTTCCCGCTGGTCGGTGGGGCTGTTATCGCCTGTAACTTGTTGGGTCGTAACACTATATAACAGCAATCTCAAATATTAAAGAGATTAATAAATTTTACTAGCATTACTAGCTAAATTCAAAGGCTCCTAGAAGATTTAAGTTTACCCTCTATAACAACCATAACTTTAACCACAAGTTCTTTATTAATATAATATGCTTAGATAGTAATAAACTAATACTCTATATTATTAATAGTATAACCTTCTTTAATACAGTGTAATTTTTATACTCTATTACTATAGAGTATATATAGGAAGTACTACGTATATACTAGATTAATATATATCTTAGCCCTCTAGACTAGATTATCACAGATACTACCCGTGCCCGCCCCCACTTTAATTGGAACTCGAGGACTCGTCACCCACTAAAGTGGGTGCTGAACACCCATACGTCCATAACACCCATATGTCCAAAAAATCCCTCAAGCTCAACATCAACATCACCACCTTCGATCCAAGCCACCACAATGACCAAATTCAATCAAACTGAAGAGGAGCGTATCCAGGAGGCCATTCTATCGATTCGTGAAAACCCGAACTTAAAGCTTACTGCCGTGGCTGAGAAATACCAGATACCACGTAAGAAGCTGTATCGGAGGCTTTCAGGAACACCATCTCTTAAGGACCGCCCAGTCCACGGTAGAAAGCTTACCTGGGACCAGGAGAAGGCTCTTTGTCACTATATTGATCGAATGGATCATATGAATCTTGCCCTACGGCGAGAGCTTCTTGTGGATGCTGCCAATTACCTCTTGGCTAAGTCCCATGAAGATCATCAGATGCCTCCTCCAACTGTCAACCCTATGTGGGCCAGTCGATTCATCAAGAGGCATGGGTACTTCTACGCCAAAGAGAAGACCCTTGATATGGAACGGAAGAAGTCTGAGGATATAGAGGTTATCAACAGTTGGTTTCTGATGCTCCAAGAGACCATTAAGGTATATGGTATACAACCCTCTGATATCTGGAACATGGACGAGACTGGCTTCCAAATAGGAGTTGGGAAGGATAAGATGGTCATCACCAAACGCAAGAGGGCCCATTACTTCGCCATCCCAACCAACAGAGAGTCAGCAACTGCGATTGAGGCCATATCCGCAGCAGGTGATTATATCCCTGCGTTCTTGATCCTTAGTGGCTCTGTTCATATGAGCAGATGGTATGGCATCAAGGACTTGGAGGCGGATACAGTAATTGGAGTATCGCCAACTGGTTATTCGAATGACCAGATGTCCCTCGATTGGATCAAGCACTTCGATATACACTCAAAGAACCGGACCCAGGGCCACAAGAGGCTCCTTCTGATTGATGGATATGGCTCTCATCACACTGTTGAGTTCCTACAGTATTGTGAGGATCATGAGATCCTTCCTTTTGGCCTCCCTCCTCATTCAACCCATCTCCTTCAGCCACTGGATGTGGTAGTGTTTCAGCCTCTCAAGCACTACCACAGCCTTGCAGTTGACACCATAGTCCGGGAAGGCTGTACCAACATCACCAAGCTGGAGTTCCTCAGTTTTATTCAGTCCATTCGTAAACAAACCTTCAAGCAATCTACTATTATATCAGCTTTTAAGAAGACTGGGATAAACCCATTCAACCCACAAGTGGTGCTGGAGAAGATCGCAATCCGAGATGGCACCCCTCCTACAGTGACCACACCACCCAACACAGGATCGTCGTCCTCCTCCTTCAGTACTCCTACAACCATCAGGAAACTCAGAAGAGTGGCGAATAAGCTCTCTGAGGCATCAGAGATCATCAGCAACCAAATCGAAGAGCTGACTGGAGAGGTCTCGCCATTCAACCACAATCTAGATCGATTCATCAGAGGGGCCCTAACCCAAGGGTCTGAATTGATCCAGGTCAAGAGAGATCTCTCAAGGACCAATTTAGCTGAAAAGGTCCGCAGAGCTCGTCGTCAGGCACGAAATACACAACTACAAACAGGAGGGGTTATCCAAGTCAAAGATGGAAGGAAAATGGTGAGGCAGAGGCAGGAAAACGAGTATGCGAAGGCTGTGAAGGTGATACAGTCCCTTGAGCAAAAGATCCGCCAAACCACGAAAAAGGTGGTTTTTGAGGCCGCAAAAAAGGCTCGGAAGATGAGAATTGACGGGACATTACAGCCATTATATATCATTGATGATGAGGGCTGTGGTCGCTTGCTGAAGAGGGGTTGAGGGTGGGAATAGATTCAATTAATCACTTTTTTGGACATATGGGTGTTATGGACGTATGGGTGTTCAGCACCCACTTTAGTGGGTGACGAGTCCTCGAGTTCCAATTAAAGTGGGGGCGGGCACGGGTAGGCTGAATTTTCACGCAGCTAAATTTAAACACGCTGCCTACGTACTATCTATTAAGGTAAAAGAGGTCCCTATTAAGGCCTATTATAGCATTAGTAAGGTTAAACAGTACTATATAACACTATGCTAAGCATATGAGATAGTCCGCATAGAGTTAGAGGCTGAACCTAAAGTCACTCTGTAACTTACTATAAAAGTAATTAATAATACCGCAGGCCCCAACAGCCTTATCCCTATACTATTAGTCTTTGGTATATACCCTTGTATTAATAATAACTTAGCCCTATTACCCTTAACCCTATAGTGTATAGAAGCTATATAAAAGGCAATAGAGAAGATTTATAACATCTATGTGAAAAGGTAGGTTAATAAGGCGCTTGTAATGTATAATAGACCTAATACTATAACAAGCACAGCCCTCTCTCTATAATTACTTGTTAGGGTATACTGCTAAGGCAAAGGTTAGAGAGGACCCTACTAATTGACTGCTAATGATGGCACCCAGCAGCACTATTAAGACCCCGCGGGAACCACGCCAATTCCCTATTACTGCTATCAAGCTATAGCATAACCTATCTAAGGCAGAGAACCCCATTAACCACATGCAACCCAGATTGCTAGCAACCACCGCAGTAGAGGCACCTGCAAATACTCTAATCAAATGCAACTCTATCATGGTCGCCGCGCAGCTGCCACTGGCAAGAAGAGGCCTAGGCCAACCAAGGAAGAATCCGGCTCGAATTTTCGCTGCAGAAGTTGCGCCTGCAGTCCCTGTAATTAACTGTATTTTTACTGTGAAAGAGGATGCTGACTACGTGCTAGCAATTGAGTTATGTAAGAAGGGTATAATAACCATGCCTAGTAAGCTATTTAAACAGTTAGATGCTAGTGAAATCTAAGGACTTATAGACTGCGGTGTGTTTTTTATTGTTAAATATAATAAGTAAAAGCATGGTAGAATATGGATTTTTAAGTTGTGATTAGTGTGTGAGGTTAAGGGTAAAAACAAGTAGCCATATAAGAAATTGTGATTAGTTATCTAAGGTTATATAGATGATAGCAAAGCTGCGATTTTGACCTAGTTGCTAACTATCTAATAAATAGATTAGTAAGTGATACTTTCTATTATACTATTACTTTTGTAATCGAGTTATATCCTCTAGTTATGTAATATAATGTAAGTATATACCTAGTTAGTAACTGAATTAGTATGTACTATCCTTGCCTAACTTCTTCTTGAAATTTACTATTTCTATGCAATAGATGCGATTATGGAGGTTAAACGGCTACTCTATAGCATACTAGAGGTAGGCACTTATTGGTGGGCTATGTATAATAACTACTATAGAAAGAGCCTCTAGATAGATTCGTCTACTTTTAACCCTTGTTTGCTTATTTTAGTGCCTAAAAATAATAACTTTATAATAATAGGTATATAAATAGATAATACTATTAGCCTTATAGATAAATTATTCTCTAACTATGAAAACTGTATGCTAAAAGAAGCTGCTTTTATAGCTAAACCTAAGTAACTTCTTAAAGTTAATAAGCCTATTACTTTTAACAGCAGTGTGTTAACCCTTGGTAACAATAGTAAGATAATCCTTTACTAAAAGGACTAAGGTAAGAAGCTATAATTAGTTAACCCTAGTGTGCCTAACGCAAAGCAGTAGTACGTCAAGTAGCGCACCCAAGGCACATATATCACCTCTATTTACTAACCAGAAGCAGCCTTTAACTATTTAATTGCTACCCAGCACTAGTCACCCAGCCCAGCCAAAATCAAGGACCTTAACCAGTAGGTTAAGTAGCAGATAGATAACCTCAACTGCAGGCTGTAATTTCAACCACTAGATCTTATTAGTACTAAACTCTTTGTATTTGTTAACAGCTCTTTTACAAACAATAGCGATTTGACGTTGTAACTCAGCTTTATTGTTACACTTACTAATAAGTCTAGTAACAACAAAGAGCACCTATCTACTAGCAGAGATACCGCTTTCAACCTCACAGGCAATATTATCTATTTTAGCTCTACAAAGTACAAAAGAGTTACCCGCAGCATACTTGCCTCTAAGATATATACAATGGTCGCCAGAGCTGATGTGGCCCACGCAATCAGGACCACGCTGGCAATGGTCTCTAACTGCCTCAAGGTTCCTTAGATCCCCATGACCATATACACTAATTCATACTTATTATACAAGTGTTTAGTAAAACTCAGTACTACAAAGGAAAAGTAACTTATAATAGATATCATGGCTCTTCAATAATCGTATAAACGCTGTAAGATTCACAAGGTACAATAGATCCACAGCACAGATAACCTAGCTAACAGCTTCACAAAGTTATTACCAAACAAGGTACTAGAGAAGCTTATCAGCACTGGGCAGATGAAGATATAGATAAATAGATGGGTTTCACATATGTGACGTATGGATATTACATCAGTAGTGAGAAGTTGAATACTTTGCGATTTGGATTTTATTGCGTTTTTGAGCTTTTTGGACTAAGGGCTGGCTGGTGACTATTTGGCCACAATAAAGAGTTGCTAGTGTTGCGATGCTAGCCTATCGTCAGGATCTATCGGAGTTACCTGCTAACTCTGATCCCACCGGTCACGTGAGACCAGTCCAAGCTCGTCCGCAAGCCCACCCGCAGCAGCCACTTTCACCACCAGCTCAACCTGGCAGCCCTCTTAATAGTTACACTTCTTCACGCATAATTGACCCTTTTTGAGACCCCTTATTCATCACCCGCTGGTTATCACCAGACCCCTTTCGCCTTGCTTACCAACAAATATAATAGTAGTAGTAAAGGAGTAGCTAGTACTAATACTACTACTAGTATTACTGTTGGTAAGCAAGGCGAAAGGGGTCTGGTGATAACCAGCGGGCGACGAATAAGGGGTCTCAATAAGGGTCAATTATGCGTGAAGAAGTGTAACTATCAAGAGGGCCGCCAGGTTGAGCTGGCGGTGAAGGTGGCTGCCGCGGGTGGGCCCGCGGACGAGCTCGGACCGGTCTCACGTGACCGGTGGGATCGGAGTTAGCGGGTAACTCCGATGGATCCTGACGATGGGCTGGCATCGCAACACTGGCAACTCTTTATTGTGGCCAAATAGTCACCAGCCAGCCCTTGGTCCAAAAAGCTCAAAAACGCAATAAAAATCCAAATCGCAAAGTATTCAACTTCTCGCTGCTGACGTAATATCCGTACGTCACGTGCGCGAAACCCATCCATTCATCCGTATCTTCATCCGCCCAGTGCTGACGAGCTCCTCCAGTGCCTTGTTCGGCGACGACTTCGTGAAGCCGTCGGCCGGGTTATCCGTGCCGTGGATCCACCGTACCCTCGTTGCGGCGGGCGACTGCCACGTCGGCCGTTGTAGTGGCGGTCGGTGAAGTGCTGCCGGTCTGGCTCGGGCGGTCCTTCCATAAGGTACTGCGCCTTTTGCTTGCGTATGGCTGCCGCGTTGCTCACGCCGTTTCTCAACTGCGCACAAAGTGCGTTGTAAGTCGCGGGTGGATTGAGCAGGGCAGCCGCGCACTCGGGTATGCCCTGGTAATAAGCGAGTAGAGTGTCGCGATAGTCGCTGTCAGCAGGCGTGCCTTGCCGCGTTGTGGCCCTGACTAGCTTTGTGACTTTCTCGATGAGTAAGTCCAGCACTTCAACTCTTGTTTTGCCGGGTGATTCGCGGGTAACTTGCTCGTAACTGAGCCTTCGCAACTCTACGTTGCGCGCGCGGTAGACTTCATCCCCTTCGAACCGTGATTTGATATTCGCTATAAGCGTGTTAAAACTGATAGCACGGTTACGGAGGTCGTTGGTGTAATACTCCCGCGCGCTGCCTGTAAGCATGAACAAGATAGTGGACCCATAGTGGTCGCTAGAGATACCAACCCTCGCGCAGAGGTCGTAAAAAATCAGAAGCTTCAAGTCAAGGGTCTTGTAGTTGCCGCCGCTGTATTTTGACGTTGAATCGTCTGAATACAGCTTGATGAGGTCGGTCAATTGACGAGCGGTTGGCCCGTCGGTCGGGGGAGCAGTTGTGCTCGGCGACTGCCTCTTGACTATGGTGGCAGTCACGGGCGAACTTGGCATGAGGGAGGTTTCGTTGGTTCGCCTTTCAAACGGGGGAGGTTTGAATGAGGGGTTGCCGTATGAGGTGCGTTGTTGATAATCCAACTCATTGCGTGACTTACGCGAAAAGTCCGTACTTTCGCGGCTGTTGCGCACCTCGTCAATTGATGGCAAGAGAGTGGCTCGCGGGATTTGTTTGATATTTCACACGAAGTCTGGGTTGTTAAGGTAGTTGCAAAAGACCTTGTACTTGGCCTCTATTTCGCGTATCATCTCATCATCCTACCTCGGGAAGTGCTCATCGTCAACCAGCTTCTTCAACCTTGTGCCAATAGTGCTTTTGATGGGCTCTTTCGTAACCCATACACCGCGGCTGACGATGAAGTTGCGGAAGGTGGTCGTAACTGCCCTCGAAGCAGTGTTGAAATCCGCGTCGGACCAATCTTCGAATTTATCGTGGACTTGTTGCCACAAGTCTCCACCGTAGTGGCCTTGCTCTTCGTACTTGGTCAAGTGGTATAGGATAATTGTATCCAGTGATTTGACGCGGTCAGAGGGCAGGCCGCCCTCTGAGATTTCATCCAAGTACTCGATGCCCCAAATCAATGGGTTGACGAACTTGCGGTATCCCTTGGGTATGGGTTTGTGATACCCGTGCGCTGCGCTGGTTGCGCGCTCGCTCGCGTGCTCTTCAGCGGCCTCGGAGGCGCGCTCCGCGGCGGTTACTTCTTCTTGCGTCATTGCAGTTGCCCTCCGTTGGCCTGACGACCTCTCGAACACGGGCGTTTCTTCCGGCGGACCGGAAGGCGTATACGTACGTTAGAGGGATTACTGCCGGTGGTACAGGCAACTGCTCGGTTGACGGGGTCTTGCTTGCTTTCTTCGCCGATGACTCGGTGGCGGTATTGCCCGTCGATGTGGGCCTTCCTCCTTCACGCTGAACTTGCTGCTCGTCGAAAAGAGCCTTCTTCGCGCGGGCTTCCTCGGCGTCGGTCGCTCGAGGGCAATTGGAGGTGTATTTTGAGCAAGAAAAAGAGTGTAAAAAGGAGAGTCAGAAAGAGGGAAGGAGTAAAAAAAATCGTAGAAGTTGGAGGAGGGGAAGGGGGGTCTATTATACTCCCGTGGGCCCGTTGGACCGTCGGGTCGTTCAACAGCCCGGTGGAGTCGCTTTTCAGGCAACCGCGACGATAGTCGCGAGTCTGAAGTCGAAGTGATGAAAAGGTGAAGTTGATGAGGTTGTATCGAGGTGGTCGATAGTGGGTTATTGACGGTTGTTTGGCGCGCAAAGTACGGGACTTCGCGGTCTTGCAATCCAACGATTTTTCATCGAAAAATCGGTATCTTGCGGGTTGCGGCTTCTCGTAACGCGACGAAGTCGACTTGCGCAAATCAAGCTTGCGCACTTATGGTGCCCTTTTCGGGGGTGCCGTAAGTCTGCCGTAACGGTATTCCAAGCCGGTTATCTGTACGGGAGAAAGCACAGAACTGTCCTACTGCCACTATAGGGTTCAGAGTAGTTCTGCCTCTTCTTGACTAGCCTTGCTGATCTGCGGTATTTGCAATAGTGGTTCAACCACTGATCAGTGTTGGTAAGCAAGGCGAAAGGGGTCTGGTGATAACCAGCGGGCGACGAATAAGGGGTCTCAATAAGGGTCAATTATGCGTGAAGAAGTGTAACTATCAAGAGGGCCGCTAGGTTGAGCTGGCGGTGAAAGTGGCTGCCGCGGGTGGGCCCGCGGACGAGCTCGGACCGGTCTCACGTGACCGGTGGGATCGGAGTTAGCGGGTAACTCCGATGGATCCTGACGATGGGCTGGCATCGCAACAATTACTATTACTAGTACTATTATTACTACTATAGTAGTAGAAGTATAATAAAAAATAAAATAATAATAATAATATAAGGATATTATAAAAAAAGAAGGGAAAGAAGAAAAATAAATAAAAAGTAAAAAAGAGAAGGTAGGCCTAGCTATTCTACTAGGTAGTATATATATAAGTAAGTAATAATAATAATTCTAGCCTATAAAGAAATAATAATACCTCTAAAAGGAAAGAGAGGTAAGAGGTATTACAAAGGTACTAGTACCTCTTTTACTACTATAAAGTATACCCTTACTATTATACTAAGAATAATATAACTTAAGGCTTAGCTACTAGAGAAATAAAAGTATAAGTAATAAAAGCTAATTATACTACTTTATAGATAATAAGATACTAAGCTATAAGAGAGAGAAGGGAGTAAGTAACTAAAGTAATACTATAGGTAAGTAAGGTACCCCTATAGTAGAGTAGGTAGCCTCTTACTAATAGTAGTAAGAGCTTAAGACTTATACCCTAAGTATAAGATAGCTAGGCTTAGTAAGGTACTAGAGAGCCTATTAGCTATACTAGGCTACTATAGAATAAAAGTAAGGCTAAGGGTAGGTAGTTAGTTAGAGAGATAACTACCTATCTAGTAGTTTACTAAGCCTAGTAGAGTTCCTAGACTCTACTAAAGTATAAGCAGTATTATAGGTAGAGTACTAGGGTACTAATAGAGGGGCTAACTAATTAACTACTAGGTCCTAAGGATGAAACCTTAGAGGGGGGGGATTGTATTAGGTTTCTAAAAGTAGTACTAGCTTTAGAGCTAGTGGGGTACTAGGTAAGGCCTAGGGAATACTATAAAACAAGATAATGTTATACTAAAGGGTATATAAAAGGGGTTTTTATAATAGTATTAAGGTTTAAAGAGGAGATAAATTAGAATAATAGTTACTAGTAACCTCTAACTACCCTCCTACTAACTCCTTTACTTAGTACTATATAGCCTCTAATAATTAGTAAGGGGCTACCTACTTTACTATAGGGGTACCTTACTTACCTATAGTACTACTTTAGTTACTTACTCCCTTCTCTCTCTTATAGCCTAGTATCTTATTATCTATAAAGTAATATAGTTAGCTTTTATTACTTATATCTTTATTTCTCTAATAGCTAAGCCCTAAGTTATATTATTCTTAGTATAATAGTAAGAGTATACTTTATAGTAATAAAAGAGGTACTAGTACCCCCTTAGTACCTTCTACCTCTCTTTCCTTTTAAAAGTATTATTATTTTTTTATAAGCTAGAGTTATTATTATTACTTACTTATATATATACTACTTAGTAAAATAGCTAGGCCTACTTTCTCTTTTTTTACTTTTTACTTATTTTCCTTTTTTTTCTTTTTTTCTTTATAATATCCTTAAATTATTGTTATTTTTTATTTTTTATTATACCTCTACTACTATAGTAGTAATAATAGTACTAGTAATAGTAATACTAGTAGTAGTACTAGTACTAGTTACTTCTCTACTACTACTATTATATCCTCTATACCTCCTACTAATCCTACTATTCTAGGTAGCTCTAGTGCCCCCCCTAGTCCCCCTCTAGTAGCCCCCCCTACTAATAATATCTATTTTAATACTTTTAGTATTATTAAACTTACTATTATATATAAGATTCCTTACTATTACTACTTTTAAATTATAGTAAAGTAATAGCTTAATATAAAAGATACTATTACCTATCTTTTCTATTATATTAAGACCTAGAGTATATACTTATCTCTCTAGTACCTCTCTACTACCTCTCTACTATCTTAACTATTCTAGCTACTAGTAATAAGTACTCTTACTATACTAACTAGTATAGTAAGCCTTATATCCTTATAAGTTTATTCCCCTCTCTACTATTACTATTTCTATAGCTATTAGTCTATTACTAACCTATAGTAGGTCTTATATATTACTATTACTATTACTCTTATTCTTAAGGGAGTTTTTAAGAACCTTTATAAAAAGGCTAATGTCTACTTCTACTACTACCTTATAAGTATATATATACCCCTATACTCCCCTAGTACCCCTTAGCTTAAATCTTTCTAAGAGGAGATTAAGAAGGCCTAGTTTATAAGCCTAAAGGCCCTTTAGATAAAGGCTTCTAATATATTAGTCCCTGATACTAAGCATAAGGTAGTATAGAAAGAGGAGAAGTAGCTCTTCTACTAGTAAATGGTCCTTACCCTTAAGGGTACTTACTTTACTATACAATAGGAGGCTAAGTAGGCTAATTTATTAGCTAAGAGTACTAAGATTACTATTACTACTACCTAGGACTAGGTTATTATACTCTATAAGTAGACTAAAGCTATTAAGGCTTAGAGTACTCTTTTCTCTAACTAGACTAAGTCTTATACCTATGTTATATATCTTTTCTTTACTCTAGTACCTCTCTAGTACTCTCTTATAGTACTAATAATAGCCTTTAGTATACTAATAAGATTAACTTCTAAGCTAGTAGATTAGATCCTAAAAAAGGTACTACTAATAATGATAAGAAGGAGTCTAACTAGTAAGCTCTAGTCCCTCCTATATACCTCTCTAATATCTTACTAATACCTCTCTACTATTTATTTAGTTAGTTACTTATCCTTAGGCTTAGAATACCTAGCCCTTAAGCCTCTCTACTCCCTAGCCCTAGTACTAAAGGGATAATAAAACCTAGCTACTCTATAGCTATATAATTATTAACTTAGTTTCTCTTTAGTAGGCCTCTAGTAATCCTCTATTTATAATCCTACTATAGTTCCTTTACTATATTTTACTATAGTTCCTAAGAGTTCTTCTCCTCTTTATACCCTTATTACTTTATTAGATACTATTAGTTTCTCTAGGAGCTCTTATATATACCTATTCTCTCTGCCTAGTATATATCCTCCTCTTTCTCCTTAATAGGGACTACTTATAGCTTTATTACTACCTCATAAAACTTCTCTAACTATAATAGTAAGAATATATTATAGATATAGTATTATATCTCTAAGTTAAGCTTATATACTTTTTCTCTACTAACTACCTATATAACTAAAAATAGCTCTAAATACTTATCTAAGAGCTTCTTTATAGAGTACTTTTACTATATAAACCTTACTAATAGTAAGACCTTCTCTCTTATCTTAAATACTACTATAGATTGCTTTATATTATACTACCTTTTATAGTTCTTGTTAGCTATCTCTAGTATCTAGAGGATTATAGCTTACTAGCTCTATAGCTACTATACCTAGTCTCTTACTAATAAGACCTCTATTAGTAAGGCCTCTTCTAGCTTTATATTATTTATATTATATAGTATATAGCCTATTAGAGCCTCTACTAGTACTATTTAGATTATACTATACTAAGTACTGTTATAGATAAACTTAGCTATTAGTAGCTACTTTACCTAATTATCCTACTCTAAGCTATAGAAAGTCTAAAGAAAGTACTTAATATTCTAGTTTTATTACTTTATCTAGCTATCTATCTATAGGTAGTAGGCTGTACTTAGCCTCTGCTTAATAGCTAGTAGGTAGTATACTACTGATTAGAAATAGCTAGTAAAGAGAGATCCTTAGTTAGATACTATTACTACTAGGATATTAAATTATAAGAATACCCTTTTAACTAGGAGGGATACTAACTAGTCTACTATTAGGGTCTCTTATATAGGTATATATAGTATATACTTTATAAGTTAGTTTACTATAACTAGGATACTATTATAGCTCTCTCTAGTAAATCCTTTTAACTTAGGTAGCTTGGTAATAAAATCTAGAGTAACCTATTCCTATAGTTAGCTAGGTAGTAGTAAAAGTACTAGTTCTCTATAAGGTAGGTAGTAGTATAGCTTTATCTATTAATAAGTTATATATATTTAAACGTACTCTATTATATCCTTTTTTATTAATCTTTAGAAGAATATCTATTTAATCCTTTTAAGTATATAGGTTACCTCTAGGTACTCTCTAGCTAGCTTATTATAGAATACTATTATAATCTTTATCCTTAGTATATACCCTTTTAGGATAACTACCTTACTCTTATACTTAAGGACCTTATCCTCTCTCTCTAACTAGTTATCCCCTAGCTTTTAATACTCCTTAGAGGTAATTACCTTATTAGCTTGTTATACTGCTATAGCTTCTTCCTCTAGGCTTAAAGTAAGTTCTTTTAGTAGTAATAGGTATACCTCTATTAACTTACTACTAATAATTACTACTACCCTCTAGGTAAACCTACTTAGAAAGCTTTCTAGGAATATACCTTATACCTCTTGGTTTTCTATGCCTAAGGGCTAAGAGTCTAGCTATTCTAATAGCTTATTAGCTATATTCTCTTTTTCTAGCTAGTAGTTAATCTTAAAGTTAAAGAGAGATAGGTCCTAGAGTAATCTTACCTACTAACTATTAAGCTAGAATTTATTAGTAAGGTAATAGTACTCTAGGTAGTTTATTAAGAACATAATCCTACTCTAGGTATATAGGAAGTAGTAACTTTAGTATATAGCTACTTTCTAAATTATAAGTAACTTAGCCTTTAGTATACTATACTATAGTTTAGTACTCTTTAGCTTTTTAAATAAGAAGGTAATAGAGTACTACTAGTTCTCTACTAGCTATAATAGAATAGCCCTAATTATAAAGTTTAATATATCTATCTCTACTTATATTAGTAGTACTAGGTTAAAGTACTATAAGATAGAGGCTTAGGTAAATATAACTTAGAGCTTATAAAAGGCTTTAATTACCTCTTTAGTTATTACTTTCTCCCCTACTACCTTAGCTATTAGTTAGTCTATAAGAGAGGTATATACCTTAGAGTAGTTCTTGATAAAGTACTAATAGAACCCTATAAACCTAAGAAAGACCTATATATCTTTAATACTAGTAGAGAGTAGCTACTAAGTAATTACCTTTACATAGTCTTGCTTTATAGTAATACCCTCTAGAGATATTATAAACCCTAGGAACCTAATTATCTTAGTATAGAAAATATACTTCTCTAGGTTAGTATATAAGCTAGTGGTATCTAACTAGTGTAGTACCTCTTTTACTACTTTTATATAACTAGCTTTATCCTTAGTAAAGATTAAGATATTATTAAGGTATATAATATAGGTAATATCTACTAGCTTAGCTAGGGTATTGTTTATATATACTTAGAAGGTTACTAGTATATTAACTAGCTTAAAAGGTATAACATAGTACTTAAAGTACTTATACTATATCTAGAATGCTGTTTTCTACTTATTACTAGTATAGATCCTTACCTAGTAGTATATATCCTTAAGGTTAAGCTTAATAAAATACTTTATCTCTTTTAAGCAGTTAAGGATCTTCTTAATTAGTAGTAGTAGTATATAGTTCTTAAATATAACCTTGTAAAGGCTATAATAGTTTATATAGAAGTATAACTTACTCCCCTTCTTTAGTATAAATAGGATTAGTACCCTTATGGGGCTCTATAAGGGCTAGATCTACCCCTTACCTAGTACGTTATTAATATACTTCCTTAGCTCTTCTAACTCCTTCTCTATAAGGGGGTAGATAGGGCTAAATAGTAGTTCTACCCCTAGCTTAAGGTTAATAGTATAGAAATAAGCTTTATCTCTAGCTGGTTTAGCTACTAGGTTTATATTAAATATATATATCTATTCTTAATATTCTTCTAGTAGCTTAAATCCCTTTATCTCCTCCCCTTTTTCCCTCTTTACTATATAAGGTAGTAGCTCTAGTACCCCCTTAGCTCTCTCTATATATAGGTAGTAAACTAATAGGTTATATATTAGTATTACTACTACCTCTCTTTATACTCTCTTTAATGCTTTTTTTCTCTAGATAAGTTATAAGTAGCCTTCCCTTAGTAGATAAGTCTACCTAATTATTACTTACTTAAGATTTAGCTATACCTTTTACCTCTAGGGGATCTTTAGGATAGTATTATATATACTTATATTACTTACCTAATAAGTATAGGACTATACCTTTCTTATCTCTATATTATCTTTTACTTCTGTTATTAATACTACTACTCTATAGTTAGGTACCTTACCTCTCTATATCCTTAGTAACCTCACTCTCTCTTTATAAACCTCTAGTAGTACCTCCTTATATAATATTCTCTAATATATAATATTCTTATCTACCTTAGGGTTAATTAATACCCTTTCTTTCTTTTATATATTAGTTACTTTAATACAGAAGTCTACCTTAAAGTAGTAATACAGTTCTTCTCTCTAAGGGATCTATATACTATTAACCCCTGTAGCTACTAGCTAGGCTGCTAGTGCGTAGTACCTACCTATATAATAAGGCTAGTTATACTTATAATACTTCTCCTCTATATACTCTGTTAATATATATCTTATCTTACTATAGTTAAAGTATATAGGAGAGTCCTAGAAGTACCTTAGGAGTTATCTATACCCTCCTTATTTCTACTTAACCTATAGCTTAGGTATAGGTATATACATAGCTACCCTAGGCGTTAAGACTAACTATTGCCCTTCTAATTTATCTAAGGGGGTAGCTAATGCTAGTACTAGGGTAATAGCTAGGGTCTACTAGTTCCTCCTTTCTTATAGCCTTTACTAGTCTTCTATTATTATCTTAATATATATCTTTATAAGTATCTCTACTCTCTTTACTATATTATTTAGTTCTTAATAAGTAGCTAGTAGCTTATATACTAGAATATAGCTTTATAAGTCTAGGAGTAGTAAGTTTAAGATATAGACTACTTACTACCTCTTTAGTTAGAGGTCTAGAATCTCTACTTTAACTATTTTATACTAGTTAATAAATTACTAGTATATCTATCTAGGTTTCTACTATATCTTATCTAGCTCTATAGCTATACTAAAGGCCTATATATTATTATTAGTAATACTGTTATAGAGCTAGGCCTCTATCTATTTGTAGGTAATTAAACTAATATTACTACTATACTAGAGGTTAATATAGCTTCTCTAGCTATATAATAGGTTACCCTCTAAGCAGGCCCCTATAAACTAGACTTTACTCTTATTAGCTATAAATTCTTCCTTAGTAATAGAGAATTAGCCTTATAACTTAAAAAAAAAGTCTTTAAAGTTGTTTTAGTTACCCCCCTTATATTAGATAGAGGCTAACTACTTAATAAGGGTATTAGTATATAAGTATTTAAGCTCTAGCTAGGTAGCTATAGGTTCTCTACTAGCTATATATATATTATTAATTGACTCCCTATTTTTAAGGGCTATAATTTATTTAATTATCTTTCTCTTTTTTACCTTAGCTACTTTATTATTAAGAAAGGTTCTTAGCTATTTCTCTATTAACCTATTAAGGTTGGTTATATACTGCTTCTCTACTATAGTCTTACTAGTATCTAGCATAAGCTACTATATTACTAGGCTACCCTACTAGGTAATAGATTAAGATTAGGTTAATTATACTAGTACTATTACTACTTCAATAGTTAGTATACCTATAAATAAGGAGAGATTAGAATATATTAGAAGCTATGTAGTACTAAGTAAAGGAGTTTGTAGGAGGGTAGTTAGAGGTTACTAGTGACTATTATTCTAATCTATCTCCTCTCTAAACCTTGATGCTATTGTGAAAACCCCTTTTATGTGCCCTTTAGTATAACGTTATTCTATTCTGTAGTGTCCCCTGGGCCCTACCTGGTGCCCTACTAGCCCTAAAGCTAGTACTACTTTTAGAAACCTAATAGCTAAGGACCTTACATATACTTTTCTTAAGTATATTATTAGTAATTATAGCTTACTAAAAGAAATTATATTAGATAGAGATAGGCTATTTATCTTAAAGTTTTAGAAGTCTCTAATTTTATAACTTAGTTTAGACTATAAACTATCTACCTTTTTCTATCTTTAAACTAATAGGTAAATAAAGAGAATTAACTAAATACTTAAATAGTATCTCTAATATTATATTAACTATAACTAAGATAATTAGGTACTACTACTGCCTATAGCTTAATTTACCTATAATAGTACTATTAGAGAAAGTACTAGAAACTTGCTATTCTACCTAAACTATAGATTTAAACTAACTACCTATAGAGAACCTTATAAAGGATTATAAGTATTAAAAGCTATAGCTAATATTACTAAACTCAGAGAAATTTAAGACAAAGCAGCTCTAGATTTAAAATTTATTAGACAACAAATAAAGAAATATACTAACCCTTTAAGAATTAAGGGACTAACCTTTAAAGAGAGAGATAGTATATACCTTATATACTAAAATATTAAAACTAAACAGCTAAGTAACAAACTTAACTGTAAGAAATTAGAACCTTTTAGAATTCTATAGAAAGTTTTAGATGTTAACTATAAACTTAACTTACTAGATATAATAAAGATCTACCTAGTCTTTTATATTATACTACTTAAACTAATACTATAAGAATTAAATATAAATAACTATATTATTATTAAAACTAATAAACTAGAGTATAAAGTTAAAAGAATTATTAATAAATACTATAAAAATAATACAGAATAGTACTTTATTAAATAGAAAGGATATAAGTATAAAGATAACTTATAGAAACTAGTTAAGAACCTCTAATATTACTAAGTAAAGGTCTAATAGTACTATAAAGAGGACTTAGTAGACCTAGGTCTATAAACTCAGGACCTACCCCTAGTAAGCTTTAGTTAACTACGTTACTAATACCCCAGGTAGCTAAGTTATTTTTAACTCTAGCCTCTATCTTAGCTACCTCACAATCCTTAGCCTCTAACTTATCTAAAGATTGTATACCCTGATAAATTAACTTTAAACCTCTCTCCTTTAGAAAACGCTTCTACTTCTGTAGATAGGATAAGTAACCTAGCATAATAGTAAGCTAAGTCTGGAGAATCTCTATCTTCTCCTCTGCTTTCTGCTCCTCCTCTTCTACTTTTTACTACTCTATTATATAATAGTTTATTAGAAAAAAGATTAGTAATTATAAGGATAATAAAAAAGAAAGAATACTTATAAGTATTTACTATATTATTTCTATTATACTAGATATAGTTAAAATAAATATACTTATTATATTATAATAACTCTTTAGCTATTTTATAAACCTTATTTAACTTAAAATAATAAGTATAAGGTATAATATTAACTCTATAGTACTTAACTACTTTAGTAAGGGAATAATATTTATAGGTTTTCTAGGAAATCTTAGAATTTACTTTTCTTTTGCTTATAGAACTAGATATAGTATTAGTATTATTAAGAAAGCATAATTAATAACTCTCTAACTTAGGAGGAACTACTTACTTATAGCAACCTTAGAAACAAGGCCTTTTAGAGGGAGACCTAATATTATAACCTAGGAATCTATTAATAACTAGTATAGCCTAAAGAACCCTAGTTAAGACTACTAGATAGTAAGATACTTAAGGTATAGAAGTATAGTATAACTAGTAGAATAGAAGAACTAAGGAAGGTTATATAATAAATTAATAGGGTTACTAGCAATCTAAGTTAATCCCCTACTAGAGATTGAAAAGATAGGACACTAATCCTATACTAAGGATTAGTAAAGGTAAGCAGTAATCTAAGAGTATATAGCAAGATATAAAGATATTTATTCTACTTAGATAGATTACCTTCTATAGCTCTTTAGTAATTAACTTATGAAATATCCTTAGATAACTTTTAGACTTCTTATACCTACTTATCTTTATAAACTACTTCTTAAGCTATTCAAGCTACTACCTATCTATTAACCACCTAACTAATCACCAAGTGACTAATACGTCAGTAAGAACGCCAGCAAGTATGATACTGTTAATTATTATCGCAGCCTTAGCTATACTTTAGCAGAAAACCCACTATCAGGAATCTGGCCGTAACACTATAGTAAGCCCCAGGTTGCAATAGTATTCTCAAGGTTTCGAGTGGGTAAAATCATTGGCTCATTAAGGCTCCGCCATATCGACTATAGTTTTTCTAAACCCTTGTACAAGCGACGTCAACCCACAAATGACTTTAATAGCTATGATATTGAAGAGTATCATACTGTATAGTGGTGGGCTCAACCGGAGTCCCCGAACGGTTCTTCTCTGGCTTCCATTAGTTCCTTGTCTGAGACTCTGAAACTTACCATTGACGCGGGCGTCCCTAGTGGGACTCAACGGGTGGCAGCAGTGCGACCGTGACCGATTGCCCCCCATATGCGCAAAAGGATAGAACTTCTAGGCTGCCTAGTCTACAAGTCAGCCACACTTGAGCAGGGCACGCCATGCTGTACTGTGCGGCCATTCAACCCTCCCTAAGTAGTGCGGAGCTGTGACCCATATACATAGAGACTCTTACTGGCTGGATTTCTACTGGAAGTGTAGGGGGTTACATAGGCACGTGGGCTAGCCACCCCACCCCTTATGTTAACGAGTCAAGTAAAACTCATAACACATCAGACGTTTCATAGCCCTTTATAGATCGAAGTGGGCAATATGCCGGCGACTGGCAAGGACCTCCCCGCCCATTGGGCCGGTTTGGGAAAGGTCGGCCGCGAGATGTCAGCAACATCACTGGGATGGATCTCGCCACCTGAATCTCGATAACCGATGGGACGTGCATTTGAATCCAGAGGCAACATAATGGCCGGAAATGTGCGGAGAATCCACTGGAGAAAAGCCACAGATAAGGTTGTAGCGGGAAGTAAAATACCCTTGGTTATATAGTATCGCTGTATAGTACAGCTGGTCGGCTAGCTAGATGGGCTAGCTAAACGAGGTAATAGCTCTTCTCCTTCTTCTTCTTCTTCTTTAGGAACAGTGGCAACAATATAACTAATGTTGGTATTATAGGTGTATTCGTACGGATGGTCAACAACAGGAGTCGTATTGCTATCGTTGAGGTTGTATGAAGAAGAAGAATCACGAGGTTGCTGGCTGGCTGGGTCGTGAATATGGGATGCCGAGATTGGTCACGTGTAGTTGCACGTGAACTTCACCTGGGGTCCACCCGATATCCGCGATAAAGACTGGCACCCCGACAACTAAATCTATCCTTGAACTCTCCGTACAAATATCCTACAATACCAATAGATACTAATGAATAAATCTGTAAGTGAAATTAAGATTAGTCAAATGGTGTGGATTTCTTTGAATATGATGTTGATATCTAAAAGAGTCCCTGCCATTACACAACGTCGCATAATGAACGCAGGACTTGCTACACTGGCAACGATTGGTGGACTTGTGATCGTGGCTGCACGTGGGCGACCCGCTCCTTTTGGGTGCAGCTGGATGCCATGAGCGGTAGCAAAGCCAATGAGAGATAATCATCTTACCGCCAAGCACCAATGATTCCAATCTATCCTCCCTGCAAAAGGTGGGAACTAGACTGAGCACATGGGTCTTATATCCGTACTCTGCTGCTGACAGGGTAAGCCCCTCGTTTCAGCGATGCACAGCAACTCGCCTCGTTCTGCTAGCGTTTTCCTCATGCGCCCATTTTCTGCTTTGCTTCCTGCATCGGCTTGAGATCGACTGCCAGGAACGAGATGGTAGCCTCCGCGGACTCAAAGGGGCTACTGGTTGCCGTCATCCTCTGCCTGCTGGCTGTCGTCCTTGGCCGTCAAACTCTCCGTTCCTTGCTTTCCCCGCCAGCGCCCAGGCCCAAGAGCATCACCTTCCGTGTCGACGACATCCCAGTCGATCACATCGATGACTTTGATCGCAGACTACGGTCCATTGCGGAGCAAGACCCGGTCTTAAACAGGGCTGCCGCCGCCATTACCCTTCGATCTTTGGTGCCAAGGCCCGAAGCCATCGGCTGCGCTACCGTTTCCATCGTGACGCACCTGTCTGGAGATGGCATATGTGCGCGTCTGCGCCAGGCTGGAAAGAATCACCCGTACACTTACAGCTGTAATTTTGAGGGTATCACGCCACTGTACGAGGCAGAAGGTGGCGCGGACATCGAGTTAGTACTCACAACTGCCCATCGTCATGCTCGAGGCACTTCTCACACTCACAGTATCATCGCGGTACCAGGCCTCGGAAGCCATGCCCTCGGCTCTTGGAAGTCTCCAAACAGTGACCAAGTTTGGCTGCGAGACTTCCTACCCAAGGAGATCCCTGCCATCCGAGTGTTTCTTTACGGTTATGACACTGTCCTTCCTGGCAGTCTTTCAAAGCAGTCTATCAAGGACTTAGGCAGTACACTCCTCGAACGCATAACCGCTTTCCGAGCAGGAGATGACGTATGTGGAAGAAAGTCATGCAATTATTGTCCGGGATTGAGCTCATCTATCTAGACAAACCGTCGCCCAATCGTCTTCGTTGGCCATAGTCTCGGTGGCTTACTGATCAAAGAAGTAAGACGCTGGCTGTACAACTTTTATTAACTAGGATGAAAGGTAGCTAACAGCCGTAGGCCCTCGTACAGGCTCGTAGACGCCACAGTGAAACAAAATCTGATTTTTCCAAAGCCACTTTTGGACTTGTTTTCTTTGGAGTTCCGAATCTGGGCTTGCGGAACGAGCAGTTGAGAACGCTCGTACGAGGCCAGCCGAACGAAAGTTTGATCAACGACCTGCTAGTCGATAACGACTCGGAGCCCTCAACCTGTCTCAAGAATCTTTCAGACCAGTTCTCTGAGACATGCCGGGACTGCTACCAGGTGGTGTCATTTTATGAGCGCTCGCTCAGCCCAACTATAGAAGTAAGAAGCGGCCTCAATCGTAGCGACTTGAAGAGATAGAACTAACCATCGCTCTATAGCTGGGTAAAGACGGAAAATGGCGCAAGACGGGCCAGCCTTCTTTACTAGTAACAGGTGACTCTGCTACTAGTACAGGCCTAGTTGCTGCTGCTGATGAGGACAACATCCCACTCAACACGGATCACTCGGGACTCGTCAAGTTTGATAACAAGAGTCAAGGCGATTATCCTATCGTGAGGGAAAGGATAAGAAAGCTCTGTAAGGAGGCAAAGATCGAAGTAGCTAGGCGCTTTGCTAAGCATGGTAGGTCATTCATAAGGCATGCTGTGAGTGTGAAGTGCTGACTTTACAGCATAGACCTACACCGGCAACATTCTGCCGAGTCAGAGGCTTGTATGAACTCACTGGCCTTTCGGGACATATACAGCCGGCAGAACAATATCGAAACAACCGTTGCAGGCACATGTGATTGGATCTTCTCGCACCCATCCTTCCTCCGATGGACTGAGCGAAAGCAAGGTCTGCTCTGGATCATGGGAAAGCCTGGATCTGGTAAATCTACAATAGTGAAGCATGCTCTTCAAAAAGTGCCGCATTTGTACGGAGCGGACGCCATTATCCTTTCGTTCTTCTTCCACGGTCGAGGCAATGAAATGCAAAGGACTCAGCTGGGCCTCTTCAGATCCCTCTTACACCAGTTGCTCTGGCAGGCCCACGGCTCGCTCTCTGACCTAGTCGATGAGTACCGACGCAAAACAAAGACAGAGGGGCAACATGGAAGAGAATGGGACTGGGATCTGCTACCGCTAAGGGGTTTTCTCGAGTCAGCACTGCCAAAGGTTCTGAAACAGTTTCCGGTCATCATCTTTATTGACGCACTCGACGAATGCGGAGAGGAGTCTGCTGTGCAACTTATACAGTACCTTAAAACCCTGCTGGCCATCTTTGCGCCAACAGACTATCGCCTTAGAATATGTTTCTCTTGTCGTTACTACCCGGTCGTCAGCTCCAAGGAAGGATTGAATATACTGCTCGACAAGGAAAACCAGGCGGACATCACAACATACGTGCACACCAAGTTCAAGGACGATCCAGACGTACATATCGAAGATCTCATAGCCAGAAATGCACAGGGCGTTTTCATCTGGGCACAATTCGCCGTGGAGCGTGTCCTGCAACTGAAACGCCGGGGGGAACCCAGAGGCAAGATAATGGCCGATGTCATGAAGACGCCACAGGATTTGGAAGACCTTTATCACGGACTCATCGAGAAGGTGCAGGATCGCACACAGACGCTGAGGCTTGCGCAATGGGTCTGTTTCTCAACAAGACCCTTGACAACAAAGGAGCTATCATGGGCCATGGCCTATCAACCCGACTACGCGTATCGTTCGACCGACGAATGGCGGAACTCCGAGAACTTCATCGCAGAAAACGACGCGGAAACGAGGATAAAGTTGTTTAGCTGCGGTCTCGCCGAGATCGTGGTCTCAAGTCGTCAGAATTTCGTTCAATTCATTCATCAGTCTGTCAAGGACTACTTCATCAAGCGTGGATTGTCTTTCCTACATAATGTCAAGTTGGGAACAGCTAGTTTGGTGGTGCCTACTGCAAACCGTTTACTAGCATGGTCTTGTACCTGCTACCTGAAACTTGTCTTCTCTTATTCTTGTCCTTCAGAGCAGTTTTATCTGACTGTCCAGCGGGACAGGGGCCTTCTCGGGTTTCTGTCTTATGCCGCGACCTCGTGGATTGATCATATGAAACTCGGAGAATCAGTTGAACAGTCCCCAAAGAAGTTTCTGGGCCTACTCGAATGGCCCGGGGGCTCTTTGATTCGCTCATGGGCACGACTCTACGAAAAAGAGACCTCTGAGTACATGTCGCCCGAAAGTACCATTTTGCACATCTTGGCGAGATACGGTTTGGCTAAATTACTCTCGTGTGTAGTTCTTGATGCGGACGACTCTCACTTTAATTTGAGGGATGCAAAGACTGGCATGACGCCGCTTACCCACGCGGCTGTACACGAACACGAGGCGGTGATTAAGCTGCTCCTTGAGACGGGAAAAGTCAATGTCAACTTTACGGACAAGACGAACCGTTCCGCATTGCAGTGGGCGGTTAGAAGTGGAAACGAGACCATCGTCAAAATGCTGCTGGACACCGGCAATGTCGACGTCAACTTGAGAGATGAGGATAATTGGTCATCGCTGTCGCTGGCAGCCCAAGTCGTGAACCTTTGCATCGTCAAGTATCTCCTTGACACGGGCAAGGTCGATGTCAACCAAAGGAGTTCTTTGGGTCGAACATCTCTCTCATGGGCAGTTGGCACTGGAAACAAGTCCGTCGTTAGATTCCTACTTGATACTGGCCAAGCTGATGCCACTTTAAGAGATGATGCCGGCCGATCGCCGTTGTCGTGGGCAGCCAGCAGTGGGAATGGGGATATTTTCAACGCTATCCATGGCGTCGGCAAATCTGCGATCAATGAAAAGGACTCAAGTGGCAGGTCGCCTCTCTCATGGGCAGCCGGTACTGGTAACGACGTCATTGTCAAGCTGCTCCTCTGTGCTGACAAACTTGACATCAACTCGAAGGATGCGAACGACCGAACCCCATTCTCGTGGGCATCCGCTAATGGCCACGATGATGTCATTGTCATACTGCTCGGCACAGGCGAAGTTGAAGTCAACACGAGCGAAAAGCACAGCGGGCGAACAGCATTATCACTGGCAGCCGGGAACGGACACGAAGCCACAGTCAGGGTAGTTCTCAGCACAGGAAGAGTTGATGTAAACTCCAAGGATGTCAATGGCCGAACGCCATTATTATGGGCAGCTATGAATGGCCACGAGGCTGTCGTGGCGATACTCCTGGGAACAGACGTGGTTGATGTCGACTCGAGCGAAAGACAAACTGGACGAACATCATTGTCGTGGGCAGCCGGGAATGGTTACACAGCTGTGGTAAAGACGCTTCTCGAAAAAGGTGAAGCTGAAATCAACTCGCAGGATGTCAATGGGCGATCGCCACTGTCATGGGCGGCTGGCAATGGACACGAAGATGTGGTCAAGCTGCTGGTCAACGCAGACAACATCGACGTCGACTCAAGAGATGACAGCGGTCAGACGCCACTATGGTTAGTGGCCGCAAAAGAACACCGGGGAATGATCAAGTTGCTTCTTGGCACGGGGAGCTATGCTGTCGACCCGATTGACGCACTGAACCGGCAAACGCCAATACCCGAGGAAATTGAAAGAAGATACGACCTCGGCTTCCAGAGGCTACTTGAAACCGGAAATATCAATAGCGACCAGAGCAATGAGCTCAGAGGTCGAACGCCACTGGCATGGGCAGCTATCAACGGACAGACACGGGTTATCAAGGTGCTCCTTGACGCAGGGAATGCGGATCCTGATTCCAAAGACAACGACGGCCGTTCGCCTCTGTGGTTAGCGGCCAGGAACAGTTGCATCGCCGCAGTCGACATGCTCCTCGACACAGGCAAAGTGGACGTGAACTCTCAAGATAGCGACGGCCGCACACCGCTATGGTGGCCAGCTTGGAACGGATGTGATCAGGTGGTGGCTGCACTCGTTGATAAAGGCAAGGCGGACGCTCAGACCAGAGATAAAAAGGGCCAGACGCCCTTAATATGGGCTGCTGAGAACGGACGCAGAGGGATGGTGAAGATGATGCTGGGGCTGAGTGCCGCCTCAGTCAATATAAGCGACAACGCCGGGTGGACGGCTTTATCTTGCGCAGCGCGGAACGGGCACGGGGAGATAGTCGAGGACCTCCTTGCCACGGGCGAGGTCGACACGGAGCCAAACGACACGAGAAACGACCGGATGCCGCTATCATGGGCAGCCGAGTGCGGACATGAAGCTGTTGTCAAGACTTTTCTCGACACGCGGGGCTTCCCCGTCGATTCAAAAGACGGCAACGGCTGGACGGCCTTATCCTGTGCGGCACGAAACGGGCACTACGGCGTCGCCGAAGTGCTCCTCGATACCGGCAAGGCGGACGTCAACTCGAGAGATGACAGCAACCAGACGCCGTTATGGTGGGCGGTGGGGAGCGGACACGCCGATGTTGCTTCGCTGCTTGTGGACGTCGGTAACGCCGACGTCGGCTTGAGGGACGATCGCGCCCGGACGCCGCTGTTGCTGGCGACCGATGTCGGGAATCGGGACATAGTCCAGATGCTGCTTGACAGAGACAAAACCCATGTCGGCTCTCGGGATGACGAAGGCCGGACACCTCTGTTGTCGGCGGCCGCGAATGGGCGTATGGACTTGGTGAAGCTACTTCTCGAGACGGAGGGGATAGACGTCGATGTGAGAGACAACAGTGGTCGATCACCCTTATCATGGGCGACGGAGAGCGGGCACGATGAGATAGTCAAGATGATCCTCGACAAGGGATGTGTTACGTGGGATATATAAAGTGTTAGCTACTACTCCGTAACTAACGGTATCGTCTTGTTATGTGACAGGATGTTAATCCTAGCTCGATGGATCAACAGCATTGTTGAATTAACTTAGAAGTATTGGAAACGTGTAGGGTAGGATAGGACCTAAGCGGTGCGGTGCCTTGGGCAAACACCAACAACCTCTAAGGCAACACAAGATGCTCCCCTCGATCAGCTTTGGAGCTTTGCTTGATCGACCGAATCGGCTGCTCGATCGAGACAGTCTTCATCGTGCGACAAGTGAAGTGATTCCTGCGATCACGAGGGGGTATCGCTCCCGGATTCTTGTGTTATCACGAGTCGACGTAAATCATAGAAAGGCTCTTGTTCAATCATAGGCAAAAAGGTAGGTCTAAGTATGATCGGGTGAAAGTTCGTTGTTGTTTTCAGTCTATCTGCCTTCATACCCTTATATCTTTCGCCGATCAGCGTTTCTTGCCCATGCCTAACTCCGCACGACTCCAGTAACCCTATGCTCGATCCACCCTGCCCCATTCCAGTATATAGCCCGAGGAACTAATCAGATATACGTTGTTTTAGTTATTTGGGCAGTGAAATCCATTCTAGGGATATCACTATTATATCGCCGTAGGCTTTATGTATTTCAACCTAGTAGACCGTGAAGTCTATGCTAGTAACCGGCATATTGCCTACTTCACCAGTCCTTGGTGTGGTAACCGCCTTGACATGAAGTGGTACTTTTGAGGATGAAGGGGACAGAGCCTATCATCTACTCAGGGGTTGTCGGTGGGCTGAAAGTCCTTCGCGACCCAATGACGAACAACCGCCGGGTAATCTCGGGGTAAAAGAAGAGACTCCGGGCCACGCCGCCTAATATAGCCAAGTGGCAGTATGACCAGCCACAGTCTTGTTGGGGTAGCTCTCAAGAGGGGGCCAACTTGCTCCAGGATCTAGCACATCACACCCTTCACGTCAGACCTACGGGTATCGTTATTGAACATGGACAAGTGCTGGTTCGTCTTCCGCCAGACACACTACACCGCGCCGGTGTACGAGAAAGCAAGCATGGCGTTCGGTGCTGCCGAGGGGCCGCTGAAGCTAGGCCACCTGCTGCCGGGCCCCAGGGCGGTCGATAACATCATCAACACGGGCGGGGTACTGCCCTTTCCCAAAGACATGCGCATTACCAAGTCCAACACCGTCAACCTGCATTACGCCAGGCGGGTCGAGCAGGCGACCGAGGTGAACGCCGCCGTCGCTGCACCGATCGCTCAGGCCGCCGGTCTGACGGCTAACATCGACGCCGGTGCGCTCTTCCGGCAGATGATGGGCGACAATTGGAATATTGACCGGCTGGAGACGCAGATCGTACAGCCAACCCCCGCCTACATTGAGTTGTGCCGTATCACACCCGAGATGGCGTCCTGGGTCGACAAACACAAGAGCCTTGGTTCGTGGACGGTGTACATCGTCACCGGGCTGATGATCGCCCGCGGCGCGAAACACCAGAGAATTGAGTCGAAAGATAGAGACGTGCATGCTGGCGCCAGTGTGTACGTACCCTGTTTTCAAATCGCTCTATATCGGGAATCTCCATGATATGATAACACGAGAATTGACTCTGCCAAGGGTGACGGCTAACAAATCTTTTCCGTAGTGACGTAGCGAGCGTGGCAAAGAGCAAGGCAAGTGCCAAACACACATACAATGAAGGGACGGAGGTCTCGGGAGAACATCTGGATGACTTCGTGTGGGCGGTCCGCCTTTCTCGTGTGTCCAAGGGTCATTTCAGTAATACGATCGAGATACAGCCTTATAAAGACGGGTCAGTATTGGCGACGAGCGACCAGAAGGTTGACGCCAACGCTGTTTTGGCAGGAGAGGGACTTCTTGGCGACGATTTACACACGTTCGAAATGCTCAAGCTTGGCTCGGATAGAGAAGAGCAACAGGTATTTGTGACAATTGATGGGCTCTAGAGAAATTGCTCGTTGGACTGCCTAAAAGATTCTGGAGTGCGCTCAGGAAGGTGGTGAAACGTTACGAAACAATAACTACATTAAATCAGATCTAGCTAGCCAGGCCATTTTTTCTAATACAGCCCGCGATCAATAGCCATGTAGATATGACGAGCAATATGATCCCTTGCCTCATTGATCTCTTGGCTGCTGAATGTGCTTGATGATCGAGATTGGGCTTGGTACTTGCTGGGCAGCAGGCGCCAGGGTCGTATGCAGTGAAATCGACCATCTTCCGTTCCTATGCTGTGCAGAACTGCCATCGCTTTGTCTCTTTCTTTCATCTCGAAACCATTTTTCCCTAGTATTCCCTTCCTATTATCCTTGTGTCTGGAGAAGTCCATCAGGCGAGCCAGAAACCCAGCGGCGATGGCAGTGGCATATGATGTTCCGGATTTCACCTTTCCATTAACATCTTTGATATCCTCGCCGAGGATGGCCAAATTGTATTCTCCAAGTCCCTCGGATGGAGTCATGGCGGACGTTTTGACATACCCGTTGGTTGCGAACATCGGGAGTACGAACGACCCGTGTCTAGCGGGATAGGTAATATGATCCATGTTGCCCGTGTTGGTCGGCGCGACAACAATAAGCATTTTACTAGATGCCTCCTGAACTTTGGCCTTGAGATTTCTGTCGTCACTGTAGAATCCAAATGCCATACAGACTATATCGATGCCCTTGTCTATACACCAATCAAGAGCCTGCGGTCAAGTGCTATTCTGTCAGTGAATACCCTTTGAAAATAATCCAGACGCTCTCGAGCCAAGAAAACCTACCTTAATCGCTAGCTTTTGAGTATCCTGACCTGCAGAATCATCTTCAAAAATCCTGAGGGCATATACGTGCGCTGAATCGCACATATCCAAGATGAGGCCGATCGAAGTTGTGCCGTGGCCTGTATTGTCGCACCTTTTCGAACTATCCTCATTCACGAAATCTTCGTATCCCTCGATGTAGTCGGCCTCAGAGCTGTCTCTGCGGACACCAGTGTCTAGAGCCGCAATCTTGACCTTATCATAATTTTCAACTGTTGGAGGCTTCAGGATGTGGATGAGGTCCCGCATGCGAAGGAACCATTCTTCTGTGGTCTGCGAGGTGGTGCTAGAGACCGTCAGCCCGTGAAGTATGTGAGACTATAGAGGTGTTACATTTGCGCCATTGTTCGCCCATATCGCATCGCCTCGTGCGGGTTATTTAGACATAAATGGGCTATTGGTGTCTGGACCGGTGTTGGTAAGTTCGAAGACATGATATCTGGAAATTGCAAAGGCGGGATTTTGTGAGGTTGCCGGTTGGAATTGAAAATCTCCAGTTTATTTATCCAAGGGTAAAGAGCTTGTCGAATATCGTCGTCACCTAGGCTTTTGACGTGGGGCGGCATGAAGACTTTGTTTGGAAAAATGCAGTTCGTGATCAGATCCTTTAAAGGCTTTGACGTATCCATAATTCCATATATGCTCTGCTCCTTGCGGATGAGGTCTTGGCATATCTCGTGGTTTGTGTTAGGGTATGGTTCCCCGTCGTCCGAGAGATAGTGTGAGTACTCAGGGTCTTTGTGTAGACTCTCAATAGCTTGCCCCACTTGTATTTCCATAAGCATGACTCCGAGGCTTAAAATCTTGGGGATCTGGTGACTGGCTGGATTGAAGAAGTCGTCATCATCATCCTGAGCCATCTCTTTGTTGGGGGAAATCGTCCTATTGGATTGATTGGGCACTGGAATTGAGACCGGAAGAAAAGGCTCATCAATAAATATCCCAGTGACGAAGCCATTCTTATCCGAACGTCGCTCGAGGATGAAGTGTACGCTGTCCTTATTCCATGGATCAAGCATCCAAGGTGAGCTGTAGTACTGCCAGAAAGCCTTTGACAGAAACACAGAGAGTACCTCTTTCATCTTTTCCGTGAGATCTTTAGCAACTTTTGGCTCTAGCAGACGGCGGAGGGAGGTGCTTGGCTTTCCGACAAGCCATCTTCCCGGCATCATTGGCTTCACATCATTCAAGAATAGCTTTCTTTTTACCAATGACCTTTTGGCGACATCGACTTCATTAGATGAGGTCTTGTAATCCCGGCCTTTCTTCACTGAGAATTTCAAGAGCGTTGGACCCTGACTCTTTCTCGGTGTGATGTAGTAACAAAAGGGCTTTCCCACACCAACCTCTCGTGACTCACCATCGTTCTCATCAATCCCCATTTGCCTAAATAAAGTGGTAAGAAATGATGAGCTCAAAGAACCAGAACAGTCTGGACTAACACGCTTCGATAAAGAGAGATTTCGGTATCCTGCCACAGCGGGTTGACGTTAGGATTGTTGTGGTGGGGATGGCCCATGAAGAGTAGACCGAAGGTTACTTTGGAGTCATCTGGGTTGCCAGTGCTCAATCTGATGCACGCAGCCGCAGAACGATGAGTCTTTTCGCTAGTACAAAAGCAGTAGGTCAACAAAGTCTCATGCAATGACAAGATCTCTTTCCCACATTCTGGTGGGTCTTTGCTCTCGGCCTGCAAGACAGTGCTGGATGGCGCAATGGAAGCTCTGTCCCTCTCCAAATCTGCGTCTGAGTAAGAATAAATGCGAAGACACTCGATTGTCTTTCTTTTGTCCCAAGGATTGCCGTTACAGGCGAAGTCCTTGATTGCTTGAAACGCAATCCCTGTACTTTTCAGGAGCACTTTGAGAGCTGGATGCGGTTTTGGCTCTTTCAATGTAGCAATAAACGCATCTAACTGTAATCGTAATTCTGTTTGATTTCGTGGCTGCACCATCTGTTTTTCAGTAGAGTTCCAGGGATCAAATTTGCTCTACATACTTGACACAGCTTCTCGAGTTCATCCAATATACTGGAAGTCTTATCCGAAGGGAATTTGGCATCGGGCGGAGTTTCGAACAGTGGGACAATGTCGAGAAACGAAGCTCTGACTTGGGCGCAGAACTGCTGAGCGGCAGCAGAATCTGTAGCATCGCACAAACTCTCTATGATTTTCTGGATCTCTAAAACCGCCCGCAGGGCGGCTTTTTGGCTCAACATGAAGAGGCTAGGGGTAGAACTCTCCTTCGACTTTTTCTTAAGACGGAGCTTGGAGTGCTAAAATACGGCCACGAACGTGGGCACCCAGAATATATCCCTACAAGTCCGAAAGTCGGGACACCGCGGCAGGTAATTGATAGCAGTTGCCACCCATTTTTCTGGGCGGGCGGGGAAGGTAGCAAGCAACTAATATTAATTAGTACTGTGCCTCAGACACAAAACTCAAGATGGCGTTCCATTGGGGCGGCTAGCTTGGGGTGCTCGAACTATTGATGCTGTGTTACACTCCACGGACATTAGTGCTTACTGCGCGATAATAATTATTGGGTGGGCTTAGGAAAAGCGGGTTTATGCGTACAGGATATCGCATGGTGCTGCTATAACCAATCAAGAGTAGTAATGCCAGTCATCAGGGCCGTTATGACGAATATGATAATCACCAAATTAGATAGATGGTCCTTAGTCAACTTGTAAGGCAGGAATCAGGACACCTAAAACACCGCCCATCCCTCAGCTTTACCAAATCGCAGGGACGACAACACAATAGAGAGCCCACGAGTCGCGATGTCTGTCACCGAATACGGCTGCTTGAAAGGCCGTATTTTGTCATGGGAACCTCCTCGAGACGGAGCATATGCTGAGTTGCGTCTCCAAACTGATGACAGTCGTACCTTCACTGCCGCCGTCAATGTCTTTTCCCAATCTAGGCATTCAGAGCCTATCTACTGGTTGGTAGATCCTCGACGGAGTCAACCTGAACTCTTGGATAAGTTATCCTCGCTGCAACAGGGCTTTCACACACCATCAGGAGGCCATGTCCCGGCCCTGGACTTACTCCGAGGAAATCTCATCGGCCCCCGCAAGTCCTTCTTTATGCATCAATATGAAGCGGAACGATCCACCATTTTACTCGATAGTCTTATAAAGACTGCTTCGGATGCCTTACTTAACAGAGCTATCGTGTATGTCTTTGGGTCCTTAAGCGATAACCTCATCCATAACGTCCATATGAATCAAGGGAGCAACGACTCCTTTCGGCGCGAGAACGGAGCCTCTCAGGATGGCGGTATTCTCTTCGAATTCCAAGACGGCCACTGGGAAGCGATTTTCGTTGCATTCGGATCTCAAGCATTGGCTACTGATGACTTTGGCCACCCATTGGGCCCTCTGCTGTGGGATTCCTACCAGAAATCAGTTCCCAAGGACGGCACATCTGAGACTTTGAGTGGCTCTGAAACAAAGGAACAAAAAAAGGAAGAAATCAGACCAGCAGAAGGTTCAGGAAAGCACGATCAATCTCCAGTGTCAGAACCAGCGGCATTTACACGGGATCCGGCAGCAATATTCGATAGGACCAAGACTTGCCGGGCTCTCTTTGAGGAGTGCCAAAAGTATAGGGCTCTGTCTTGGGGCGATTTCATTGATAAGATGTTTGCTCTATTCAACTGGTGGTCTCTCGGAATACAGGCAGGGAAAAGCGATCGTTCCTCGCTGGACTACCGCGTCCGGACAAGAAATGATGTGCGCGGTGTCCTTATCAGCCTTCTCAACAGCTTGGCTATATCCTTGAGAAAGTGTATAGAACTCGGTACGCTGACGACTTGCCTATCACACGGAATATTCATGAGAAACTATGCTGATTAATAATAGCAGCAAGGTCCGACGCCGACAGCATCGCACAGATTGGCCTATCTAGGACCAACGGAAAGCAAAAAGAGACAAGCCTAGCCTCCGCAGAAACCGTGTATTCACGACTCCCGGACGAGGACTCAGAACTCGGGGAGCAGTTTTACTATATAAAATCAACCATCGATACCCTTGCCCGAATTTCCGCAGCGATACAAAGAGCCGGAACTAGATTCAGGCATAAACGAGCGGACAAGTTACGGAATCAAAGAGCAGACAGGCTTTCAGAATTCCGGAAGTTTCTCGTGCATTTTATTCTCGTCGGGCCTGTTCAGTTTTATCTGCTTAACCAGATATTGTATCGACCGTACCGATTGCCTCCACTGCTCGCCACAAAGCGAGTGCCGAAGCCGACATATGAGAGCATGTGGGCCTTCTTGACGAACGAGCAGAGATTAAGCACAGTTCAGAAGCGACTCCTTGAAGCGAATTTGATTCGACGGAATCGGTTTGACATTTACATGGAAGAGTCTAGCCGAAAAATAGAAGCGGGAAACAGTAGGTCGGTTAACATCTCAAACATCCAGCCGTCTTCTGTGAAGACGAAAACAGCCGATCCGGAGCGGGAGAGTCGACCAGTCATTTCTGATCAGACCCGAAGTCCCGTTTCCCCGCCGAAAATGTCAGCACATGTGCAGCATCGACAACCATCCTTGCCCCGCGACTCTTTTCAGTCCTCCGAAAAGGCCACCACCTTGACACCCAGTTTTGCTATGCCAGCAAAGTCGGTAGCCACAAATGTCTCTCGGGGAGCTCTGAAACAGAATTACCCGAAGTGCCCTGCGAAGAAAGAGGGTGACCCGTTTTGGTGTCCGTACTGTGCACAGTTACTCGACGCCAGTTATTCAGATCCAAAGAAAGATAAAAAATGGCGGTAAGTGTAGCCGCTGACCATATGTAACCACACGAATCTAATGTATCTTCGCAGCGGCCACCTAGCCGATGATTTGTGCCCATATGTGTGCATTTATGCCGACTGCGAAAAGCCTGTCGCTGAAGTCATGTACGTGTCTACGGATGACTGGAAGAAGCATCTCAAGGATGCCCATAGTGCACCGCGTTGGATCTGCGACCCGTGCTGGCTAAGAGCAAATGATCCGAGGCAATTCGAGTTCATGAACGAGCAGGAATGGCGTGAGCACGTCACCACTAGGCATCATGGGAAGTTCAAGGAGGAAAACCTGCCAGCTCTCGCGGAGGGTAGCCGCAGAATGGCTCTTCCCCTCATAGCATGTCCTCTCTGCCCCGATCAGACAGCTCTCCTGCAACCCGAGACAGAAACGCACATTGCCGAACATTTGCATTCATTTGCACTTCAGTCGCTTCCATGGCAAACTATCGGAACCGATGACGCCAATACTAAAGCCTCTCTCGGGTCAGAAGGTGGGGGACTTATCCCTCCGGCAGACTGGGATGAAGGAGCGGACATTGATTGGGATGAACCCTATGACATACGACGTCTGATCAGCACTGTTTCTGATCATTGTGCGAACCTGTCTACACGAAAGGTTACGCAACCATATGCGATGACTGCTGGCCTGCACAACATGACTGAAGCGCTTCACACTTTAACAAGCCAGCACTCATCTTTCAGCTCTGATCTAATCGTCAAAATCGCTGATTGTCTTCAGCATCTTGAACTGATACTCGCCAGCTTTAACCCCAACGATTCTCACGTGGAATATGGATCTGACACCCGCATACAAGACCTTACTGAGGGAATAACGTCCCTAAACGCACTACTTATGACCGCTCCGGAAACCACCCCGAACTACGGAGCAATCGCCTCATTCGGCGAACAGATTAATGCTGGCATTTGGGACAACTATAATGGTAAAGAATTTTTACCGAATGACCAATTCCCCCACCTTGTCAACGAAAGCTGCGTAATCGACATTCTCAGGGCGGCAAAGCTTGGCATTGACCCCAGCTTCGTCCGCTTTGTGATGAGCGATGCCAGTCGTTTATTCCTGAGCCTCGTATTAATGTCAACCAACATTGTTGAGAGGGTGTCTCTGTTGAAAGCTCTGAAAGATCACGGATTCACCGACAGTTCACTTCCCATTACCTTTCGACCCACGAAAGATGCTACCAGCCGCAACATAATTTATGACTGGCACTCTTGGCCATCCCCAGGCAATCCCGAATTCCAAGACCCTCTTCGCATTCAGGGTTGGGGTCACAACGAGAAAGCGCTTTTCAACGTCTATCAGTGGAAATTTATGGCCCCAGTATTCGGAGCAGGCCAACCTTTTCGCTTCCAGTTCCACAAAGATGTGGTGCTTCCATACATCAAAGTCGACCGGAGAGCGGTAAGCAAGGGATTCTTTGGGGAGGTGTTAAAGGTCAATATTCATCCAGCGCATATCAATGCTATAAACATGGCTAGGGTGAGCACTTAACTACAGTATTCATATGTTTGCATCATATATTGACGGCACCCTTCAGAACGAAGATGGCTCAGTAGCGTTAGCATTGAAGAAGGCGAACGATGACCCTAATCTTCGCGAATACTTTGACAAGGAGGCAAGTAATCTCGAGCAGCTGCGACATTACGAGTCGAAACACATAATCACGCCCATTGCGGCCTACGAACACAATGAAGATCGCTGCCTGCTCTTTCCCTGGGCAAAAGGAGGAAATCTGGTCGACTACTGGAGTCGTACCCCCGGGAATTTTTTAAGAAAGAGCGAGCTCGCATGGATATTCGGCCAGCTTACCGGTTTATTCGGCGCTCTCGAAGAACTGCATACAAACAACTGCAGACACGGGGACCTGAAGCCTGAGAACATTCTCTTATTCATCGATGAGCACAACAACAAGACACTACAAATCACCGACTTCGGACTGACTACTTTTTATAGCCTAGATAATGCGACTAGGATCCGAAAAGCCAATCAGATTCTCACCTTGACTCCTCCAGGGACCTCTCGGTATGAACCCCCTGAAACGAGCATAGATCGAGACAATAAGCTACCCACCCACGCGACTCGTTCAAGAGCATACGACATATGGTCTATGGGCTGTATTATCTTGGAGACACTGATTTGGCTTGCCTACGACGTTGAGACAGTGAGTAAATTTAGAAATGAAACGGCATACTTCTGGGAGCCGGAGCGATCCAAACGTAAAGGGAAGAAGTACCGCGTTCATTCCGACACAAAGGACCGCATCAAGGATCTGTCTATGATATGGAAAGAGCAATCAGCGTGGAGGGAGCTTTTGACCCTTGTTGAAACCGGGCTTCTCGTTGTCAATGTATCGGAGAACTTCAATGTTAGCTCACCTGAGCATCGCAAAACGGCGTCTGCAGCTCACAGGGAAATGAGACGCATTCAGAGAAAGTACTACCCTGTGTGAGTTTCGACGGAGAGAAACTTTATTTCTTGAAGTTAACTGATGGCTAACGCAAAAGTAGCACCGCGGACGATGGGCTGGTCCCAGGACACGACTATGAACATGATGGCAACAAATTTTCGCTCCCTTCCCACGAAAATAATATCGACGAGTTTGATGAAATGGTTGGTATTGAGCGCAGTGCAACGCAAGATCTGAACCCACGCTCTAAGCACTCTATGGCGGAGGGAAATGATCATGAGGGGACTTCTAAGCTTGAAGAGAAAGTAAGTGGAATGATCTACAATGATTTACAAAATGATCGAATACTGACTGAAGGGCTTTGTTAGTATGTTAGTATAAGGCCTGTTAAGAGACATAAATGTATCATAATGCTAACTCACCGACTAGAATGTTAGTCACCTCCCCATCTTCCCTAGATGCTATTTAATATCACAGCTATTAACTGCGCTATGAACCAGTCGGTAAGCTGTAATCCAAGTTGCGGGAAATAATATCTTGCTAACAAAGGAACAGATTGTATGTATAGTGGAATCAATCCGATGTGTCGATGAGGAAGCAGCTAACATTTGGCTTGCCAAGCAACGAGACCTGCTTAACGACTCTTGGTGGTTCCAAACCGACAATGCCTTCGCCTCACGAGTCATCGAAAAGGTTGACTGGAATCGATCGGGAACGTTGTTCACAGGCAAGAATATCTTTTGCGGGAGATGCAGCACAGTGTCATCGCAATCTTTGTTCCCATCCGAATTCAAAACATCAGATGCCAAATCAGAGTGCGACCTGTGCAGTATACTCATCGAAGCTGTGAAGCGAGTCAGTGGTAATGTGTTACCGGAATTTATCAGGCTAATCCAGACCCCTACCACCGTAGGTGTAGAAGGCGGCCCAAATCTTCTCTCGATCTATGTCGAACCAGGTAGGCAACTGTAAAACATTCCAGCTTCGTCCCAACTAAGCGTTGTATCCAGGTCACGAAATTCCCCCGGGCAGGCAAATAGGTTTACCAAGACTTCCTGGAATGAGCAGCCCAGAGCAGCTCACTCTGTTGAAAGAGTGGTTGCATAGCTGTGATTCGACACATAACGTATGCAATCGTCACGTGTCACAGGATGACTTGGAGATGCCAACACGCCTCGTCAAAGTCACAGAGCCTATCCAGGTTGTGAGCTCGAGTACAATAGAGCGATGTCAATACATCGCTCTTAGCCACTGCTGGGGTCAGTTGAAGAAGCAGGAACGACTTTGTCTTTCCCGGGAAAATTGTTTTCAACTACAGGAACACATCAACTTCGACTCCTTACCAAAAACTTTCCAGGATGCAATCATAGTTACTCGCGGCCTCGGGATGGCGTACATTTGGATTGACACTTTATGTATTATCCAGGATGACAATGACGACTGGGAGAACGAGTCAACAAAGATGGATGAAGTTTTCAGTGCGGCATACTGTACTATCAGTGCAGTCTCTGCTAAATCCTCGGTCGATGGCTTCCTATCCGATCGTCTGCCTAGGACAAGCGTTCATTTACAGGTGAAGGGCTCGCCAGACCTGTATGTGTGCGCACACATCGACAACTTTCATCAAGATGTCGAGCTGGCGGAGATCAACAAGCGAGGCTGGGTCTTACAGGAAAGGGCTTTATCGAGACGCTCCATCTATTTTACTCCAACCCAAGTATACTGGGAATGTGGAGATGGAATTCGGTGTGAGACTCTGGGTCGCTTGTATAAGTAAGCCTGGCCTTACCCCAAAGACGGAAATGAAAGACCATCTAACCACATCACTCCTAGCTCGAAAGCTGCATTTCTTGGGGACGCCAACTTCCCCAAGTCTGCTCTAGATTATTACAAGGACGGAAGGCATTTGCTCATTCAAGACTTGTTTGAAAGATACTCCGTGCTTGCGTTTACGAAGGCTTCCGACAGGGCCGTCGCAATTCTTGGTCTCCAAACAAGACTGGCGCGAGCACTGAAAACTCAAGCCGCCCACGGATCCTTCAAGAAATATTTCGCCCGGAGTATTCTCTGGAAACGCAATCAACCAGAAGATATGACGGCTTTTACTCAGTCGACTTGGCTTGTTCCTACTTGGTCGTGGTTCTCCAAGAGCGGAAGAATCCAGTACATGCAACTCGAATTTGACAAGGTTGACTGGGTGAACGAGGACTTTGAGAGCCCTTTCGCCCGCCATTCAGATATGATGTCAGGAGCATCATATTTCGGTCGCGATAAGGACCGTGCTATCATCCGGGGTGTTGCAAGACGCATGGTCGTAAGCGAAGAGCAAATCGCGGCCCAAATTTGTTTTGACAGAAAGAACGAGCTCAAAGCCTCGGACTTATGGGCTGTTATTATCGGTCGTGACAAGGAGGGCCTCGACGCAAAATCCCATGTTCTTGTCATCTGCAAAAGTCAAACCGATTGGCGGGATAATCGGTATGAAAGGGTTGGGGTTGCATCGCTTTTTGGGAACCAAGTTGCGGAGAACGGGGTTAAGGTTGATATCTGGTGATTTCCCTGGTTCCTCGTCGCATTATCTCTATTAGGCTTGAACGAACATGATTCTCAACTCGGTGTATAGTGGATTTCTTTGTCTTTGGATAATCTAACACCATCACTCCTCACTTCTTTATAGTCATTTGCTCAAGTCGTTCTTGGCCATTGGTTTAGAATAGTGCACAGCAAGTCCTAACAATCTTGTCATAAAGTGGGTTCACAAACTGCGGAGTCTGGCCTCCTGTAAAAGCTTGGCCAGCCAGATACTGGATCTGCTCATGGATCGAATGCTCGTTATCGACACTGCAGGAAGACACTCTATCGACATGGTCTCTTTGAAACAGTCGGACATTGAAGCTCTGCTGCAACAAGAATCTGGAAGTCTCGCCTCTTTTCGAGGTACCAAGAACAAAACGTATCAGTCACCAGTGTCAGATTATTCCTCGGTAAGTTTCATCACTATTGTGATTGGAACAATTTGATAACTCCTGTCCACAGGATCATCTCCAAGTGTCAGCATCCCTTGCAAGCTTCGTCAAATTCGCAGAAGGAAACTTTGTCATCCCCGAGAGCATCATGTCAAATGTACATCGTCGAGATCGATCGTTGTCGATCGCATCTAGCGATGCTGATTCGTACGATGATTCATGGAACGACTAATATAGCACGGCTGCTACTAGTGCGGTTGACAATTAGATGATGAAGCGTTGAGGCCAAATGGGATGACGTCTTACTCTGCCTTCAACCACGAACACGAGGTTTTATAATTAGAACAATGACAATAAAAGGATGGTGGAAATTGTAAGAGCTTGATAATTTCGTGACCGAGTTACACACCGTAATGGTTCAATATTAGGGATTCAAATTTGGCGGGAGGCTCTCAAATGTATTAGCAAATCAGGTACGCTTGTTTCGCGTGGTAGTAGTCACTTTATCGGAATGTACCAAACCAATCGAATTGTTTGATCATCAACCTGAATATATGTATGTATGCTGTTTCTACCCAACCCCAGTAAAGTAGCTAAATTTGAACGAGATGTTACGACAACTGTGGCCTTGTGTCCTAGTTTTGACGTTGACGAGCTTGACGTTACTGTAGAAGAGGAAATATCACTGTTTCCAGGGGGGAAAATGTTTCTAGTCTAGCCTGGTCTGTGTTGCTACCGAATCTCTCATAATCACCTCATTGAGCCTCAAGCTTGACGCCCGTATTCCATAGTTTGTTCGCACTTCACTTTCTTCATCACCTGTTTTCACTCAACTGATTCTAGTACCGTCGCACTGACAGACATGTCCGATGCCGCGGGTCGGTTGTTATAGTGAGCATACCGTCACTAGACCTACTGAATCTAATTCTCTAGTCTCTATCCACTCGAAACAACCCACTCAGGGAAGTTGGGTCGTGTTGAAGAGTCTGTTCCCAGTATCTGTGCCCCCCTTTCCCGTGAACTTGTTACCTGACAACCGTAGTGCAACGAGACTGAGATCCGCGGCGCTCGCAAGCGGCTCCAGGACGTCAGAGACGGCTTTCTCCTGGACGACCCCGGCCACCACCACGATCCGCTTGATTGTGTCCTCCTTGCGGATCTGCTGGACAAACCCAACGATTGTCTTGCCACTGTTGATCACCGAATCCACCAACAGTACCGTCTTCTTCCCCACAAGATTCTCCGCGCTGAGGTCCTCGGGGCCGCCAGCGTGGAGGAACATGGCTTTCGGAAACACCTCGCTGACTCCAAAGGCCATTGGCTCCCCACCGCGCATCAGGGCCACGACCATGGTGCTCTCCTCGTCAAGGAGCCGATAGCCATCGGTTGCGTGACCTTGAACGTGTGTGGTAGGATATTCCTCCACGCCAAGCACACTCGTCAGGAATTCGGTTGCAAGGTACCGGCCCACTTGGTGGTGAGCTGCTCGTAGGCTGGGGCCTGCAACGGCCGCATCGCGAGTCGGTGTCATGAGCAGCTTGGCCGCATTCTTCGCCGTTGCGTGGAACACTCGGAGGCATTGACGGCGAGTGATCGACTCAACGAAGCCTTGAGTAGTAATGTTGACAAGTGGCAGCTTTGCGGGGTCGAGACGCGGGGTCGAGGATCCAGGAACCAAGGCTTGTCGCGCACGAAGGTTGCCCTCGTCTATCGCCTTCGACAAGACCGCGTCCATGGTTCGACTTCTGGTCTGATCTTCACCAACCACGACGACGGCCTGATCAGCCAGCTTCAACATGGCCAAGTCCAGCGGGCTGTCTCCGAAAGCCCAGACATAAAGCCCATGATGGTCCCGGAGTCGGGAGACAACGGCGGCTTTCGTAAAGGAGTTGACAACGTAGCCGTCCGCAACGCGTCCTCCGCCAATGACCTTCACTCTATGAGAGAGCCCCTCTCTATCCAGAATCTTCTCCCAGACTTGGCGTATGCCGCAAGTGACGACAACTGCACCTGTGCACGGTTCTCTCTCCAAGGCGCGGATCAAGGCCAGGAACTCGGGGTGCATGGTGACAGCAGATGCGACCTCACTGCACAGGCTGTCAAAGTCGGGAGAAGTTTCCTCGTAGAGAAAGGCAGCTTGCCGAAATGCCGAGTACGAATATCCCAGATGGCTGCTGAACAGAGCCTTCAGGGGGCACTTCCCCTTGGAGCATTGCCTCTTCCTCAATTTCTCCCAAAACATCGTGCCCGTATCCACCGCGCAAAGAGTTCGGTCCGCGTCGAAGACCACCATGTTCCCCATCTTGTTCTCTCCTTGCATAGTGAGAACCACCTCATCGAGCCTGCTGCTGACGCGAGACAGGTTCTCCTCCTCGGTATGAAGACGGATGTCGTGGAGCAGAGGCAGGACGCTATCCAGTAGGGATGGGTTCGGCGATACGATTCCGAAAAGGATGCCGTTCTCGAGGCAGAGACGGCGGAGCTGCGCTTTCTCTGTGTCTTGCCACTGGCGGATATGGTCGATGGGCAGAGGGTGGCGAGACCGAGCTGTATCTCCTCGAGAGCGTTCAGCCACCACCTCGGCAGGGACATCGAGGTAGAGGACGTGTGTGTATACACGCAGATCGCGGTCCGTACAGACAGCCTCGTAAGCGGCACTTTTCACTTCAGGCCAGAACAGAAAGTGGCCGGTGACAACCCCAACACGCCCTGCTTGAGTGCATTCTTTGGCGATGGCGTCGATAGCCATTTGGCGCCAGTGAAGCTTCTCCTGGTGCTCAGACCTCTTGAAAATCTCCAGTCCTCCCGGAACGACTGTCTATGACATCAGAGCCCTCGAAGAATTGAAAGTGCTCATGATTGAGCTTGACCTTCAGTTGGCCCAGGAGAAAGGACTTGCCACATCCGGGTACGCCGTAAAGGCCGACCACAATTGGTCTGGTGTTGTTGGGAGCAGTCATGAGAGCTTCAAGGAACTCGCCCGGAAAAGACGATCTTGTCAGATGAGAATGATATCTGGAGAATGGGGGAAGTTGCAAAGTGAGTTGTGAGGTGTAGTTAGACCTGAAGAGGGGACTGGCGAGAGTGCCGAAGATATAGATCTTCTGCCACTCGGCAACGCAAGTAGAATCTTGGTTTTCAGTCAACGACAGTCAATGCCGTCTTCATGCGGAAGGCCGGCCACCAAACAGGCAACCATATCCTACGATTGCCAGCGCAAACAAAGTGCACCAGGCATTTGACTGCGGGTCATATACCTGTCTCTGCGTGGGAGAGAGGACCAGGGCAATCCTAAGCCAACAGCAAGTTTTCATTCCGTTGCTTTTGTCAAAGCTGCATGAAGCATTCGCGTGCCTATCGCATGTCTGTTGTTAATTAGCAAACCTTGGGTTTCTGCTTGTCGCCAAACCAAACATCCGCCTCAGTGAAGCTTTGTTCTTAAGCGCCTGGAGAAACATGCGGGGGGGCATCAAAGGTCGGCATTTGACTTTGTTTGATTAAAGTAGAATAAATAGTCTAGAGCCATGTGCAGCACAAGACGGCATCCAGACACAATGGCCATTCCTTGAAACCTTTTCCAGGCAAAGCATTACCCAGGATTTCTAAGCAACCGTCGTCTAGAATCCGATACCCCGCCCAACCGGACAGTTTGGCATGCTCGCTTGCCACGCTGCGTCCTTCTTTGCGAACTCGGGCAAGTAAGAGTTTGTGGTGAACGTCTAAGACACGGTCAGCTTCCTATTATCTTCCATGGCATGCTTCAGTGGAGAGCTATGTTGCAGGAGGTGTCATGAGCGGCGACGGCTTCAACAACCTGTGATGCTGTGACCATTTTGTAGGTGATTCTTCAGGCACTAGGTTCACACCCAGGTAGGCTATAACAGACGCTCGGAGAAAGAACGTCCTCACGTAGTTGGATCACTTACACTTGGCATGTAGTACGAAACGTCGCTCGTCGTATAATTCGCGCCGAGGGATTTCAACACCGAGACGACCGACTTCGCAACATAGTCGAGGAAAATGAGGTCGACCTTGGTCTCGTCAGAAAGCGAGCTAGCATCGGGGAAGCTGCCGTTAACCTGGAAAAAGTCGGGCAGGTCGTATCTCTTTATTTCGCTGTGGGCAGTGTCGTCTCCATCAGTGCCGAAATCATCGCTCGTGGTGTACCCGGGCGTGACAGCCTGACGACGGACAATGCGGCCTCCGGCGTACGAACGCTTCGCGAAGTGGTCGTTCGTCACGTGCGGATCGAGACAGCTGTCCACGGCGGACAGAGCTGGGTTTGCTTGGCTAAAGCCGAGTGAGTCGGCTGTTAGAGAGCGCTTCCTCTTCGACGGGAAGTTGCCCGACTCCAAGCCTTGAGTCACCTGCCGGGCAAGTGACCACGGGACGTCGGGAATGTACTGGAACCCATCGGTGAACGGAGAGACGATGAATGAAGAGTCGTAATCGAACGGCCCCTTGGCAAGGTCAAAACGGAGGTGGCCCGTGTTTGCGATGATGATCCTCGGCATCGATGCTCTCGTCTGGTTGGCAATCGTGGCCGAGAGAGCTTTGGTAGTCAAAGAGTATATGGATCCATTTGACATGAAAGGCGCACAATCAATGCACCAAGTCTGAGGCGCACATCCGTAGAGCGTGGTCAGATTCAACTTCTTGCGGGTCGCCGTGATGTTCTGGGACACACTGATTCCCTTGGTGGTGTTGAAAGCCTTGACCTGACTACCAACAGCATGGTACTCGAATGTCAAAGTGTTCCTGGAATACAGTCAGTCCATATGCAATATCAGTTACCTGGTTGGTCTTACCAGTCCAAGTATCGCCGGAAATAGGTGACGCCGGAATCGCCAGTGGAGGACGGGAGGCTGGAAGAAGCAGTCTCTGAAGCGGCAGCCACCTTGATCGCTTTTTGAGCAGGGTGAGGTACTCCCTCGGGGTAAAGTGTACCCGTGTAAGTGCTAGACTCGATACCTGTCATAGACAGCCAGCCTACAGTCTCGCAATACCTTCCGGATTCGAGGGCAGTCGACTTGTCGTCGTACACGGCAAAGTCGCGGATGTGAGTGTGACCTCCAAAAAACTGAACCGGCGTGTCGGGCTTCATTGCCCTGATGGCGTCAAAAACAGTCTTCAGTGTACTGACGCTTTGCGTCGGCCGGACGGGGTTGTGGCCGATGACCAAGAAGAGGTCAATGGGCTCAGTGTAGTTGACGGCGTTGATAAACCAGGGTTGAGTGACCATCGTGGCTGCTTTGGTGACGACTGAAGCGTTGGAGTTTCCAGTGAAGTCAAAAAGCACGCCAAAAGCCATGATCCGGAGACCTGTGTGGCGATTACTTGAGTGAGAGTCTCGCGTCAAGGACACACGCCACCGACAAGCATACCTTTTGGAGTAGTGAAGTACCTGTACTGCTTGCCAATGTATTCGAGCATTCCAGTTTGGGGGTTGCGGATCTGGACATTGCTGGTAACGTATCTGTCGCCATAGACCTTGGCAAACTGGTTAAAGGTCTCGTATGCAACGGCGGACACATATAGTTCGTGGTTTCCGATGGCCAGCACATCGTAATCGATGTTCTGGAAAATCGGGTTCGTCAACTGGCCATTCACACCAGTACCGTTTGCGTATGATGAAACACCCGTGGCATCGCTGAGCCCCGCGCCGTCATGGAGATCCTGACATGATCAGCATGATCGAACTGACAACGAAGACGTGGGGCGGTCATACTCCGGTGTCGACGACCAACAGGTCGACGTCTAGGTCATTGGCCTTCTGACGCATGTGCTTAACGAAACTCACAAAGTCACCCCAATCGGCGCCATAGTTCTGCTCCCGGATGTGCCCTTCAAGCCTGCCCAGTTCACCCGAGTCAACATGGAAAGTATGAGGAATAGGATGGAGGCTTACCATCCGTGAGTATCTAAAATGTTTCTGTCAACATACGTGAACTCAAGGCATCTTCTGAGCGTAGTATGGGGTTGCCATACCAGTAGTGTGGATGAAGTTCAGTTGACCCCACGATAGGGGCCCACGGGGTGCTTCCACGGCTGCTTCCGCGTCAGGTTGCGCCCGGCGGACATTTCGGGTCAGTACGACGTCTCGCTCGGGGTGTTCGCAGCTTTCACAAGCCAGGACGGCCGGAGTGCCAGCCGCGAGGGCAAGCAAAGCCAAGGGGCCGTTTCCGAGACGCATTATATCGAGACAGTCGAAGACGACGAATTGACTGATGCAGTGGTCAGGCAAGCCGTGACCCCTCTGCCAGCTAGCAGACATGCGAGCAGCACACCAAGCTTTTAAGACGGTGCATTCTCCGCCATAACCAAGCTTTTTTCTCCACAGCGGCCAAGCGGCACTGCTATTTTTTGCTACAGTCTGTTGCGTTGGCAGCATCAGAAACCTATTTTTCTGTCTATACATTAGAAACACTATCGCTAATACTACCCTAGTTAGGGTTGCATAGGGGAGTTACCCTACTAAGTAGCTATATACCATAGACTTTTATATAGAAATTATAGTTATAAATAGCTTTAAAAGATTATTATTATTATTATTATTATTATTATTATTATTATTATTATTATTATTATTATTATTATTATTATTATTATTATTATTATTATTATTATTATTATTATTATTATTATTATTATTATTATTATTATTATTATTATTATTATTATTATTATTATTATTATTATTATTATTATTATTATTATTATTATTATTAGTATACTACTAAAAAGAAGGGGCTAAATACCTCTAGTAATAGAGAAGTAGTATTACTAATACTATTAGCTAATAGTATATAAGCCTATAAGGCTATTTATAAAGTATTATTAAATACTAAAGTATTACTAATAATAAATATAATAGCTAGCTAGTTTATAGCTAGTTATATAATTATTATAAAAAGCTATATTATAAAATTACTTAAGAAGTTAATAATAGTTATTAAAATACTAAAGAAATAAGTAAAGCTCTTATAAGTAACTAAAGTAAGTAATAATAGTAATAATAATAATAATAATAATAATAATAATAATGGTAATAATGGTAATAATAATAGTAGTAGTAATAATAATAAGAATAATAATAGTAAAGAGCTTATATAATAAATACTTTTTACTCTAACTTTTTTAAAACTTTATTATAAACTCTATTACTATTATAATAATAGTAATAGGTTATTATTATAATAGCTGACTTATTATTATTACTTATTAAGGTAAATATCTATTTTACTCTTAGCTTTTAATTTAATAGTATTATATTAATACTATTGATCTAGCTTTTTTAAATAGTATAAAGGTCAAATTAACTAATAGTTATAATAATAATAGAGTTATAGTAAGAAAAGTAAATATTAAGAGATATAAGAAAGTATATTTAAATATAAACTAGTAGGTAATACTAGCTCTTAAAGTTATAGATAAGTATAAAGTTTAATAAAAGGTAAGTAACTACTAAGATATTAAAAGTTATTTATTATTATAATAACTTTACTATAAAAAAAGGAAAATAGCTAACCTTATTATAAAGTAACTTTAACCTCTAATTTAGTTAATTAGGTTACTAGACTTAAGAGATCTTCTTTAATATAGATCTTATATATAATACTAGTTTAGTTATATTAGTATTTAATATATTATAAATAGTATAATAAAGGTAAATATCTTTAGTAGTAAGTAATATAGTATATATAAAGTTAAAGTCTTATAATAAAAAATATAATAATTATAATAATTAATAAGACTAGAATAACTAAGATAATAATAATAATAACAATACTTAAACTAACTATAGTAGTTAATTACTAAAGTATAAACTAAAGAAAATAGTAATAGCTTTAATAAGAAGAAAAATTAATTAAGAGAAAAATATAAAAAGAGATATATAATAAGATCTAATAAAGTATTATTAGTATACTAACTAAGTAACTTATTATAATTATATCTATAGTAATAGTAATATTAATTAGTGTTTTATTATAAATAAAACTTATTATAAGTTACTTATAAAGGATATAAAGATATAGTAAGAGGTAATACTTTATTAAGAAACTAATATAAGCTTAAAGAGCTTACTAATAAGCCTATTAATTATAATTAGTTAGTAGTATATAAAGGAGGTTATACTAATAATAATAATAAAAAATAAAGTTACTAACTTACTCTCTATAATTATAGTTAAAGAAAGAGAAAATCTAGCTACTTTAGTAATATTACTAATTATAAATAACTCTATTAGTAATATAGTAGTTAATTTATTATTTAGTAGTAGTAAAGAAAGCTCTTACCTCTAGTTACTATATTAATAATTATACTAAAGTTAGCTATCTTCTTTACTATAGTATTATTAATTACTAATTAACCTATTATTACTACAACTACTATAGACTTCTTATATAATAAGAAGTATTAACTTAATACTATTATTATTACTATTATAGTATAATAATTAATTACTTATAATATAGTTATATAAGCTAAAAGATTTTACTAATTAGTTTATTAAAGTTAAAGAATAATATTAGTAATATAAAGGTAGTATTAATAAGGTAATTAAGTAACTTTAGAGCTTATTATTAAGTCTAGAAGTAATTTAGTATATACTAAAAGAGTAATATAAAGAAAAAGATATACCTATTACTCTTATTAACTAATTATAGAGATTAATTAAGACTTTTATTTATATATAATAATATTATAAGTATAAATAGAACTTTATTATTTCTAATTAATAAAGTAAATTATTATATATTTTATTAGATATTACTAGTAATAAAGTTAATAATTTATTACTTATTACTATTACTATTACTAATAAAATAAGTAATCTTAAGAATAGAAGATATAGTATATTAACTTTACTTTAGTTATTACTATTATAATACTAACCTCTTTAGATACTAATCTTTTTATATTCTTACTTCTATAGCTAATTACTATTTCTTCCTTACTTTTCTACCTAAGTTAATAAGTCTCTTAATCTATATATAACTAATACCTTAAAAATAATAATAATAATACCTTTAATATTAATAGGTTATATAGTAATAGAGTTAAAAATCTAATTAAAGTAGTAGATAATAATTTATTAATAGAGTTATATAATATTAATAAGTAATAATATAATAAAATTAGTAGAGAATAAAGTAATAAGTAAAGTAATAAGGCTAAATAAGTGATTATTAGAAGAGAATTTCTTTTAACTATTAATAATATATATATTTTTTATTACCACCTTAATAGTAGTACTTTTTTAATTATAAAAGTAACTTTAACTTTATCTTTATTAATAATAATTATATCACTATTAATTAATCTTTTATTATTAAATATATATTAGTTATATCTTATTAAAGTTAATAAAAGAATAGTAAAAGTAGCTCTCTATCTATTTATTTTATAGCTAACCTCTACTATATAGTTATAAAGTAACTTTTTAAAGTCCTATATATTCTCTTTATCTCTATTCTAAATAGAATACTACTTATAAAGAAGCTTTTTAAGGTTACTAAATATCTCTTTAATAAAGTTAAAGTTAGGTAAGTATAGTAATAAATATGGTAAGTATATACTAGCTAATTTATATATCTCTTAGATATCTTATTAATAATAAAAACTAGTATTATTTATTATAATAACTAACTTTCCTATAAGAAAGGTACTATACTTAGGTAATACTCTTTCTTATATTTATACTATAAACTTATTACTATTAGTTATACCTAAGTATATTAATATATTAAAGATCTTATTCACTATAAAAGCTAGTAAGATCTAATATTACTACCTATATTTAAGTTTATTTTTATAATAAGATACTAGGCCTTTTAGTATCTAACTTATTCTTTAGATACTTATTTATTTATCTATATCTAACTTATTAATAAAAATTAATTATTTTAAGTAGTATTAATAAATAGTATATACCTAGGTATATTATAAGTCTTTATCTCTCTAAGTAATAATAATATTAATAGATTTTAATAAATACTTAATATTTTAAAGCTTCTAACTAATTATTAACTTATAGATATTAATAATATATTATTTAAAGAAGAAATCTTATATTTCTTTAAGGTTAAGCTTATTATAATATATAAAAAGCTTTAATAATTTCTATAATTATTTTATCTTTAACTTTATATAATTTATCTCATTTAAGATATATATTTTTAATTTTTTATTACTTTATATTAATATTATTACTATTAAACTATATATAAACTATAGCTTATTTATTTAATAACCTTAGTATTTATTATATTTTTCAAAGTCTTTAGTATTTATACTATCTTCTTTTACTTATCTTTATTTAGCTTTAGTATTATTACATTTATTTGATTAAATATATAATTTCTTATTTTATTTAATTAAAGCTTTTATTTTATCTAATTAAGGGTAATAATAATAATAAAAATATTATAGACTTTAAAGCTTAGAGAGGTTTAGCTAGCTTACTCTTATTTCTATTAAGCTATTTCTTAAAATAAACCTTATAGTATTTCTCTAAGATATTAAAGTCTAGGATTTTATCAGTTAACTAATAAATTAATAAAAGAAAAGCTTTATATAGGTCTTTAAAGTAAGAATATTATAAACTCTAAAGCTTATTTACTTTTATATATTATAATAATAAGTAATGAAGCTATATATTAATATAGTTTATATAATTTTTTAACCAAAGTAATAAAAAAGTTAAGAGGTATTAATTATTAATAAATTAACTAATAAAAAGCCTTATATAGGTTTAAATAGCCTTATTTTTAGTATTAGTAGTATTAGTAATAGGTAACTTTAAAAGAGAGATTACTTAATATTTAGATATATAGATTTCTAAATCTACTAGCTAAAAAGTGCGGTTTTTTATGGGGTTGTATTAGTAGGTTGCTAACGTATGGATAGAAAAATAGGTTTCTGACGCTGCTAATGTCAAAGTAGCTAGAGTATTTAGCAGCAACCAAAGTGTCCTCTAAGCGGGGGTGCCTCCACTTTTATAGGCGCTTTGACAGCTAATGCAACAGACTGTATCTTGCACATGGAGATGATTGACGTGCATGACCCTACTAATAAACATGGAGCTTCCATATGCTGCCTAGTGCAACTGCTTTTGAGTTCAAGGGGCCCACACCACTTCACCGTTATCTGCCGAAGTGCCGATGTTGTTCAATCAGGAGCCACGACAGGGCCCTGGGTACTGCAAATGACGGAGCCGCCGAATGCTACTATTATGGTACCAAGAGATAGATAAGCTTGGGTGGAGGTCGTAATAGCAAGCCGGTCCCACTTGCGGAGGGAAAAGGAAGAAACAGAACGTGGGACTGACTCTTGGTACGCAAAGTTCCGAACATAGCAGTGACTGCTGAGTCGTGTAACAGTTTATCAAAACAGTCGCACCCTCAGCAAGCTACTGCGGCAGGAATTTGAATCTCTGTTGAGAAAGTCCTTTCATCAGGATGCCGTAGGATGCTTTGTCTACTGGGACCGGGCGGTTTATACAGGCAGAAAGTAGCGGTCTCCGCTGCATTTCATGGTGACCCAGGCTCGTCCTGACTCAAAAGCATTCGTGATCCAGTTGAATGAAGTGGTGAGGGAGTCCAAGAATCCCTATTAGTTGGACAATAGCCCGGCCTCGTTCTAGTGGGGCGTCGCATATCTAAAAATGCAAAAACATACCACACCAAGTATTCGTTGGTCGTCACCGAGTCAATTGCTAATCAGACCCTCATGGAGTCAATTTTTGGTTGTGAGAGCCTTGAACTTCTAAATTTAAAGTATGACACCTCCACCATTGGAAGCCGATAGCTTCACCCATACCAACAGCACCGGGCATCAGTATCGTCACGTACTATGCCACGTGTGCTTCGCCCATCCCTCGTATCACTTGTCTATATATAGTACGTCTCTTTTTCACATCACTACTTTTCAGAAAATTAGCCGTCTCTGATGATTTGCAAAGTCGCGGCGAATTGAACAGTGTTGCTGTTTCGGGAAACGGGAGCTACGGCTTCACACGGGTTATAAGGCGAGCTGCTGCTTGAAGACACGAGTCAACATTACTGGTACCGAGTATCGACCTCAGCTAGACTTTGAGCGGAAACCCCACTGTCGTATTATTGACCGTGATATTTCCGGTTCTTAAACTGTAGTGGGGACAGGATGTAGATTCAGAGGGTATGTACTGAGTGCATTTCTCCGTAAGACACTAATAACAGATTACACCACGCTACACTTAGGTATACAATAGGGTAGAATATCTCACAACTTTAGGACAATACGAATGGGATGTCAAGACATGTATAGATATGCCAAGGCATCTCATGCAAGCTGTACTAATGGCCGTCCCGGCGCCCCACCTAGGCAATTGAAACATATGCTGCCAATGGCAGGCCTTCCAAATGGGTGTGATCACTCATCAGCCTGCAGCAACACCTCAGTGGCAACTTTTCATAGCCCTCTTTGGACAACACTGTCAAGTCACTCTCTCTCACTCTCTCTCGCTGACCTTTGAAGCTGTGGTATGAGCGAGATAATCCCGCAAGTTACATAGCGCTCAGATTCCAAGATTACTCAGAGTTTGCTACTCGATAGAGCCGACGTAGCTCCCTCGCTCAAATGCGTGTCTATCCAACCTGTTTCTTTACCGAATCGTGCGAAAAAGAAAAAGGAAACCCACCCAAAAACAACAGCACGAGAATGTGTGCGCAACTTGAAGCTTTGTGGGATGGCAGCATTATTATTGGACTTGCGTCTCAGCCGCAGGGAGAAAGTAGTAAGACAATCGCTACTGTCGGCGTGCACAAGGAGAACTTCGACCAATAGACGCTGATAAAGATGCGTGAGACCACCGAGGGCTACCTTTGTGGCTGATGAGTCAATCCTTGGCAAATCTCTGGATCGCATCGATCAAGCCTCTATATGCATAGGCCGTTGGTCCCGGGTACTTAGTTGGGCAGTTCCCCATGTTTGCACTCCACGCTAGCCCCCTCAGCCGAAATCATTGCTGCTTCTAGATCTCATGTCTTCTAGCAACTCAAAGTGTTGCTATGGATTTCTTCCAAAAACAGGTCGTTCTCCTTACGGGGGCAACAGGGGGACTCGGGGGCTGCCTCCTGTACAAACTCGCTGTTGTGCTTCGAGTGCCCAAGATCTATGTGGTGGTACGAAAAACACCCGAAAAGGCCATCCAAACATGGTCCACGATCATGCCGAATCACGTAGACGAGATCCTACAGACAGGCAGCATCAAGTTTATACCTGGGGACCTGACTGCCCCCAAGTACGGGATCGCGGACCACGACGTCCCGGTCCTAGAGAAGGACGTTACCATCGTCATCAACGTCGCTGCCAACATTAGCTTGCGCCTTTCATTACGCCAAGTCGTTCAAGAGAACTGCCTTTCGGCACTTGACCTAGGCGAAATGGCAACCAGATTCACCAAGCTCGTCTGTTTTGTCCAGGTCTCGAGTGCATACGCCTTGAGCGACCTCCCCGACGGTCCAATGGAGGAGAGGATATACTCCATCGGCGATGCGGACCGGCACCTGAACGACATCCTTTTAGGCAAGTCGGACGGTCCGGGCGGCTTTGCTTGGCCGTATGCCAGGTCCAAGAGGCTCATGGAGTGTTTGCTGGACCGCAGGCTAGGGCAGAGACTGCCGCTGCTCATAGTCCGCCCGACCGGTATTGGCCCGGCGGTCCGCGAGCCCTTCGAGCTGTACCTACCAAACGCCTCGTGCCCCCTCAACACCTTCTACGCCCGAATGATGTACCCCACGGGCGGCTCCGCGGTCTTCCACGCCCCCGCGGGGTTCGCGTCGGGCAAGAACATTGTCGACGAGATACCCGTCGACCTGGCTTCCAACATCATCCTCCAGCACGTACGGCGCGGGACGCGCGGCGTCGTGCACGCCTCGTCGCAGTCTTACATACCGCGGACGTTCGACGACTACCTGCACGACTTGGAGCGCTACGTCCCCGACGACTGGAGGCCCAAGATGGCCCGGCCCGTCTTCACGACCAACCGCGCCGTCCGGCAGTGCGGCGTGGCTGAGTTCTACGTCATCAAGACGCGGAACTGGCTGGTCAAGGCGGACCGCTCACGGGACCTTGACACGAGCGGCCCCATCGGCCTGGGTATCGGCGATCACGATCTCCAGGCCTTCACAGAGAAGCGAGTGAGGCGTATTTTCGCCGAGACGAAGACGTTTCTAGAGACGAAGGAGAAGCGGGCTAAACGTCGGCAGCTGGAGACCAAGCTGTAATTAGCTTGGCACCATTGTGGTGGTTACCAGGGTGAACGGAAACTGATACGCCGCGATCTGCGCACTCCGCTGCCCGTCATACTCTAAGGGCGGGCCTGTGGCCTCATATCATGTTTTGAGACCTTTGCCGGCGACGAATTTTACTTGGGATTACTATTTTGCTAGCGAGTTGTTCAAGTGCGGCTGTATATAGCTGGAATCCCTAGTCAACTAAGCCTAGTCAACTCAGTTGTATATTGCTTGCAACTGTAGCTAATCCCCAATGCTACCATAGTCTTAGCACTTTATACTACTCGTCTTTATATTACTACAAGCGCTAGCCGGGCGTTCAGTCTGTCGTAAGCGTAATCTGAACCCTAATAGGCTCTATGACAGAACCTCCCTGGGTCCACAGTCAAGTTGCAGATCATAGTCTCCCATAGGAACCCAGCTAAGCCGCCTGCCAGACTTCCCAGCGTATCACCTGCGCCGATAATACCAATAACGAGGGCAAAGTCTGGATGGCCAGATACCGTCTTGAGCAGGCCGTCAAATACCTCGACGTATATCGCGCCGCCCAACAACCCGGAGCAGAGAGCCACGCAGAGCACAACCCAACTAGACCCTAGGAAGAAAATTGTATCTGCCAATAACAGGAACACTGTCCACGCTAGGAGAATCACCACGACCCTGTGGTTCCCAAGGCGAAGTGACATTGTTGATAGCCGCGCTGTGGAGTTGCCGAGGTTCAACGCAAAGGCAAGTGCAGAAGTCCATGAAAGGAGTGAGGAAAACGAGGAGCCGTCGAGGGCTAGGGACACCCCGGGGAAGACCACGGCCTGCGCAGCTGATGTAATCAAGAGTGTAGGTAGGTACTGTCTCGTCACAGCAGACAGCAGTCTTGAGTTCCGTCCAAAGGCCCGGGCGACTTTGTCCGGGGCTGTCGAGGTAGCCTCGGAAGGCGATATGTTCTCGTAGTAGCTCGCTGTGTCTTCGTTGCCGAGGCGAGCCTCGCCATTAACAGTTGGAAAATGGTGCTTTGGCAAGACAACAAAGTAAGACAGCAAGATGGTGGCAACCAGTGGGTACATATACCCAGCTCCCTCCCTCAGTGTCATTCCCATGAATGAAGTCAACGCCCATGGCCATGTAGCGTTCGACAGTTGCCCGAGACTGGTGCCGGCAGCCCAAGCAACGAGCCCTAGCCGGCCATAGCGTCGAATCAAGTCCAAACACCAAAGCTCAGTCGCGGCCGAGGCAGAGGCAGCCGTCAGTGTCATCAAAACACGCACAGGAGGCAGCACGTTCGGAGGAGTGGCAGAGACAACAATCTTGACCAGCATCCATACCACACTCAGGAGAGCGAAACGCGCGTTCTCGGGGATATAGCCATAGATGAAGGGCAGGAACAGCTTGGTGAGAAGTGCTGGGAGAAGTTCGAGTGTGATGACGACAGGCTGTGAGTATGGGATAATGAGACAGTTTGCCGCGTGGGTGGTGCGTGCGAGGACGGCGTTCGCAAGACCTGTGACAAGAGAGTCAGAATCAAACTGATAGCGATTTGAGTCAGTGGGGGTAGAGTAAACCTATCAGTAAGAAGCCCAAGAACGTTCGGATACGATACTTGACGACGTGAGAGTCATCACGTTGGTTTGTCGTGCCCATCTCAGTCAAAAGGAGCACCTATAACAAGGCGGACCAAAATGGCAGAATGTATGAGTTGGTGGGAATCAGATTGAAGATGGTAAAAACATAAGCGTGAAGAGATGAACGGGCACGCACGAGGGAACGCTTGCGTAGGTAGCCGAGGGGTGGAGAGTTTCCACCTAGCCGACCCTCAGTACAAGTGAGACAACAGCCGATTCTCCACTGCACTCTTCTCCTGAACCGTGCAGGAACTCGCGCGGATACAGTATCTCTAGACACCTGGGTCACGGGATATAAAGTACACCATTGGCGGTGGGAGCGGAAGAAGCGGGCGTTCATTCATGTTACGGATACCCGACTACCAGAGACGGTCACATCTCATCCTCATATCATTCTCGGGGGTCCGGGGAGCGGGAAACGGGAGTGATTATTCCTTGGGCCCCTGAATTATGGTGAGAATGATATTGTCGTAAACCCCGCTGCACCTCTAGATTGGGAATAACGTGAAAACGTTGCGGGGGCGTACTTAATTGCCATCTGAGAAGAGATGCTGGCCGAAAATGCTTTCTCAGACACACCTTCCACTAACCCATTGTTCAATACCGAGGAGAAGCATTTCCTGCGCAAGACAATCGCGGCGATCTGGTCACTGTTCAGAATGGCTGGCATCAAGCGGCCGAACAATGTGCTGCCCCGGAAAGGCGCGGCACAACTCGGTTTACTTCTAGTCATGTTTACAACCTTCACAGTCATGTTGGTTCTGGTATGTCGTCGTCCTTTGACTCGGCACTAATGTGGAAGACGTAAATTCTACCCCGGTCTCGCACCCTTGTGCTCCAGAAATCAGTACTGATGCTGTTCGCGGTTAGTTCAAGAACACAGGTGATGGATGGTCCGAAGAGACCAGCGCTTGGACGGGCATACATCAGAAGCTTGCGGAGCACAATCTCTCAGCCCCGGGAGACGACTCTGGCGGCCAACGCCATCTACGGTTGTTTATGCCAGCCGATGGGCCAAGCATAAACCTTTGCAAAGTCGTACATTCTGCAGTAGGTCTCGGCTATCCGATGCCCACTCTTCTGAACTGGAACGGAGAGTTCAACCGGCCCGATTGGCACTTCGCAGGCTCTCACATTGCAAAGCTCGAGTCTCTTCTCGTTGCTCTCGACGCGCTCTACGGGGAAGACCGTGCCGCCGATAACGATGTTGCGCTCCTGGTTGACGCATACGACATATGGTTCCAGCTTCCCCCTTCGGCCCTTCTTGAGAGGTTTCACAAACTGAATCTGGAGGCGGATGCAAGACTGCAAAAACCATGGACAGACTCTGGGTATGACTCCCGGTTTCCCATCGCCCCACCGAAGCAGGAAATCATCATCACTACGGCAAACGACTGCCAGCCCGGCGGAGAGTCGGGTTCTCAACCCAACTACCCCTACTGGCCCGAGTCGCCGTTGCCTTTGGACTTTTACGGGGAAGACACAGACAAGGTCGACCCTACCGCGGATTCCGCGAGAAAATACAGAAGAATCCGGCCGAGGTGCGTGAACAGCGGGATGATCATGGGCAGTGTGGGGCCCCTCCGGGCTGCCCTTCGAAGGTGTAGAGAGAAGGTCGGGAGTGTCTCGAACAAGGGCCGCCAATTATGGAGTGACCAGGCGCTGATAGCCGAGGTCATCGGAGAGCAGGAGCTGTGGCGCGTATGGGTGCGTGGTGTTTTACCAGCCGTCCGCCAGCAAGCCGCAGGCTCTCTGATGGGCTCGACCAAGGAAGTTCAGAGAGTTGCCGAAATGGCGCTTGATGGGCGGCGGTTCGAATTTGGAATCGGCCTAGATTACACCTTTAGTACCATGCCCCCCACCTGCTCGGCCGAAGAGGACGGGTTCTTTGTCAGATGGATTGACAGGGAGGCCGTCCAGAAGGCGTCCGAGCAGGCCGGCGTGCCAGGCGGTGTCAGGGTCCCCGAGGCGCCAACAGAGCTCGGGGGCTCAGACGAACCTTTGCCAGGAAGCGGGGTCTCATGGGCCGAGGTCCCGCTCTACACTGACTTTTTCTTTGGCAATGCCCCGGTTGGAATTCACCACAACGCGTATATCTCGGGACTAAAGTCTTGGAGGTTGGAGAACTGGTGGAACATGACATGGTTCTACCCCCATCTTCGAGATATGGTCACGAATCAGCTTCGACAGCAGGACGGCCCGGTGCCGCTGGCGAGGCTTGCCGGTGGGGCAACGCGACGGGAGGAGATTGTCTACTGGGCACCACCGGAGGACACGGGTAGGAGAGCGATAATGTGCCTAAAGTGGTCAAATGATGGGGCGCAAACGACGGTTCTGGATTGGGACGGCATCTGTCAGAATGGCCAAACGAAGTGGCACGAGGCCATCTTTGGTGACGGGAAAGGGGCTATTATTTGAGACGGATTTCCCGCTCCAACAGCTCAATGCATGACGGGTATTGAAATCGTTGGATCAGGGCAAGGTAAACAAAAGTTCCAGCTCCACTGCGGATTCACTCGCCGAGCGCTCGAGGAGTGGGAGCTGGCTTTCCACTAATGTCCAAGTCTGGATGGAAGAAATGGAGAGGAGAACCGCAGGCTGGCGGCTATGATTTGCGATAACGTGTAGGCCAACGCGTGACTTTTATTAATCGAGCAGGGCAGTTCGTCTTTGACATGGTTGTTATGCTATTGGTTTGGCTTGGCTACCTAGGCAGCTAGGTAGGTAGTCAGTAGTTTGGTGATTGCTTCGTTGGTCCTAGCCCGGCTTAGCGCAGATTCTGTAGCCAATTGGAGCGGGGGTGCGGTCGGAAGGAGCCGGTTGAGTCTCCATCCAAGTACCTAGGTATCAACCCACCCACTCCGAAGGTCATTTTCTTCCAACTCCAAGTCAGACACATCCAAAGGTAGAAAGGATAGTATCAAACCTTACTACCAAGTACACAGCATCCCCAAGTGTCTATGAACTTTAAGGGGGCTTTTTAGACCTGATAGAGATATATTGGCTGTTCTGTTCCTTTTTGCTCTAAAAAGGGCTTGGTTGGTCTGTGCAGGGCCCAAGTGAGACTTAGTAAGCAAGTGGGTCAGTCAGCACTTCAGGAGGCGGTACTTTGTAGATTTCAGTGGTTTGGCCCCGCAATCTACATATGCCCGGTAACTGCAATCCTGGCGTTCCTAGCGCCCGCAACGGAAGGGAAATCTCTAAAGTGACTTTGGAGACCTTTCTTTACCCCATATAAGGCAGAAGACGAGGGAAAGAGGGAGACTTGATCGATCAGCTCGTTCACTTTGTATACATAGGTCTGGTCTTTTCGACAGCTGAGTGGTACTTATAGTATCGATATTGTTACATATGGCTTGACAGTCTGTGAAGTCAATTGTTTGCAGTCTGCAGACGAATGGCCTATTACCACCTCACTTTTTGTCATTGCCCATGCCAGAGAAGCTGATTTCGTGATATATCACCGCGATGATGCCCTTTGTAAGGTAAAAAGTTGTGTGATGGGCCTTCTGTTCCCTCTGTGCACCTTGTAGGCCAAGAGTCCAAGACATAACGAGCCACACTTGCAACTCAACAAGTTAATAACCAGCAGTACATCTAAGGTACCAGCCGGCGACCCTCCCTCGACGGCCTCCTCTTTTTTTTTTTTCGTCCTGCATGGTGGTCACACCAGCGAAATTCCGGCCGCTTTCATATCTAGTAACTCTTACAGCTCCAATTCTACACGACTAGCGCAGCTTTTTCCTTCATGCCCCTGTTCGTGTGTGTCTGTGTTCGTTCTTCATATTCTTGATCCATATCGCTGACTTTGAACAACCGTGGCTAAGCCTCCTCACTACACAATAGATAATCTTTGGACTTGTGTCCGTATCATAGGAGATCGAACCATAAGATATGGTCTATCAGTATATGTCATATACGATTCTCACGTTAGCCTAGCTCACCATCGTACGGTAGAGCTCGGGCACCAAGACCCACGAGGGCCCATATCGCCATTCGAACAGAACACGGCGTCTCTGATACCCAGCCTGATACCGCTCTTGTTCCCCTGGTCGACCTCGGGACGGGTCCTACCGCCACCTGACCGCTCCTGGTAAAACAGCTAGGACCGTTCCGTAAAAGACAGTTCATGACACGCTCTGACCACATCAGAACGTAAGGACCATTGATGTGGTTATCAAGCAAGCCATCAGCCCAGGTCCCCTTACAATCGCTAGCACGGGTCTTCTGGACAGAGCCAGCTTTTTCGAGCCACAAACATCGAATCTATGTCGATTCCGATAGTTATCATGCGCAATTCACAGTGCGTCGTTAAACACTTTGGCACAGGAAAGTTGTCTGTCGGAGGGTTTCTGGCTCCCAACGAGCGCCCCTTGCCGAGATTACGAGAAGCTCGAGTCAGCTATGGTCAGCAGATGATGCATACTGTTATTATGTCTCGGCCCTACCAAAACGACAATAGTTTAAATAGCATCCGTTTTGAACCTGTTTTACGGTTTACCAAGACCAAAGAAACAAAGTCAGAGCCCAAGTTTAAGTGGCGAGGCAGAGGTGGGCTCAGGTCCAGGAACTGTGGGACGTCCCTGACTGGCCTATCGGGTACAGCGATTACATCCGTAGGGTGTTGACTAAATCGAGAAGCAGGTCAACATGCTTAATATAAGGAGAAACGAGGCCGTATCGGAGATCTGGTATTTAGAGGTCAGGTTGCAAGGGTACTACTACGCGGCCAAAGCAGAGGCGCAGCGGGCACAATGACAAGAAGCTGCGCGAGCGAGACAGGGAGGGATGACAGCTTTCAGCATCGTCACTTCCTAAGAGCTACCAGCAAGACAGCAGCGTAGTCGCCCATCACTTTAGCCTCCGCCACCTTTGACTCGAGATTATCTAGGTGATGTGCTTCTACGTAGAATATAGTTTAACTTTTGTATATACTGATGGAAATATCTCAAATGTCTAATCTCAAAGGTGCTGGAGACGAATATCCTCATTACACTGCACTAAGATGTGATTATCATGGTGGTGTGTATGGCAGTACAGACCTTATAGTTGGAGTATCCTCGAGCCCATCCAACCAGCTATCATTGGATGAAAACATCCACAATTCCCCGATAGTCTAGTGGTGAGGATATCTGCTTGTCACTGCAGTGGCGGCAACTCGCAGGGGACCGGGGTTCAATTCCCCGTCGAGGAGATCTTTTTGATGTTTTCCAGCAAAACTCTATGGGGTCAAGAAGTCCTTCTTTTGGTGTAGCCTGTCGTAGAACATGATTGTCTGTATGCATCTGCGATGAAGAATTATTGGGGCGGAGTTGAGATATGAGTGGGGCCAGGAGATGGAGCGGCGTACTAAACTAATCTGGCCGACGGCGTCTGAACGGATGAGCTTATACTAATAGAAAAAGACAGCAGTCGTTGTAGAAATATGTTGGGTCAACGGATATTGAGGTGTGAAAAAGTTCTTGTGATCTGAAGATGAAGTCTGTCCTGAGCCTATACTGGGTAAGGCAGAGCACTATTCATCCATCAATCGGCCATAAGAACTTGACCAGCATTAGCACACTATAACCAGCAGAGCTCACAGTTACTTACGTACTCTCACCAGCCCATTTCACATAATATATACGGCAGCAATATAATCAATCGCATATGAATCTATTTCTACAATCTGTACCGTCTTCTCTATTTGCGGGCGGCAGCCGCAGCTTCCTGGTCAGCGGCCAACAGCTTTTTTATAGCCGGTCTGCCGATGACGCGCTCCCACCAAGCAGCTATAGCTTTGTGGCCGAGGACGGTATCTTTATACCCGCAAGCAAACAGCCTTTGTATCAGTGGGATATAGTAAATGTCAACGAGCGTGAAGTCACTGCCGGCCATGTAGTCCCTCTGCTGCAGGGCGCGTTCGGCGACGTCGAAAAAGGCCTCGAGGGACCGTAGCGCGCCCGAGACGACAGCCTCGTCCGGCGCGAGGCCCATGAACCTCTTGGCGAACTTTTCAAATGCAATCTTGCCCGCGGGGTCGGTGAAGTAGAGCATCTCCTCTGACTGGGCCTGGTCGAATAGCGCTGCGGCCTCGGGGTCCCGAGGTAGGAGCGGGAACGAGTACTTGGTGGCGAGGTACTTGCAAATCGCGCGGCTCTCATAGAGGGTGAAGCCGTCGGGGAACACGACGACGGGGACTTTGCCCCACGGGTGACGCTTTATATTCTCTTCTGACTGGAGAGGAGTGCGGAGGATAGCGGGTCAGCGTTGAGATTGATGGATGGAAAAAGAAGGCAAAGCTCCAACAACACACCTTTTGTTCCCCATTGTGCAAGTTGAAGAGCACGAGCTCGTAGTCGGTGAAGCCGCCCTCGGCGAGAGTCAGGCGGACACGGTCCGTGTTGGTGGAGCCAGGGGCGCCGTAGAGAGTGAAGGCGGGGGGCATGTTGGGGCAGTGCGTTGATGATATTTTCGACACAGGAGCCCGGGAGTATTGGACATGAGATATTCGACATGAGCTACGGAAGCAGACCCTCGCTTGACCTTGATATCAATCTCAGACCTGATCAGTCTCGCCGGGGCCTAGGATGGAGCTATAATACTGTGTGCTTTGTAATGTTCTTCATAGTGCAGATGGCCAGCGCATCTGGTTGGTTGGATCGCTCCCCGTACCCGATCGAGCTAGTTCTCACCCCCGCTTACAAGCAGGCACCCGCGCCATCTGATCCCGATCCCGACGCTAGAGCACCTGTTTGCGTTCACCTCATACCTAAATAGGCAACAGGGTAAATTAATAGGTGTATAAGACATGTCATTGCGTACGGCCTGCCTACCTGGGCACCTCGCTCGGCGCCAACGCCGGCTACTTCCGTCGGTCGGTCTCCGGACCTATACCCAGCCCGAGGTTCGTGCGGGGCAGCGGACGTTTCGGTCTGTCCATCAAGTCCAGGTCGGCCGTTCGGGGTAATCCGTCACGCCGTCGTCTGTTTCGACAGCGGGCGTCGGGGGCTCGCGGGCCAAACCTCCCGCTGCTGTCCAAGACCTTCATGGTCCATTCCTTCATAGCATGGACCAAACGTCAAGCTTGCGCTCCAAGACCACGGCGTCTCGGGACTTGTGGATGCACCTCAACGAGATGGACTAGACTCTCGTAAGGGCCCCAAGGCTGCTGATTTTACGACCGCCGAGGAAGACGGAGCGGGGCAGACGACTTCGGGGCGCGCATGAACGACAGCGCAAGCGTTGCCAGCGCGACGAGATTCCTGGTCAAGGTTGCGATTGAAAGAGCTCTCTATCAGAAGCGACGTGGCGATGCTGCCGAAGATGCTAGCCGAGAATTTGGGTATGTTTGGGGAATCAACGAAGCCTGGAACCTCGATGTTTTTGTGTACGTAGTTTGCATCAGCGAAATTCTCTCATGATATTGTTTAAATTAACGTTGGTATTTGGTCTATCGTAATTCGGCTCTTGCCCAGATATCGCCTGGCGCTGTTGGGCGCTATGAGAACAGAAACAGAAAAAAGAAGGTGTCTACGATCATCTCTCACATGGCCTTCCCGGTGACAACCTCGTCCTGCGCCACGACGCTGTTGTTGTACGCCGTCACGTCCCGGAAGTACAATTCGTCTCCCGGCGTCTCATACGTGCCCTCGCCGTCCAGCCCGCTGAGCCGGAACACCTGACGGGTCCGCCCGATCCCGGACGTGACCGTGTTGTCGGCGTACCGGGAGTAATTGGCCGTGCCGTTCCTGTCCGTGTCGATGACGCTGGCGGCCCACCCCGCCGCCCCTGCCCCCCGGAAAGCCTCGAGGCCCGTCGGGTAGACGGTGTTCCCCCTCACGTGGAGCCTCAGCCCCTGGTCGAGCTGCGCCCAGAGCGTCAGGTTGCCCTCGGGCAGGGTCAGGGTCGTGGTGTTGCAGTACAGCGGGTACGAGAAGGTCGTCTCGTACTCCCACCCGGGGCCGCTGGCCGCCTCCCTGCCGGTCGTCGAGAACGTGTTGACGGCGCCGTGGCCGTTGGCGTACAGGCCGCCGACGTTGGAGTACGACAGGCTCTGGCTCCACGTCGCGGCGCCGCTGCCCTTCTGGGTGCGCACCTGCGAGGTGATGGAGAAGTCCCTCCGCACGGCGACGGCGTACTCCAGCGTCGAGTTGGAGCCCGTCGCGTTCTGCGTGAGGGTCTGGGAGAAGTCGACGGCCGGGTCCCGGTTCGCGGGGGTGCCGACGACGCCCGTCGTGACGCTGCCCTCGTCGTCGAGCCACAGGAACACCTTGCCGACGAGGTACCAGCTGCTCTCCGTGGTGTCCGACAGGGCGGCGCTCGCCTCCCCGTCGTCGACGAGGCCGACCACCCTGACGCCGATGGTGTGGTTGTCGCCGTCGCACAGGAGCGGCAGCCACGGGCTGATGTCGATCTCGTGGTCGCGCAGGTCGAAGGCGTCGATGCCCACGACGGGGCGGTGCAGCTGCGGGACGACGCCGCCGGTGAAGATGACGGGGTACGGCCAGTGCACGCCGGCCAGCTGCCCGTCGATCAGGACCTGGACCTCCCGGAACGGGGAGTATCCCGGGTAGGCGCCGACGTCGGGCTCGAAGGCGTCGACGGCGGACTGCGGCACGTTGCTCCACCAGAACTCCTCGCTGCCCTGGCCCTTGACGGACGAGGCGAAGACGGCCCGGTTGACGTTGCGGGGGAAGCGGAGGGAGGCGGCGGCGTCCTCCTCGGGGTACGTCCAGAAGCTGGCGCTGGCGGGGCTCTTGCGCGCGGAGACGGGGAGGACGAGGTCCGCGGGCGCCTGGCCGCCGGTGCGGACGGGGCTCCTGAAGAAGGTGGCCGTGAGGGTCGAGTTCAGGAGCCCCGTGTAGACGTCGGTGACGACGTTGTCGAGCTGGAAGATGAGGGTCTGCGGCCGCTTCCACAGCGACAGGTACGGCGTCGAGTCCTTGAGCCAGGTCCAGGTGATGCCGTTGGCCGTGGGCTCGGCGGTGGAGGTGGAGAAGATGTTGACGTCGCCGAGGTACGCGCTGCCCCAGCGGTCGAACTGCCTGCCCCTGACCTGCACGGTGAAGTTGAGCACGACGTGGTCAAAGTCCGAGTCGGGCGGCGTGTAGCTGCCGACGAAAGGGCTTCCGTAGCTGTTGGCGAACTGGTGTTCCATCAAGGCGACGGTGACCGCCTCCTCCTTGTCGGCGCCGGAAGGGAGGAGCACGGGCTCGGCCACCTGGAAGGTATCCAGCAGCGGCGTCTTCGTCGTCGTCGCGGACGAGGCGTCCGCCGTGATCTCCATGTCGTACGCGAGCCGGCCCATGTGCGCCAAGAGGTGTTCCTTTCCGGGGCTTCGCATGTCTGGGTTCTGGTCTCGCGCGGCATGCTGGATTTGGAGTTGTCCTGCACAGGCAAAGGTCGTCAGGGTTCCGACCGCGAGGGCGCGCATCCAACGCGGCCCGGCTAGCTGCCAGACACTCGCGGACCTCATTGCTGCTCGGGGTGCGAATGCTTAGAGGGCAACGTCACGATGCCGGACTGTACCGCGTGGAGATCAATAGACGGGAGGGAGAGGGGCTGGGCGCCCCCGGGAAGTAGGACGGATGCGATTCATGAAGGGTTGGGGGGGGAGGGAAGCCGCACTGCGACATTCCGGCATCGAGCGGGAATGAAGTTCCGGCGGGGCCAGAGCACCTAAAGCGGCAGGTGACAGTCAGTGGGCGTCATAGCGTCATGCCATGGCATGGGTCGTGAAGGATGGATGATAAGACGTTCAAGCCGTTGTACAAGTTGATACGACGAGTCCAATGAGTGTTTGAGACGGCTAGTAGGCAGTTGGGTTTTGGGAGGTAATCTGACGACATCCGCATCGGAGAGAAGAGAGGTTTGGTGTTCAAGAGCGAAAGCCGGCAAAAGATGGGTGTGTTAAACGACGCTGATTCTCTGCAATGGCCAAGGATATGTCAATGGCGGTGTCCAAGGCAATATTCTGAATGGCGACAGCCCTGGCCGCCGACGAAAGTATACATACAAGAAACAAGTCATGGCATTGACTCGTAGTCCGCCTTCGTTCCCGGACTATAGAGGAATATACTTGCATCACGACTAGCAATGGCGGCGGCGCTTTCTACTTGCACCAACATGACTCGGCAGACCAATAGCCGACATGGGCCGATAAGAAGTATGTACATGCATCATTGCACATTGGAACGAGCTGTTTGGCTTTCCTCTAGCATCAAACCCGCAAGTAGGATGTTGGAAGGATTACTCAAAACTCAGGGTAAAAGGGGGAAATGAGTTTAATGCAACAATGATGCCTGTCTGCTTGTTCGCCCAGCAAAAGAGAAATAAAGCAAAAGTAAATGCGCCGAGGGGGAATCGAACCCCCGGCTCCCCGACGCTGCTTGATGGCAACGGAGAATTTTACCACTAAACCATCGGCGCGATTGGTCTTATCGTTGGATGAATAATCCGATCTTGTTTGCTGTCCATGATCTGAATGCAGCTTACAACGCTGGGACAGAGGGTATTCTACCATAAGAACATCTCAGCTCTGGCGCGATCCTGTCAGCGGCGATCGTTCAGGACTACCTAGGCAAGAAGTATGGCCTTGTATGATTCTTAGAGACTAAGGGCATGAGTACTGCTTAGTCCACAGCGATCTGACACAGATCCTCCTTCTAAATGCCCTCGATGAACTGCTGGATCAGTTATCTCAGCACTGTATTCTCAGCTGGTGACAAGGGGCTGTTTGCGGAGGGACCTCTTCCGTCAGCACGTCCAAGGAAAGCCTGTGCTTGATGGTAGTAGACGGACAGCACCTCGTTCGGATCCTGACAGAGAGTCTGAATATCAGCAGATTCTTCGGGTTCATCGTGTAACTGTAGTGGGAACCGTTTCTTAGGCAGTTCGCAACAAAACGATTTCAGAGGGGAGATGTTTAAATGGAAAGGGGAGCAGTTAAGATCAGTAGGACCAATTAGGCCTTTACATAACACTTCACTTGATCAGTTCTGAGGCGCAAGTTGCACTGAATCCCTCAATAGGCGCCTCGCTTGCCCTACTGAGCTCCAGACTCTTGCAATGAGTTCAACGGGAATCAAACATGGTGCGTTTTGCAGACTGCCGACTGACGAGCGTTAAGTTTGTTCGAACCGTCGTGCTGAGCTGGGGTGGAACGGCCGATACCAGTAGCGGTACTCCTTTCTCCAGCGTGTAGAGCAACCTGGTCAGCAATTACACATAGCTAAAGCGGTCATACATCTCTTCACTAGCAGTCACATTCCTATGCGCCAGGTGGTCATAAAGTAAACCATAGGTAGTACAAACAAGTCACATCTTCATATTGGACTTCAAGTAGTCCATCTTGTCTATCTTCTTATGCAAAAAGAAAAAAGGATGGACGATCTGGGAATCGAACCCAGGACCTACCGCATGCTAAGCGGTCATTATACCACTAAACCAATCGCCCATGTGTGTGATCTAGCCCGGACTTGAACCGGAGACCTTCAGTGTGCCAGACGAGAGGGGTGAGGCTCTCGAGCTGTTAGACTGACGTGATAACCAACTACACCACCAGACCAATCGTTGAAAGAGGGCAGCTGCTTTTGTGCATATCGTCGCAAGCCTCTCGCGAACAGAGTCACCGCTGTCGGCCCCGCCAAGGGCATATCATCTTGCCCCTCTTCCATGACTAGGTGGGAGACGATATCCTGCTTTGTTAGTGAAATGGAAAAAAAAAGAAAAAAGAAAAAAGGACATCAGCGGGGCTCCATTAGGGTTGCACGATGATTAGTACAGTTGTGGGGCACAAATGAACCCAAGAAACATGAAAAACCAATCAACAGGATTGGGGGCCAAAGCTTGATAGATTTGGTTGTTCTCGATCCAACGCTGCAACGACCATGTTGAAGATTGTCGTGCTAGGGACCTCTACCTAAACCCTCATCTTCAGCAGCATCAGCGCAACACGCTCCCCTTGCAGCATGTCCTGGTGATGAAGGATTCGCCCAAGACCAGGCAGCTCATCCATTCACCCTACGCAACGGCACCGGTCCCTATTAACCTCGAACGAAAGAAGGAGAAGACGATAACAGGTCCACAAGTTTGAGCGCGATCACCAAAGACACACGCTCTATAGTAGTGTTGAGCAGGCCCTCTAGTCGGCGTTGATGCCGGACTGCGCAATGAACAAAGTGAGACCAACAGATAGTCACATTAGCAAACTTACACCGGTGTCACTTGAGGATTCAACGGTCGCCGCATATTTGTCCTGGCCGCACGAATGATTAGGAACTAAAGCCTTCTTGTCGTGGTTGACTGTGGTCCCTTGATCTGAGTGCTGGGAACATGTTCCTTGGCGTACCGTCAGCTGCCAGATATCGACTTATACAACTCCAAACTCGCCATCTCTTCTTCAAGGTTGATTTCTCAGTCCGGCAAGCTATAGATGTGCAATTCAAAGCGCCACAACCGCATCAGATTGATAAAACCCACGCTGGGAATGGGAGAGGTCAGATACTAGGGGAAGAGCATGGCCCGAGTAGGCTATTGTACCAAGCCCACGCCAGGCCCCAATCCCGTGTGACTGCAGCCCACGCGACACCATTTTTCCGTGAGAGCCTCAAACTCTCTAGGCTTTGAATTCAATGCATCGTTCGAGTACATCCATTCATGTTTATCAGATAAAGACGGATTTTACTTTTGCGAAACAGCAGGCCGAAAAGGGAAAATCTTCCCGGGGCGGCAGTTCGATTGAGGACTTCTAAGCGACGACGCCAAATTGCGTTTGACAGCATCCTTACTGGCTTCGGAACACCGACAGAGAGAGAGAACCGCAAAGAAACCGTCGATTCACAATAAGAGTACCCGTGGTAGAGCATTTGAAACTCATCGCAGCAATTTGCGTGGGAGGAGTGTTTAGCGTGTGGCATTAAAAATGATGCTGCGGATTCCGGCTGAGCGGCCAGAATTCTCAGAATCTTAGTCGGCATGCCGCATTTTCAGAAGGTGGTGATATCAATGGCTTAGTATCCCCTCCCACCGAAACCACCCACGATAAGTAGTCCTTTTTTTTTTTTTTTGAAAGCGAATGTTCGGCCAAGACATGATGAGATTTCTGTACTTTCCTAGCCCTAGAGTCTCTGGCTCACGAGTGGATTGAGTTAGCCTCTAGCTACTTAGTATCGTCAACCCCATGCCGTCTCTAACAAATATCAATCCTCGATAGTCTAGTGGTGAGGATATCTGCTTGTCACAGCAATAGCAGCAGCTCGCAGGGGACCGGGGTTCAATTCCCCGTCGAGGAGATTCTTTTGCCACTTGTGACAGCTAATCCATCTTTTTGTTTCTTCGGAGGCTTCGATCGACGATGATTGAAAAGGGATTCCAGACCGTTGGAATGCACTATCGTAGACGTGACACTCTTTCATCGTTAATCCCCGTCCTCGACCAGAGAGTTCCGAATCGCTTACCAACGTCCTCTCAAGTCAGGATGTGACTTGCGCCATTCCCGACCACTACATAGTTGGGTCTCCTCTGTTCCGCACCCTTCTCCCTAGCTTCTTGCTCGAGACCCTGTTCAAACGTCGTGCGCCCGAATCGCATGATGTATGCCAGAATCCCCGAGTAGTCGATGTTGTCGTCATGCGTGTTCACCCAGTGACGGACTGAATTCTCTCGTTCGATCCTCAGCCCCTCGGCGACCCCTCTCGACACCGCGCTCAGGGCGCCGCACTTGTTGAGCGGGTGCAGCATGGCCAGGAAGCTGGCATCCGGGTTCGCCCTCCTCGCGGCCTCCACTGCCTCGGGTTCGATGCCGTGCGGGGTGTACAGGATCGCCTCGCTCTTCCCGTCCCCGGTCGGGATGCCGACGATCACGGCGTGGCACAGGTTCGTGAACTTGTCGCCCTCGCTCTGGAGCCGGAACACGGACAGCGACCCGGGCATGTCGGGCGCGGCCGGCCACTTCTCTCCGCGCACAAAGTCCGGCACGGTCGTGACGTGGTCGAAGTGCCCCATCGCGGATATCGCCGCCGCCGCGTCCTCGACGGCGAGGACCCGGATCGACGGGTCGAGGGTCCGCAGCGTCGGCTCGTGCAGGTGATCGATGTTGGCGTGCGTGACGAGGACCGCGTCGAGCCGCTCCCCGTGCTCCCCGGCCGCGGTCCCGCAGGCCGTCTCGACCTCCCGGATCCAGTCCTGGACGCCCTCGATGCTGTCGAGCGCCGCCTTCTCCTTGAGCTGCAGGCGGGCGATCCAGGGGGAACCGACCTGGAGGTGGCCCTTGAGCCAGGGGTCCACGAGGATGTGGTAGAAAGCCTTGCCCTTCGTGCCGGCGGGGCGGGGGACGGAAAACAGCCATGTGGTGTCGCCGTTCACGAGCGTCAAGATTGGCCTCTCCGGTGACGCTTGTGCAGAGGCGAGCACGTCGATGAGCTTTGCGCGGTCCATGACAGTTGCGTGATGCTTTTCCTGTTCTCTGTCGGCGTCTTGTCGCAGGGCAGTATGGTCAATCATTCGTGAGGGGGTCGAGCCGTTTTTCTGACGGGGAGGGGAGGCAGCACGTTGAAATATAACGCACTATATATGTAGGCCGTCGAGGTCACGACACCGCTGATCAAGAAGGATCAGGATTGCATGATGGCGGTTCGGCGAGGCTTAGCGCCTAGCTACGAATCAAGGGACTGGTGCGGTTGGCAAGATGACATCAAGTTGTCTATGCGGATGGCAGTGATCTTCGTGGGCGTACGAGCTAGTACCAACCGAGTACCGGTCTGGCTCTCATTTGGTTGGCCCGGTCGGACTTGTAGTCGTTGATGCGATCAACTTCATTGGAACGAGCACGGCCTGCTTGTCACAGTGGCTGCGAAGGCCCGAAGATCAATTCTCGACGTATGTGAAATGCGTTTTGGTAGGTTATGGTGCAGATTGACGGTTCTCGTTTCCTTTTGGCGAGAGTCAGAATTTCTCTAGTAATCTTGGCCTCGTTTTCGAGTCTGCCTGTTTTTCAGTCTCTCAGATACGACGAGTTTGCCTTTGGTGTCGCCAATACCGAATCGAGGAGGCAAAGTGCGTGCAAGTTTGGTCCAAGTCATGCTCAGTCAATCAATTGCCTCATAGGTTTTCTTGGCCTGCGCGAGCTTTGATACCACCGAGCTACGTGCACAACGGATACATACGGCTTGAAGACGAGTTTTATTCCTCACGCCATCTCTTTTTGACCTCGCGCATGATAGACGGATTAATCGTGCCGCCATCTTGACCCCTCGCTTATGGCCAAGATCATCAGCTATATTATCCATTACCGATCCCTTTGACTGCTGCCCGGTTCCGCTGGGTAGTGCGTCCAATGCGTGCTGAGACCTGTGGAATAATCACGCTGGGGAATCTGGTGCGAACTCCAGGTTTAGCAGCATGGCAGCAAACGGTCGCTGCCAGTCCAACGAACTTTCGAGTGCGATGCCGGCCCCAATTGCCCACGAACTGCCGAGTACATAAGCGGAATGCCCAGCGGTTTCAGAGTGCAGCTGGCGTGACTCGTGTACAGTCGCCGGCGGGACACCTGCGTCTTAGTAATTCTCATAAGACCTGATCCCTTGACTTTTCTGCATAATGACTCGTCGACAAGCCTTTGATACATCTCGACGATGAGGTGCCTCAGCACACCATGATCCCGGTCACTCCACCCTCCAGCCACAGGTCGGGAGTCTATATCAGAAGTGTTGTTTTCATACTTCCCTGCCAATGCTACTGTGTCAAAAACTCGCCGTAGCCTGATAAGCAATTGCCAAGAGAGATCTTCGCTAGGTTTTAATTTCTGTCGCAGAAAAACGTCGCCGTTAATTGTGGGCAGCAATTAACACCTTATTATGATATCACTCCGTCTTATAACACCCCCCCCTCGGCAGTTGCTCTGGCTTGTTGGGTATCTGTAAGGCATTGAATCATTGAGATACGGCACAGGTCAGAGGTGCTTAGTTTAAAGGGTTAAACGTACTGTGATTTCACTATATCGGGTGAACTGGTCTAGGCTGCCTGCCTATGGCGGTCTGGAACGTTTAAAATTACATAGATAACACACACCCCGGATCGTAGATATTCTATTTTTATGGGGCGACCGCATCATGGAGCGATCTACTGCCGAAAGAAGTTAAAGAAGCCGAGCATCGTACAGTCCACTCAACGTTGATATAAGAATTACAAGGTGGTCTATAGTAGGTACTTTACACAAAACACCACGACAAGTCACGGACTGGGGAATCTTGGTGGACCATGGACTGCAGGCACGTTAGAGATGATCGTTTGATACTGTCGAGGGGTCGCTGCTGTAACAAGATACACTTTTTTTTCTCTTGCAGCAAGATAAGACTATGTGCACGTGAAGCAGGGCGCGGAACACCCCAAGCTGGAAGCATCAGGTGCGATGAGACGCGCTCGCTGTGAGAGTTACGTGCAGCCAAGGCCGCCGCGGCGTGGTGTGGAACTCCTTCGCGTGACGTGGGTTGAGATCTGTGACACTCCTTCGTAGATACGCGAAATGGGGGCGAACACGTGCGTACGAAGTGTCGTATGCAACCTTGCAAAGGATGGGTTGTCGAAGACGCTCGACCGGGTGTCGTGTGAGTTGTGCCTTCTACGCAGGCAAGGACAGCCTCTCACCCTCACTCATCGATGTGGGACATATGGAGGCTAGTCATTGGAAGGGAACAAAGACCATTCTTGTACTGAGGGCCTGTGTAAAGTGGTCCTCAGTCTACGTTTTTCCGCCAGCAGTAGGCAATGAACAGCAGCTTGGTGAAGTGACTTGTAGGAAGGTTACATATGTCAGTAACCCGGTCTCGGAGTGATGCAATGGTTAGCGATTTCATGCGGTTGCGCTATGATAGAAGGCGCAAGTGTTGCTCGATAGCGAAACAGTCCCCGGCATCTCGCCATACTTCATGGCCTTGGCAAACGTCTTATGACTGAATACCTTGATGGAAGTCCTTATGTCCAGATGAACGACAGCACAGGGTGCTGCCGTCACAGCAGCTCCCATCAAGCGCACCATAGATTCGACTTGAATATTGATCAACGAGAATGAGGCACTGGTCGTCATGAGAGTATAGCTCGTCGAATCCGAGTCTCTATTCTATCTACGGGGTATGAAAAGAATACAATGTACAAGAATGTGGCTGGTTCACGGCGCAGCATCGACCAACCTAGAAAAAGGGGGTATCTTCAGGTTTTCCATAGTACAAAGGGAATATTACGCCATCTTCTTGGCCTGCTCCTCCAGAGTGCGAATGAGTTTGCTCTTCTGCCGGATCCTCTTGCCCCATTTGAAGAAGATGAAGGGGACCGGCATGAGCGCGACCTCGGCGACGCCGACAGCGATGCCGGCGACGCGCGGCGTCAGGGCGGCATACATGCTCTTGCCCACCAGCACCAGCACGGCGCCCAGGATCGATCTGAAAACAAGGTTCCCCGCGGACGCGGACGTGGCGTACATGCCGAACACCTTGGAGATGTAGCTCGTCCCGTAGATGAAGACGAGGCCGAAGCCGTATCCGAAGGGGACGCCGGACAAGACGCTCCAGTAAAAGGGGATCTCGACGGGCAGGGAGGTGAGGGCGAACGACAGCTGGCCGATCGGCTCCAGCACCGCGCCGATGCAAATGAGGAGGACGGTGGCCTCGGGCTCCAGCTGGCCCGTCTCCGGGTTCTTTGGCTGCCGGTTCACCAGCCTCCTCAGCAGCGGCTCGGTGGCGAGGACCAGCGCGATGCCGACGAAGACTCCGAGGAACGCCAGTCCGGAGATGGCCGTGGACCAGCCACGCTCGGTTCGGTAGACGATGGGGAAGGCGACGTATGCCAGCTGGACGATGGCGTAGATGACGGAGATGTACATGTTCCAGAACATGAGAACGGGCTCGGTGAAGGAGAGGATGAAGGGCCGGGAAACGGCGGTCCTGATCCTGCGGAAGATGGGCACCGTGTCGTCGAAGTCGGACCAGTATCGGTCGTCCCCCTCGTCTTTCCGCCTGGCGGCCGCCTTCTTCCGGAGAAGCGTGGGCCTGTATGTCTCGGGGACGGTCATGATGAAGAGGGCCCCGACAGCGGTAGATATCAAGGACATCCAGTTGAGTGATCTCCAGCCGTAGGCTTCGACCAGGAACCCGCCCTGCCATTGCTGTCAGACGTAATTCGTTCGCGCCCGGGGACTGTTGCTTACCATGAGCGGTCCTAGTACCGGGCCATTGAGAGGACCGAAAGAGTAGACCGACATCGCAAGGGGAAGGTACTTGGGGTTGGTGATGTCCATAATGGACCCGCCGACGTTGGAAAGCATCACACTCCCGGCAACAGCACTTTGTACTCTGTCAGATTATACCGTTTTGGACAACATATAAAGAGGGGGGGCTTACCCTAAGAAACGCGCAACGAGCAACGTGGTAAAGTTGGTCGCAAGCGCAGCAACTGGAATCAAGGCAAGGAACACGCTGAGGCCGCCGATGTACATCGGTCTCCTCCCAAAGGTCTCGCTCAGCGGCGCCATGATGAGGGCCCCGAGAGCCAGGCCGACGAGGTAAAGAGAGATGCCGAGCAGAGGAAGCGACGGGTTAGTGATGTTCAGATCGCTGGACATCTGGGGGATGCCGCTCGAGAAGGCCGTGGAGTAGATGCCGGTCGCCAGCGTCGTCAGAGCGAACATGCCGACGACGAGGATCCGGTAGGCGGTCGACCAGTTTTGAGGGTCGTCCGGGTCTCCGTCCCAGAAGTCGACGCGGAAGGCCTTCAAGGCCGTGGGCGCGTCCTCGTCGTCCTCGGGGTTGTCGTACTTCTCAAACTCCTTGACGTCGAAGTCGAAGTCGGGCACGTAGAAGGACCAGCGCGGCGGGAGCGTCGTCTTTTCGTCGAAGACGCCGTTGATGTATTCATTGGCGACGGGGTAGTATGACAGCCGGCTCAGGCGCTGGATGCGGGAGAAGTTGGTGGACTGGAAGTGCTGGCTCCTGCGCATCCACGAGCTCCTGGGGTTGACGAGGGAAAACCGGCCCGGCGGCGGAGGGGGATTCGTCGATGACGGGAGAGGCGCGAACCTGGCCTGCTTCCTCACAGCCGGAGGGAAGAGGTGTAGCCTGGCGGGGTCAGGTACTTGCAGCGAGCCTGACATGTTGATGGTGCATACTTGATCGTTCCTAGCGGCGAGAGAGGAAGAGAAAGGTCGGGCTCGACGATGGGTGTCACTTAGTGATAACTGCAGAGGGCAGGGGGGAGCAAGCCGGCCGAGGAACGGGGCCGACCCTATCCAGGATCGCTAGTTGTAAGGGGCTGGGGCCACATCATCTCCGTTTCCTGCATTGGATGATGGACGTTGTCGTCTGAAGCCCAGCCCAGCGAAGCTCTCAAACATGGCATACGCTGTCAACCCCCCGGGGTGGCAGATGAGCTGCTGCCCCGGCTGGGGATCCCAGCGTTAGGAACTGACTGGGACCTTTGTGACCGCAGCGATGGCCCAGCCTGGGCTCATCTCGTCGAAGGCTCCTGAATCACGGCCCCACCGAGAGGGGGATGGCATACGGACCCCCCGGCCGCTGTGTTCCGTGTATACCAAACAGCTATTTACCATGTTATATGCAAGAAACCGTTTTGAGGACTTTCAGCCGCCGGTGGAGTCCGCGATAATACATGGTACATACTACGTAGTACGCTAACAGGTTTTCTAGCTAGACCAGGGATTATCCCCTGGCCAGATCCTGGCCTGCACCCACCCAACCTCCTGGGCATGCATGGACGATCATTATGCAGGGGGGGGTGGGGGGGGGACACGACATGATGTGGTACTGATTGCCGCGATATCTACTACTAGATGCCGTGGCCTGGAGGGTATGTGAGAAGAGACTGCAGATTGTACCCTCTGAATACGCGTAGCGAGAAAGTCGAAACGGGCCCTTCGGGAATGACACGCGGTCGGGCGCCCACCTGCCTGTTGCGCGTCCCGCACACGTTAAACCGGCGTCTGAGGCTCTCATGAGACTCTTGGTTGCTATAGTCTAGGTGGATATGTATCCGATTTATCCGATCCTGTCACAAAAACGACGCCGTTAATTGCGGGCAGCAATCAACGCCTTACATCACTCTGTGACAAGTCGCGAGCTGGTTCCCTGAGCATGCGCCGGTGGCATTTGGGCTTGTAGAGTTTGCCGTGCTGCACTGTCAAAGTACAACAGTAGTAGTAGATAGCTGGACTTGTGAAGTTGTGACTGGGGAAAAGATGATGTTGTTTATTACAAACAGTAGTCGAGGCTTTCCGTCACTCCATGGCACTCGTTCCGAGAGGGGCATCGCGGCACGACGGAGCGCCAGGGGCTGATACACCGGGGCTGTCGCGTCTTCAGAGACAATATCGACTGCTACACGACGTTTGAAAGGACAAAGAAAAGAGTCGGGTTCCATCTTGGTGCACCAGAAACCAGAAAAGAAAGTTTGCCGCCCCTTCGTATGAGCACGACAATCTAACCGCCATGCTGCATTAGCGTGGCGGCAATCACAACGTCCCGTCCAGTCTAGGCGACGGAGGAGCGGCAAAACTGCTCGTTCAAGGAAACAAGAACGGGTTAAATTTGGCAAACTTGAACTGATTCCGTGTCTCCAAGCTCGGGGGAGAAGGTCCGCAGCCATGTGCACATCTACAAACTGAGTACAACACCGAAAATTGTCAAGAAGCCGACTGCAATCCAAGGTTGCTTGCCATATCACATCACTGGATAGTTCGTCGCAGGTCACTGTTTGGTATCTAAAAAGCGGTCAAAGATAGCATGAAGATTGAGTTTATGGTATCGAGCGAGTGAAGAAGAAAGAGCTCTCTATAGAAAACGAAAGAAAGGCCGCTTGGTGTGACAAATTATACGCCGTCCCGAACAAGTTATGTACAATGAAGATCAGACACCCTTATGTGCAACTGAGAGCTCTGCGCCCTACTACCAGAATGTTCTCTACCAGGCGAACCTCTCTCGGCCCCCCCTCGAATATGGCTGAAGAAGAAATCGTAACGGAATGACATGACGTGGTTGTCTATTTGGCCTTGAAGGCCTGGCCAATGGCGCCGCCAGGGTGGTTCTTTGCAAAGACGGCCGACACGGACGGGTACATCTCCTTGGAGGCGACGTAGGCCAGGGCGTCGCCCACGGCGATGGCCATGGTGGTCGACGTCGTCGGGGCAGAGACGCCGAAGGTGTCCTTCTCCGACTGGGGGATGGGGGCGGGCAGGAGGATGAGATCCGGGCGCTGCTTCGCGATCTCGCACGTGTCCATGGTGGTGGGGGAGGTGAGGAGGATGAGGGGGCACTTCTTGTTGAGGTGGGGGAGCAGGAGCATGAGCTCGGGGGTCTTGCCGGAGAAGGTGATCATGATGAGGGTGTCGTACTCGCCGACGATGCCGAGGTCGCCGTGCAGGGCCTCGGTGGGGTGGAGGAAGACGGCGGGGAGGCCCAGGCTGCTGAAGGTGGCCGTGAGCTTCTTGGCGATCCAGCCAGACTTGCCGACACCGATGAAGACGACCTTGCCGCGGTGGTCGCGGTGGCGGGAGAGGGCCTCGATGGAGCGGTAGAAGCCGTCGCGGCACACGCGGTCGGACGAGTACAGCTGGGTCAGGGCCATGAGGGCGTTGGCCTCGGTGCGGAGGACGTGGAGGGCGCCGTCGAGGCGGTCCTCGTACGAGGCCTGGCGGGCGGCGCGGTCTTCGTGGACGACATCCCGCAGCGGGGATCTGGGCATGGGCGACTTGGGGCCGCGGATCTCGTACGTCTTGGCGAGGTTGACGTTGAGCTCGACCGGGCCACGGCTGCGCATGCCGGCAGCAGATCCAGATCGTGGAGGAACCATTGTGAAGGGGTGGTTGTGGTGGGAAGAGGGGCGAAGGAAAAAGGAAGAAAAAAAGGAGGAAGGGGTCCTTGTTCGGTTTGGCCTATTTTGTCAAAGTGAAAGCAGTAAAAATGAGTCCTGCTCAATCAAATCAGTTGACCAACCCAGTTGATTCTTTGTTGAAGAAGGATAATAATGTGAGGCGAAGTAAAGCTGGTGATCTCGTTGATGGTGACGAGCCCGTGATGGGAGGAGGGGCGAGGAGATCCGCTCTTTAATACTGATCGAAACAGCTTCCGGTCCATTACCTCGACTCTCGATACCCATCTCTCGTGTATACCGTAGGAGTGGCAGGCTGATGGTTGGGCGTGAAGCGGATACTCCAATTTGATATGCAGGGAGCCCCCGGCTGGAGCCCACCATGGGCGATCTGCCGTCAGGGACAGAGCTATGATAGTGGCATACTGCCCGTGGCCAGGGATACATGTCATACAAGCTCCGTGGTCGACAGAAGAGCCTTTCATTTGCTCTGGACATGGCTGCCTGGCTTGTGGAGGGAAAAGGAGGGGGTTTACGAAGAAGTGGTCTCAAAATAACCCACAATATAGCGGGCCAATACATTTTGCAGACTCCTGAAGGGTCTTGCACATGGGACAGACACGAGCAATATCCCAGAGGCCGAATGGCGGGCCAGCTGCCTCGTCCCGCCATGTTGTTATCAAGGCTGCCTCGGTAAGTCAGGCGCATGGCCTGCCTCTTCTTCTGTCAGGAACCAGACCAAGCCACACCGACAAGAGGAATATGAGCAAGGTCCAGGCTGGCTTGCCCGCTTGCTTTCGGACACATGCCGTCCCTGCAGTGCAGACAGGGGACGGCCGGCCGTGTCCCATATTCTCCAAACCGTATTCATCTCCGTCTCACACGCAGAATCAGTAAAGGTCCGACTCGATAAGATGGGAGCAACCTTCAATAGTATGCAACCCGGCTCTTCCCCGAAGGCTTTATTGATTTGTTTGGAGATGTCGGCGTAGATGCATATTGCGGCTTGCCGAGAGGCACCACATGTTGTAGATATACTAGAAAAACGCTGGGCAAGCGCGCAGTGCATGAGGCTCGAGACGAAAGCCTGCCTGGCCAAGTATTGCCCAAGCCTGGGCGACCCCCGTGACACGTCTGCGCTGCTCTCGTCTGGACCCCTGCGTGTGAATGCTTCTCTCGACTTCCATGTTTTTTTTTTTTTGTTCTGTCGGGCCGGGTCGTCATGCCCGATGCCTGAAACGGTTGCGGCCTCAATCCAACAAATTAACCGGCAGCAGAACTCGGACGCAGCCTCTCACCCAGACGAGAGGGAGGACCCGACGATAAGGGAATGTTTTGCTTACCTCTTCTTCGGCAGAAGCCGACTGCTCGTCTGAGACGGGCAGGTGGATACGCATATGTGAGGGCCGAGGCATGGAAGGACGACGGGCTGGCCGCCAATGGAGCGATGATGTCGTCGCCGCCGCGCTATCGTGTCCCTTTGCCAATACCAGTAGATAAAACCCTTGGAAGAGCTGGATATGGCAGAACCTCCTCCACCCTGGGCCTTGCTCACCAGCCACACGGCATATCGCATAGTACCAGCATATAAGTGTACCATGGATACGGCTACCGCGTAAGCTCAGGGGGGGCATTAGAAGCCCGTTTCATGCCCTTGCCATTGTGCCCGTCGATCAACTGCCATCCTGAGTAAATTGGCCCAGGGGGGGCCTCGTTTGGAGGACAGACTGACTGGACCCGACTTTCTGGTCGGGAGGGGCCGTCTGAAGTGCCCCCGGTAGGTAGGCAACAGGGAACCCTGGATGCGTGTCGAGACTCGACAGTAGCCCAGCTGCAGGTATTTCGCCAGTACCGCCGCCGCCGCCGCCCGCTGTGTCTGTGGGTGTCGTGTCTGCGTGTGTGGTAGGCCAGCGAGCCGCGGGACCGATACGAAGTAGCACTCGGGAGCAGGTCATCTAGCTAACACATACCATACAGGGGACGGGTACGCTGCAGTATGCACAAACGCAACCCCCCTTCGATTGTGATCAACGTTGCTGCGGCTTGGCAGGTCTTGATGGGCACATAACGTTAATTCCCGGCTGTCTTCCCTTTTTGGGTTTGCCGTGATGTATATCTGAAGTTCCAGGTGGCTTGGCATCTGCGCGGACGTGCATTCTTGAAGGGGGGCAAAGCCTTTGGATCCCAGATCACGCTGGGAACCGTCCGCGATCCCAGGGTCAGCGGTTACGCGTTGCGTTGTGCATTCGGCAGCAAACACGGCTCTGTATAGCTGCGACCTTGCCAATGCTGACTGCCTTTGGCTCCCTACCTCCCTTGCTTCCAACCCCCCCCCTACTGTGGCAAGTTTGCATCAATGAGAGGGGGAGGGGGGGGGGACGGTTCACCCGTGGCAGGGGGAACGGGCTCGCTATTCCGGGCGAAGAAAAAAAGGTGATTAGAGTCGAGCAATGCCGGACATCAAGACGATCGCGTTTCCTGCGCCCGTAACGGCTTACCCGAACTGGATGCCGTGGCGCTGAAACTGCCCTCGCGCCGGCCTCACATAACCCCTCGAGATAGTAGCATCTCGAGTGATAAAAGCCCCAGACTTTGAAGCGCGGTCGGGACCAATGTACAGTCATCAAGTCTTATCAGCGTTTCTCACAGCCACCCGTTACAGATATTCCCCCCCTTTTACTCCGTACACGGCACGCGTTTCCGGGGAGGCACCCTGAGCCCTGCTGGCTGCCATCCTTCGTGCCGCCCAGCCGAGCACGTTTTCTCCTCGCCATCTCTCAGTTGTCACATCTTGCAGCTATCGCGATTGCGGGTCTCCCACCTGTCCTCCCAATTCCGGAGTGGCGGGCAACGCTCCGTAACGGGGCCCATCCTGAACGGACCCGACCAGTCAGCTCCGGGCGAAAGCGGCTGGCGTGGTTTGCCACGAGAGTGACAGAAGCAGCTTGGGACTTGCTTGCTTTTGCCACAACCTCTGACGAGTTTGCTCGGCCGATGCCTCAACACCCCCCCAGCCGTCAGTGCTTCTCGCGGGCCTCGTGTCGCGTATACAGAACGTCCTGAGGTACGTAGTCCAGGCGGTCAACCCTCTCAAGCACAGATACACATGATACTCTAACGCAGTCGGGAAAACACGGTAAAAGTACGTGTAAGCGCTGCCCAGTCTCGACCCCTCGCTGCCAAACGGCCGCCGTCCCGCGGGTCTCCGCGTTTGTCCTGACTAGGCTGCGGTTCGTCTGGCGTGAACCGAGTAGCAGTGAGCCCTGTGGCGGTCAAACAATACGCTGGGTGCTGCAGTACAAACCCCTCTGCTGAAACCAGAGACCTGGGAATATGGGACCGGGGGGAGGGGGTCGTATTGCTGGGAAATCGAGAGTTCCCGGAAAGGTACAAAATGGTATTGGCTGGGCATTCTGACGCGATACGGTGGGGTGATTTCTCATCACCCCGTGGAGTGACTCAAGATCTGTGATTGGCTTCGAGCCGGTTGCATAGGATCTCTCTCTGGTATATACCAGTACTCGCACATATATACCACAGCCTGTCTCGTCTTGGCGGGCTTGTGATATGGGGGATGAGCCCGACCCCAGTCGGTCTGCTATCGCCAAGCAAAGCGTAATATCGGTTCGCTACCAAAATCCGAGATATGGACGCCAAGACAGGCCCTTTAGTATAACAGAGGACCCGATGAGCAGAACCGGATCGTCGTGGACACCCCCGCTGCTATCCCCAGCACCAATTAATTAGAGTTTTTGGGACTGATGTCAGCGAAATCTCGCCAAGGAATCCGTAAATAATAGACCAATCTCCAAGAGATTCCAGCCAGCAATTGAATCCGAAGAGCGAGAGCGTCGGAAAACATGGAAATCGAGATGCATTCGACACCAGCATAACGGCTTGACTAAGCCGGCCAGCCACACTGCAAGGCCAGCCGTAGCCGTGCGCTGCCAACAAATACAGAACGATTCAGTCGTCGGTGGATTAAGGTTATTTGTGTGCGTCTGTGGCGGCGTGAGTCGTGCGGGAGCGATGAACCCCCCAACAGCGCTTGTGATAAACGATTAGATATAGCCCGCGTCCAGTGTGTCATTTAAGTGTGCGGCTCCAATAGCAGCCCTACGGTACCGAGGTGACAGTGAGAGAGAGAGAGAGTGCTGTGTCGAGGGAGAACGTACGAGCGGCATTAACTTGCATGTGTCCATGAAACATGACGGACTGCCATTCACCCACCATTTTCGGCTCCGCCGTAGTCGGAGATTCGAACGCTGCCGCGCGGGTAGTCTTTCCCACTGGCCCTTCCACCTGTCATAGTCTTATAGCTTATCGTTGCCTCCATTATCGCCTGTATGATCATCGTCGACCTTTTTAACCTTTCGCCAACTCGCCTTCTGGAAGCTCGACGGTGGTTCCGAAAAGTGGGAACGCGGCCCGGCCTGCTCGCCAGACGATACACCATTTTTGCCTAGTTGGGTCGTTCTTCGGCATTCCTGCGCGACTCGGCATTTACGCTTCTTTAGGCGAAGGCTGCAAGTATCTCGATCCGTGGGGGGGGGGGGGTTACACTGTGATGTGTTTGTGACTTGGCAGAAACGGGGGAAAGTTGCAAGATTATGTCGATGGCCTTTTTGTGGCGGCTGGATGCATCCGGGAGGGGGGCAATGGGAAGTGAAGACGGCTAAGCCAGCTTTCGTTTACGCCCCGAGCCATTGAGAGGTCGAGATGGACGGTCTTCATGTCACGTATGCCGTGCTACTTGAAGCTTGCAATGTTTTTCTGGACAAAGAGTAGAAAAATGCACGCTGTTCTTGATGGTTCTGACTTGTCTATGCCCCCGCTCACTTTCCCATGGTTTTGACATTATACTTCACGCCTTCTCGGCCTCCTCGACGTCGTCGAGCGACGCGCGAGCGCCGTACACAGTGACGCCCTTCCCGGCGTCGTGCCTCGTCTTCTCGACCTCCTCGAACGGGAGGAGGGGGGTGGCGGGGTCCAGGACGAACTGGCGGTGCCAGGGGCCGACGAAGAGGCCGTCCGGGTCGACCTCGTCGCGGAGGCGGCGCCACCGCACCATGTCCTGGCCGTACCACTCGGCCAACTCCTCGTTCTTGACGCCAAAGTTCTTGGCCCAGTGCGGCTTGCCGCCCAGGTCGCGCATCAGCCACTCGAAGCCCTGGAACCAGCGCCGCAGGCCGGGGGGGTCGAGGTCGTAGGGGCGGTACATTGTGGCGTTGAGGTTCAGCGTCGGGCCGTCCTTGATGGTGCTGTCGAGGAACGGCCGGTTGCCCCTGTCGGCGCTGGTGTGGACGGTCGCGTCGCAGACGCGCACCTCGACGGGCGAGTGGACGTACAGGCCCTCCGCCGAGTAGGGGATGCCGTGCTCGACGTAGTCGGGGTCGCCCGGCTGCAGCCTGTTGAGCCAGGACCCGAGGCGCATCAGGGCCTCGGGGCCGCGGTGCAGCGGGATCGCCCACTCGTTCACGTACTGGCTGTACAGGCAGTTCATCCACAGCGCCTTGTCCATGGGCTGGACCGCCGACGACGTGTAGCCGTCCTTGAAGCCGTACTGCATGCCGAACACGAACCTGAGGGGGCTTTGTCAGCTCACGGTTCTTCCGTTGGATGCGTTCCCGAGGGGGGGTTGTTCGACTTACCATTCGACCCAGGGCAGGATGCGTGGAATGTACCGCGACAGGTAAAGGAGGTTGTGGTAGATGTGATAGCCGAGGGCCCCGTCGTAGTAGCCGACTGGCGGCTCTCGGTGCTTCTCCCTGCCAGACTCGAGGTCCTCCTTTGTAACGGTGTCGGCCCTCCAGACGACGCATCGTCTGGTGTACGGCAGCCACCACACGCGGACAAAGTCGGACTGGGTCCAGAGCTTGTTGTCCTGCTTCCAGGAATCAAGCATCACCGAGTCGGCCTGTATGGTCTGCTGCCACCTCAGGCTGAACGCCGGCACGGCCCGGAAGCTGACTTCGGTGATGATGCCGAGGGCGCCGAGCGACAGCAGAGCGCCGCGGAACAGATCCGTGTTCTCGGTGGGGGAGCACGACACCGTCTCGCCGTTGGCCAGCACGATCTTGAGGGACGCGACGGCCTCGGAGAGCAGACCGTACTTCAAGGTGCTGCCCCGGGTGCCGGTGCTGATGACGCCGGCGATGGTCTGGTCATTGACGCTCCCCAGCACGGGAAACGAGAGGCCGTGCTTGTTCAGCTCCTGCGTCAGCTGCCAGAGGCGGATGCCGGCCTGCATGACAACCAGTCCGGTCTCCTCTGTTAAGGGGGAGGGGGCGGGCGCATTAGCATGTGGCCGTGATCACGCGGCTTGTAAAGGCGCGGGGGTGGGGGAGAAAGGGCATGTGCTTACTGTCGACGGACAAGACCTTCTTGAACCCGTCGAGGTTGACCAGCCAGTTACTCGTGCACGTCAAGTCGGAAGGCGAGTGGGCGTGGCCGACGGTGGTGAGGCGACGCCGACACCGACGGGCGAGGCGGACGGCCTTCTCGACCTCCTGCTGCGACTGGGGCTGGATGTAGAGCTCCGGCATCGAGGTGAATGTGCGCGCCCACGTGGCGTGCATGTGCGCCGTCTTCGCCCGGAAGGGGATGCCGTCGTCGGCGGCGGCATCGATGATGGCGCGCACGCGCGGGTCCAGCGACGCTGCGGGAGACATCTCGGGCCAGCGAGGGGGATCGATTTCTCCTATGATCGATACGGCTGCGAGTTTGGGCAAAAAGGGGGGACGAAAAGAAAAGAAAAGCCCAAAGACGAGAGCCCGGAGCAAGACTCCACGGAAGAGAGTTTGAGCAAATTTTGGTGAGTTTGACGAGCGCAACCCCGAAAACGCGGTCTGGTTTACCGGATTATATTACAATACTAGTTTAGCGTCCGTAGCCGATCGTACTAGGAATACTGGCACTCCGGGCCGACAGCCAGCGCTCTCTCTCTCTCTCTCTCTCTCTCTCTCTCTGTCTGTCTCTCTCCCACACACACACTCTTTGTTCTGTTCTGTGGCCCCGACGAGTCAAGGATCGGCGGCTTGAAGCGGGAAGTCTCAGAAGAACATGGGATGCATGCGTGCATATTGGGACCCCGCTACTTATGCCGAACCGGCGAGAGGGGCCCGTAGGAGAAAGATTGCAATGCAAGGGTCCCAGTCGCCCCGAGAGGGTTAGCACCATAACCACCCACCACCTCGGCGAAGCTTAAGGCAGTTTGTCAGTTGATAGTTTGTGCCAAGCACACGTGCAATCGGCCCATGGACTGACTTCTGTATGGCCCACGCCAAGAGCACCTGCATCGCCCCCAGGCACACAGCAGAGAACCCTACATGCTGAGTACTACCCAAGTAGGTGTTATATCGACGAGACTTGTGGCCCGCGACGGACAGGTTCCTTTCTTTGTACACAGTACACGGCATGATGGGCCGAAGTCCACGCCCGCGGGTCGGTCCCAGGCACGCTAAGCAGAAAGGGAGAGAGGTGTCGCCAGAGCCGCCGGAAGAGCCGCCCCAGAATACCGACCATGCTCCAGACTGTATCGCTGCTCCTTGTTCGAGGAGTCTAACTGACCCCTGTTTCGGCTTTCTAGACCATACTTCTGAGCCGGTCCTGCTGTAGTAATCCTCCGATATCAGCAACCGAACATACACTCAACCCTCTTTCACATCCATCTCAAGGCTACACATTTTCCGAGAGTCTGTATCCTTCCCCTCTACCTAGTCTCAAATAGCCCTGTCGTCGGATCACGTTGAACTACCTCTTCTTCTCCTCCTGTCTTGTCTTTTTCAAGCGTTTCCTGTGGTTAACCTCTTTCCCCCTCGTCAAGCCATGGCCACCACGACAAGCTGCGACCCGGCGACCCGGCCGCCCATCGCCACCGTCCTCCCTCCGCTGTTCCTGGGCACGGCGACATTCAACACGCAGCACGTCAAGGACCCGCTGCAGATGCCGTACCGGCAGATCGTCTCGCGGGCGCTGGAGCTCGGCGTCAACGGCTTCGACACGTCGCCGTACTACGGCCCCTCGGAGGTCCTGCTCGGCGACGCGCTGGCCGCCCACGTCGCGGCCACCGGCACGCCCCGCGAGGCCTACGTCCTGGTGACCAAGGCCGGCCGCATCGCCGGCAACGAGTTCGACTACTCGCCCGCGTACGTGCGCCACTCCGTCCTCCGCTCCCTCGGGCGCCTCAGGACGGAGTACCTCGACCTCGTGTACATGCACGACGTCGAGTTCGTCTCCCCAGCCGAGGTCCTCGGCGCCGTCCGGACGCTGCGCGAGCTGCGCGACGAGGGCAAGATCCGTTACGTCGGCATCAGCGGCTTCCCCGTCCACGTGCTCTGCACCCTCGCGGAGACGGTCCTGGCCGAGACCGGCGAGCCGCTGGACGCCGTCCTGAGCTACGGCCACTTCACCATCCAGAACCCCGTCCTCGGCCTGCCCGAGGTCGTGGCCGGGCCCGACCACAACGACGACCAGAGCCCTCTGCGGAGGTTCAAGAAGGCCGGCGTGCAGGTCGTTCTCAACGCCAGCATGCTGGGCATGGGCCTGCTCACGTCGACCGGCATCCCTTCGAGCTCGGAGGGCGGCGCCGAGGGCAAGGCCGGCGTCATCGCGTCGTGGCACCCGTCGCCGGACGAGCTGCGGTCGGCGTGCAGGCAGTTGTCGACGATCGCGAACGAGGCCGGCGAGCGGTTGGAGACCGTCGCCCTCCATTGGTCGATGGAGGAGTACGCCCGCGTCGGCGCGCTGGCCGGCCTTGGCGTCCGGCTGCCTGGCCAGAGCGGCTCGCACGTGGGGGGCAGCGTCATGGGCGTGACGAACACAGCCGAGCTGGAGCAGACCGTGGAGGCTTGGAACCATGTGCTCGAGGGGCTCGCCGCGGGCGGCGAGGCCGGCGCGGCGACCGCGAGGTACCAGAAGCTCAAGGCGCTGGTGGAGCAGAAGATGTGGCCAGCGCTGGGCGTCTGGAAGGGCTACAGCTGGGCGAGTCCCGAAGAGGGCTTCCAGAATGAGAGAAGCCCGGATAAGATGGGGCTGTTGCCGGAACGTGATGAGCTCATGGACATTGTGGCCAAGACACCTGGCAACTTGTGAGCGGTTAGCGTTGTTTGTTCTCTCCCTGTATGTACCTTTCGAGATCGATATACCATGGGCGTTTTTATCGTATGCGTAAATACTTGAAAGCCGTGGTAAGCCCCTGTCAATGTGCATATCGATGTCGCACAGGATGCTCGTTCAAAGATGCTGATTGGGCTTGAACTGCAGGATTATGGCGCAGTCGTTGTTAGGCAGACTCGTGTGAATGTGATAAAACCCCGCATGGAGCCTGATTTCCACTTGCATTCCTCAACTCACTCGAGTTTCCCTTGCCCTTACTCTCGCGGCTTATGCTAACACTTTGACGATTGGTGATCACATCATGGCCGAACTTCTCGGTCTTGCAGCGAGTGTTATCGCCACTATACAGATGGCAGACAGGGTCGTCGCGATATGCAAGCACTACATTGAAAGCGTTCAGGATGCCCCTTCGGACCTCCGGACTATTCTGATCGAAACATCGGCCCTGAAATCGATTTTAGAGAACATAGACTTCTTCCTCGAATGCGACAAAGAACAGGCGATAAAATTCAATTCCTTGGCGGGTTCATCCGGACCCATCGAGGGATGTCAGGCGTCAATTCAGGAGCTTTTGAAGTTGCTCCCTTCTGACCAGAGCCCGGGACAAGGTCACGGTAATTCCAACCGGCGGCGGGTCCAAGTTACCCTCACAGCCCTGGCTTGGCCGTTGAAGCAGACCAAAGCTATGAAGCTGCTGGATGATATCAAACGACACAAGGGTACCATCAATCTTGCGCTCACCACAGATATCGCGTAAGTCTAAGATTCTTCTTCGTTTGTGTGTGTTTTTCGTGTCAAATCAAACAAGGAAACCTTTGTAGTTAGATATCAAGGATCGTGGCGGTGTGCTATGTCTACCAAGTTTCTAATCAACATATAGTCACGGCGTCAGGAACATCCAAAAGCTTCTGACAGGTAGGCCATACACACGTTGATCAGATTCTCACACGATGAACTAATAAGACACAGAGTCACAAAAGCGCGAGGTTTACAAGTGGCTCGACGACATTGATCCCTCGCCGATTCACCACCAAGCATGTCGAAACCACGAGCCCGGGACGTGTGACTGGATCTCGCGCCTTCCAGACTGGCCCAAGTTCCTTGACGGGGAGATCCGCTGCCTTTGGATCCATGGGATTCCCGGGGCTGGCAAAACCGTTCTGGCTTCGCAGCTCATCGGAAGCATGGAGAAGCATTGCGAGACACTTGGCCCGAACGATTCGCCCTCAATCAGTATCTATTACTACTGTTACTTCGGGCGCAACCAGGACGAGACGTCTTCGTTTCTCAAATGGCTCCTCGTTCGCTTATGCCGACAAGCGCAGCTCATCCCTGAACGCCTATGGAAACTCTTCCAGCATGGGGGCGAGCCCAGCATCGAAAGCCTCTTATCAGCCCTTGAAGCTGCGCTTGAACCGTTCAAGCATGTGTTTGTCACGATTGACGCCATTGACGAGAGCAGCCCTCGGGACGAACTTCTCGGGGTCATCCGGGACCTTACGATTGATCATCGGTTCGCCAAGGTTCGACTATTAGCAACAAGCCGCGAATACCTGGACATTGAGAAAGTCATGCAGGGCATCTCAACGGAGGTCTCGATGCAGAATCCCTATCTGGAGGCCGATATACGGCTGTATACCCTCTCTCGGCTCAACAGTCAGGACAGAATTAAGAACTGGCCACAAGAGCTACGCAATGAGACATTGGAAGCCTTGTGCGAAGGTGCCAAGGGAATGTGCGTTTTGCGGTCTCCCCTAATCTGAACATGAACCGATAACTGATTATGATCCAAGGTTCCGTTGGGTAGTATGTCAAATCGACGCCCTTCGAAGAGTTAAAGGCACAAACACAGCTATCAGAAAGGAGCTGAGAAACTTTCCGAAGACATTGGACGATGCGTACGACAGGATCTTTCAATCTATTTCCGAGGAAGATGGAGTCATTGTCCAGTCAGCCTTGCGGTGGATCTGCTTCCACAACAAAGTATACGATGGTGCCATCCCCTGCCTTACACTGCTGGGCGCTATTGAAAGCGACACCTCTGGGGAATTTATCGACACACGGGAGTATCATTATGACATCGACCTACTTCGCGAACTCTGTGGATGTCTGATTGAAGTAAAAGTTCGGAGGGTCCAAGAACGCGAACAACAGTACTTGTGCTCATTTGCTCATTATACCGTCCTCGAATATCTGGCCCCCCCCCCCGTCAATGTCAGACGAGCCACTTCTTTTCTCTCAAAGGAGACAAAATCCTGTTCCACCAGGCAGAGTTTTTTCTCAACCAAGCGCAGTCCTTCAGCGTTGCCGACGCTGACCACTTTGCGTCCCAATCTGTCGACGACGGAGAAGATCTGGTGCCTAATTTCTCTACATACTGTGCTCTGTCTGCCACGGTGCTGATAATTGAGCATGACAGCTTCTTGGCAGAAAGACACGACCTTGCTAGGTTGGTAATAAGCTTCGAGCCAGGGAAGGCCCATTTTCTAGACATTCTCCAAAGATGTGCAGGTCCCATAGGCGTTTTTGAGATACAAAGTTGGTGTGGTATCTCCGACTTCTTCTGCTCGGTAACCTGGAATGCTCTGCCAGACCCTCGGGTTCGCGCCGTTTTCCAACTATTGTCAATAAGGGCCTTCAGCCCGGCACATCTCCTACTGCGGCAAAGTGATGCTGCGAGTATCCTCAAGACTGACATTAAACTGGAAGTTGATATGTCATTAGCATACGCATTGAACGCCGGTGGAAAGGGGCTTGACAAGGTCAAGACGCGCTTTTACGGCACACTCGTTGATGTCTTTGCGATGCATTGCATAGAAGATACTGGACCTCTCGAATACCTCATCGAATATTGGGCCGAGAAAATTGATTTTCGGACAGTACTTGTGTCGTACATGCCCTGGCACAACCATCAGGACCATTGCGAGGACTTGTGCGTAGTCCAAAGACTGCTTGGATTGGGGGCGCCGGTAGACTCACAAGACTACGTCGTCACACCCCTACAGCTTGCCGCTGCGTTTCTCGACCTAGACGCAGTCACTAGCTTGCTTGACAATGGAGCAAAGACAAGCGCCTCGGGCAGAGCAGCTTCGGGGACTTCGAAATACGACCAGCTAGGGCTGTCCAGCATCCTGGGCGGAAAAACACCCCTTGAGATTTGTAGATCTGGGGCACGCAAAGATGTTTTGGAGGAGCTATATTCGATTGGTTTCAATTGGGACCATATACGTGCCATGAACCGACCTAAACCTGCTGAGGCCATTGGTTTTCTCATCGAGAAGCAGTTATTAGAACACGGTGCGATTGATTCATTCTAGCTGATAGCACCAAGAATATATGGCTCCTTTGGACATATTCGCCACAAATCAATGACAAGGCAGTGACTTTCTAGACTGATACAAGGCTGTTGACTTAGTACACCCCAGGCAGGATCCTCCACTTGACAATCTTCTTGTACTCGTCCCAGTCCTCGCCGTACTTCTCAGAACAAGCGACGTCGTCCCGGCCCTCGCGATGGATGAGCAGGACGGCAAAGTACACGACGTAAAAGTAGGTAAAGAGCATGCCCCAGCCGCGGGCGGCGCCCTGGACGACCTCGCGGCCGTCGAGCATGGCGACGGCGCCGGAGACGGCGCTGCCGGCGGCGAGGACCTGGTAGCCGGCGACGCCGGTCGGCAGGCTGAAGGGCGAGGCCTGGAGCCAGTCGCCAAAGTAGTTGATGTGGCGCGAGCGGCCCCACCAGCCGCCCGTGAGCAGCCGGGTGCCGCGTTTGGTCTGGAGGAAGGGCATGTCCCGGACGCTCGGGTGGTCGGGCCGGGTGCGGAACACCTTCTTCTGGTTGTTGGCGGCGCGGAAGATGTACAGGCCGGCGGCGAAGACGGCCAAGACGGCGGCGATGCCGGCCGGGCCCAGGCGCACCGGGTAGACGGAGAGGTAGCGGGTCTGGGTGGAGTAGAGGAAGGGGACCCAGACGATGTCGCCGAAGGTCAGCATGAAGCCCAGGCCGTCGGTGGTGATGTCCATCATGGTCAGGAGGCCGGCCTCCATGAACTGGCCCTCGAGGACGTAGTAGGCTTGGACGGCGGTGGTGAAGATGATGCTGTCGGAGAGGTAGCCGTAGCTGCGGTACTGCTTGGCGCAGAAGGCGAGGTTGAGGATGATCCAGCCGGTCAGGCCGGGGCGCATCTCGAGCCAGGCCTTGAGGTCGATCTCGCCGAAGAGAGGGAGAGTGACGCGCGGGTTCAGCTCGCGGCCGATGTACAGGTCATAGATCAAGCTCCCAGTATTGCCACCGACGGCGAGCTCGCGGAGATCGGGGTTGCCGGGCTTGACGCTGAAGCTGGCGACGTATACAAACACGGTGATAATATAGGCGAGGATGATGTTGGCGGTCAGCAGCTGGAGGTAGTTGTCCGAAATGTACGTCCAGACGACGAAATCGGCGCCTTGGAGGTAAGTACCCGTGGCCAGGGCGGGAAGCTGGACGACTGAGGCATTGAAGGCTGTGACGGGGCATATTAGACGTGCGTCCTCGAGGGACACGGATCAGAACGGGTAGGCTCACAGTTGAAGCGGTACTTGAGGGGCTTGCCGGACTGCACCAGCTTCGTGCCGAGCATCTCCTGCGCGGGAAGGACACGGTAGAGCACCAGGCTCAGGAGGTAGTAGGACAGCGTCCAGCCCATGGCCTCCCAGGTGCAGAAGCCCCAGATGCCGTCCGCGGGCCATGGGGTCTCGGTCCTGAGCTTCTCCAAGGTCAAAGTCCGAGGGCTCAGGGTCGAAGGGGCAGGACAGCCGGTCTTGTCATTGCAGACGAAGAAGAAGGTCCATAGGAGGGCGGGCAGCCCAAAGACAATGGCGGTGGCGCCGGGACTACAGGAGGACACGCACGAGGTTAGTCGTTTGAGGGACGGACCGGCGCGGCTGTGGCTGCGGGAGGGCGTGGGTGAAGACTTACGGGCCGCCAAACTCGTACTTGTGCTTCTTTGGGGCCATGTTCGCGGTCGGGGATGTTGCCACGGAGTTTTCGTCTATCTGCGACTGACTTCCTTCGTTTTAAGAATGGAGGTACAGCGGGTTCCCTGCGAGTGACGGGGTCGGTGTGAATCTTCTCGTGTTTTTTTTGTTGGGGCAGAACGCGCTCACAGCGTCCAATTTCCCACCGCTGCGCCGCTAATTAAACCACAAAAGGGGGCTTACAGTCTGTTGCGTTGGCAGTGTCGAAAACCTACTTTTTCGTCTGTGCGTTAGCAACCCACCAATGCAACCCCATGAAAAATCGCGATTTTTGGCTGCCAGATTCAGAAATCTGCCATATCCGAACATCGGGTAGTCCCTCTTTCGAAGTTACCCGCCGCTAATGCCAAAAGTAAGGCTATTCAGACCTATATAGGGCTCTTTGCTAGTTAATTTATTAGCAATCAATACCTCTCAGCCCTCTTACTACCTTAATAAAGAAATTATATAAACCGCACTAATATATAGCCTTATTACCTATTATTATAGTATATAAGAGTAAGTAGGCTATATAAGCCCTAAAGTCTATAATATCCTTACCCTAGAGACCTATATAAGGCTCTTTACTAGTTAATTTATTAGCTAGCTAATTAAATCTTAGACTTTAATAAGAGTAATAGCTTAATAGGAATAAGAAGGCTTAATTACCTCTTAGCTCTTAGATTACTTCTTAGCCCTTAGGCCTCTAAAGCTCTTAAAGTCTATAATATGCTTATATTACTATTACTACTTTTAATTAGATAAGATAAGAGAAAAAAAAGAGGTTATATATTAAATTAAATAAATATAATAATACTATAATTAAATAAAAATAATTAGAAAAAGCTAATATAGATACTAAAGACTTTAAAGAAAAAAATAAATACTAAGATTATAGTATAAATAGGCTATAGTATATATATAGTTAAATAGTAGTAATATTGGTATAAAATAATAGAATAAGTAAGAGTATATAGCTTAAGTAAGCTAAGTTATATAAAGTTAGAAGTATAGTAACTATATAAGTTATTAAAGATTTTTATATGTTATAATAACCTTAGCTTTAAAGACATATAAGACTTTCTCTATAAGTAATATACTATAGAGGTTTATCAGTTAATAATTAGTTAGTAGCTTTAAAATACTAAGTAGTTATTAAAATCTATTTATATTATTACTACTTAGAGAGATAATATATTATAATATACCTAGGTATATACTATCTATTAATACTGTTAGATATTAAGGTTTAAATATCTTATATCTATATAAAAAAGATAGTATATATAATAATAAAGTGAATTATATAACACAGTATTAATAGTACTGTATATACTGTATATACTAGATAACTATATATTTACTTAGAAAACGCCTATATATTATAAATACATATGATATCTATATACAAAGAATAGTTCCTTTAAGCAAGAACTATCTATCTAAGGAGAAATCTAGGAAATAAGAATACAGTTATAAACTATATAACGGGGATGTTTTAGAAAACAACGTATAAGAATATAGTTCTAAACTATATAACCGAGGTGTTTTGGATAACAACCTAGAATATCTAAGAAATCCTTAGAATATACAGAAAATAAATATAAATAAACCCCTTATATCCCTTATATCTAGCTAGACAGCAAGGTGAACAGAAAGCTCTTCTATTATATTAAAAACAATATATATCTTATTTATCTCTTATCTTTTATCTCTAATCTTATTACCTCTCATAGCTTCTAATAAATACTACCTAAAGTAATTAATCTTTATTAATAAGTTAAGTATAAATAAGTATACTAGTATATAAAGAATAGGCTAAGTACTAAAAGGCCTAGTACCTTATTATAAGAATAAACTTAAATATAGGTAGTAGTATTAGGTCTTACTAGCTCTTATAGTAGATAGGATCTTTAATATATTAATATACTTAGGTATAACTAATAGTAATAGGTTTTTAGTATAGATTTAAGAGAGAGTATTACCTAAGTATAATACCTTTTCTACTATAAAGTCAGTTATTATAATAGATAATACTAGCTTTTATTACTAATAAGATATCTAAGAGGTATATAAATTAACCAGTATATACCTACTATATCTATTACTATACTTACCTAACTTTAACTCTATTAAAGAGGTATTTAGTAACCTTAAGAAGCTTCTTTATAAGTAGTATTCCATCTAGAATAGAGATATAAAAAATATATAGGACTTTAAGGAACTACTTTATAATTATATAGTAGAGGTTAGTTATAGGATAAAATAAATAGAAGACTTCTTTTACTATTCTTTTATTAACTTTAATAGTATATAGTATATATTTAATAATAAAAGATTAATTAATAATAGTATAGTTATTATTAATAGAAGCAAAGTTAGAGTTACCTCTATAGTTAAGAAAGTATTACTATTAAGGTAATAGTAAAGGAAAAAAATATATATTATTAATAGTTAAAAGAAATCCTTCTTAAGTAACTACTTATTTAGCTTTATTACTTTACCTACTACTAGCCTTATTATATTATTACTTCTTATTACTTTATTACTTCTAATTACTATTATATAATACTATTAATAACTTATTATTTATTACTTTAATTAGATTATTAACTCTATCACTATATAATCTATTAAGGTTAAAGGTATTATTATTATTATCATTAAGGTATTAGTTATATATAGATTAAGAGATATATTAACTTAGGTAGAGAAGTAAAGAAGAAGTAGTAATTAGCTATAAAAATAAGAATATAAAAAAACTAGTATCTATAGAGATTAGTACTATAATAATGATAACTAGAGTAAGGTTAACTAACTAAATCTCCTATTATTAAGATTACTTATTTAGTAATTAATAGTAGTAATAAAGGGTAATAAATTATTAACTTTACTACCTATAGTACTTAACCTAATATATAGTAATTTAATTTATTACTTAGAAGCAATAGAGTTATATCTACTATACTTATAATATTACTATATATGAATAAAAGTCTTAATTAACCTCTATATCTAGCTAATAAGAGATATAGGTATACCTTTCTCCTTATGCTACTCTTTTAGTATATACTATATTACTATAAGGCTAGATAATAAGCTCTAAAGCTACTTAAGAGTCTTATTAGTACTACCTTTATATTACTAATATTACTTATTAACTTTAATAAACTAACTAATAAAATCTTTTAATTTAACTAACTATATTATAAGTAATTACTTATTATACTATAGTAATAATAACAATAATATTAAGTTAATACTTCTTACTTTAAAAGAAGTTTATAGTAATTATAGTAATAATAAGTTAATCAATAAGTAATAATACTATAGCTAAAGAGATAGCTAACTCTAATATAATTATTAATATAGTTACTAGAGGTAAGAGCTTACTTCCTTACTGCTACTAAATAATAAATTAACTACTATATTACTAATAGAGTTATTAGTAGTTAGTAAGACTAAAATAATAGCTAGATTTTTCTCTTCTTTAAGTATAGTTATAAAAGGTAAGTGATTACCTACTTTATCTCTTATAAGTATAACCTCCTTTATTTATTACTAGCTAATTATAATTAGTAAGCTTATTAATAGGTTCTTTAAGCTTATATTAGTATCTTAATAAAGTATTACCTCTTATTATATCTTTATATCTCTAATAAGTAACTTATAATAAGTTTTATTTATAATAAAGTACTAATTTATACTACTATTACCCTAGATATTATTATAGTAACTTACTTAGTTAGTATAGTAATAATACTTTATTAGATCCTCTTATAAATCCTTCTTTATATCTTTCTCTTAATTAAGCTCCTCTCTTATTAAACTTATTACTATTTTCTTTAGTATATACTTTAGTAAGTAACTATTATAGTCTTATTAATTATTATAGTCTTATTAATTATTATAGTCTTATTAATCATTATGGTATTATTAATTATTATAGCCTTATTACTTACTATAAGACTTTATATATAGTATATTACCTACTACTAGAGATAGTTACTTTTATTATATAGTTATCTATAGTATATTAAATACTAATATAACTAAACTAGTATTATATATAAGCTTTATACTAAAGAAGATCTCCAGAGTCTAGTAACTTAATTAACTAAGTTAGAGGTTAAAATTAATCTATAGTAGGGCTAGCTATTTCCCTTTCTTTATAATAAAGTTATTACTATAATAGATAATTATTAATATCTTAGTAGTTACTTACCTTTTACTAAACTTTATACTTATTTATAACTTTAAAAGCTAGTATTACTTACTAAGTTATATCTAAATACACTCTTTTATATCCCTTAATATCTCCTTCTCTTACTATAACTCTATTATTATACTAGCTATCTATTAACTTAACCTCTATACTATTTAAAAGGGCTAGATTAATAGTACTAATATAATACCTCTAAATTAAAGGCTAATAGTAAAATAGATATTTACCTTAGTAAGTAGTAGTAGTAAGATAGTTATTACTATAACTATTTATTACTATTATTATAATAGTAATAAAGTTTATGATAGAGTATTAAAAAGGTTAGAGTAAAAGAGTATCTATTATATAAGCTCTTTATTATTAGTATTATTATTATTACTATTATTACTATTATTATTACTATTACTATTATTACTATTACTATTATTACTATTATTACTATTACTATTATTACTATTACTATTATTATTACTATTATTACTATTATTACTATTACTATTATTATTACTATTATTACTTACTTTAGCTACTTATAAAAGCTTTACTAATACTTACTTTTCTAATATCTTAAGGATTATTATTAACTTCTTTAATAGCTTTATAATATAGCTTTTTATAATAACTATATAACTAATAAAAAGTTAAGTAACTAATGTACTTCTTATTACTAATAATACTCTTATATTTAATAATACTTTATAAGTAGCTTTATAAGCTTATATATTATTAGCTAGTAATATTAATAATACTAGCTTTATATTACTAGAGGTATTTAATCTCTTCTTTTTTAGTAGTATATTAGTAATCATAATAATAATAACAATCTCTTAAAGCTATTTATAACTATGATATCTATGTAAAAGTATATAGTATATGTGGTCACTTAGTAGGGTAACCCCCCTGCATGGCCCTAACTAGGGTGGTGGTAGTGATAGTTGTTAAAGTGGGTGTAATATGCCGGCGAATGGCACAGACCTCCAGGCCCATTGGGCCGGATTGGGAAAGGTCTGCGGCGAAATGTCGGTTGACATCTATGGAACGGATTTTGCCAGCCAAAATATCCGGAATCCGATGACCACGTGCATTTGGATCCTGAGGCAACACAACAGCCATAAATATGCGGGGAATCCCATGGAAAATAGCGATATAGTTATGAATACATACACTAGTAATTTAACTAGGGATTTTTACTGTAATTATCTATGTACTTTAATAATTAATAGTCTAAATTTATAAGTACTAATTGATGTTACTTAAAGTATTATATATAGTATATATAATATATACTATAGCTGTTATTATAACTAAAAATAAGATAGCTATGATATTAATAACTCTAAGCAGCCTAGCTAACTGGAGTAGTTAATATATCTAGCTATAGTAATAAGCAGCAGCCCTAAATCTATAGGAGTTAATTAACCTAAATACTGATAATATATAGCATACTACTATAAAACAACTGGTAAAGCCTCTAATGGCTCTAGATATTGCGGACTACCTGATAACACTGTCTGTAATAACTAGGTAGGCAACAGATAACACAGTGGATAGCTAACAACTACTAGATCTAAAAGACACACAGGCCTTAAAGCTATCCTAGCTATTAACTAAAAGATAGAAATAACTTAAATATAATAATAAGATATATATATAAAAACAACAGTAATATAAATAAGACTATAAAGTAGTTAGTAACTTAGTTACCTAGATCTATATAATAGTAGATCTAATAGTAGTTATAGAGTACTACTCTATAAGTAAGTTAATATATATATAGATATATAATATTAAGGTATATATTAGTCTACCCCTATATAAGGAAAAGGAAATTGCTATAGTAAAGTATAAGAAAGTTATAAAAAGAGCTATAGATTATAAAATGATAGATATAAAAGAGGTAGAGAAATAGATATCTAACTAGGAGAAAGCGCTCTCTCATAGTACGTAAGTCTAGTAGTATTTAGCTATAAAGACTAGTAAATGGTTCCTGCTGCTGATGAAGGCGTTAAGGTATATGCTGCTAGTAGCATAGGTAGAGGTATATAAAAGTACTAACTGCATAGGGCTATTAATAACCAGCTCCTGTATTACAAAGTAACATTAGTAATATAGGCCTGTATTGCTGTGGAGCTAGAGCATCCCCAGGCAAAAGCTACTTATAGTACCTTCAGCCTAGTCACTATAGTAATAGTTACTAATAATATTATAGAAGATTACATACAAAAGGAGCTAATAAAGGAAAAACGGTATAATAACTACCATAATAACTAAAATAACAAGAGTAATAACCACAGTAATAAAAAGTGCTTACTATGTAATATCCCTAAGCACTTACTATTAAGGTATTACTTTGTAAGTAAAATATACCTAAGGTTTCTATAGTAACCACACAAAGTAATTATTAACTATATAAAGTAGGCTCTAATATAGTAATATATAAAAGATAAGCTAAAAGAGAAAGATATATCACTAGCCTCTATATATACCTACTTAGACAAATTTACTATAGTAGTAGCAGTAGTACCTCTAGCTAAATAATAGTTAGAAGGTAGTAAAGGTAAGGTATAGTTAAAGGGTAAAGGAGCCTTATCTATATAGTTAGCTACTTTTATAATATCTAACTATCTACTTAAAGACTTTGTTATTCTAGATTTAGGGGTAACCCTTTATATCTTCTACTCTTGTTATTGCTTCTTAGAGATAACTCTAGCAAAGTTGGATAACTTTATCTAAGCGGGCAATACTACTATCCTAGTTAAGGGATAGGGTAATACACTTATCTATGTAAAATAGGGCAATTACTAAGCGTAATTTATACTTAAAAGAGTTACCTATTATCTATTACTATTATGTAACCTAGTATTATATATAATACTTAAAATAAGGAATAATTAGTAGTAAGATAACAGTCTAACTAATAATTATATATATATAGTAAAGGACTACTCTATAGTATTTAATATAGATAAAATTACTAGTTAATAGGTTATTAAGACTAGTAATAACTATAATAGTCTTTATACTATATTAGCGGTGTACCTAGTAGTAGCAAACGCAGATGCGGTTGTAGCGGCCTTGGTACTAATAGACCGCTGCTAAAGGAGTAGGCTAGTTAAAGCTAACCGCTAGTATAACTATCTTAGCCACCTAGGTAGCTATATACTCTACAAAATAACTACCTAAGCCTGTAGTATATAGATAAAAGGAGATATACTAGAGATATCTATTATATCATATAAAGTATATATAATAAGCAAAATATAGTAGTAAATATTATATTAACTATAGGAGTTAATCAACTATATAGAGGTAGGGAATTGTATTACACTAGATTTTCACCTATTTAAATAAGGCTATGGTGGATATAAGTTAGTCTTGCTGCTTAGTAACTAAAAATCTAGCTTTATATAGGACTATTACCTATAATAGCACACTTCTAAGGCCATCAAAACAGCTTTAATAGACTTTACGCAGTTAATTAAAGTATATAAATTAATAGAAGTATAAGTAATTAAGTATAATAATAAGATTATGACTACCTATCTATAGGTAAAGGAGGCTATAGAAAGTATAGGTATCCTATTTAAGGCCTTAGTACCTAATACATAAGCATAAAACAGCAGTGTAGAGAGGATTGCTACAGTGATTAAGGAGAAAGCCTGTATAATAAGGCTGAAATCAAAATTACTAGCATCACTATGGCTAGAGATTCTGAAAGTAGCGGTGTACTTATATAACCAAACGCTAGCTAAATCTCACAGCTAGAGATCTCTATATTAGATCTAGTACATAGTAAGAGGGTGGCTATTATCTATACCATACCTTAGCCATTTACAAGTATTTAGCTGCCGCGCATATGCGATGACTTTAGATACTTAACTCAGCTGTAATTATCTCTAGCGCTTTATAGCAAAGATATATATTAGCTATCTAGTTGGTTATATATTAACTAACCAGTACTATATATATATCCCTCTAAAGAATAAAGTTATTATATCTTATAATATAATATTTAATAAAGATAGATACTTCTCTAGAAATAAAGATAAATAGGTAGATAAGTTAAGTAATATAAACAAGGCTGTAATTAACAAATGGATCTAAAAAGTAACTAAAAAGAACTTTATAAATATTACTAATAGTGAGGATATTATAGAAGAAGATATAGTAGAACTTCTAAACTAAACTACTAGTAAAACGCTAGAAGGAGTTTATAAATATATAAAGTCATACTTTATATTAATAATACTACTAGAATCTCTAAATGCTTTATTTATCATACTGCTATTAGATACGCTTAACGCAAGAGAGCAAGAAGACTATGCATATCATAATGAAATCTAATACATCAACTATATCACATATCAAAAGCAAATATATTTATAAGAATCTTAAAAAGCTGTATTCATAGCTAGGACTGTTAACAGTCCTTGTCGCAATACCTAGAACTAGTAAGCTGCTTACATAGCTGGGACTGTTAACAGTCCTCGCCGCGGTCCCTAGAAAATCTTAAAGCAAGACCTCCTACCTAGTAAAAGTACAAGCTAGCCCCCTAATATCAGGAAGGATAACATAATAGGAGAGGATCTATCTAACTCTGGTAATAAGATAACAGTACCTTAAAATATAGCTATAAGGCTAGCCACAAGGCTGTACTAAAAGGATTTACCTAGGTTGCTTAAGGTATATACCAACCTAAAAAACTACCTATTTATAGAGGATTTTTAAGAGGCTAAGAAAGCTTATTTATAAAGCTATAATGCTATAAATAGCTAGGTTAAAGTTAGTATAGAGGAAGCTAGTAATAACTAGATACTTAACTGCTAATAGGTATATACCTATAAGCTAAATAAATATGGATTTCTTATAAAGTTTAAGGTATGCCTTATTATTTATAGTAATTAGTAGCTAAAAGATATAATCTGTAATACATATATAGTAATACTAGTAGGGCTTTCATTCTAATTACTTATTATAATTATAGCTAAGTTAGACCTAGAATTACTTTAATTTAACGCAGTAAATGTATTTATATATACTAATATAGATAAGATAGTATTTATAAGACTTCCCCTAAGATATCTAAGCTATAGTAGCAGTAAGATTATCTGCCTATAAAAGGCCCTTTATAGGTTGCAATAATTACCACTACTATAGCAAAAGCACCTAGAAAAATGACTTCAAGAACTTAGATTTACACTAGTTACTAGAGAGCTATACTACTAATAAAAGAGAGCTATTATATTCTTCTTCTATATTAATAATTATATCTTTGCGTTCTCTAAGTTATTATAATAAGAAGCTAATAAGGTAATTAATAGTATAAAAGAAAGATACTGCTTAGAGAGTAGTAATGAAATATAATAGTTTCTTAACATAGAAATTCTCTATAATAGATAACAACAAAAGATATAGCTATTGTAGTTAGTATACATTAAAAAGATAGCAAAGCTAATTAATAATAAAACCTAGCTGCTGCTAGATGATACCCTAATAGGCAATAAAGAACTTCTACCCTTATAGTAGACAGTAGTAAACTATGAAGTTATGAGATACTAGTAAAAAGTTAGATTAATCCTATATATAGCAGTAATAATAAGACCTAACGTTGTATTTATAGTAAGTTAGCTAGCAAGATTTAATCACAACCTATCAGCAGCCTATTAGAGGGTAGTAAACCAGGCGCTGCAATACCTTAGGTATATAGCTAGCCTTTGCCTTGAATTTGGGCCTGATAGAGAGCTTATTGTCACATCAGACACAAGCTTTAGAGATAACTTATTTAACTATAAGAGCTTACAGGCTTTTACTATTAAGCTATATAGCAGACTTATTAGCTAGAGGGTAAATAAGTAGCAGATAGTGATTACTTTAATAACTAAAGTAGAGTTACTAGCCCTATTACAGGCTGTAAAAGAATCAATATTTACAAGCTAATTAATTACTAAGCTTACCACTAGTAATAATACTTTAAATACGTCACTAAAGGTTATAATATAATATAATAATTAATAGATAATTAGCCTTGTAACCAAGAAGTTAGTTTAATTACAAACATGCCTTTATTATATAGATATATATTACTACTGGCTATGTTAGGAGATTGTAGACAGTTGCGTTGAAGTTATATATACCCCATTAGCAAAGCTAATAGTAGATGGTTTGACGAAGGCCCTACTAAAGCAAAAATAGCTTGCGTTTCTACAGTAATTAAATCTTAGTAACCAAACCGCGTGGTTAATATAAAACCACAAGGAAGAATTAGCTAAGGATAAATTACTAATATAATCAAAGTAATAAGTACCGCAGCGATAGATAGTTAGCTAGTGCAGCCTCTAACTAAGAGGGTTAAATTACATGGTTGCGCTAGTTAGTAAAAGTAAATTATTATAAAAGATATAACTAGCAAACCCTAATATTATAATTAATTATTAATATAACTAGTAATACTTTAACTATAAGTTTCTTAATAACTAAGTAATATATATAGTTAGTAATTTTGTTATTATAATTACCTTAATTAGGGCTAAAGGTTAATATAAAATCTAATTATAAAAGACTACTATTTTAAGTTAGAAAGTTATAATAAAAGATAAAAGTATAGTTAAAACTATACTTTAAGGATAATTATATATATAGACCTATAGGGGCTATATTAAATATAACAGTAAGTATATAGGGCCTAAGACTGCTATAAGTATAATATAGCTTTACTAAGTAAAAGGACCTTAGTTACTATATATTTACATTATCAAGCTCAGACTTATATAAGGGGGCTAGTAGGCTTTATAAACGTAACCACTATTAAGTTTTTTTTACCTCTACCTAGGATTAAACCCTAGAGCTCTAGTATAAGTTACTATCTTATACTATAACTATCTAATAGGGGGTAATACTACTAGACTATATACACTCTAGTTTTAGTTATTATCAATTAGTTAATTGCTACCTTTTATAGTAAGCAATTAGCAGTCACAAGGACCTATGGGAATATAAAAGGAAGGTACAAAAGGGTAGCAATTACCCTATCCATTAATCAGTTAGATTAAACCTACAAATAGCTTCAATCCAAGAGAGCGTGTCAAAGTAGGTGTAATATGCCGGCGAATGGCACAGACCTCCAGGCCCATTGGGCCGGATTGGGAAAGGTCTGCGGCGAAATGTCGGTTGACATCTATGGAACGGATTTTGCCAGCCAAAATATCCGGAATCCGATGACCACGTGCATTTGGATCCTGAGGCAACACAACAGCCATAAATGTGCGGGGAATCCCATGGAAAATAGCGACATAGTTACACATACATACACCAGCAATTTAACCAGGGATTTTCACCGTAATTATCCACGTACTTCAACAATGGTATTGCTAACGCATGGACGAAAAAGTAGGTTTTCGACACTGCCAACGCAACAGACTGTACTGTGGGTCTCCGTTGTCAGCCGCCGGCGGCCGCATTTTACGGACACCGAGTGCGGCACCCGAAGAGGTCCGGCCCGGCTGATGAGGAGGGCGAACCGTCATCTATACTGAGATCTCGAAAGAGCATCTCATGAATTCTCATAAATTCTCATATATGGAACTCGGAGAAATACATAGGTACACATATATCTCATTAATAGGTGCGATACTCAAAGTCCTCGCTCAAATTCACGAATACTCACTCATCACTACTCATACTCTACCGTATTCACAAAACTCACAATAATCATGCACTAGCGACCATTATCAAATCTTTATAATCATTTGATTCACGTTATGTATTTACATCAAACACGGGCTCTCTCCAACGTGCCCTCGTGACCTCGACCCGCCGTCTCAGTAGATCTTGGTCGCGTCGTTGTGCGAGCACGTCTTGCCATGGCGAGCGTGCTCGGCCAGCGACTTCCACCGGCGGAACTGCTGGAGGACGCCGGCGCGGCCGCGGAGGACGGGCGTCGTGTCGGCGCGGGGCGGGACGCCCTCGAGCGAGTTGGCGAGGGTGGCGAGCGCGCGGCCGGCGGCCTTTGTGTTGACGGTGATGGCGTCCCAGTTGATGTTGTCGAGGGTGTCGCAGGCCAGGTGGTAGCACGGGTCGTTCTCGCCCTCGCCCGTGAAGATGGAGGCCGTCGGGATGCCGAGCGCGACGAAGCCGGCGTAGTCGGAGCGGCCGTCGAACTCGGCGTACGAGACCGTCTTGCCGTTGGCCTCGAGGTAGTCGGTCAGCAGCTGCGGGCCGATGCCGCTGTTGTTGTAGGTGGCCAGCTCGTAGATGGGGTTGGGCGAGGCGATCATGTCGTAGTTGAAGTAGTACTTGATCCTGTCGGCCTCCTCGGGCGCGAGGTTCTCCGTGTAGTAGTACGAGCCGACCAGGCCGGCCTCCTCGGCGGCCCACCACGCGAACCGGATCTTGTGGGGGAACCCGCTGTACTTCTTGACGGACCCCATCAGCTCGAGCAGCGCCGCCGTGCCGGAACCGTCGTCGTTGATGCCGGGGCCCTCGAGGACGCTGTCGAGATGCGCGCCGACCATGATGACCTTGTCCGGGTCGCCCTCCTTGGTCTCGGAGATGACGTTCCACGTCTCGCGCTCCTCAAAGATGGAGTCCACGACGAGGGTCACGCTGACTTCCTCGCCCGCAGCAAGGGCGGCGCTCCAGGCCTCGCCGGTCTCGAGCGTGATGATGCCGAGGGGGACGAGAAGGCCGATGTTCTCGGCGCCGAGCGTGGGCTTGACGATGTCGGGGCCGGGCACCTGGTTGTACAGGATCACGCCCAGGGCGCCGGCCGCCTTGGCGTTCTTGATCTTGTCGGAAATGGCGCACACGCCACGCTTCACGAGAGCGAGCTTGCCAGTGGCGTCGATGCCCTCGAGCGACCCGGGCAGACACCCGGCTCCGTTCTCCTCGTCGAGGGGGGTGTCGACGAGGGGGGCGGTGATGCCGCCCGGGAGGGGGGTGGCCGTGTTGTACTCGGCACTGATGACGATGACGTCTTGGCCGTCAGGGCCAGTCACCGAGATGGCATTGGTCTGCTCAAAGGTGTGGTTGAAGGGCTGGAGCCAGGTGTCCATCTGCTTGGAGAAGCGCGTCTGGGCACGCTCCAAGACGAAGTCGACCGAAGCCTTGTAACCCGGGGTGCCGAAGGCGCGGGTACCGCCATTGTCGCGACCGATCTTGTTCAGGTTCCAGAGGACGCGCTCAAGCCTGCGTGAAAAGAGCCGGGTCAGTGGTTATGGCTCTTGGGATCGGCAGTACTTGTGCAAGCGTGGTGGACTCACTCGACGGTCTGGATGTCGGCCTCAATCTTGTCGGCGGTGAGAAGATCGGTGGCCGAAATGGTCGTGGCGAGCGCCAAGGTGGCGGCGGAGAGATAAGTGGTCTTCATCTCGATAGACGACTTGGTGAAGGCGATAAGACCAGGGGGGAGACCGCGAGAGGAGCAAGGCGGGTTGATCTCACAACCACCACACGCTCGTATGGGGGCGTCGACACCTTCTTATAACACCACACTGTACCGATATGGTACGCCGCGTGTTCTATGTCACTTCCATGTCCCCCCGCCTGCATTCGATGTCACGCTGCACAGCAACACGGCGATGCCCCCCTCGAGAGCTCAAGCTTTACGCCAGCTTGGCACGCAGAAAAACGCGGGCTTGGAGCGGGGGCCATGAACCAGAGCCGAATCAGGTCTCACAATCGAAGTTACTGATAAGCATCATAGAGGACGGTTGCCCGGGGTTCTTCTATCAGCATCAGCTCGCCCAGTCGCCCTCGGCCAACGATATTGCGGGCCAATTCATGCAGAGACGGGGGAGCTTACTGCAAGGAGCCGACTCGATACAAAAAAGCAAGTCAAAGCAGGCGGAGCGAGCGCAAAACACATGGTCAACAACTCTCTCGGCTGGCATACTATGTACTACCAACGTCACGGTGTAACCTGATTGGGCAGGTGCCAAGCGTTTAATATTATTGCACGCGTGGCGTGGCGGGCTGCAGCACGCCAAACGACTGCTCAGCCCATCCATCCCGCTCCGCCGCCGCGCTCAGGGGACGGTCGAGAACCGGCCTCTCTCGCCCACAGGTTCTCGATGGTTGGCAGCATGTGGATCGTGCAGACTATTGGGTTCTTTTGTCGGGAGATGCGTTCTGCACCTGCTATCTTGGGCTGCACCGCATCATGCTGCCAAGCCGTTAAACGAGCCCCCGACCGGTGACCCGGTTCGGTCTGTCATGCATGATAGCCGGCAATATCCTATCTTCATGAAGAATATACGCAATGCGTAGGGTGAAAATGGGAACCCTTGGTGGATCAATCATTCCAAAGCCTGTACTACAATAGTGTGTTGGGTTCTCGGTATGTAACGTACGCGATAAAAGCTTCACTCATGTCCTGGAACAGGCATTCAGCTATTGTTCTATGGCTCTCATACTCTTGCGAAGTGGCTGTCAACGATCTAAACTGCTTCTTTTCTTATCACTGAATCGCTACTTTAGCGGAAAGCCGTCGTGCAGAAAATTGAGCAAATGCCCTCTATGCGAGTATTAGATAGTTTCGGTGCCCTACTAGAAAACAAGTTATAACGTCCATATGGGAGTCACGCTGATGACAGACACTTAGCATCATGATACCTAAACCCCCTCTACAGATGCTCTGTGTGTGTAGTCGGTGGGAACAATGACCATTAAGAGGGATGATGCGAGGGTACCGGTATCCTCAATGTTCTTCTGCTCATGACCTCCAAGACGCTCTGAAGGCTTTTCCGCCTTGATCCTGGGCTACAAACTAGCTTCCGACATACACCTCCTCCCTGACATCCCTGACAGACGAACCTCCATATCGTCGGGATATTAGTAAGACCGGTGATATTATGAGTAGGCATTGGAGTGAGAGAAAGACCTAGATGGAAAACCTCATGCTGAACACGATAATCTCCTATGAGGAAAAAAGTCTTTTGGTTTTCGTTACTCTAGATGTATGTATTTCCCTACCTAGGTATGCTAATGCAATGATGCCCATTTTTCAGGCCGCTTTTGATGTCCACATATGTACAAATCATTAAAACCACAAGTTCCAACTCCCAACCCGGGTTCCGTCTTCGTCTACTCGAGACTCTGCGCCGCGCACATCTTGGAGTACATCCCCCCCTTGGCCAGCAAGTCGCCGTGCCTGCCCATCTCGACGATCCGCCCGCCGAAGAAGACGCAGATCAGGTCCGCGTCCTTGACCGTCGACAGGCGGTGCGCCACCGCGACCGTGATGCGGTCGCCCTTCTTGGCGGCCTCGGCCAGCGCGCTCTGCACGACCTTCTCGCTCTCCGTGTCCAGCGCGCTGGTGGCCTCGTCGAGCAGCAGGACGCTCGGGTTGCGGACGAGGGCCCGCGCGATGGCGATCCGCTGCCGCTGGCCCCCGGACAGCTGGGTGCCGTTGGAGCCGACCTGCGTGGCGAGCCCGTCGGGCAGCGACGACACGAAGTCCCAGGCGTTGGCCTGCCGCAGCGCCGCCTCGATCTCGTAGTCGGGCGCGGACGAGGCCGCGCCGTCTGCGCCGGGCTCTCCGGCGTCGATGCCGAGCGAGATGTTCTCGCGGATGGAACCCTGGAACAGCGTCGGCTCCTGCTGCACCAGGCCGACCATGCGCCGGTACATGCGAGGGTTGATGTGTTGAAGAGGTTCGCCCGCGATTCTGAGGGTGCCGGCCGACGGGTCGTAGAAACGCTCGAGCATGGATATTATGGTGGATTTTCCGCAGCCAGAGGCGCCTACCAAAGCGACAAACTGGCCCTTTTGCACGTCCAGGCTTACGCCTTTGAGTATGGGAACATCCGGTCGTAGGGGGTATGAGAACTGGACATCTCTCAAATCGATCGGGCCACCCGACTTGGGGCTGCGGTTCTGGTTCTCGGGCGTCTCACGCACTGTCGGGTCTTGCCCGCCCAGCCAGAATATGTAGTTGGCGCCGTGTTTGCCCTTCGTCATGCCTTTTTTTTTTCGTAAGAGTTAGTGGTTGGCTCTCTATCAAGTTGGACTATGGGGTTCTTCTTACTGGTTGAAAATGCAAAGATCTGATCCGTCCCTTGCGCAGAGAAGAAGACGGCCATCAACGCTACAAAGAAGGAGAACACTGTGATCTCATGCGATGCGTAAAGCTGTATGCCATACCTGGTAGAAACCGTCAGTCGCTTGTTCCGTTGATCCGAAATCGCGCATGGGGAAGGGTGAAACCTACCAGAAACCGAGAGCCAGGAAAAGGTACTCGACCGATTGCGTCAGAGAAAACCACAACATCATCGTCGTGAGCGGCCTGATTGAGCTGGAGATGGCGTGGTCGAGCTCGGCGGTGTACTTGTCCAGGACCGAGCTCTCGATGGCGAGGGAGGATACGGTGCGGATGGCGGTGACCGACTCGGATGCGATCGCCGAGCTGGCCGAAAGCCGCTTCGAGATGTCGCGCTCCAGTTTCCCGTCCAGGCGTATCCTCAGCCAGCCGGCGCCCACGAGGGGGGGCAGCCCGACGAGCACGACCACCAGACCCAGCTTCCAGGTGAAGACGATGGCGAGGACGCTGCAGGCAATGATGCTGAGCCCGGCGATCACGATGCAGACGATGTTGTAGCCCATGAGTTCGAAAACAGCCTGCGGATGGGCGTCGAGACGGCTGGTCAGCGCTCCGATGCTGTTCTCGGGCCGGTCGAAGAACTCGAGATCTTGCCGCAGGATGTCTTCGAAAAGCTTCTTGCGCAAGCGGTGTGCCAGAGTCTATGTCGGGGGGCGATCAGCAGCTGTCGGCTCCCAAGTTTGTCTCCCAACAGCAGATATCAATGTGTGTCTACGTACCTGGGACATTGCGTTGGAGCCGTATCCGACAAGGAACCACGATATGAGGCATACGCCAGCCAAGCAAACGTACATGGCCGCAAAGAAGTTTCCGCCGGCGCTCATCTGGGAAGGAGGCAGTGTGAAAACCTGGACCATGTATGACACGAGGATGGCCTGGATAGGAAACAGGACGGCTATACGATCCCGTTAGAGTCGGTAGAGACAGGAGGGGAGCTGGTTTGAGATATACTGACAGGATAGAATGCAGCCCACAACGGTAGCGGCATACGACATTGAAAGGTCGGTGGACTCCTTCATCAATCGATATATAACCATGAGGAACCCATCATGTCTGTGCGTGTCATAGTCTCCACGGCCGGCCTTGTCATCCACGGCTTCGAGACTGGTGCTAGAATCCGGAGTCAATGACCTCTCGCCACGCATATCCGACTTTTCGTCAATAGACGATGCATCCTCGCCGCCTTCTGCCGCGACCCTGTTGGCACCGGTGAGCTGCTGGACTTTGACGAGCCCGGCGTACGCGCCATCCTGTGCTATGAGGTTCTCGTGTGTTCCCTGCTCGATGATGCGGCCTTTGGACATGACGACGATATTGTCCGCCTTCCGGATGGTCGCCAGCTTGTGGGCGATGACGATAGTGGTCCGGTTGATGGACGCCTTGTCGAGCGCCTTCTGGACGATCTCCTCGGCGTGCGGATCAAGCGCGCTGGTCGCTTCGTCGAGCAGCAGGACCTTTGGCTGCGAGACGATGCTGCGGGCAATCGCAATCCGCTGCTTCTGGCCCCCGGAGAGGAGGCCGCCCTTCTGTCCTATCTCCGTGTCGTATCCGTTGGGGAGTTCGGATATGAAGTCGTCGGCGAACGCTATCTTGGCTGCCTCCCGGACTTGTTCCATCTGCTTCTCCCTGGATTGGTTTTCCCACGGTGTGCCGATGAGGCCGTGTGCGATGTTGTCGAACACGGAACCCCGAAACAGCGTCGGCTCCTGGTGGTAGAAGACGCATCATCAGCGCCGAGCACTCTCCAAAGACCGTGAAGATTCTGGAAAACACTCACTTGCTGCACTAGACGGACGTTCCTTCGCAACCAACCAACATTCAACGCGTCGATTGGCCGACCGTCTATCTTGATGGTGCCCGATGCTGGGTTGTACCACCTCTCGAGGAGGCCGACAATTGTGCTCTTGCCGGAACCGCTTTGCCCCTAACGAAAGATTGTCTTAGTTTCTGCCGGTATATAGACTATAGTGTGCATCTAGCAACGAAACGGCTCAACTCACCACCAAGGCTGTGGTTTTGCCAGCGGGGACTTTCAGTGAAAAGTCGTCCAGAATCGTGGCGTTGGGCCTAGTCGGGTAGGCAAAGGTGATGTGCTCGAGTTCAACGTCTCCCTTTTCCAGGGTCGGTTGCTCCCCAGACGGGTCGAACGGGTCAATGGCGCTCTTCCTGTCAATCAGAACAAACAGCTGAGCGGCGCCGGAAGCAGCACGGGTAAACTCGATGGAGTAGGGGGCCAGCTGCGTGACGCTAAGGGCCGCAACGGTGATACACATGAGGACGCTATACAACGATCGAGTCAGCTACTGCTTGTGTGGCAGGATCAAGGAAAGACATGGTTGTCGAGGCTTACGTGAAAACGTCTCCAGTCTTTGTGATTTCTCCGCTCGAGACCATGCGGATGCCCTGCCAAAAGCCGAGCGCGTCGCCGCAGTAGATGATGGCATACTCTGCAGAGAACAGAATGCCCAAAGGCAGAGAGCTCTTGTCGCCCCATTTGTGAGCCTCGACCAGGTAGGCGTCAAACTTCTTGACGAGTCTGCTCCTCATCTCAAACGCATGAACAGTGCGGATGCTGGAAATAACGCCCTCGGCAAAGGAGTTGGCCATGGCGTAGTAGTTGATGATCCTCGTCTCGTAACTAGCCTCGATGAAGGATGTGACGGCCATGACGGCAATGGTAAGAGGAGCGATGCAGCAGACGATCAGAGTGAGCTTCCAGTTGGTGAGAAAAGCAATGACGAAGGAGCTGATGAAGGCAGAGGCGCCCTGGATGGTGAGCCCGAGCTTCTCGGAAATACCGTTGTGGACGAGTCGGCCGTTCGAGTAGGCCTGGGTCGCAATGGAGCCACCAGTCCCGAAATCAAAGTAGGCCACCTCTTGCCGCAATGCCGATTTGATGTATTCATGGCGAATATTGCGAACGATGCGATATGCCGTGTAATGAAGCAGCGTATTATACACGTAAGCCATTACGAACCTGCCAATGGCTAGATAGATGAGATAGTGGCTGTCGCCAAAGTCAGCAGAGGTCCTCCATCCAGAGATTCCGGCCCGACAGTTTGAACCTACGCCAAGGTCGTGCCATATCTGCGAAAGCTGCCGGCCTCGGAGGGGTTTTCCTCGAAGTTTGTGAAGTCAGTGATGAACTGGCCGAAGATGATGTTCTGCGAAGCAATGCCGACGCCGGAAGCAATTGCGGCGAGCGCGGCAATGGCCATGAGAAGGCATTCCACCGACCCGGCATATGTGAAAACTCTCTAGATGAATACCGTGGTCAGCAGTGAACCGACACCTACGAGAGGCGACCTACCCAGTACGCCGTCCACGAACTGGTTTCAGCCCCATCTTCCGGAGGGGGTATAGATGGGTCGAGGTCTTCACCATCGGACATGGCAGCCTTTTCGCTTTCTGCAACCCTTTCGGCAACCCTTTCGGCAACCATTTCGGATAATCAAAGAATGGCAGTTCGGAGGCTTCTCTTCCATCGAGGTGGGGATGACGCCAAGAAGATTATCTGGAGAAGGAACGAGGAAACCGGTATTCACAAACATATTAAACGCGAATCAAGGAGCCGGATGAACGAATACATAGTATGTCTGTCTGGTGGTGCGAGTGTGATCCACTCGGGTGGTGGGAGATCCCGTGTTTTACTAGGTGTGGGGATGAAGCCAGCAAGTAAATACGACTTGGCTATACTTTTCAAACGGTTGAGAGACGCCTTGAGCCTCCATACAACTTCAGTCATGTCTGAGGTACTAGAGATCCTTGATTGGCATGACGCGACGTTGCACTCTAAGCGCCCTAGCGAGCCGACCCCCGCGTCTCTCTGATTCAGTCTCTGTGAGGCTATTTCGAGGCTATTTCTAGACAGTTCGCTTGGGCCCGGGCGGAGCCTTGGCGCCTTCTAAGTATCGCACTAGGGGAAAGTGAATTATCCTTTTTTGCGACGGGGTTCTCATCGACCAGATGTTCCCTCTTCTGATGTTCCGATGCAGCTGGAACAGAACAGGACCGTGGGTCCGGCACATCTGCAGTATGAATCATTGATGCAAGGATCGGACTGTCCCATCTGAGGAGAGATCTGTAGAATTCTAGAACGAGTCCACCCCAATCGTTCCCCGGCTCGTGAGACAGGATGACCGATCTGATACTTGGATCAGACAGCGAGGATCACGTGACTTGGTATGGTATGACCCTGGGATTGCTTATGTGTGTATGCACTTAGAAGTGATGCACTATGTACCGTGAAACTGAAAACATCCGCTGATTGGGGCTGCAGTTGGGGCTGTCGTCTTGATCGTGTTTCAGAGTCTTGGCAGACCTGGAAACGGTAGAGGTAACGGGGACAACGGGATCACCAGAAGACGTCGCGACGACACTGACAGGACTGATGGGTTTTGCGGTTATCGAGGGGAAAACCCCCATACCCACTCTCGTTTGAAATTACTCCTCTCTCAAATGGTATGAGTAATCTGATATCATTCATGGGACAAGCATGGGCAGGGGGGCAAATGGCGATTTGCCATCCGTTCGAACATATAACGTATTAGTCTCTGTCCGTATTAGGGCGAGATTTATCTGGCGCTAAATGATGGAGCTGAGTGACCAAGAGCCTACCTAGAGAACAGACTTGAGAAATTCCCGTATGGCCAGACCCTGAAGGAAGGGTATCCCCTGTACGGTGCCGTTGGTCTAACAAGGCAGGCGGTCAGATAGCTGTCAGGTATCAAGTCTAACCATGATTCATAGTGTATGCAAGCAGAATCCTTGCCGTCGGCAGTTGACTCATCTTTGCTGCTGCAGAAGCAACAGAACAGGAACAGGTAATTAGCCCTCGGCATCAAGTGGGGAAAAAAAGAAAAAAAAAAAAACGCTGATGGGGTGCAGAGTCATGGCGACAAGGCAGCGTAAATTCTATCGGAATCGGACCTCAACCAAAGATGGGAATCATGGACAATCTTTAACAAATCAAGACTTGGCCCAAAACGGCAAGCCAAGAGCATATCCTCGACACCACGATGAGTAACTGCCCCAACCCGCCCGCAGCGCTGCCATAATCATCCAGTCTTTCTCCAAACGTTCAACACGCCAAGGTCGGTACGGGATGACTCACGCGACTCAGTCCCGTCAGGCCTGGCCCAGTGTTCTGGGCCAGTTACAGAAATGACCAGATGATCGTCGCACAAGGCTACAATCTGTTCCGAACAGATGCCTACCGTATACGCTGGCTTGGCTATGTCTGCTTCCCTGGTTTCCTGATAGGTCCCATCATCTATACCATGGTGCACAGACTAGATAGTTTGCCTATAGCCAACTTTTCACCAGTTACTCGTCGGTTTGCCACATTATCCCCTCACCTTGCTTTGACCCTGTTAGTCCGCAACCTAGCAAGTTAAACTTAAACGCATTAATCCCCAAGCTGTAACCACTTGACAGATGAACATCCTATATTCAGTACAACATGACGTAAATACATGTGATATATTGAAATCTATGCCGCAAGAAAAGAAGCAAGACACAAGTGGAAGATAAAAGGTAAGACCGAAGAAAACCCGGTCCAAAGCCAGTCCAGTCTCATAGCTGTTGATGTGATAGCTCTCACACATGAAAAAAAAAAGAAAGCGGGGGGAGGCCAGAGACGGTCAGATCTCGACAAGAAAGACACGACGTATTACTCACGCACAGCCCGTTCAGATGGAGAACGGAGTCATGGAAAACACTTTCGTTGAAAGCGAGGCGACACTACAGGATATCAACGGCTTGTCGCTAATAATGCTAGAATGGCCGAGTGGGAGGCGAGAGGCCGACAAACAAACCGTTATTCTGTTATTCCAACTCCGTACCATACTGATGATCAGTCTAGGTGATGTCAATGCTCATTTTCTTACTGCCAAGTCTGAGGTCAAAGCCGGCCATGGCACTGATCCTGGCCTAGCCAGCTCGCGGTTTGACTCGGTTCCACGCGGGGAGGATGGATCGGGCCCCGACCTCTGTTAGAAGAGAGTACATACCACGCTGACTTTCATCCAGACGCATAATGATCATGGCATGACTTTGGGTTCTGTCTATATCATCTATAGATTATAATTCATGTGAAAGTTCTCCGAGAGATGATTCTGATCGACTTTGCCCCCCGAAGCGTTCGCCCCCGCGGCGTCCGCCCCCGATGCTGGAAGATGGCCACCTTGCAAGACCATCACCGCCACAAAAGCACCCTGCAGTACATCATAGCCATGTGTTGGAATAGCACTCTGGAACGACTTTAGGCAAATGGGAAATCACGCGTTCTGAAGTGCGGATAAGTGTCATGCTTGAACCTGACACCCATACATTACTCGGGAACAGCCAACATGACTCTGTGTCAGCGATGCCGCGAGCTGCGGCTGACCGCATATAAGAGAAATGCGGAAGACCCGCCAGAGAGCTTGAGAGGACTAGACGCATTCCAGAAGTCCCTGGTAGCCCCATGAATTTGCACATTGACGTACGAGGGCCCATTAAACACTGTGACTACTCAGGCCATGATTGTATATTAACCCTTTTCGCCGTGAGAATAATATAAGGTAGGGGTACACAAGACGGCGGGGCCCTGCCGCTGCATATAGGCAACGCTCTGACCTGATCGGTCAGTAAGCTCGTCGAGGATGGTGTGGCGAGACGGGACCCAAGGCTCTTACTGCTCTTGAGACGAGCCTTATGAATGATTTGCGCATTGGCGAAGCCTCCCGCAGTCTACGGCAGACAGGATCTCTCTCGGGTCACCAAAGGGACGTCGTGACAAAGCCATGCGGAACCGATGGCATGGCCCATCTTGGGTAGGTAGGTAATAATAACGTGGGAATAGAGTTTCCGGTGCGCGACGACCCGGACGGCTAGACTAAAACGTACGCGTCGGGCTTCCCACGGTTAACCTCGCAGCCTGTGCGGAGAAAACAAAAATAAAATAGAAAGAAAGAAAAGGAGAAAAGGCACAACGGAAACCACAGTCATGCATATTTCTTTTGACACGAACTGCATTACTTCAGATGCAAACGAACCCCACATAGCGAGTGCGGATCATACGGGCACTCGACAGAAACGAAACCAATTTTGGTTTGAAGACACCTTCACTCAGGTCCTCGCAGGGATCAAACAGAGAAACTCATGTGTCAGACGCAGGGAATAGTCCAGATATCTTGGCCCGGGCCGCACTGGCGTAAAACATACCCACACACACACACACACACACACACACACACACACAGCATAAGACAAGTCAAGGGCCACGAGACGAAGTGAGGATGTTGCTATTCGATGCTACTGGGAGCTGCTTTTCCAGTCTGGCCAATCTACATGGGATGATATCATGGATCGGAGACGAGATGGTTCGGAAAGAATAAATGTTTTTTTCTTCTCTTCTTTCATCCTCTGAAAACCTCAGCAACATGACAATATGGGTTGGGGCTAATGGTCGTGACGCCGAATTGAGGCTGTGATAAACCGCAGCGTCTGTAAAAAAGTAGTTGTCTTCTAGAAACTATCAAGTCTGACCTGATTCCGGGTAGAAATACCAGAATGAAGTAGGTCTGCCCTTGTTACATGGCCACACCTGTGGCGGTGAATATCTGATATAAGCCACACGCCACTGTCGCTGGCCACCGGGATGTCGGGCCCGATGGTGCAGTTGGCCGGCTCGAATATGCCCATTTTCTTTTTCCCTCATCCCTTTTCGGCGGGCGATTGCTTTCGTCAAACGTTTTTTTTTTCTTTTTTTTTTCTTATCGGATGATTGGCCTGGTTGATGTTTCTGTTGGAATAATTGGCAGCGTGAATATCCTGGCCAGATTCTGGCCAGAGTATCCGGGACCAGATCAACCGGGACGCCGGTCACAGCCCCTATATAGATCGCCCACCCGGGCCCAAAACCCCCTTCTAGATTCCTTTCCCTCTTTGTGCAGTTAGCCAGCTCGAATATGCTCATTTTCTTTTTCCCTTATCGGTCTGGTCGATGTTTCTTTATGGGCGTTTGCTCGTCTTAATCGGTTGGTGGGGATGCGCAAGTTGAAAGCAGCATCAACTGGCACGCACCGCGAGATTATGAGCGAGATGGCGGGTTGCAACGGAAGCTAGGCTAGTCAGTTAGTCTCATCATCATCATCACCTTCTTTTTCATCCGTTGTTCCTCCACAGAGATATTAGATGGATAGATGGACGGAGAAACATCCTCTGCCTTTTTTTTCCATATCCTTAATGACTTTGACTCAACCATGGTCTGGGCCCAAGGTGGAGGAGAGGGACGGAACCCCTTCCCTCCTTTTTCCGGGATCGACCCGAATTTCCCCTCGCCCAGAGCCGGAGCTGGTAGTCATCGTGGATTATCTTTACGCCGCCGCACATGAAGTATCTGAGGCTCCGAAAGGGTGGCTTTTGTCAGATCTGCCTGGAAAGAAGTCAGCCTAAAGAGATGAAGAGACGCCGATGACTTTGTTGGCGACAACTACGGCATATTCCACCTCGTTGATCAATCACACAACGTCCGTCCGCCATCCTCGACATGCACGGGCTCAGACTATATTGCAACTCGTAACGTCTAGATCTTGACGTGAATCAGGGTTCACGCTCCAAAAATGGAGTGGAACTGTTACATCTCGTATCGAGTTGCCCGTCTCGTATCAGATGCGATGTTATCGCATCGTCCCCAATAGTCTTCTTCAACTTTGTGTGTGCGTTTCGATACAACGCTTCCGGAGCCCGTCTCCCCGACTCTTGCCGCCGGGTGGAAAGTCGGGTACTACGCAGTCATGTCAACATCCGAGTCACTCCTCCAGTTGCTATGTAGCTTCTCTCACGGAGACGGCATGTTTCATCGATTCTCTTTTCCTACGTCGAGTCTTCGGTACCATGATGTGAGTTGCCTCCAGCCGGTTTATACCGAATCTTCTAGATAGGACACGGGTTCAACGGTGAGAGCCTAGATGAAGGTAAAACCAAACCAACTTCCGCGTAGGTTAGGGCACATGTATGCTGCCGACGGGTATTAGGCTCATAAGCTCCACCAAGTAATATACAGCAGGGCGACTTGCAGGTTGCGATCAACTTCGACAGAACAACACTCATGCCTCGCAGGCGTAATCCACGTCGTCGATGGAAACAATCACCACACTTCACACCAAGCAACTGGCTTCTGCAGGGTTAACACACAGTTGCGGCTGTCAAGCACTAGGACTGGAGTCCGATCGGAAACACCGACGGTTGAACTAGTCATACTTGCCACCGGAGCAAGCGTCACAATGCTGGAAGTTTTTTTTTTTTTTTTTTTTTTACCAAACCAGCCCTTTCCTGCCTTTCTGGGTGTTTACAGTCTGTTGCGTTGGCAGTGTCGAAAACCTACTTTTTCATCCGTGCGTTAGCAACACCATCACCACCACCACCCTAGTTAGGGCTACGCAGGGGGGTTACCCTACCAAGTAACCACACATACTATATACTTTTGTATAGATATCATAATTATAAATAGCTTTAAGAGATTATTATTATTATTATTAGTACTAGTATACTACTAAAAAAGAAGAGGTTAAATATCTCTAGTAGTATAAAGCTAGTATTACTAATACTACTAACTAATAGTATATAAGGTTATAAAACTATTTATAAAATATTATTAAGTATTAAAGTATTATTAGTAATAAGAAGTATATTAGTTACTTAGCCTTTTATTAATTATATAGTTATTATAAAAAGTTATATTATAAAACTATTAAAGAAGTTAATAATAATTCTTAAGATATTAAAGAAGTAAGTATAAGTAAAGCTCTTATAAGTAGCTAAAGTAAGTAATAATAGTAATAATAGTAATAATAGTAATAATAGTAATAATAGTAATAATAGTAATAATAGTAATAATAGTAATAATAGTAATAATAGTAATAATAGTAATAATAGTAATAATAGTAATAATAGTAATAATAGTAATAATAGTAATAATAGTAATAATAGTAATAATAGTAATAATAGTAATAATAGTAATAATAGTAATAATAGTAATAATAGTAATAATAGTAATAATAGTAATAATAGTAATAATAGTAATAATAGTAATAATAGTAATAATAGTAATAATAGTAATAATAATGATAATAAGAATAATAATAATAAAAAGCTTATATAATAGGTACTCTTTTACTCTGACTCTTTTAATACTTTATTATAAACCTTATTACTATTATAGTAATAGTAATAAATAGCTATAGTAATAGCTATCTTATTACTACTACCTATTAAGATAAATATCTATTTTACTATTAGCCTTTAATTTAGAAGTATTATATTAGTACTATTAATCTAGTCCTTTTAAATAGTATAGAGGTTAAGTTAATAGATAGCTAGTATAATAATAGAGTTATAATAAGAGAAGGAGATATTAAGAGATATAAAAAAGTATATTTAGATATAACTTAGTAAGTAATACTAACTTTTAAAGTTATAAATAAGTATAAACTGTAATAAAAGGTAGGTAACTACTAAGATATTAATAGTTATTTATTATAGTAATAACTTTATGATAAAAAAAGAGAAATAGCTAGTCTTACTATAGATTAATTTTAATCTCTAGCTTAGTTAATTAAGTTACTAAATTCTAGAGATCTTCTTTAGTATAGAGCTTATATATAATACTAGTTTAGTTATATTAGTATTTAGTATACTATAGATAACTATATAATAAAAGTAACTATCTTTAGTAATAAGTAATATACTATATATAAAATCTTATAGTAAGTAATAAAGCTATAATAATTAATAAGACTATAGTAGTTACTTACTAAAATATATACTAAAAATAATAATAATAAGTTTAATAAGAGAGAAACTTGGTTAAGAGAAAGATATAAAAAAGAATTTATAAAAGAATCTAATAAAGTATTATTACTATACTAACTAAGTAAGTTACTATAATAATATCTAAAGTAGTAATAGTATAAATTAATACTTTATTATAAATAAAACTTGTTATAAGTTACTTATTAGAGATATAGAGATATAATAAGAGGTAATACTTGATTAAGATACTAATATAAGCTTAAAAAACCTATTAATAGACTTACTAATTATAATTAGTTAGTAATAAATAAAAGAGGATATACTTATAAGAGGTAAAGTGTGTAATAACTTACCCTTTATAACTATACTTAAAGAAAAAGAAAATCTAGTTACTATTTTAGCTTTACTAACTATTAAGAACTCTATTAGTAATATAGTAGTTAATTTATTATTTAATAGTAGTAGGGAAGCAAGCCCTTAACTCTAGTAACTATATTAATAACTATACTAAAGTTAGCTATCTCCTTAGCTATAATATTACTACTTATTAATTAACTTATTATTACTATAACTACTATAGACTTTCTATATAGTAAGAAGTATTAACCTAGTACTATTATTATTATTACTATAGTATAATAAGTAATTACTTATAATATAGTTAGTTAAATTAAAAGATTTTATTAGTTAGTTTATCAAAGTTAATAAGTAATATTAGTAATATAAAAGTAATACTAATAAGGTTCTTAAGTGACTTTAAAGCTTATTATCTAGTCTTATAGTAATATAGTATATACTAAAAGAGTAATATAAAGAGAAAGATATACCTATATCTCTTATTAGCTAGATATAGAGGTTAATTAAGACTTTGATCCTTATATAGTAGTATTATAAGTATAGTAAATATAATTCTATTACTTCTAAGTAATAAAGTAAATTACTATATATTAGGTTAGATATTATAAGTAATAAAGTTAATAATTTATTACTCTCTATTACTATTATTAGTAATTAAATAAGTAACCTTAAGAATAGAAGATTTAGTTAGTTAATCTTACTCTAGTTATTATTATTATAGTACTAACCTCTATAGATACTAATTTCTTTATATCCTTATCTTTAAAGCCAATTATTACTTCTTCTCTATTTCTCTACCTAAGTTAATATATCTCTTAATTTATATATAACTAATCCTTCAGAAATAATAATAATAATACCTTTAACCTTAATAGATTATATAGTAATAGAGTTAATAATCTAATTAAAGTAGTAAATAATAAGTTATTAATAGTATTATATAATAGTAATAAGAAGTAATAAATTAATAAAAAGTAATAATATAGTAAGGCTAGTAGTAAGTAAAGTAATATTATAGCTAGATTCCTAACAGTGGTTTTTCCGCTAAAGTATAGCTAAGGCTGTAATAATAATTAACAGTATTATACTTACTAGCGTTCTTACTAATATATTAGTTACTTAGTAATCAGTTAGGTAGTCAATAGACAGGTAGTAGCTTATATAGCTTAAGAAGTAGTTCACAAAGATAAATAGGTATAAGAAGTCTAAAAGTTATCTAAGGATATTTTATAAGTTAATTACTAAAGAGCTATAGAAGGTAATCTATCTAAGTAAAATAAACGTCCTTATATCTTACTATATACTCTTAGATTACTACTTGCCTTTACTAATCCTTAGTATAGGATTAGTATCCTATGTTTTTAATCTCTAGTAAGAGATTAGCTTAGACTACTAGTAACTCTATTAATCTATCATATAACCTTCCTTAGTTCTTCTATTCTACTAGCTGTGCCGCACTCCTATACCTTGAGTATCTTACTATCTAGTAGTCTTAACTAGGGTCCTTTAGGCTATACTAGCTACTAACAGATTCTTAGGTTATAATATTAGGTCTCTCTCTAAAAGGCCTTATCCCTAAGGTTACTATAAGTAGGTAGTTCTTTCTAGGTTAGAGAGTTATTAATTATACTTTCTTAATAATACTAATATTATATCTAGTTATATAAGTAAAAGAAAAGTAGATTCTAAGATTTCCTAAAAAACCTATAAATATTATTCTCTTACTTAAGTAGTTAAGTACTATAGAGTTAATATTATACCTTATACTTATTATTTTAAGTTAAATAAGGTCTATAAAATAGCTAAAGAGTTATTATAATATAATAAGTATGTTTATTCTAGTTATACCTAGTATAATAGAAATAATATAGTAAATACTTATAAGTATTCCTTCTTTTTTATTATCCTTGTGACTACTGATCTTTTTCCTAGTGAACTGTTATATAATAGAGTAGCAAAAAGTAGAAGAGAAGGAGCAGAAAGTAGAGAAGGAGATAGAGATTCTCTAGACTTAGCTTGCTATCACACTAGGTTACTTATCCTATCTACAGAAGCAGAAGCGTTTTCTAAAGAAGAGAGGTTTAGAGTTAATTTATTAGGGTATACAATCTTTAAATAAGTTAGAGGCTAAAGATCATAAGGTAGCTGAGATAGAGGCTAAAGTTAAAAATAACTTAGCTACCTAAGGTACTAGTAATATAATTAACTAGAGCTTACTAGAGGTAGGTCCTAAGTTTATAGACTTATGTTTACTAAGTCCCCTTTATAGTACTATTAGACCTCTACCTAGTAATATTAGAGGTTCTTAACTAATTTCTATAAGTTATCTTTATACCTATATCCTTTCTATTTAATAAGGTACTGTTTTTTATTATTTTTATAGTATCTATTAATAATTCTTTTAACTTTATACTCTAGTTTATTAGTTTTAATAATAATATAGTTATTTATATTTAATCCTTATAATACTAGTATAAGTAGTATAATATAAAAGACTAGGTAGATTGTTATTATATCTAGTAAGTTAAGTTTATAGTTAATATTTAAAATTTTCTATAGGATTCTAAAAGGTCCTAATTTCTTATAGTTAAGTTTGTTACTAGGCTATTTAGTTTTAATATTTCAGCGTATAAGATACACACTATCCCCCTCTTCAAAGGTTAGTCTCTTAATTCTTAAAGAGTTAGTATGTTTCTTTATTTATTATCTAATAAATTCTAAATCTAGAGCTACTTTATCTTAAATATCTCTAAGTTTGGTAATATTAGCTATAGCTTTTAGTACTTATAGTCCTTTACAAGGTTCTTTATAAGCAGTTAGTTTAAATCTATAGTTTAGGTAAAATAGTAAGTTTCTAGTGCTTTCTCTAATAGTACTATTATAAGCAAATTAAGCTATAAGCAGTAGTAATACCTAATTATCTTAATTATAGTTAACATAATATTAGAGATACTATTTAAGTATCTAGTTAATTCTTTCTATTTATCTATTAATCTATAGGTAGAAAGAAATAGACAGTTTGTAGTCTAAACTAAGTTATGAAATTAGGGATTTCTAAAACTTCAAGTTAAATAGTTTATCTCTATCTAACATAATTTCTTTTAGCAAGCTATAATTACTAATAATATACTTAAGAAAAGTATATACAAGGTCCTCAGCTATACTAGCTTTAAGGTATAGGATAAAGTAGGCATACTTCATAAGTTAGTTAACAATAACAAGAATACTATCATACTATATCTTCATAAGTAGTTCTCTTAACTTAGGTAGTTTAATAATAAAGTCTAAAGAGATTAAGTGCTATACCTCTAGGGGTACTAGCAATAGTTAAATATGCCTATATAGCTTATAAGAGCTATTCTTGCTCTTTTTACATAGCTCACAGTCCTTAATTACTAAAGCTACTTATTCTTATATAACTTACTTATCATAGTATTATTAAATTCTTTTAAAAGTTTTTATTACTCCTTAGTACCTATATACTCTAGTACTATATATCTTATATATCTAGTTATCTATCATTCTACTAGTAATACTAGTATTAATACATATACTAATTATAATAAGTTTTTATACTAAAACAATATTACCATTCTTGTTATATTTAAGGATAACCTATGTTTTCTCTAGTACTAGGACTTCAAGGTTTGGTTATTAGCTAAGAGGGTCAGCTCTTCTGTTCTCTATTTCTTTATAATAGATAATCTTGAAGTTGTATTCCAATAGGAATTCTAACCATTAAATCTATTGTTTATTTAGGACTTTAAGGTTGTGAAGTGTGTAAGGTTTTTATAATCTATATATATAATTACCTAATGCTTTGTTTCTAACAGATAAGGCTTCTATTCTTAAAATACTTTAATAATTGCTATAAGTTCCTTATTATAGATCTAGTAGTTCAATTTAGGTCTATGAAATACTTTTAAGTAGAATGTATATAGGTATCGTTATCCTTCCTTATCTTATTATCTAAGTTATCCTCCTATTACAAAGTCTAAGGTATTAATCTTAACTTTAAAGGGTTTATCTAGGTCTAGAATCTTAATAACTAGTTTAGATATAATAAGTTCCTCAACTCTATTAAAGGATTTATTATATTCTTCTATCTACTTAAACTCTATATCCTTATATATAAGTTATTATAATCCTCTAACATAAGTAGCGTAGTTCTTAAGGAATTGTTAATAAAAATTAACAAATCCTAGAAACAATTAAATTTCCTTAACATTAGTAGGTATTAGCTAGTCTCTAACTGCTTTAACCTTCTTGTCTTGTATTTAGATTTCTCCTGGTATAATAGTAAATCTAAGGTAGTCTACCTTCTAAGTATAGAATTCACTCTTCTCTAGTTTAACTAAAAGCTTTGCTTCTTAGAGCTTCTTAAGTACCTTATATACGTACTCCTTATATTCTTTAAGGTTCTTAGAGAATATAAGAATATCATCAAGGTAATAGATAATAAAGATATTAAGATACTCCCTAGGTACATAGTTAATTATTATTTAAAATATAGTAGGTATATTAGTAAGTCTAAAGGGTATGACAAGGGTCTTGAATAGCCCTCTACGTATTTAGAATGCCATTTTCTATTTGTCTCCTTCCTTAATTCTGATGAGGTTATAAGTACCTTTGAGGTTAAGTACTATAAACCAATTCACCCCATATAGCAGATCTTATAACTCTGAGATAAGCAGTAGTAAGTAGCTATTCTTTTTTGTAATATTATTAAGTTTCTAGTAGTTAATATATAGTTATAGTTTTCTATTCTTCTTAGGTATAAATAGGATAGGATATCCTACTGGTAATTCTAATAGTCTAATATAACCTTTTACTAGGTTCTTATCTAGCTATTTATTAAGCGCTTCTTGTTCTATTAGGTTAAGTCTATAAATTAGCTTAAGCTTAGGGTATTTCCCTTCTAGTAGTTAGATCTTATAGTTATATAGTCTATACTCTAGTAGTCCTATTTCTAGTTCTTTATTAAATAGTTATATATATTACTAGTATTTAAGAGGTATTGATTTTAGTTAGTCTTCTTTTAAGCTTTATTTATCCTACCTGTTTAGCGTATTTGTGATCTTTATGGATATAGAACTTTAATCTTATATAAGTTCAATCCTTTTGATATAAGTAACGTACTTCCTTGGTTGTATAAGTTTACTTAGGGGTTATAGTATGTAATGCTGCCTTATCGCTAAATCTCTCTACTAGAGTTAGCCTATTCTTTAGTTTATATTAGGGTTATATTCTTATAGCTATAGGATTCCTAAAACCATATCTGTAGTTCCTAAGTTAGTAATATTAAAGTTAAGTTCTTAGTATTAGCTATGGATTACTAAAGAGAGGTATATAGTCTCCTTATTAATAGTTTCTCTACTATACTAAACTTATACTCCTTTAACTATCTATAGGGTATAAAGGTCTTCCTGATATACCTATTTAATACTTTATTTATTTACTACTCTAAGTAAGATAAGGTTAGCTTATACTCTACTATTAATTATAACCTTAGTAAGCTAGTTATTAATTAAAATAGTAAGAATAATATAGCTATTATCTCCCTTAGTTACTATATAAAGGTTTTTTATATTATTCTTAGCTATTAGTACCTTTCTTATAGGTAGTATAGAGAGTTTTCTAACTCCTTAGAGGCTTTTTTAACTAATTCTCTCTATATTTATGTATTTGGTTTCTAAAAGTAGTACTAGCTTCAGGGCTAGCAGGGCACCAGGTGGGGCCTAGAGGACACTATAGAATAGAATAATATTATACTAAAGAGTATATAAAAGAGGTTTTTATAATAGTATTAAGGTTTAGAGAGAAGATAGATTAGAATAATAGTTACTAGTAACCTCTAACTACCCTCCTACTAACTTCTTTACTTAGTATTATATAGCCTCTATATTAGGTTCCTAAAAGTAGTCCTAGCTTTAGAGCTAGCGGGGCACTGGGTAGGGCCCGGGGGACACTATGGAATAGAATAACGTTATGCTAAAGGGCATACAAAAGGGGTTTTTACAATAGTATCAAGGTTTAGAGAGGAGATAGATTAGAATAATAGTCACTAGTAACCCCTAACTACTCTCCTACTAACTCCTTTACTTAGTACTATATAGCCTCTAATATATTCTAATCTCTTTCTATTTATAGGTATACTGACTATTAGAGTAGTAATAGTACTAGCATAATTAACCTAATCCTGATCTATTACCTAGTAAAGTAGCCCAGCAATACAGTAGCTTATACTAGATACTAGTAGGACTATAGCAGAGGAGTAGCACATAACCAACCTTAATAGGTTAATAGAGGAACAGTTAAGGGCCCTTCTTAATAACAAAGCAGCTAAGGTAAGAAAGAAAAAGATAATTAAATAAATTATAGCCCTTAGAAATAGGGAGTCTATTAATAATATATATATAGCTAGTAGAGAACCTATAGCTACCTAGCTAGAGCCTAAGTGCTTATATACTAATACCCTTATTAAGTAGTTAGCCGCTATTTAATATAAGGGAGGTAACTAAAATAACCTTAAAGACTTTCTTTTTAAGTTATAAGGCTAATTCTCTATTACTAAGAAAGAATTTATAGCTAATAAGAGTAAAGTTTGGTTTATAGAGGCCTACCTAGAGGGTAACCTATCGCATAGCTAGAGAAGCTATATTAACCTTTAGTATAGTAGTAATATTAGCTTAATTACCTAGAAACAGATAGAGGCCTAGCTCTGTAATAGTATTACTAATAATAATATATAGGCCTTTAGTATAGCTATAGACCTAGATAAGATATAGTAGAAACCTAGGTAGATATACTAGTAATTAATTAACTAGTATAAAATAGTTAAGGTAGAGATTCTAAACTCCTAACTAGAGAGGTAGCGGGTAATCTATATCTTGAACTAACTACTCTTAGACTTACAAAGCTATATCCTAGTACATAGGCTACTAGCTACTTATTAAGAGCTAAACAACATAGTAAAGAGGGTAGAGATGCTTATAAAGATATATACTAAGATAATAATAGAAGACTAGTAAAGGCTATAAGAGAGAAGGAATTAGTAGACCCTAGCTATTACCCTAGTGCTAGTATTAGCTACCCCCTTAGATAAATTAGAAGGGTAACGGTTAGTCTTAATACCTAGGGTAGCTACGCATATGCCTATACCTAAGCTGTGGGTTAAGTAGGAATAAGGAGGGTATAGATAACCCCTAAGGTACTCCTAAGGCTCTCCTATATACTTTAACTATAGCAAGCTAGGATATATATATTAATAGAGTATATAAAGAAGAAGTACTATAAGTATAACTAGCCTTAGTATATAAGTAGGTACTATATACTAGTAGCCTAGCTAGTAGCTATAGGGGTTAATAGTATATAGATCCCCTAGAGAGAGGAACTGTATTACTACTTTAAGGTAGACTTTTGTATTAGAGTAGCTAGTAGATAGAGGAAAGGAAGAGTATTAATTAATCCTAGGGTAGATAAGAATATTATATATTAGAGAATGTTATATAAGGAGGTACTGCTAGAGGTTTATAGAGAGAGAGTGGGGTTACTAAGGATATAGGGAGGTAAGGTACCCAACTATAGGGTAATAGTATTAGTAATAGAAGTAATAGATAATATAAAGGTAAGAAAGGTATAGTTTTATACCTACTAGGTAAGTAATATAAGTATATATAATACTATTCTAGAGATCCCCTAGAGGTAAAAGGTATAACTAAATCTTAAGTAGGAAATAATTAGGTAGACTTACTTACTAGAGAAAAGCTATTTATAACTTATTTAGAGAAGAAAAGTATTAAAGAGGGTATAAAGAGAGGTAGTAGTAATACTAGTATATAACTCTTTAATCTACTACCTATATATAGGGGGAGCTAAGAGGGTACTAGAGCTACTACCTTATATAGTAGAGAGGGAAAAGAGGGAGGAGATAAAGGGATTTAAGCTACTAGAAGAATATCAAGAATAGGTATATATATTTAATATAAACCTAGTAGCTAAACTAGCTAGAGATAAAGGTTACTTCTATGCTATTAACCTCAAGCTAGGGGTAGACCCGCTATTTAGCCCTATCTACCCTCTTATAGAGAAGGAGTTAGAGAAGCTAAGGAAGTAAATTAATAATATACTAGGTAAGGGGTAGATCTAGCCCTCATAAAGCCCTATAGGGGTACTAATCCTATTTATACTAAAGAAAGGAGGTAAGTTATACCTCTATATAGACTATTATAGCCTTAATAAGGTTATAGTTAAGAACTGTATACTACTATTACTAATTAGAGAGATCTTTAACTACTTAAGAGAGGTAAAGTATTTTACTAAGCTTAACCTTAAAGATATATACTACTAGGTAAGGATCTATGCTAGCGATAAGTAGAAAATAGCATTCTAGATATAGTATAGGTACTTTAAGTACTGCGTTATACCTTTTAGGCTAGTTAACATACTAGCAACCTTCTAAGTATATGTAAATAATACCTTAGCTAGGCTAGTAGATATTACCTATATTATATACCTTAATAATATCTTAATCTTTACTAAGGATAAGGCTAGCTATATAGAGGTAGTAAAAGAGGTACTATACTAGTTAGATATTACTAGCCTATATACTAACCTAGAGAAGTATGTTTTCTATACTAAGATAATTAGGTTCCTAGGGTTTGTAGTATCCCTAGAGGGTATTACTATAGAGTAGGACTATATAGAAGCAATTACTTAGTAGCTACTCCCTACTAGTATTAAAGATATATAGGTCTTTCTTAGGTTTATAGAGTTCTATTAGTACTTTATTAAGAACTACTCTAAGGTATATACCCCCCTTATAAACTAATTAATAGCTAAGGTAGTAGAGGAGAAGGTAATAACTAGAGAGGTAATTAAAGCCTTTTATAAGCTCTAAGTTATATTTACCTAAGCCTCTATCCTATAGTACTTTAACCTAGTACTACTAATATAGGTAGAGATAGATATATTAAACTTTATAATTAGAGCTATCCTATTATAGCTAGTAGAGGACTAGTAGTACTCTATTACTTTCTTATTTAGAAAGCTAAAGGGTACTAAACTATAGTATAGTATACTAGAAGCTAAGCTACTTATAATTTAAGAAGTAACTATATACTAGAAGTACTACCTTCTATATACCTAGAATAGGATTATATTCTTAATAGACTACCTAGGGTACTACTACCTTACTAGTAAGCTCTAGCTTAATAGTTAGTAAGTAAGGTTGCTTTAAAACCTATCTCTCTTTAACTTTAAGATTAACTACTAGCTAGAAAAGGAGAATATAGATAATAAGCTATTGCAATAGCTAGACTATTAGCCTTTAGGTATAAAAGACTAAGAGGTATAGGGTATATTTCTAGAAAGCTTCCTAAGTAGGTTTACCTAGAAGGTAGCAGTAATTATTAGTAATAGGTTAATAGAGGTATACTTATTACTACTAGAAAAACTTACTCTAAGCCTAGAGGCAGAAACCATAGTAGTATAGTAAGCTAATAAGGTAATTACCTCTAAGAAGTAGTAAAAGCTAGAGAATAACTAGTTAGAGAGAGAGGATAGAGTCCTTAGGTATAAGAGTAAGGTAGTTATTCTAAAAGGGTATGTATTAAGGATAAAGATTATAGTAGTATTCTATAATAAGCTAGCTAGAAGGTACCTAGAGGTAACCTATATACTTAAAAGGATTAAACAGACGTTCTTCTAGAGATTAATAAAGAAGGATATAATAGAGTATGTTTAGATATATATAACTTATTAATAAACAAAGCTATGTTACTACCTACCCTATAGAGAACTAGTACCCCTACTACTACCTAGCTAACTATAGGAATAGGTTACCTTAAATTTTATTACTAAGCTACCTAAGTTAAAAGAATTTACTAGAGAGAGCTATAATAGTATCTTAGTTATAGTAGACTAACTTATAAAGTATATACTATATATACCTATATAGGAGACCCTAATAGTAGACTAGTTAGTATCCCTCTTAGTTAAAAGGGTATTCTTATGATTTAATATCCTAGTAGTAATAGTATCTAACTAAGGATCCCTCTTTACTAGCTATTTCTAGTTAGTAGTATGCTACTTACTAGCTATTAAGTAGAGGCTAAGTATAGCCTACTACCTATAAATAGATAGCTAGATAGAGTAATAAAACTAGAACGTTAAGTACTTCCTTTAGGCTTTCTATAGCCTAAAGTAAGATAATTAAGTAAAGTAACTATTAATAGCTAAGTTTATCTATAATAGTACTTAGTATAGTATAATCTAGATAGTACTAGCAGAGGCCTTAATAGGCTATATACTATATAATGCAAACAATAAAAAGCTAGAAGGGGCCTTACTAATAGAGGTTCTATTAGTAAGAGACTAGGTATAGTAGCTATAAAGCTAGTAAGCTATAATCCTCTAACTACTAAAGATAGCTAATAAGAACTATAAGAGGTAGTATAACATAAAGCAATCTATAGTAGTATTTAAGGTAGAAGAAAAGGTCCTACTATTAGTAAGGTTTATATAGTAAAAGCACCCTATAAAGAAGCTCTTATATAAGTATCTAGGGCTATTTATAGTTATATAGGTAGTTAGTAGAGAAAAAGTATATAAGCTTAACTTAAAGATATAATCCTATATCTATAATATATTCTTACTATTATAGTTAGAGAAGTTCTATAGGGTAGTAGTAGAGCTATAAGTAGTTTCTATTAAAGAGAAAGAGAAGAATATATACTAAGTAAAGAGAATAGTTATACATAAGGGCTTCTAGAGAAATTAATAATATCTAATAAAGTAGTAAGGGTATAGAGAGAAGAAGAACTCTTAAGAACTATAGCAAAATATAGCAAAGGAACTATAGTTGGATTATAAATAGGGAATTACTAGGGGCCTATTAGAGAAGAACTAAGTTAATAATTATATAGCTATAAGGTAGCTAGGTTTTATTATCTCTTTAGTACTAGGGCTAGGGAGTAGAGAGGCCTAAGGGCTAGGTATTTTAAGCTTAGAGATAAGTAACTAACTAAATAAATAGTAGAGGGGTATTAGTAGGGTACTAGAGGGGTACGCAAGGGGTGCTAGAGCCTACTAGTTAGACTCTTCCTTATTATTAGTAGTAGTACTTTTTCTAGGATCTAATCTACTAGCCTAGGAGTTAATCTTACTAGTATACTAGAGGCTATTATTAGTACTATAAAGAAGTACTAGAGAGGTACTAGAGTAAGAAAAGGATATATAATATAGGTATAGGACTTAGTCTAGTTAGAGAAGAGAGTACTCTAAGCCTTAATAGCCTTAGTTTACTTATAGAGTGTAATAACCTAGTTCTAGGTAGTAGTAGTAATAATCTTAGTACTCTTAGCTAATAACTTAGCTTACTTAGCTTACTGTTTTATAGTAGAGTAGGTACCCTTAAGAATAAGGACCTTATACTAGTAGAGAAGCTACTTCTCCTCCTCCTATACTGCTTTATACTTAGTATTAGAGACTAATATATTAGAGGCCTTTATCTAAAGAGCCTTTAAGCTTATAAGCTAGGCCTTCTTAATCTCTTTCTAGAAAGAGTTAGGCTAAGAGGTACTAAAGAAGTATAGAAGTATATATATACTTATAAGGTAGTAGTAGAAGTAGAGGTTAGCTTCTTTAAAGAGGTCCTTAAAAACTACCTTAGGAATAAGAGTAGTAGTAGTAGTAATATATAAGGCCTACTATAGGTTAGTAATAGACTAATAGCTATAGAAATAGTAATAGTAGAGAGGGGAATAAGCTTATAAGGATATAAGGCTTACTATACTAGTTAGTATAGTAAGAGTACTTATTACTAGTAGCTAGAATAGTTAAGATAGTAGAGAGGTAGTAGAGAGGTACTAGAGAGATAAGTATATACTCTAGGTCTTAATATAATAGAAAAGATAGGTAATAGTATCTTTTATATTAAGCTATTACTTTACTATAATTTAAAAGTAGTAATAGTAAGGAATCTTATATATAATAGTAAGTTTAATAATACTAAAAGTATTAAAATAGGTATTATTAGTAGGGGGGGCTACTAGAGGGGGACTAGAGAGGGTACTAGAGCTACCTAGGATAGTAAGATTAGTAAGAGGTATAGAGGATATAATAGCAGTAGTAAAAAAGTAACTAGTACTAGTACTACTACTAGTATTACTATCACTAGTACTATTATTACTACTATAGTAGTAGAGATATAATAAAAAATAAAAAAATAATAATAATATAAGGATATTATAAAGAAAAGAAGGAAAAGAAAGAAAATAAGTAAAAAGTAAAAAAAGAGAAGGTAGGCCTAGCTATTTTACTAGGTAGTATATATATAATTAAGTAATAATAATAACTCTAGCTTATAAAGAAATAATAATACCTCTAGAAGGAAAGGGAGGTAAGAGGTATTAGAGAGGTATTAGTACCCCTTTTATTACTATAAAGCATACCCTTACTATTATACTAAGAATAATATAACTTAGGGCTTAACTACTAAAGAAATAAAGGTATAAGTAATAAAAGCTAATTATACTACTTTATAGATAATAAGATACTAGGCTATAAAAGAGAAAAGGGAGTAAGTAGCTAAAGTAATACTATAGGTAGGTAAGGTACTTCTATAGTAGAGTAGATAGCCCCTTACTAATAGTAATAAGAGCTTAAAACTTATACCCTAAGTATAGAATAGCTAGACCTAGTAAGGTACTAGGGGGGCTATTAACTATACTAGGCTACTATAAAATAAGAGTAAGGTTAAGGGTAGGTAGTTAGCTAGGGAGATAACTACCTATCTAATAGTCTACTAAGCCTAGTAGAGTTCCTAGACTCTACTAAAGTATAAGCAGTATTATAAGTAGGGTACTAGGGTACTAATAGAGGGGCTAACTAATTAACTACTAGGTCCTAAGGATAGGACCTTAGAGAGGGGGGATTATATTAGGTTCCTAAAAGTAGTACTAGCTTTAGGGCTAGTAGGGTACTAGGTAGGGCCTAGGGGATACTATTAAATAGAATAACGTTATACTAAAGGGTATATAAAAGGGGTTTTTATAATAGTATTAAGGTTTAGAGAGGAGATAGATTAGAATAATAGTCACTAGTAACCTCTAACTACTCTCCCACTAACTTCTTTACTTAGTACTATATAACCTCTAATATTATGCTTTCCCTTTATAGTATTATATATACTTATTAAATAAGTAGTTAGACTAGTATCCTATAAGGTAGTTAATATATAGTATAAGGTATTTTAGGCTTAGCTATAGAATAAGCTATAGCTAGTAGTATTCCTTAACTTCCTATATACTGATTTTATAATTCTTATAAATCTTAGGAATAGGTTTATTATTACGTCATTAAAAAAAAAGAGTATTCTCTCTTCTTTAGTTAATATATTAAGTATTTATTATAGATATGATTTACTTAATATACCTTATAGTATAGAGAGTCTTTTCTATTAAGCTATTTATTATCTTTAAATATAGGTTCTTCTCTAGTTAGTATTATAGGGTAGTACTTAAGGTTAGTATCTTCTTACTATAATTAGGTTAGAGTAACTAACTCTAGTACAAAGCAAAAGCTTTAGTAATAATACACCTATATCATTATCCTCTATTCTACACTATATAGTTATACCAGCCAGCACCTAACTAGTTAGGCTATAATACCATATCTCCCCTCCAAGAGGCATATCCCCATACCAAGGACCAATCAAGCATGTCACAGGTATAAGCAGAGAAACTCCAGGTATTAGTATAGTAAACTACTCCACACTTGCCTGCCCACGGTTAGGAACGTTATGGGACCTAGGGAGGAATTAATCTGGTAACGTATGGGATTTAAACCCATAACCCTTCACGCAGGGTAGGTATATCATTATATCACAAGCGGGTCAGGGTAACTAACTCTGGTATAAAGCAAAAGCTTTAGTAATAATACACCTGTATCATTATCCCCTATTCTATACTATATAGTTATACTAGCTAGTACCTAACTAGTTAGGCTATAATACTTCTATCCTATAGAAGTATACTTCTTAGTTATTACTATGCTTACTAATTTCTAGTTATCTTTCTTTTCTAGCTTTCTCTTTAGTATTAATTATAAGTAGGTCTTTTCTAAAGTCTATATAGGTTTATAATATTAGCAGTTTATTAGAATTATATTAATATTTAGGGGTAGGTAAGAGTAATAAGGATAGAATATTATTAGCCTAGTTCTAAATATACTAGTTTATACTAGTTTATTTAGTAATAGGTAGATTTATATAACTTATCTTAATTAGCTACTTAGCTATCTATTGTTCTATCTTACTTAGTAGTATAAATTTGTCTAAAGAGGGTTCTAATTTTTCCTCTTGGTTAGAGCTAGTTCCCTATACTTTAATAGTGCTCTTGGGTGTGGTTTTTCGGTAATAAAGTTAAGGAGGAGAAAAGGAGGTCCTTTTTTCTTTTCTAGCTACTGTGATAGTCTTAGTAATAAGTTATTAAGGTTTCCCTTAGGATCTAATAATATCTTTATATAAGGCTTGGTTAAACTTATTTTCTAAGTTAAGTTAGTAGATAGAGTTACCTTATGCTTGAATTTACTTAGGTAGTTGTTTTTTAATTATGTTAATAACTTCTTGGTCTTGAGGTATCTTATTTTTAAGTATCTCTAGGGTATCTTAGGCTTAGATTAAGTATATAATTTTTTCCTAGTTTTACTATTTAAGTTACTATATAATATTAATAGCTTATGGTATTTTAGGGCTATATAGAGCTTTCTTACTTATTATAATAGTCTTACTTTTAGGTTTTTTAGGGTATTAGCTTATTTATTTCTTACTATCTTAGTAAGTTAGGTAGCTATTGTTATAGTAGGTAGTCTATAAGAGTTATAGGTATAAGACCTCTTTTTAAGTAATATTTATTTATTAGTTACCTTCTACTAGTACCTTATTCTAAAGTTATTTTAGTTATTAGTAGTCTCTAGTATAGTATCCTATTTTCTTATAGTTATAGTATTTAATAGTTTTAGTATCTTTAGGTAGCTAGTTCTCTTATTTTCTAGCTATACTAATATCTATAGGTCCTATATAATATCTATAAGATATACTTAGTTAGTTCTATAGTTACTACTAGTTATTGGTTCTTACCTCTCTCTTTTTGCTATTTATATAGGTAGGTATTAATCTTAATAGTAAGTTTGATATATCTAAGGAAGTCTTCTAGAGTACTAACAATCTTAGTAAGTTTATCTTTAATATCTTTCTTAAGTCCTTAGTAAAATATAAAGATTAGAGATTTATCTATAATATTAAGTCTAGTAGTAAGCTATTAGAACTTAGCTATATAGTATAAGGTAGCCTTAGTTTACTTAAGGTTTATAAGGTCTTGCTTAGCTTGTTATTTTTTATTAGGGTCTTGAAATAGTAACTTTAGGGCTTGTTTAAATCCTATTATACTTCTAAAGATTAACTAAGTCTTATAGGAGTATATACTTAGTTCCCTATTATTTCTAAGAAATTCTTCTTAGAATAGCTTAAACTATAAAAGTACTTTACTATATAGAAAGGTACTAGCATAGATAACTCTCTTAGTCTTGTTATAGAAGTTAGTAGTATAAAAGGTCTAATAGGTATAAACTTAGATTAGAAATTCTTTTAGCTATCTACCTTTACTATTATAGGTTCCTAGAGAGTTAAGTTTAAGCTTATCTTATCCTTTAACTAGGGTTAAAATAATATTAGTAGTAGCTTAAAATATCTTAACTTCTTATCTAAGTATAATAGCTTTACTATTTTTAGCTTCTAGCTTAGTAAGGGTATTATTAATAATAGACTATATTTATTATAGGTTATAATTATTAGTTCTCTTAAGTTATTCTATCTAAGCTATATTATTATTAATAATATTAGCTAGCTATTTATTATATCCAGTATTTCTCTTAACTATCTTATATATAGCTATATACTTGTTTATAGTAAGGATAGCCTTACTATCTTTATTAAAATTAACTTTAGGTATTATAGGTTTATTATTAAGATCTATAGCTTAGGTAAGCCTCTAGTCTAGAGACCTAAGAGTCTTAGGGATACTTAAGGATAGGTTAATCTTAAGAGAAGATATTATAGTTTTACTATTAATTAGTATTATAGGGTTAACTTACTAATAAGAGTAATTAAAGTATTATAGCTAGATTTCTAATAGTAGTTTTTTTATTAAAGTATAACTAAGGCTATAATAATAATTAATAGTATTATACTTACTAGTATTCTTACTAATATATTAGTTACTTAGTAATTAATTAGGTAGTTAATAGATAGGTAGTAGCTTATATAGCTTAAGAAGTAATTTATAAAGATAAGTAAGTATAAGAAGTCTAAAAGTTATCTAAAGATATTTTATAAGTTAATTACTAAAGAGCTATAGAAAGTAATCTATCTAAGTAGAATAAATATCCTTATATCTTACTATATACTCTTAGATTACTACTTACCTTTACTAATCCTTAGTATAGGATCAGTATCCCATGTTTTCAATCCCTGGTAGGGGATTAGCTTAGATCGCTAGCAACCCTGTTGATCCATCACGTGACCTTCCTTAGTTCTTCTATTCCACTAGCTGTGCCACACTCCTGCACCTTAAGTGTCTTACTATCTGGTGGTCTTGACTGGGGTCCTTTAGGCTACACTAACCACTAACAGATTTCTAGGTTATAACAAGTAATAAAGCTAAATAAGTAATTACTTAAGAGAAATTTCTTTTAACTATTAATAATATATATTTTTTTTCTTTACTATTATCTTAATAGTAATTCTTTCTTAACTATAGAAATAACTTTAACTTTACCTCTATTAATAATAACTATATTACTATTAATTAATTTTTTATTATTAAATATATATTACATATTATTAAACTTAAGAAAAGAATACTAAAAGTAGCTTTTTATTTATTTTATTTTATAACTAACCTCTATTATATAGTTATAAAGTAGCTTCTTAAAGTCTAATATATTCTCTATATCTTTATTCTAAATAGAATACTATTTATAAAGAAGCTTCTTAAGATTACTAAATACCTCCTTAATAGAGTTAACGTTAGGTAAGTATAGTAGTAAATATAATAAGTATATACTAGCTAATTTATATATCTCTTAGATATCCTATTAATAGTAAAAGCTAGTATTATCTATTATAATAACTAACTTTATAATAGAAAAAGTACTATACTTAAGTAATACTCTCTCTTAAATCTATATTAAAAACCTATTACTATTAGTTATATTTAAGTATATTAATATATTAAAGATCTTATCTATTATAAGAGCTAATAAGATCTAATACTACTACCTATATTTAAGTTTATCCTTATAATAAAGTACTAGGTCTTTTAGTATCTAGCCTATTCTTTATATACCAATATACTTATTTATATCTAACTTATTAATAAAGATTAATTACTCTAGGTAGTATTAATAAATAGTATATACTTAACTATATTATAATATATTATCTCTCTAAGTAGTAATAATATAATTAGATTTTAATAACTACTTAGTATCTTAAACCTACTAACTAATTATTAATTTATAAACCTCTATAACATATTACTTATAAAGAAAGTCTTATATCTCTTTAAAGCTAAGGTTATTATAATATATAAGAAGCTTTAATAACTTATATAATTATTATACTTTTAACTTTATATAACTTAGGCTACTTAGAGTATATACTCTTACTTACTTTATTATTTTATATTAATATTACTACTATTTAACTATATATATACTATAGCTTATTTATACTATAATCTCAATATCTCTTTTTTTCTTCAAAGTCTTTAGTATTTATACTAGCTTTCTTTAATTATTCTTATTTAATTATAGTATTATTATATTCATTTAATTTAATATATAATCTCTTATTTTATCTCTTATCTTATCTAATTAAGGATAGTAATAGTAATATAAGAATATTATAGATTTTAGAGGCTTTAGAAGTCTAAAGACTAAGAGGTAATCTAAGAGCTAAGAGGTAATTAAGCTTTCTTATTCTTATTAAGCTACTACTTCTATTAGAATCTAAGATTTAATTAGCTAGCTAATAAATTAACTAATAAAGAGCTTTATATAGGTCTCTAGGATAAGGATATTATAAACTTTAGAGCTTATATAGCTTACTTATTCTTATATACTATAAGAATAAGTAATAAGGCTATATATTAATATAATTTATATAATTCTTTTATTAAAGTAATAAAAAAGCTAAGAAGTATTAATTACTAATAAATTAATTAGTAAAAAGCCTTATATAGGTTTAAATAGCCTTACTTTTAGTATTAGTAGTAGGTAATTTTAAAAGAGGGATTACTTAATGTTTAGATATAGTAGATTTCTGAATCTAGTAGCCAAAAATCGCGATTTTTCATGGGGTTGTATTGGTGGGTTGCTAATACACAGACGAAAAAGTAGGTTTTCGACACTGCCAACGCAACAGACTGTATCCCGAGGCTGCTTCGGGTACAGGGGGGCTTGGATTGCTTCGTTTTGCGCAACATCGTTTCACAAGAAAACAGCCGCCACGGCAAAAGTTTCGAAAGCGGGAAATCTTTCCGCAGTGCCCGTTTCCGCGAGTCCCTGTCGTTTGAGGTCATTCCACTGTGCGAGTTTCAGCCCCCCCGCAGCTTTTTCCCACCCTCGTTGTCGGTTCCATGTTTTTCTGATATCAAACTGATTGACGATGGGTGTGGTGTGTCCGGCGTGCTCTCACAGGCCCTGCAATGCAGCCTCGAAACTCAGAGGCCGGCCAGTGACGCCGCGTAATCCAGGTCCGCGCGGCACGTGGCATCGAAGAGGGTTGAGCCAAGGCATAGCGAGTCCTGGAGACCAGAACATGCAAATTGTTGTGCATTAGCTTCGTTCCTCTCTAGTCGGCTTTTTAATCAAAAAAAAAAAACACTCGCTGTGTTGGCACAAGACTAAGCAGCGATTCCGAGCTTGCTGTGTTAGTTGATTGGTGGAATCGCCACGTCCAAAGTGTCCATCGGGTTTGGCCCAACCCCATTGGCAACCGACCCCCGGCTGGGATAGTTGATCTATGCCATGGCACTCGCTCGTCTGGTTCCGGTTTCTCCTTTTGCGCTCGCCACGCCGTTCCCGTGACGAGCTGCCGCGGCCGGAAAGAGGGCTGATAAGAGCCACGCGAGGCACACATAGTGTTGGCTGTCATGGTGTCTTGAGGATGGGGGAGAAGGGAAATAAGAAAGGCGCGCGGCGAAAGGGGCGAGCGTACTGATAAGTACGAACTGGATTCCTAGGTGTGAGCGGGTTTATAGCTTGGAGTTTTCAGTCTTTGAATGATATCTGCAGCTCCCCTCTCTGTGACTCTCGTCGCAATCGATTGCCAAGGCCTCCGGTCACTCTTTTGATAAAGAAGCAGATCTCTAGCACAGTAATCTCTGAACAAGATGCAGATTGCTGCCTGCATTCTTGGCTTTGCGGCCCTCGTCGCTGGTCACGGGTACGTCGACAATGCCACCATTGGCGGGACCTACTACCAGGTGAGTTGACTTTCGTACCTCGCACCCGGATTGAGCTCCAGAGCTAACCGTCGCGTAGTTCTACCAGGTGAATAATCTCGTCTAGGTGGCCCAAAAGCCGAGAAGCTAATAGATAATACCAGCCATATGCAGACCCTTACGCCAACCCTGCCGTGAGTTCAAAGCCCGTTTCCCTGCCGGGTGAGTTCGTTGACGAACGCCATATTCCGTCTAGCCCAAAAGGATCTCTCGCCCGATCCAGGGGAACGGCCCTGTCGAGAGCGTCACTCTGATCGATCTCCAATGCGGAGGGTACACGGCCGGAGGCATCTCCGGCTCCCAGCCTGCGGCGCTGCACGCCCCGGCTGCGGCCGGATCGACCGTCACACTCCGCTGGACGCTCTGGCCCGACTCCCACGTCGGGCCTGTAATCACCTACATGGCGCGTTGCCCCGACGCAGGGTGCAGCAACTGGCAGCCCGGGACCGCGTGAGTGGCCTCCAGGTCGGATAGCGAGGCCTGACTAACCCGTTCAGTGCTGTCTGGTTCAAGGTCCAGCAAGGCGGACGCACCGGGACCTCCAACACGTGGGCTTCTGTGAGTTCGGGTTCGGACATGAAGGACGATGGACGGCGCGTGGTTTTTTGCTAACTCGAGACGTTCCGACAGAGCCCCCTCATGGTCGCCGGTTCGATTGCGCAATATACCATCCCGTCTTGCCTGAAGGCTGGTTACTACCTGGTCCGCCACGAGACCATCGCTCTCCATGCCGCCTCCTCCTACCCGGGCGCCCAGTTCTACCCCGGTTGCCACCAACTGCAAGTCACCGGCTCCGGGACCAAGACTGCCACGTCTTTGGTGGCCTTCCCTGGCGCGTACAAGGCGACCGATCCCGGAGTCACTTACAACGCCTACGCACGTACGTAGCAACTCCTCAAGTGATCACAATCGGTGCTAACATACCTTTTTCGAGCGTCAACTTACACTATCCCTGGCCCGGCTCTCTTCACTTGTTAAGGCACATGACTATTACTCTCCGAATAGTGGCGTTCACAACGGGACCCACGTAGCTTACATTACACTTCTTGTAAATACTTATCAATACTGCAACGAACATGTCTACATGGTTTCCATGTCAGAGAGAGTAGTTCGCACCCTCTTGCTATGTGAGAAGTCATAAGGCGTACCATACCGCTGCTTATAACCATTGTAGTTGATAATTGTGTCGCTGCTTACAACAGTCACAATGCCGAAATACAATGATAGGTTACATGTGGGTATCTGCTTGCCATTGAACGTGATGAATGATGGGATGAGTAAACGCACAGACTATATAGGGAGCTTGCTTGCCGCCTCCTCCAACCAACTATCGTTGGATGAAAACATCCTATAATCCCCGATAGTCTAGTGGTGAGGATATCTGCTTGTCACTGCAATAACAGCAGCTCGCAGGGGACCGGGGTTCAATTCCCCGTCGAGGAGCTTCGTTTTTGCATTTTTGCCAGGTTCTATTTTTCCCATCTCACTTTATTTCTTTTGTATTTCCGGGTTTGTGTCCTGTGTTGCGGATCCGTGCCGAGGCTTCTGTGGATCCCGTGGAGATGAGGATCCATTTCGGGACCCGGTATACTATATCTGGAACTAGGTAATATGTCGTTAACGTAGAGAATAAAGTGCCCAGGCTGAGTTGTTCCGTGTTGCCATCATTTTTTTCGGATATGAACTTGAATAAATTAGAAAGCAGGCCGTTGATCCATTGCGAGCGACAGAACAATTCACAAAATCTGACGTTTGTTTTCGTGACCCAAGTTTGCATTTGGTGTCTACTACTAGGCCGCCTCGAGTCGTCCAAGAGGCGGCAGAGGGGGGGAGGGGGTTAAATAAACTATTTACAAGAACGGAATAGCGCTGGACTAAAGTCCCCAAATCGACGTCGGGCTCTTCACAAGGTCCAGCGAAGTGAGTGTCTCAACGTTCACCCGGGGGGTCTCGCCGCTGCATCAGGCTTCCCAGCACACACACACACGCTCCAACCGAGAAGGAACCTCGTCCGTAGGGAAAATCCGCTTAGCAGGGAACGCCGCTGTCGGATGGGACGCCGGAGCACTTGGGGGCCTTTGCGCCGCCGGTGACGATGACGCCGGTCCAGTGCCAGTCGCCGCACGCGCCGGGGGCGCAGAGGACGTAGACGTCGGCGCCGGTGGGGCGGACGGTGCCGGTGACGTTCCTGAGGGTGAGGCCGGTGATGGGGACGCCGCCGGTGGGGTGGCCCGTGGCCCTGCCGTCCTTGTAGTCCTGCTCGACGACGACCCCGTACTTGGCGATGTTGGAGAGGGCGATGTCGGCGTAGGTGACGTCCGAGACGGAGCCGTTGGCGTCGACGACGGTCTTGATGCGGACGCCGTTGTCCGAGTCGGAGACGCTGGAGCCGGAGATGGTGACGCCCCTGACCACGTTGTCGGCGCGGCCGCCGACGGAGCCGATGGACAGGCCGTGGCCGCCGGAGCAGCGGCCGCCGGTGAAGGTGATGTTGGTGCCCGAGTTGACGGCGAGGCAGTCGTCCTGGTTCCGGACGACGGCGCCCGAGATGTAGACGCCGGAGGAGGAGCCGACGTCGAAGCCGTCCGTGTTGTGGCCGCCCTTTGTGTCGCCGAGCGAGTTGTCGAGGACGACGTCGTAGACGCCGAGGTTGCTGACGCCGTTGATGGAGAAGGCCTGCTTCGCCGTGTTGAGCACGTTGAGGCCCCTGATGTTGGAGTCCTGGAGGCTGTGGGCCGAGAAGAACTTGGGCTTGTGCTTGCCGCCGTCGCCCTTGCCGTCCCACCAGCGCCAGCCCTGGCAGTCGATGACGTGGCCGTCGGCGCCGTCGATGAGGATGTTGGAGCCGGAGAAGGCGATGAGGGGGCCCAGCCACTCCTTGTAGCCGAAGGTGGTGTTGCCGCGGAAGGTAACCTGTGTTTGTTTTTGGTTTGTCAGTCCGGTAAAAGGCTACTCCACCAGGTCGGGTTCCAAAGTGGCTCTGGAGCTCAAAAGGTTGTAACGCACGTGAGTGCCGGGCTGGAGACCGGTCATGTCAAGAGTGGTGCCTGCGGGCACGGCAACGTCCTGGAGGACGATGGCGGTGCAGCCCGCCTTGCCCTTGATGGCAGATGCGGCGTCGGTGAAGGTGCAGCCGTCGTCGCGGGCATCGAGGGGGGCGGCGATGGCGGAGGCGGCCAAGGCGCTGAGGGCGACCAGGGAAGGGATCATGTGGGCAAGGTACGTAAAGACTTGTTGCGAACGTTTCCGAGTGAGGTGAGTTGGATAAGGTAGGAGTATAAGCTGCCGAGACTGAAAGGATGGTAAGCTGAGGCTTGGTGGCTTGGAATCTCCTCTCTTGGCGATCTGGAGGAGGAACGGCGGTCGGGTTTATATCCAAGCCATCGGATTCCCTCGACGCAGCGCTTCTACGGTTTTGTCTCTGAACCGCGGCTCTCGTTCACGGCGCGACGTACGGGTTACGCTTCCGGTACTGGGAAGGGAAGCGCTGGCCGGCTCAGGTAGATTGGATCATGGAGCTGTGAAGCCCGCGTTCCTCGGCATCGCACGAGGGGGCCCTTGAGAGGGGAGGGTGGCCCTTGCATGGCGAACGGCAGATGCAAGATACAAAGTATGAGTAGACCCCACAGAGACCTCCTCGAATGCCGAAAACGTTGCCCCCGGTTCATCCCGCCGGGCAAAGTCAAACCTCCCTTGGTCGACGCTCCCGAGGTCCTCTTCCCAACATGAAGTTCCTAGGGCTTTGAGAATGCGTCGCCCGGAACTCCGGATGGAAAACGACTGGACGCTTCGACGCTTCGACGCTTCTCCTTGGCTTGCCCAGGTCTGTGCCGTGTCTCCTAGCTCACGAAGGGGTGTTGATTCGGCGAGAAGAGGTCGAGCTCCAATAGCACGTTCCAAGTTTGACCAGGGGAGATGGGAAGTGACGGAATAATTCTTCCCAAGGGATGTCACTGGCGTGACATGGCGCCCGTGGTTGATGGAAGCTCGGTATTATGATACTACCTACCGTTATGATCTGCTGCCGGGTTCCGGTTAGCTACAACACGACCAGGATGATCTAGACGAGCATGGCCGAACACGTACCCGTATACCCAGCCCAGGGACTTGTGGGGGTGGGGAGTGGGGATCTCCCGTTGGGTTGCAACGACTTTGACTTTCCGAAAGGCCGCGTCTCTTCAGATGACGGGCTTCGCTTGGTCTTTGTTTGATTGGTGGGTTTCTACATTACCTGGTAGCGAGGGGAGGGGGGGACGTCCTAGACCCAACTTCCTCCTCTCCCTTCAAGCAGGGGAATTTGTCCCTCTAGAGAGTTACAGAGAACCACGTCGTCGAAGCCCGGACCCAGGGAAGCCGCCGTCACGACGGCTGCGCCGGGAGGAGGAATGATGCACGGCACCCTATACGGGACCACGTCGCTGGTGAATTTGCCAGGGTCGAGAGAGAGAGTTTGTTGAAGTTTACACCGCAAGGTCACTCTGCCCCATGTTTGTAGCAGTTCTATAGCCCAAGCAAGTATATCCAGAGGCACGTTCAGCAGTTTGCATATAACCATGCATTCTTACATGGTGATGAGCTTATTGTTGGTTCTACACTAGTAGCAAGCTTTAATAAACAGATAATAGCAGCAAAAGCGTCCAATTCGAACTGACGCACGAGCCGACCACAGTCAGGGACAATATGCCAATGATCCTTGCCCTGTGAGAAGAAGGGTGGTCTTGTTAGTTTCCAACAACCTGCATCTTAAGTATTAAGGGTCGTTGTAGGTGGGGAATGGGGTTGGGGTTTGTCACCGCCTACATAGTGCCCCCCTGTCTGTCGCCGAGCAATACACACCAGTCTGCTGGTCACTTGTTCAAGGAGACAACCAACAGAGCAAGCTCCGGACGAGAATGGCCGAGCACGCCACCAGGACTTCAGGTCAGTCGCAGCGGTGTCTGTCTTGGCGATATGGGGGGTCTCGTACGTCCGCTCCGCCCGTCCCACCAAGCCGTTGCCGCATACGGTCAAACGTCTTTTGCCGACAGATCAAACACTCGTGCTGCCAGGCTCTATCTAGACGCAAGAGGCGCTTCCAACGGCCGTCCAGAACCATCCCCCTTACCCGCAACCGTCCTTCTGCGCAGCCGGGTACCGTCCGCTGTTGCTGGCCGCTCTCCCCATCCATTCACTTCCCCCATCGCCGTCCAACTTGGGCACGCCAAAAAAAAAAAAAAAAAGTCCTCCGTCCCCAAGTGCCCAGATCTCTCTGGGCTGCCCGAATTCAAAAACCTAATCGGTTTGCCCGGGAACGTCAGCATCGGCTTCGTGCCCGTTCACAGGAACGGGTCGCACGGGGCAATGGCCAGCTGCTGCTCGCCCCAGGCCGTCCACGTCGCTACCGACTGCTACTACTGGTGCGAGTTATCGACTGACAGGTTTGACGGCTTCGGCCCGTGCCTCGGCCGTCACGGGATGGAGCACGGGATCGTCGGGCTCCATGCGAGTGGTTCCGCCGGCGCAACGGCCAGGCGCAGCTGGGCGGCACTCGTACTGTGGTCGTTGTCCGTCACAAGCGTGCTGGGCCTTTAGTTCGGTCTCGAAAGGAGTCAGTTGAAGAGGAGGAGGCAGTGTTTTTTGCCCCATCCTAACAAGCACAACAAGATGTAGTAAAAGGTGGATGGAAGAGGCCACTCTGGTTATCGGCGAAAGAGGCATCTGGCCCATGTATACCAAGAGCGTAGGTCAAAGGCACATGATATCATGAAGGAGAGCAAACAGTTCGAAACAACAAAGATGGTTGTCTAAGGGGAAAAAGTAAGGCGGGATCAAGTCAAGCCACCTACTCTTTACACACCCCTCCATCTTACACACCCAAAACCATCACCATCATAAAAGCCACTACCCATCATAATTATTAATCTAACCAAGTACTATAATTATATCAACGCCACAACAATACAACTTTCAGTCTACGTAACCATCTCCTGTCTACTATTCTGACCTATACTGCTATAACTACCACTATATCACACTTACTGGATTATAGCTGGTACTCGTGGCTCGCCAGGCACTAGGTGTTACGCCGCCACAAGTTACAGGCGAAGCTAGCGCCACAAGGCACTGGGAGCGCGGGTTGGGGCAGCCTTCATAGATGACCGCCATGCAGATGACTCTCGGGAGGGGAAGAACTATTGGTACGAGCCTCGTCGAGATAAAAAAGGATTACAGTACGAGTACGATAAGCGCGGGGGGAAGTCAGAGACCCCAACTCCCCTCTCTCCCTTCAAGCAGGGGGTGGGGGGGGATTCGTCCCTCGTTCACCCAGCAGCCATCACGAGAATCAGCCGACAAGATCATGTCCGGCAGACTGCACCGCTGGCTGGCTACGCGCGTAACTTTTTCCATTCTCTCCATCACCTTGGCCTGTGTCGTCCCGAACCCGGATCAGGAGTTCGGCCTGCCTGCCTCCCATGCGACCCCCTGAACGGCTACAAGGGGCCTTTCGCTTCCAACGGCGCATCACTTTTTAGGTTTGCCGCTTCCGTGGATGGCCGCCGACCGGCCTCGAACCACTTTTCGGCGTTCTATACGGACCCACGAGTCCACGTGTCCGCCGAAGAGACGATTTCACGCCGGGGCGCCCCTCGTATCTGCAGTCCAGCTCGACGCATCCGGCGTGCCCTCTGGGTCCCCGATGTCTCGCCGAACGTCCACCGAAAAGAAATAAATAGCCTTCGTCACGCTCCCCGGACCTTGCAAAGCTTGTCCGACGTCCATCGGCGCGAACGGGAGACGTTTGCGGTCCTGGCAGGCCAGGGGGGGGGACATCAGTTGTCGGCGCTCCAGGATCGGTCGATAGTTGTCCGGGATCCTGGCACTTGACAGGGGACCGATGCATCACAACCGGGGCTCCCCCTTGATGTGGCCGAGGTTGGTGAAGGGATGTCTGTTGACAAGAGGGCTTATGTCAACCTTCTCGGGCGACCGCGTGATAATACGACACGACACGGGGATACGAGTTCATCCCTTTCCGCCAGGGTGATATTCCCTTCCTACGGCTTCTCCGCAGATCCATGACCCTTCATCGCCCGTCCCTCTCCATCCAGGATTCCCAGACCCAGTGGTTTTCGTCCTCTCCCCCCAACCCCCCCCCCCATCTCAGCCAAAGTTGCCAACCCAGATGTCGTCGGCCGGCCGGGCCCCCTTCTCGACCCCCGGCAGCGCGCAGAGCCGCAGCCCATCCTCGCCGGGCCCCCACCCCGCGGCCGTCTCGACCCTGGCCGCGATGACCATCAGCATGCCCGCCTGCGCGTGCCACGCGTTGTGGCAGTGCAGGGCCCACGCGCCCGGGTTGTCCAGCACGACCCGGACGGCGGCCCAGCCGTAGCCCTGCACCGTCACCGTGTCCCTCCGCAGCGGGTTGTCCAGGGCGCCGGCGGCCGCGAGCTCCGCCTCGAGCGCCGCCGCGTCAGCCGGCGGGTACCCCGTCGGCCCCTGCCTGAGGACGAAGAACTTGTGCCCGTGCAGGTGGAAGGGGTGCGCGCCGTCGTCGAAGTTGCTGATGACGACGTCGACGGTCTGGGTCCCCGCCGTCTGGTACACGAGCTCCCTCGCCGGGTCGAACGCGGCGTCGTTGACCCCGGTCGTCGGGGGGGGCAGGGTGTCGTTCCCGGCGGCGGCGGCCTCCGCGATCCGGTGCAGGGCCGGCGTCGTGAGGTTGGCGTGCCACGTCGAGGCGTTGAAGAAGCCCCGGGAGAGGCGCCAGGCGCCGATCTCGAAGTTGGCGCGCAGGAAGACGGGCGGCGCGGTGGTCTTGGGCGCCGGCTCGGCCTCGACGGGCCTGAGGAGGGTGGCGTCCATGTCCCGGCACTCGACGTCGTGGGCCTCGTGCCAGCCCTTGCTCTGAGGCTCCGCGCGGGCGGCGGCGGTGCTGTACCGGACGACGGCCCTCACCTCGGGTTCGAGCCAGGGGTTCTCCCGCGCGAAGCAGTGGGTGACCATCCTGGCGCGCATCCAGAACGAGTCGGCGGTCGTCGCGTTGGTCTCCAGCACCACGCTGTAGCGCTGCGCCGGGAGGACGTTGAGGCGGTGGAAGGGCTCCGGGTGGACCGCCGTGCCGTCGACCTCGGTGACGTAGAACGGGTGCTCGTCGATCTCGACCTGGAACTCGGCAAAGGCGCCCGTGTTGATGATGCGCAGGCGGTGCCGCTGGTTCGGCGCCAGGTCGAAGGACTCGAGGGACTGCAGCCGGGGAGCGTCGTTGCGGCAGTCCCAGCCGTCAAAGGCGGAGCAGTCGCGGTAGTTCCTCCCGTTGATGAGGCCGCCGGACGGCACGGGCTCCTCGTTCTCCTGGTCCGGCCGGAGGTAGTCCATCAGCAGCTCGGCCGAGGTGTTGTGGTAGTGGTCCTGGACCATGACGACGCGGTCGGTCGCGTACGCGTGCCCCGGGCCCTTGTCGGCCGGCGAGTGGACGACCATGGGGCCGAGGATCCCGTCCGAGGCCTGCGCGCTGTGGTGCGCGTGGTACCAGTACGTGCCCGACTGGTTGTCGACGGTGAAGCGGTACGTAAAGGTCGCGTTGGCGGCGATCGGGCACTGCGTGACGCCGACGGCGCCGTCCATCGAGTTGGTGCCGTTTTGCAGCATGCCGTGGAAGTGGATGGCGGTGGCGTTGGCGGCCTCGTTGCGGACGTGGACGACGATGGTGTCCCCTTCGTTGCACTCGATGAGCGGCCCGGGGAACTGGTTGTTGATCAGCATCATGGGCCGGCGGACGCCGTCCGGGTTCAAAGTGGCGTCCTGGACGGTCCAATGGTATTCTCTGATGCTTCTGGCCGCGTCGAAGTCCCAGGAGGGGCCGAGAACATACTCCGAGGTGTCCCTCAGGCGCGGCGTTGACGGAATGGGCTCTTTGACTACGTAAACCGGCGATGCTGCTGGAGCATGTGTTGAAGCCGCTGGGAAGATCATGCCCGACGCATAAAAGACGACGAAGAAGAGGACGGCGCCGAGCAGCGTTACGGAGAATCCGGACTCCCACGGGGTGTCCCGTCGGCCGCGTCGCCGAAGAGGCGGCTCGTCGTTGTCCTCGTCATGAGCGAGACGAAGGAACGGCGACTTCTCGGAATGATCGTCCGCGAACGGGCTGATGGGCGCATCGCCAACGTGCTCGTCCGACACGGTCAAGTGAGTCGGCAAGGGACTCGGCGGTATCTCATGGGTGCTTCCGCGTTCAATGTCCATGACGGGCTCTGCTTGTCATGGTCGCCGGTGCGCGACGCCGAGAGAAATAAGAGAGCGATGAACAGACAGACGTTTGGAGTACGATGAGCGCCGGTGGGGAGGGAGGGGTAGAGGAACGGACTGCCTTCAACGGTTCCGTTCTGCGGGGGTGACGATGTGACATGTGCATCTTTTTCCTGATCCGAGTGGCAGCGAAAAGTGGCGCGGGAATCTGCAATGTCCAGAACATCAACCCACGCTCGGATGAATCGGCATCGCCGTTCGCCGCACGTGGTCGAAACAACGGCCATCGCTGACCCAATCACCTCACGACAGTCAGAGTCCAGCCAAAGGGAATGGGACGGGGAAATAAGCCCGGACGGGGGTCCGAGTGGCTCAACGTTTGTGACGTGCCGCTCGATCCATCCGAAGAGCAGCGGCATAAACGTCCAGGGATGGCCCATGAGGGGAAGGGGGGGACGTATACGGACGAGGGGTTCCTCGTCTTTGCTGCGGATTCAGGCATGTCCGCTTCGGCGGGACATGTTGATAAGATGCCGGGTTCCTGCGTCGGATGGGCTCTCACTCCCCTTTTCCCTCTCTCGTCTTTCGACTTCCCACGAGACGCGGTCCTAGTCGTTCGTTCCAAGGGCTCTTCTGCGCTTTTTTTTTTTCACACCAAAAAAATGCGTCGTTCCATTCTCTCCGTCCTCTTGGCGGCGACGACCGTCCGCGCCGCCGCCATCGAAGCCCGCTCATCGCCTACCCCCGTCCCCTCCACCACGGACGGCGGCTGGGAGACGAGATACGCGGCCACGGGCGCCGCTGAGGTCGCGGCGGCCGCCGCGACGGCCAAGACGAGCAGCCCGACGAGCAATGTCACCGGCAAGGCCTTTGACCGGTTCGTCGTGATCTGGAACGAGAACACGGACTATGACAAGGCTCGTGGTGATCGTGAGTTCCTCCCCCCCTTCACAACTACTTTTCTTGTTCCCTATGCTACGAATTGGATTTGGGATCATGTTGACAAGAAGAATCAGCCAACTTTGCCTGGCTGGCCGAGCGGGGCATCCTGCTGGAGAACAACTTCGCGGTGACGCACCCGTCGGAGCCCAACTACTTCGCGGCGGTGTGCGGCGACTACCTGGGGATGCAGAACGACGACTACAACCGGGCGGACCGCAACGTGTCGACCGTGTTCGACCTCCTCGACTCCCGGGGCATCTCCTGGTCGGCGTACGAGGAGGACATGCCCTTCTCCGGGTTCGAGGGCGGGGCGTGGGTCAACCGGCGCAACGGGGCCAACGACTACGTGCGCAAGCACAACCCGCCGGCGCTCTTCGACAGCGTCACGTCGTCGGAGCAGCGCCTGTCGCAGATCAAGAACCTGTCCATGTCGCAGCCCGGGCGGTCCGCCTTCCACGCCGACCTCGCCGCGGGCGCGCTGCCGCAGTGGATGTGGATCACGCCCAACATGACGAGCGACGGGCACGACTCGTCCGTCACCGTCGCGGGGGCCTGGACGCGCGGGTTCCTGGAGCCGCTGCTCGCCGACGCCAACTTCATGCGCAACACGCTCGTGCTCGTCACCTTTGACGAGAACGAGACGTACGGCCGCCAGAACCGCATCCTCGGCGTGCTGCTGGGCGACGCCGTGCCCCGCGCCCTCGTCAACACCACCGACTCGTCCTTCTACAACCACTACTCGGCGCTCGCCACCGTCCAGGCCAACTGGGACCTGCCGTCCCTCGGCCGGTGGGACGTCGGCGCCAACGTGTACCGCTGGGTGGCCGACAGGACGGGCAGCGTCGTCCGCCGGTGGAGCGAGGCGGCCACGGTGCCCGACCGCTTCTGGAACGTGTCGTACGCCGGCGTCTTCAACGCCAAGGCGCCCCGGCCGTACCCCAAGCCCAACCTGGCGCTCGACGGCGCCGGCAACGCGGCCGGCCGGAAGATCCTCGACTCGGTCAAGGAGACGTGGAAGGACAGCGACGCGCCCACCTACTACCAAGACACCATCCACGTGCCCGACGGCTTCCACCCTCCCGAGGGCTACGCGGTGTGAACGGGGGAATAATAGAAGAGTGGTATTAATTAAAAAACGCACCAGGTATTACCTAATAATACATTAATCGATAAAGGCATTTATATCGCTCACGGGATTCGCCGTCAAGTACCTGTCGTCCAGAGTCAGTTTTTACCTGTACATTGACTCACCCCACACCCGGTATCCCATCTCCCTGCGGTCTGTCTTGTCTGACACCTCTCTCTCTCTCTCTCTCTCTCTCTCTCTCTCTCTCTCTGCGGAGGCACGAATAGCGAGGCCCAGACCGTCCGCGGGAAAAGTCGACGAGGCGGGGATGGACACAAAGGTGCGAGACTTACACCAACCGCCACCCAGATAACAATGTCGATCTATCACCGGCGCATCGGGAGTGGACCGACCGGGGGGGCCTCTGCCTCCCCTCCCCGCACGCCTTTTTCCCTTTCTCGGGGAGGTTGGCGGTGAATGCATCCCCCGTGATTGGACAAGAGAACCAGCGACGGTTCCTCCGCGCCCCCATTCCAATAAGAGCCGTGTTATTATTTCACTTGGCACCTTGTCGTGGGGCTGAAGAATAAGAAGAAGAAAAAGCTTGTATTTGTTTCCCGCTCCACACTGCGCCTCTTTTTTGCTCTGCAGAGAAAGCTTGACTCGGAAAGGGTGTGTCTGTATGTGGATGAATCGCCACGAAGTCCGGGTACAAGTCTAGATGGTAGATAGGCACATTTGTCACGTCACAGGAGTCGTCGACACATTGCATCCCCCCCGGAGTCAAGACATTCTAATGAGTAAGAACACACACAGTAAGAGTATTATAGAGTCCGGTCGTCAAAAAACAGTAAATGTAAATATGCACGCCTCACGCCGGGGTAAACCCAACACCCCCGGCTTCGAACCCCATTCATTCCGCGTCGCAAGTGCCAAACAGTTGCGGGCGCTTCACCGGTCGCAGCCCACAAACAGCCGAGCCAGAGATCATTAGAGAGAGAATAATGACATTGAAAGAGAAAGGAAACGCCAGATGTCGGAGGAAACAAAAAAAAGACAAACCTCAAAAAGATCTCCTCGACGGGGAATTGAACCCCGGTCCCCTGCGAGCTGCTGCTTATTGCAGTGACAAGCAGATATCCTCACCACTAGACTATCGGGGATTGGTTGATGTTTTCATCCAGTGATAGTTGGTTGGACGGCGATCCGCCAGGTCCGCCTATATTGTCGCTCCTCTTCCCCACCATTTAGCACCCTCAGAACATACATCCGGTGTATGAATGCAAATTCCATGCCCTCCCTCCCTACCTTAGTCTTCGATCGAATGTACCCGGCGATCGATCTCTTTTTCTTTTCCTTCTTTTCTTTTCCACCTTATTTTAGTCTCGAGTGATCTGGCACCAGCCGTGGCCTAATTATATCTAGCTTAAACAATGAAACCGCTCCCAACACGGCTGTTTCGTTCGTCGTAGATACCCGGACGGGTTCCCCAGATCCCTTAGGTAGGTTTCACCCATCATGACAACGGTCCCCGGTACACGAGGCTGGGAGGAAACAATCATCAGACAATGGTCGCGAATGCACGCACGGCCTGGGGGAACAACACCGTCGGCTTAAAAATCTCTTCCATTCATGTGAAGCAAAGGTACCTTGCCAGGTACGGGTATTGACCATCTACTCGTCTTCCTAGTTCCCGATTCCGACAGCAACAGAAAAGAAATCCAAAGAACAAGATAAAAAAAAACAAGTGATCCCAAGTCTAGTGATACCAAGTCCAGTGATACCAAGTCCGACCATGCACTCACACGTGCCCCCTCCCCCGTCAACGCCTGTAAAACGAAAGTCTCTCCTAAAACCTCGACGATGGCAAGCGTTGCCCTCGTCCACTGCTGCCCGGCTCGGCAGGCATGGAACTCGGGGGGATGGACCGCCTTGCGCTCGCCGACCTCGTCGTCGCTTGGTTCGCCGGCACGCTCTTGGCCCGCGAGCTGGCCCTGGGTGTCCTGGCCTTCTGCACCCGACCCGAACTGTGCCCGAGGCTGCTCCTCTTGCTGCCGTCCTCGTAGTCGGCGTCAATGCTGTCCTCCGCATAGTCTTCCCGGGGCGGCGAACTGGACGGGCTCGACGACAACGTCACCACTTGAGAGCCGGGAGGAACCGCAAAGGGAGAGCTCTTAGGCGCTCGCCGTCGCAACAGTCTGCTGCCATGCTTCGCAACGAAAGGCGACGATGCCATCTTTGCGGCTGGCTTCGTGTCAGGCAAGTCTGCCGACTCGGACAGCGGCGGCGATTGGTCTGCTCGGTCCGAGGCGGCGGGAAAGAGCCGCTTTCGCGTCTCTCCGAGCTCCAGCGGCGCCTCGTCTCTTCCGTCTTCCTCGTCGTCGACGGCGTCGGCCCCGTCAATCCGGCGCATTTCCGCCTCGTACTCCGAGTCGCCCTGTGGTGCCGAGCCGCGAGGCATGAGGGAGGCCAATGCCTGGGCCTTGGAAGGGCTTTGCGACTGGTTGTGCAGATTCTGTTGCGAAGCGGTCCGCGCCAGACTTGCCAGCGATGGAAAGGACTGGTCCGTCGACGGCGAGGCAGTCCTTTGCTTGTCCCGAGTGGGTGTTTGTCCCTTGGCTTTCGGTGTCGGCGCGTCGTCGTCGTCGAGTGGGAGAGAGCCGTTGCCCGCGTCGCTAATCTGGTGGAGATCGTCGCCGCTCACGTTGTAGCCAAAGTCGTGGGGATCGAGCTGCCGCCCGCTGCAAACGCTGCTGGTGGACGAGGGCGGTGCGGCAATCCCGCCACCAACGACTCGTCCTGCAGCAAGGCCGACCGCTTTGTTGGGCACTTGCGTGGCAACCTTGACCAAGCTGTCCTGGGAAAGCGGAGACCTCGACGCAACGCGGGAACGGTTGGCAGCCTCCGCCATCTCCAGCAGCTGGCGAGAAGGGCTGCTGGTCTTTTGACGGTGAACGGAAGGTGAGACATGCCGCCAGTCCGAGGAGATGGAGAGAGCACTGCCGTTGGAGTTTTGCGACTCTGCATATTCTGTTGTCCCAGGGTGGTGGTTTGCGACGTTCGCATGCGTGTCTGGTCGAGGGGTCGGCATGCTCGCTTCGTCGACTGCTTGTACATTATTGGTTTGCGCGCCGGGGTTGTCGCTGGGCCTGGGGTCTGTAGCATCAGGTCGGGGTTCACTGTTGGCGACGACTCGAGGCTGTTCGTCGTCCGCATTAGCCTTGGCTCGTCCGTCCTCTGCATCGATTGGTAACTGACTTCCATCTACATCCGCATCGGGCTGGCCAGCATTCTTCTCTCCATTGGTCTGGTACAGCTGGCTCTGATCATCGTAAACCGTCTCGTGGACAATGCTGTCCGTCAGGGGAACGCTCGAGTCCTCGTTGCCGGCGGGTTTTGCCTGGTCTTCCAGCGGCAATTGTACGATTTTGGGCTCGATGAGCTCCGCGTACTTTAACCTGCGGTAACCCTGGTCGGGCTCGTCGTCCGCATCGTCGTCGTCATCGTCATCGTCGGGCGCCTCAAACCGGTCGTACACCCTCTCTCCCGTGTCCTCGTCGTACTTTTTCTCCGTCCTGTCCACCTCTCGGTCTCGCTGGGCCAGGAGAAACTCGAGATCGGTCGACTCCTCATCATGTACTCTAACAAGGATGCCCGTCAGGTTGACGACCTCGGGCTGCCAATTGGTCGCCGAAGACAGAAGCCACTGCTTCCAGGTCACGACCATGCCCAGCTTGGCCTCCCCCGGCCGGAGATCGGGAAGGGTGGTCAGGTCTGCAGGCAATGACGGGAGATCGTCCACGTCTGTCGCCTGGCTTCCTTCAGCCGCGACCTTGGGTGCCGGGGGTTCGTCAGGCGCATCGTCGTAGTTAAGCGTCGTGTCTCCTTCCTTCAGAGACTCGGCTGCGTCGGAGAAACTCACGCCCAGGCTCTCTCCGGTTACCCGACGCTTCTTCGACGCTTGAGGGTCTCCGTCTTGGTAGAATTCCGCTTGATTGCGCTGTGCGCGCTTGCGTTTCCCTCCGCGCTTACTTTTCGAACCGAACCATTCGTCCACCTGCTGTTGGGGGTCCCACCGCTGAACGAAAGGAAATGGCGGTTCCGAGAGCACGACCCCGTCGTGACAGCATTCTACGGCTCGGTAAGAGATCTTGTCGCACCAGGCGTCGGCATCTTCCTCTACCGATTCGCGGGTCTGAGGGGGCGGCTCGTCATGCTGCGACGACGCCTCGGCCAGGCGAGCGTTGGTGTGTGGGCGAACACCCTTCATCAGGTCTTGTCGAATCTTGTCCTCGTCGGCCTTGGTCTTGGGGTTTTTGAGGCCTAGGGACCCCATAAGCATCCGACGCGTGGCGCCAATGTTTGGCTTTATCCGACGCTGGGCCGAAGCCTCGGTTTGTCCGGCTGGGCTCTGCGAAGTCTCCGCGGGGTCAATGCCGGCGGTAGAGGAGGGGTTGCGTTCCCTCTCCCGCCGGGTCGAGTCGGAGAAGCCCCGGAAACTCTCTTCGCTGAAGGAATCAACCGGGCCGTCAGCGGCAATGGCGTTGAGCAGTGCTTGCTTTCTCGCAAGGAATGATGCCTCCTCTGCGCTGACTCCCGTAGCCGGGGCCTGAGAAGGCTCTTCGCTGCTCTGAGCCGACGCAGACTTGCCGGCCGCCAACTGCTTGGCAAGTTTGCGCCTGGCATTCCTCTTCTGGGTTTTGCTCAACCCTTGTCCAGGAGGTACGGTACGTTGCTCCTCGGCGGGTGCTGCGGCGGCGGCCGGCGTGGCCCGAGGCAGCGTCTGAGGCGCCTGGGGTTGGGCATGCTCCAAAATCTGGCGCTGACCGGAGAGAGTCTTGCTAGGAATCTCCTCGGGTTCAGAGTCGGAGCCCGAGCTAGACTCATCATCGCTGCTGCTGCTGCTGCTGTCCTCGGACGAAGAGTCGGAGGACGAGTCTGAAGAGATGGAAATTGCAGCATCGTCCTTTGAGGGGCAACTGTTTGCGGCCGCGACGCTTGACCCATCACTGTCAGATGCCTCCGACTCCGAGTCATCATCCGAGCTGGAAGCATCCTGGTCCTCAGAGTCGGCGTCATCTTCGTCCAGGGCTGACCCGCCACCTTCCGGCTCACTTGGACCGTCTTCTTCGTCTTGTTCATCTTGGCTGCCATCACCATCATCATCTTCTTCATCATTGGAAGAGGAGGCCTCCGAATCGTCTTCAGAATCAGAGTCGGAAGAGCCCTCCACCTCTCGATCAAGGTCGGATGCTGCTGCTGTTGCTGCTGCTGCTGCGACGCTAGAGCCAGAGTCCGAGTGTGAATCAGACTCGGAATCAGAGTCGGAGTCTGACCCCCCTTGGTCACTTTGTACGTCGCGATTCGCAGCGGTGTTGTGGTTGAGCGTTATGGATGCATCCTCGTCATCTTCCTCTTCATCGTCATCGTCGTCATCATGCGCCGTAGCATGGGAGGCCCTCTCGGATGGGCTCGACTCCCTGAGGACGAGTTCCCGTCCGGTGTTCGGCTTCGTGCGCGCGTGCCGAATGGGGCTGCTGGACAAGCTTCGGGCCTGGTGATCTAGGGTTTGCTGGAGACTGAGGCGGGCGGCAAAGGTTTTGCGAAGTTTGCGATATGCCCTCGCCGAATCTGCATGATATCTCATGAGGGCCTCTTCGATGGTGGTTACTTGCGCGCTCGGAAATGCCACCCTCAAAGCCGCAATCTTGTCAAGGGTGTCGAGGTTGAGGCGGTGTCTGGTGGGTCGTCCTCCGGATCTGACGAGGGCGTTGCCGGCCGAAGGTGCGGGAGAATCACCCGAGGCCTCGGCCCGACGGCTGCCAACCGGCCCACTCGACGCCCTCTTATCCCGGATGTCGCGTAGTTCTTCAAGAATGTCGCCTTCGCGGACAGCGGCGTTGTCTTCTTTGAGCAGACGCAGCTCGTCTTGTATGTCACCGTCGTTGGAGTCCATGTCCTCGTCCTCATCCTCGTCTTCCTCGTCGTCGTCGTCGGCTCTATCCAAGCCGGGCGTGTAATCATGCTCGACTTCAGATTCGCTATCGGAGGGGATGTCGTAGGGATATGCGGGCAGCTTGACGTCGGCCGGGCCCTCGTGGGGTTTCGCGGACCCATTCTCCAGCATGAGAGGCTCATCGCCGTTTTCGGACGGGGAGTCCTCTTCGTCTTGGCTGCCGTAGGCGATTCGGGCCTTCTTTCTGGGTGGAAGGGCGACGGCAGGGCGGTCTCGGGGGGGTCGGAGCCAGGGTCGTCCGAAGGCAAGGCCGTCGACGAGATGTCTTCCGTCAATGGCAATCTGGTGTCTGCCGCTCAGTCGTCGTCTCTTGAGATCGCCGGTCAGGAGAGGACGGACACTAAAGTGCAAAGCGTTAGCTTGTAGCCAGCCCAGTGGAGCAGTTGCAGTAGGAGGGAAGCAGCTTACAGGACTTGGTCATCGTCCTTGAGGAGCTTGGACACGAGGTGGTAGTGGACGCATTCGAAGGCGTCGCCGGAGGCGTCCTTAAGCTCCACGGCGTAGTCCTCCAGGCCCCATTCGCCGCTCTCCAGGGGGACGACCTCGTTGATCTGGGCGAGGAGCTTCGAGATGGTGAGGTCCTCGTCGGCGGTTGCGTTCCAGAGAAGCTTGACGTCGGGCACGCCATGGCGTCGCACGACGAGGCGCAAACGCAAGTCCTTCTCCATCTTGGCCGGAGATGGTTCAGTTCGTGGCGGGCGCGGTGCAATGCATGGAGGGTGTTCAAGGTGGCCGTGTGTGGGTATGGCGTATGGCGAGAATGTAAGATGGAATCGGGGGTTAAGAGAAGATGAAGAAGTGGAATGGAGATGCAACGAGAGGTGGCAAAGGGGAAAAGGACAAGGTTTCCGATTTCTGGGGGAAACAATAGGATTAGACAGACGGCTGGAAGATGAAGGTGGAATAAATCAATTAGAGGCGCGCGCGCGTGCGTGGGTGCCTAGACAGGTAGGTAGGCAGGCAGGTAGGTAGCGGAAAAGGTCAAGTGAAGGCGAGCTTCAACCGCGACTGACGCAAATTTCTGGAAAGTGGGGCCGGGCCGTTGCGGGCAGTCGCAGGCAGAGACGCCACTGGCAGGTACCTAGTACCGCGTGGTGCCAGGTGGAAGCGGCTGGACGGTTGCCTGTCTGTCTGTCTGTCTGTCTGTCTCATCCCAACACACAGACAAGGGCGACATCATGGCCACAACAGTAACCAGACCGAATGAGGACACATAGAAAGAAGAATGAGAAATGTCTGCGGTATCCTAAAAAAAAACACAGAATAACATTGGCGTCTCTGTCTCACGCTTGCTTCAAGCGATCCTGCGTACGGCATCTTCCAATGGGCCTCGGATTAAATGACACACACACACACACACATCTTGTGCCAGCTCATCTTCGTCTGCGCACGTTATATACCTGACGGGAAACCAGCCACCACCTCCACGATATTTTCGATCCATGAATTGCCAGGAGTCCGGTATCCGACAAGGTCCCCGTGAATAGTTCCCCGGGTTGCCGAGGGGGGGGGGGGGAGGGGGTTCCAGATGACAGAATATGCCACAATGCGCCAATCCCAGGTATTTCGTCTCAAAAAGTCCAAAACGCCGTATCTACCCTATGCTTTGATCACTCCGGCCGCCGCCGCCGCCGTCTCTTCCTCGGCCCGTACACTGCCAGCGCCCGCGCAGTCTCTCTGTCGTCGACGAGCCCCCTCTCATGACGGCATGCCGCCCATGTCGAGCATGTGTCCCATCTTTTCAATCTGTCACCGAGTTAGCCACATCACACACGCACACACACACACACACACGCACACAAAAACACACTGCGCCGGGCAAACGTACCTTTGTCTTGAGGTACCCTTCGACCTCGTTGCTCCTGAAGCCGCCCCTGCCCTTCCACGACAGCGGCACCATGGCCACGCGCTCCGTCACCCTGACTTCGCGGTTCGGGCCCTCGACCGCCCGGATCTTGTCAGGGTTGTTGGTGAGCAAGCGCACCTCGTGCTGGCCCAGGTCCAGGAGCATCGAGGTGGCGAGGCCGTAGCTGCGGGCGTCGGCGGGGTGGCGCAGGAGCAGGTTGGCCTCAACCGTGTCGGAGCCGAGGTCCTGCAGGTTGTACGCCTTGAGCTTCTCGCCGAGGCCGATGCCGCGGCCCTCCTGGCGCAGGTAGATGATGATGCCGCCGTTGGTGTTGCCGGGCAGGCTCATGAGCCTGGCGGCCTCGTCCAGCTGCTCGCCGCAGTCGCACCGCGCCGACCAGGCCGTCTCGCCGGTATAGCACTCGGAGTGGATGCGCACGAGGGCCGGGCCGCGCTGGGCGGCGGGGGGCTCCTCGCCCACGGGGGTGGCGACGCCGCCGGGCATGCCGCTCGTGGAGCGGCCGGGGAACAGGCGCCCCGTGTAGGCGCCGCGGATCATGCGGTCCATCTCGGTCTCTCCGGGGCGCGGGGCGTCGAGCGACTTGCTGCGGATGTGGGGGCCGAAGACGATGGCGAGGTGCTCCTTGTTGTCGACGTTGTTCTGGTACAGGTGCAGGAACATTTCGGTGCCGTTGACGGTCGGGATGCGAGCGCGCACGATGCACTGGACCTCGGGCAGGGTCTCGAGGAGGCGGGGTCGCTTGGTGCCGCAGCCGCCCGAGGGCATGGAGCTGTCGACGGGAACGCCGCGCGGGGCCTCGCTGGTGAGAGGGGTGGATGTGCCAGGGGTGGCGGGAGGCGTAAAGGCGGGCGACAGCAGGGAGGGCAGCGGGGTCTGGGCGGCCGAGGTTGTCGAAGCGGCATCGTCGTCTGCCGTCACGGGGGCGGCGGCGGGGTGTGACAGGTGCAGGTCTTGGGGTTCGGGGTCCGCGGCGGACTCGGCATTGGCAACAGGACCGTCGAGAGGCTTTGTTTTGGGCGAATAGAAGGAGGGAAGATGTGTGGTCTCTTCGTGCCAGTCCTTGGGCGCATCGTCGGCGGCGGCGTCTAGCCTATCTTCGAATCCGGGCATGGCGGGGGGGGAGGATTGAGAGACGTCGATTCGTAATGGGGGAAGTGGGGGAGGAGAGGGGGGTTGATGCGTGGATTAAATCGAGGCGTGTGGCAGGGCCAATTCCTGTAGGCAATGGTCGGTCGGGTACAGAGAGGCGAGATGTTGGGAAGAGGAAAAAGGCAGATGCAATACGTCACGAGCGGAGAGTAGAACAGACGTGAGCGGGCGGATTGAGTTGTATCGGGGACCGGTTCCGCTCCGAGCGGCGAGAAGTGGTAAGAGATGCGGCAGTGGGAGCGATGCGAGGGTGTCGAATAATGAATTAGTCATCCAGCATCCGTAGTAGGTAACTAGGTGCATTGAGGATTTCCATCGGGCATGCGTGCCCGTCTTGTGCCTGTGTCCGACCGCGCGCGCGTGGGGCGAGCGAGGGAGGTAACGCTTCGCCGAGGTTCCGCGGGGTGCTCCAGCAGCCTCTGCCCAGTGTCGACGTTGGATTTCAGGGTCTCCATGGCGGGGTCGCTCTGTTCTGTGTGTCCTGTTGTGTGTGTCTGGGTGGCAGTGGGTGGACACCCTGGTGGGGATCCACATGATTACATCATCTAATCCTGGAACCGGCTAATCCAGGAAAAATCCGCGTGGTAGCAGGTAAGCTGACCATCGGGGGTTACCTGACCAAAGCCCTACAAAAATTTTTAGAAGTGGGGCAGGCAGGAGGTTATATGACCATGGTTAGGTAACCTCATGGTTATCTAAACTTTCCCTTCTATATATCTATATGGGAGTGGTTTAGAGTTAGTTCTAAGCATATTCTAAATAGATGATAATAATATATTCCCTTCCCTTAAGGAAGGGATAATACTTTTTTACTAAGCATAACTAAATAGTACTATAAGAGATACCTTATATACCTTTAATCTTATTAAAGCTCTTTAAGTCTCTCAACTAATAAGTTACTTTAGAGAAAGTATTTTAAACTAATTAGAAATATATTTAAAATTAACTTAGTACTAAAATAAACTTTATTTAAAGCTTATACTAAGTTTAATATTAGTATTAATAAAAGTATTATAAAGTAAGTATTATAGCTTTTATAATATATATACTCTTATTTAAAAGACAATTTATATATTTTATATTATTAAGTATTTTAAAATAAGTAAAGAAGGTATTCTATATATTATAGATACTTAAATAATTAAAAAAGATAATGTTAAAGCTTTTTAGAATATAATAAAAAACTAAGTTTAGATTAATTTAAGAGAGATTTTAAACTAATTTAAAACTAATACTTAAAAGGTTTAATATAACTATATATATACTTTTCTAGCTAAGTATATTATATTAGCCTTTCTTTAAAATACTATTTATTTATATTTAATATATAACTATATTAAAGAAAAAGCTTATTTGTATTTTAATTAAAATCTACTTTTTTAAAAGTATTAAAAAGTTACTTCTAAAATAGTTTAAAATATTATAAAGCTTTAAAGAAAGGTATATAAGCCTAACTTTAAAAAGAAAGTGGTAGTATAAGTAGTTTTAAATCTATTCTTAATAGATTTAAAATAGGTTTTCTTACTAACTCTACCTTTAAGATAGGTAAGAATATAATAATAGTAGTTTAGAAGATAGACTACTTATATACCTTTTTTCCTTAATTACTCTCTTTAGGTACTTAAGTTAGACTATAGGATAAGTAAATAGAACTATAATAAAATAGATTTAGAATAGGTTTAGAATTAATCTTAAACTAATTCTTAATAGTTTATTACTAGAACTTCCTAGCTTATAGCCTTATATAAGTACTAGAGTAAATCTAGCTTTAAAAATAAGACCTATTATATAGCATTTTCTCTTATTAAGTTTTAATCTTATTTAGCTCTTATAAAGACTATTCTCTAAAGAGAGAATATATTAGAGATATATTATAAGAAGTACTATCTCTTTATAAGTAAGTACTAAAAACTAAAGTAATATAGTATAAGAACTAATTCTAAACTAATTCTAGATATCTACTAAATTAGTTCTTTATGGATATAAATTATATTATTTCTAAATTGATTCTCTAGATATCTTACTTAGTTAAATTTAACTTCTAGATCTTACTTAACTTCTCTTTAACTCTGGTTATTCTATTAATATTATATAAAGTTTATTATTATCTACTACTCTCTCTAATAAAGCTACTAATAAGTATTACATATAGGCTTTAGAATATAATTTAAAAGATTAACTAGCCTAAGACTAGCTTAAGTAAGGAATCTTTTTATATTACTTCTAAACTAATTTAAAACTAATTTTAAATTAATTTTAGATACTTTTCTCTAGTCTTTAGAGCTTTAGGAATTCTATAATACCTATACTAAGAAGAGTATTATTAATATCTATATAAGTCTCTTAAATATAGACTTTCTTAAAGCTCTTATTTAGAAGTAAGAAGCTATAAGCTTCCTTACTAGTTATAATTAACTAGTAGTTTAATATAAGTATTAATATACCTAAAGTAGGTACTAAATCTAGGTAGAAATATATTAAAAATTAGTTCTTAACTAGTTTAAAAGGCTTTTATATAAGATTCTAAACTAATTATTGTTAGTATATTTAATACTTTGAAGATAATGGGAGTAACTATATATATATTACCTTCTATAAAGAGTAAGCTAAGCTATAGAAAAAGGTAACTTTTAAGATTTCTTAGTTAGATACTAACTTTAAGTATTTTACTAGTTAGTATAAGGTTAAAGTAATTTAGAACTTTTATAATACATTTTCTTTAAAAGGTATATTAAGAATTACTTTTAAATTAATTCTAAATAAGTTTCACATTAATTCTAAACTAGATATTAGTAATCCTACTTATATAAGTATATATAAACTATAAGAGTATAGATATATATAAACTAATATATACTATTATATTCTAAGTTCTTAAGAAGTAATATAGATATATAGTTTACTAGAAGTACCTCTATAATAAGAGCTTACTAGGTATTATTATTAACTAAGATTATAAGAATTTAATTAATAAGTAATTTTAAACTACTTTTAGACTAGTTCTAAACTAATTCTAAAAAGTTTTAGCTAATACCTCTTAAAGAAATATAACCCTAAATACTAGCTATAGGACTAGTAGGTTAAGTACTATATACACTTTTATATAGTTTACTTTATTTATAGTATTAAGTAGTATTACTTAGAATATTAAAATCTAAACTTATTATTTAACTAGATATAAAGCCTCTTACTTTACTAGTTAGAGAAAGACTATTAGCTACTTTATAGTCTTCTAGCTAGTAAGTAGTTCTAAAGGTATTCTAAGTTTATTCTAAATTAATTAGGAATTAATTTAAGACTAATATTTTCTTAAGGTAGACCTGAAGTAACTATATAAGCTTAGTATAAGGCTTAAGTAATAATTACTACTAGTCTAAATTAGAAGTATTCTAAAATAACTTTAGATAATTAAAATAAACTTATACCTTATATAAATATTATTAAGGTATTATATAAGGCTTTATATATATAGAGTAATTAATATATTTCTCTTCTTATCTATATTTATTAGTATATTAGAATCTATTTAAAACTAATTCCAAACTACTTAAGAATCTATTTCTAATTAATTTGGATATACTAAATATAATTAATATATTATAAAATAAGATATAGTCTTTATAATACTTAAGATACCTCTTATATAAAAAGATACCTCTTTAATTAGGTATTATAATACTATTACTAACTACTTTAGTAAGAAGTCTAAAGTCTATTTTAATTAGTTTTAAACAAATTTAAAATTAATTAGAAATAATATATATATACTAATAGAAGTACTAATAGTAATAAGATAATAAATATATTAAATATATACTTTTAAAATACTAAAGATAATATTAATTAAATAAAGGGTTTGTTATAAAGTTAATAAAATTAATTTAAACTCTCTTCTAAACCTCTTCTAAGTTACTTCTACTATTATAAAATATATCCTAAAGGCTATCCTAAAGTATATTAAGAAGTTAATTTCATGTTCCTTCTAAAGCTACTAGAAGCCTATTATAAAGATATTCAGAACATATTTGAAATTAATTCCTAAGTCTAAGTTAAGCTACTTTCTCTAGAGTTATTAGAAATACTCAGAGCAATAGTCTATAAAAGGCTTCAGTAGTTAATTAGTAAAATAAAGTATAGAGAAATAAAGAAAAAAGCTTAGTATAAGGGAGAGAGTTACTTAAATTAGAGAAAAAAAGGCTAGAGTTAGAGAAAAAGAAGCTTATATTAGAAGAAAGGAGGTTAGAAATTAAGAAATAGTAATAAAGGTTATAAGAGAATTAGTTTTCAAGTAGTTCTAAGTAAGTTTTAAATTAGATTAGGTTAAATTTAAAAGGAATTATTACTTAATAAAAGGTTTTTATAAATACTTCTTAATAGTATAATAAGTTATTTACTTTTCTTACTTTTTACTTTTGCCATTTTTATATAAATATTTCTTTATAGTTATATAAATATATAATCTATATTAATTAACAGTTATATTATCTTTACTTTTTAAATTATTAAAAAGAATCTAAAAATATCTAAATGTATAATAATCTTTACTTTTAAAGTTTTTTAAGTAATACTATAATTAAAGTATAAAATATAAAATTATAATATTTATAATTTTAATAAAACTAGCTTTTTAATAGAAATGCTATTATATATAAAGGTTATTATAACTTCTAATTATAAGAGAAAGCTTTTTATAAAGTAACTTAGTAATTATAAATAGGTTTTTATTATTTAAGATATATATATAAATAATTAAATATTACTTTTATATAGTTATTATTATAAAATATAAATATTACCTTTTCTCTTAGTATATTAATAACTAATTTCTAACTAGTTATATAACATGTTTATTTTAATAAAACAAAAATAATAAATAATATTAGTTTAAATTAGTTAATTAAAGTATTTTAATTAAGATACATATATTTATATAAAAGATTTTTATTATCTTTTAATTCTTAATAATTATAATAATTATAAATTAACTAACTTTAGTAAATATTATAAAATAGTAAATATTATTATTTTTTATATATTATTATTTATTATATAAATCTTAATTTTCTAATATTAAATAATATATATATGTAGTAAGTAAGCTGATATAGTAAGTAAGCTACTTTCGTATTATATCTTAAAGGCTACTTTTTTTAGCTATTTTTTAAAAATCAAAATTAAGCCTAAAGAAGGTTTAGTTTTTTATATTAAGCTTTAATAATGGTTATATTATAAGGAATAATACTATAGAAAATACTTACTTACTCTAACCCTTATATACCTAGCTAACTACTTATCTAGAGGTTTAGATAAGAGATATAAGAGTTAGGGTAAGTAGGTATTTTCTATAGTATTATTTCTTATAATATACCCCTTATTGAAGCCTAATATAAAAAACTAGACATTTTTTAAGCTTAATTTTAATTTTTAAAAATAGCTAAAAAAGTAGCCTTTAAGATATAATAAGGAAGTAGCCTACTTACTATATTAGCCTACTCACTATATATATATATATATATTAGTTTAGCTTATTAAAATACTTATATAATAAAATTAAAGCTTATATAATGAATAAAAAATATATAAAAAGTAATATTATTTTATTTCTAAAATAATATTCTTTATCTTAATAATTAAAAATAATATATAAACTAGTTTTAAATAAATAAACCTTGTACCTTTTAATTTTAAAGTTACTTTTTTACTTAGATTTTAAATTAAAAATACTAATATTATTAAGCTTATATTTAAGTAGTTAAAGCTTTTAAAATCTATAGATACTTTTTATAATAGAAAATAGTATATAAAATACTAATTCTATTGAAAAGAAAATCTAAATATTTAAGAAAAATTATATTAATAATAATATATAACCTTATTGACTTCTAAACTAAAGAACCTAATAAGTTATTATATAAGGTTACTATTTTTAAGACTAAGACTTATAAGCTTTATATAGAAATATAGATATTAAATAAGTATTAAAAAGTAAAACTATTTAATTATATTTTAAAAGATTAATTAATATTACTAAAATAAAAATATTATAAATAGGAAAAAGTAATATTAAAAACTATTAAAAAAAGAAATACCTTTCAAAAAGAGAGTTATATAGAAAGTATTAAACTATAACTATAAATAATAATATAATAAGTTAATTATAAAAATATTAAATATAATGTATAGATTCTTAAAATAATTAAAAATAATAATAGAAAAAGTAATAAGTAATTTTAATTAATTTAATATATTATAATTAAATTAACTTATATAAAAGATAAAAAGATAGAAAAAGATAAATAACTTATTATAATAAATAACTTATTATATAAATATATTATATTAAGTTTAGTTATATTTATATATATTATTTAATTATAAGTACTTATAAAATATATAATATTATCTTAAACTATAAGAAATAAATTCATATTACTTAATAATAAGAAAGAACTTTTAAAAAAGCTAATTTTAAATTAATTCTAAGAATTTAGGAACTAATTACTGCTAAACTAATTTTAAAGTGATTTTAGATTAGAAGATTCTCTTTTTAACTCTGCTAAATACTTTAGTTATTACCTTACTAAAGTAATTTTATATATATATCAAACTAATTTATAAGTAACTTCTACTAAATTTAGATTTTATTCTTATACTTAAAGTAGGCCTAGACCTTATAATTAGAGTTATACTTAATAATAAGGTAGAACTCTAAATTAATTTAGAATTAATAATAAATTAATTATAAATTAGTTAGAAACTTACTCTTTTTAGTAACAATATAATAAGTATACTTACTAATAAAGCTAGTATCCTTATATATCTAAGCTATATTAAGCTAGAATTAATTTAGAATTAGTTATAAATTACTATTAAATTAGTTATAGATTACTTACTAAAGAGACTTTACTATGCTTATATATAGAGATATGTAAGAGAGGGGGTAAGGTTTAAGCCTTATGCTTCTTAGAGGTAGTTAGGATATCTCCCTTATTAAGAGTACTAGTAGTAAAACTAATAATATAATTATAAAATTCTAAAGAGAATTAGTTCTAAATTACTTATAAATTACTTTTAAATTACTTACTTATAGCTTTTTTATTATTCTTAATAGAATTAGTACTAGACTTATAGCTCTTAGTTATAACTAATATATTATTTAGCTTATACTTCTTAATATAGTTTTTAAGGTTAGACTTAGAACTAAAGTAAATATTCTATAGAATTAGGTTAAAATTAATTATAAATTACTTATAAATTAGTTAGATATACCTTAATATAAGTAATAGAATTAGACTTACTATTAAAGTAGTAATAAACCTCTTTTAAGGTAAGTATAATTTTATTATCTTAAATTATTTAGAAATTAGTTTAAAAATAAAAAAGGATTAGTTATAAATTACTTACTGTTATAGCTAGATTCCTAATAGTAGTTTTTCTAGTAAAGTATAGCTAAGGCTATAATAATAATTAATAGTATTATACTTACTAGCATTCTTACTAATATATTAGTTACTTAGTAATTAGTTAGGTAGTTAATAGATAGGTACTAGCTTATATAGCTTAAGAAGTAGTTTATAAAGATAAGTAAGTATAAGAAGTCTAAAAGTTATCTAAGAATATTTTATAAGTTAATTACTAAAGAGCCATAGAAGGTAATCTATCTAAGTAGAATAAGTATTCTTATATTCTAATATCTTAATACTAGAACTAATATCTAGATATTAGTCCTATAGGGGTAGACCGCCCTTAGCATGTTAGTCCTTAACCATGGACCGCTTATTGTTTATCAGTCCTTCTTATCTTTACATAACCTTTCCCTAGTTCTTCTATTCTAGAGGAGTCATCTGTTTATATCCCTTGTTAGTCCTATACAAAACTTATGCCATCCGTGCTTCCTATCTGCTAGTGGGGCTACACCGCCTATAACTTATTAGGTTATAACACTTACCTTATGAAAGTTAAAGAGTAAGAGGTTAATTAGATATTTATTAAAGTAGCTATTAAGCTTATTAATAAAGTACTACTAATACTTAAGCTAAATTAATTTAAAAGGGGTTCTAAATTAATAAGGAAAGAGATAGAACTTATGGTATCTTTATAAAAAAGTATAATAGGAGAATTTACCAAACTAATTTAAAATTAGTTAGAGAAGGGAAAGAAATAGAGGTAGAAAGGGGAGGGGGATAGGAGCCTTACTATTATTATTAAAGGGGTAAAGAAAGAGAAGAGAAAGAGTTATAAATAGGTTATACCCTTATATAGAATAAGGTCTAGAGAGATTATAAGTATAATTAGTAACTAGTACTAACCTAATTAGGTAACTTTTTTTTTTTGCTAATTATAAAAATAGGGTAGTGGGTTACCTGACCATGGTTAGGTTATCTCTTGGGCGGACCCACCTAGCACTCTTTTGTGGGGCTTTGGTTAGGTAACCCCCCCCCCCCCTGATGGTCAGCTTACCTACGTCGTCAAATGGGCATCTCTCTCTCCGGTCTTCGCAGCCACTGTTACGTAAGCCCACGGTTCACGATCCACTGCTCTCGTTACACATGGTTGTGTCGTATCTTGATTCGATCCTCCATGTTTGGTTTCCCTGTAGGCTCTTTCTCCCGAATGCCTCAAACCATCCACGACATGTGGCCCCGATTGCCAACGAGACCAGCCCTCAAACAACTGACTGGGCCAAGGGCTGCCATCACATAATTAACCACCACATACCATTCCCAAAAATATCATGTTGGTGTATCCGTGTGTCCATCCTTGAGGGCATCGCTAAAAGTTGGACCAATGAAAACCCTCGCCATGTCGAGCATTCAGGATTTCTTCAGTCAGCATTAAAAATCACCCCTCGCCGGGACCCGGACTTGAGACTCGGCAGCCCCCATCGCGTCGAGTCGCATCGCATCGCATCGCATCGCATCCTTTGCGCCCTGCTCTCATGTCCTGGTCCAACACGCGGTATCGCGAAACATGCTCGTGTGCCGCAACATGTTGGATCCAACTACCTCAACAGGTCGTCGGCTTTCCTATTCAACAACCCATTCTTCTCCTCTATGCGGGTTCCTGCATCAGGTGCATTCTCCCTCGCTTATCCCGGCCTCTCCCGAAACCTTTTTTTCCCTATCCTCCTGGTCTATCATCCTAAGGATATGGGCAATACATCATATACATCACACATATACAACAGTAGTAGTCTACTGTGGCGGCCGTGGCCCTGACCTGAGGCCCTCCCCTATCCACTCACCCACTCCTCGGCCCGCATCCATGACAACCAACGCGCCCACGCGCAGCGAATCGAATCACCTGGCGTTCGTCGCGGTGCGTCTGAGGGGGGGGAAGGTGGTCATGGATGTGCTGTCAAGGTGAGTCACATCCGCATCGAACCCATGCCCCTTTAGATTACGGTTTTTTTTTCCCCCTTACTCCGTACGCAGAATGCCATGCCAACAGCCCGTGCGAGTGGCGTGGCGCGGGAACCATTGGCTGACGCGCTCCTGTTATGCGGCAACCTGCGAAGCACTCACTCGCCCTCTCACTCACTCTCTCTCGACCCGTTTCACCCGCATGTTGGGTTGGCCATCGTATGAGAAGCTTTCTCTCTCTCTGCCAGGCCGGGACTGTCTGTCGTCGACTGTTTACCCGTTGTTTACGGTCCCGTGGCATCCACAAGCCCAGTGGCTCTCGTCGTCTTGTTTCTTGTTTTGTGGCCAACAACACGCTGCCCTCATCCAGTGGATAGGCCCTCCATTCTCATGCAGGGCCGGGCTACCAAAACATCGCCAGCTGGCTTACAGACTATTATCTGTCTCTCACACGCACACACATACACACTCTCGTGGTATAAGAAGATCAAGCGACTTCTCCCTCGGCTTCTTGGTGTCTCTTGTTTGGTTTCTGAACAACAGAATCCGCAGTCATCAGACAACCACACATATACAATCATACCATAGCATACCCATTGCACACCACACTCCACTCATTTGACGGCCTCGATAATATCGACTATTCACCAGAGGTCCACCACCACAAAGCGACAACATCACAACATCTCGCACACCTTCACTCGTCAATTTTTGGTTTCTTTTTTCTCAAATTCCCTTTGCATTCGTCTCCTTTCGCTCACGCAAGCCAACTTTGCTACACTTCGTTCTATTCCCTCGTCAATACTCACACACCTCCGTTCCCGTCCCCTTCTCGCCCTCGAGCACCGCAACTTATACACATCCCGGAACGAAAGAAGAAAATGGAAAACACAAACGTAATCGCTTGGCTGCTCCCCTCCAGCACCAACCAGCCCGCCATGGAGACCGTCCGCATGCCCCAGAACGCCTCCAGGAGGGTCGACGCGGTACCCTCGTCCTACGACCCCGTCGTCCGGACGCCCAACCCGGACGCCGCCTCCTCCACACCCACCATCGACCCGTCAGTCCTCACCAGGACCTCGTCGTCCTCGTCCCCGTCCGCAACCCCCCGCCCGGCGCTCGAGCTGTCCTTCACCAGCCCCCCAAGGAACCACGTCGGCTTCGTCCTCGGCACCGACCCCGACGTCGCCGACGTCGTCCTCCCTCCCCTGCCGGGCATCAGCCCCGTCCACTGCCACATAACCTTCGACGCCGACAGGCGCCTCATCCTCCGCGACACCTCCGACGCCGGCACCGCCGTCTGGTACGACGGCGCCAGCACCGGCGACCGTCGCCGCGAGTCCTGGACCCTGGGCGCTGGCTGCACCTACGCCTTCCCCGCCATGGTCGACCGCGTCGTGGTCGACGTCCAGACCGTGCGCTTCCAGGTCCTCGTCAACGACGCCCACGTGCTGCGGCCCGACGCCTACCGGGACAGCGTCGACGCCTTCATGGCCAGCCTCGCGAGCGGCAGCGTCGTCGAGGACGCCGTCCCCGCGAGCGTCGCGGCCAAGCTGCCGACCGTCACGCAGCGCGACGACGACGTGTGTGGCTTTTACTACAACCTGGACTTTGGCCTCGGCTTCGGCCTGAGCTACGGCGACGGCTACGACTACGACTACGACTACGACGTTGACATGTCGGACGACGACGTGGTCGACGACGTCGACGACGGCCACAGGATGGACTTTCTCCCGCCCGTCCCGTCTGTCGTCCCGCCCGTCTACGTCAAGTACCTCATCACCTCGGACGACGGCGCGCCGCCCGAGACCTACCTCTGGAACACGACGCGGCCCTGGGAGCCGATGGTCAAGGTCGCGTGCTGACCCGCCGCGCCCGTTGCGCAAGAGACCATTCTTGCATACGTTTTTTTTTTGTATGTCCGATAAAGGTACGCGCGGTGTCGAGGGGCGTTGAAAGCATTGTATGTACCACCAGTCCTACGGGATACGCCATACCATTTTTTTCTTTCATCTTCCTACTGTCCGAGCGATCATAGAAGGGTTTGAGTTTGGCTTTGGGTTAAGGGGTCTGGCTGCTAGCGGTCCATCGGGTTTATACCAAATTGTAGATCAGAACGGCGAGAAGAAGCCTCGTGTAGGAAAAGTGAGTGAGGTCCCGCCCTGAACAACATCATCACCAAGCTTAAAATCAAAAATATAAAAGTAGAATACTCCATAATGAAACATCAAGTCCATTCCCCGACATTAATAGTGCCAGGCCAAATTATGGGCAACGTCAGCTTTAGCAATCAAAGACGTCACACGGACAACTCGTCGAATATCCTCCCCTTGCCCCCCTCTTCCGCCTCTTTTTCTCTAAAAGAAGAAATAGAAAAAAACAAGACATTGTACAAACCACAGAGAAGACCACTGGTTAAATCATCTCTCGAGCGGCCGGACTTTGTACCGCAAAAAAGAAAAAAAAGAAAAAACCCCATTCCCTTTTCTTTGCCGCATAAAAAAGAACCGTTGACTGACTGTGCCGCGAAAGAAGAGAATCACCTAGCATACCCCCATTTGTCGCCCCCCTCTCGCCCGCCGTCCTCGACGCTCGTCACCGTCGTGACGACGATGCCGAAGCCGCGGTGCTCGCCGCCCGCCTGCTTCCGACCCGTCTCGTCGCGCGAGAACCCCGACGGCCCGCCCTCGGGATGCCCTCCTCCGCCGCGGCCGCCGCCTCCAATGTCCTTGAGCACGAGCTCCTCGGTGCTGGTCCCGCCCCCCGCCCCCTTCCACGTCCCCGTCGTCGCGCTCTCGGCGTCGGCCTCGTCGCCCCGGCCCCTGGACTTGCCGACGCGCGAGAAGCCCGACGAGGCCGGGCCGTAAGGGTGGTAGCCGCCGCCGCCGCCGCCGCCGCCGCCGCTCGACTTGTGGTGCGCCGACGAGAAGCCCCCGCGCGGCAGCCACCTGGCGAGGAGCGGCCGGATGGGCGGCAGCGAGGCCGCGATGATGGACGTGTTGAGCTCCACGAGGGACCAGATGGCCGCGCCGATGTTCTCCCACGGCGGGTCGTCGCTGTACACGGCCGTGCGGAGGGTGAAGAGGCGGTATACGGATATGATGCAGACGCTGCGGCGGTGTCAGCTTGTTTCCAAAAAAAAAAAAAAAAAAGACTGACGAAAAACATACCCGAAGCCCAGGCAAAAGATGCCAAACAACATGGCCTTCTGCCTGGACGGCAGCTGGAGCTGCAGCACGGAGCGCAGCGGGATGCAGAAGATGGCCAGGTCGGTCGCCAGGCTCATGGCCGAGGAGAAGTACCAGATGGGCAGCGTGTCGAGGCAGAAGGCCGCGGCGCCGGGCACGATGAAGGAGATGGGCAGGCAGCTGAGGCCGAGCAGCGCCGCCTGGACGCACGCCCAGCCGCCGACGTAGACCATGGCCCAGAGGCAGACGAGCTGCACCGTCCGCGAGACGAAGATGCGCCGGTACTGCAGGAGGAACGAGATCTTGGCGATGTTCATGCCCATGTTGTAGTGTAGGATGCTGACGAGGAGGTACTGTTGTTCGCCCACCCCCCCTCACAAGGGCGCGCCGGTCAGCCGGTACGGTTCCCCCGGATTCCACGTCGGTTTGGGAACGAGGAGAGTAAACGTACGCACCTTGAGTTGTTGGGACGTCTCCGCCAGCGAGACGTTTTCGACATGTCTCCCCATGCCGTATTTCACCTCTGTGACGTTGCGGGAGAAAGTCGTCAGTCCTCATCTCGGGTCCCTCTCAAAACAAACCACAAGCTCAACGTCGCAGACCGGGCCGTTTAACCTACCCAAGCACGTCGACACTGTGACGACTACGGAACAGGCCTTGTTTGGCGCGCGCGCGGTCAGCCGTGATTCCTGAGAGAAACACCCTGTAGCATGGGGAGGGGGGAAGGGTGTGAAGATGGGCCTCACCATCGCGATACTGATGGTCCAGTCATCGCTCCCAGCCGTCTTTAGGAGGAAGAGGCGCGTGTAGAGTCGGAGACTGAAGACGGCGGCGGCGGCGACGAGGAGGCCGACGGTGATCCCGACGACGTACGGCCCGTTGGTCTCGGTGCGGATCGCCGGAACGGTCGCGTTGGTGGCCATTGTTCGCGGGGTGGCGAGGTTGATCTTCTCGCCGGAGAGGTAAGGAGGGTGAACCCGAGGGTAACAGAAAGATCCAGCCCTCAATATCAAGCCTTTTCTCTTTTCTCTTCTTTCTTTTCTACGTATCCTCCTATGATCGCACCTCCTTTCTTTCCTGTTCCGAAAAGGCGGTCCGATAGCCCTTGCGGCGGCCTCCCGCCCTCTGTCCTCACTGAGCAGGCCTCTGTCGGTGTGAAGTATCTCGGGCGAAGCGAGACGGAGCACCCGGGGGCGTTTGGCAGGATTGCACTTAGCGGGCCTTGCTCTCGCTTGATGGGTTCTCCTTTCTCATGTCTGGCCGGACGGCTGTGTATTCGACGGCTTCCTTTTCAAAAAAGAAAAAAAAAGAAAAAGAAAAAACAATAAAAAAACCGATGTCAAGAGGAGGAAGGAAAAGGATTGTCGAGCCCGTGGACATGAGGTCAAAAATCACTCTGGGCTGTAGCTGGTTTACAGGATAACCGAGATGGGCTCGGATTACGAAGGAGGCGGGCAAGGGGGGACGGGGAGAAAGTTAGTTCGCTGGCCGCGAGTACCAACCAGTATTTGTCTGGACTTTTTTCCCCAGCATCGGATGGGATGAGGACGAGGAGGTTGGTTGAAACGGGATGGGCTCTGTCCCATCGGCCGTCGCGGGAGCAAGGACTTTCTCCCCAAGGTAAACGCAGGGCCAGGGGCCTCGTGCTCCGAAGAAGCTTCCGCGCGGGCGAAGCAAAGGACGCGACGATGATACGGGAGGAGGGGGGGGCAATCGTGCTCCAACTGCGAAGGGGAGGCGAGGGCTTCCCGCAAACGGGCAGCAAAAGCTTATCTTCGAGATGGAGGGATATCTCGCCATGGCCACTTTCGTGTCCATGCCGAAGTTTACGAGTATACGAACATGAAGAGAAGGGGGGGAAGGGGGAGGGATAGCGGGCGGAGAGGAAACGAAACACGCAGCTGGCCCCGGAAGATGGTGTGGATGGTTTTTCCAAACGTTTTATTAGGGAACATGATGCACTCGCGCGGCGCATCGGAGACGTGTGCTTCCCCCCTCGGGCCTTTTGTCTAAGGGACATGCCGGCTGCGGCCGGCGAGGGGTGGCCGTCCCGAATCCTTGCCGCGCCGCCAGAGGACGATTATCGGAAGCAGTTTTTGCTGTTTGCTCCTTCAACCACTCTTGCGCGCGGAGGTGATGGCGCTGACGCAGGAAGACGGATCCGGGGGCGATGTGAGTTCACAACGTCGGGCCCCCGAGAGTCCCACGTCGTATGCAAAGTTCACATCTCAACTGGGCCGTCCGTCTCTGTGCTCAAAAGTTACCACCTGTGGGAATAACTATCCGAACCTAATTACGATGTACTGCTCTAGTTAGCCTGGCGTCGTCCGATGCATCCTGCGAACCCATGGATGGACCATGCATACGTGCCATGTATGTACGATGTGTATGCTGTACTGACTCCCCACTGCGAACTATGAACCGCTATTTGTGTATTACGGGTTACTTTATTGCGTAAGTACCACGTATTCCCCTACTGCATACCAGGCACTAGGTACTCACCGTGTAACGCGTGACACTTACTGCGTACCAGCCTAGAGATCCCAGATGCATGTGGTTTGAACAAGAATGTGGGCCGAAACAGATCCCCCGCTCCCCGGATTTGCCCCATAGAGGACCCCTCAAGGTGGTATAGTCGCCCGTGTATCGTGGTAGTCTCATATAACTATTGCACCAATCCCTCGTTGCGCAGCCAAGTCCCGAACCAGGAACACCTCAGTGATGCCTAGATGTGTGGCCCAGAAGCCAGGGTCGTGCTGACGGGATAGCGTTCAACACACCAGTCACGTTTACATCCCTACACACACATATAGTCTGTTACGTTAGTAGTATTAATATTAAATGTGCAGTAATGACACAGTAAATAGCTTGGGAATATATAGTAAATCTACTTTACTTTTATAATAATTTAAACTAATCAGAGGCTAGAGATTTACTAGAATTTACCTATAGAGAGATAGCTGTCGGGATGCCAATCCTGACCGTGGATACAGTCTGTTGCGTTGGCAGTGTCAAAAGCCTACTTTTTCATCCGTACGTTAGTAACACTATCACCACCACCACCCTAGTTAGGGCCACGCAGGGGGGTTACCCTACTAAGTAACTACATATACCATATACTTTCACATAGATATTATAGTTATAAATAGCTTTAAGAGATTATTATTATTATTATTATTACTAGTATACTACTAAAAAAGAAAGGGTTAAATATCTCTAGTAGTATAAAGCTAGTATTACTATTATTACTAACTAATAGTATATAAACTTATAAAGCTACTTATAAAGTATTATTAGGTATTAGAGTATTACTAATAATAAGAAGTATATTAGTTACTTAATTTTTTACTAGTTATATAGTTATTATAAAAAGCTATATTATAAAACTATTAAAGAAGTTAATAATAATTCTTAAGTTACTAGAAAAGTAAGTATAAGTAAAGCTCTTATAAGTAACTAAAGTAGGTAATAATAGTAATAATAGTAATAATAGTAATAATAGTAATAATAGTAATAATAGTAATAATAGTAATAATAGTAATAATAGTAATAATAGTAATAATAATAATAATAATAATAATAATAATAATAATAATAATAATAATAATAATAATAATAATAATAATAATAATAATAATAATAATAATAATAATAATAATAATAATAATAATAATAATAATAATAATAATAATAATAATAATAATAATAATAATAATAATAATAATAATAATAATAATAATAATAATAATAATAATAATAATAATAATAATAATAATAATAATAATAATAATAATAATAATAATAATAATAATAATAATAATAATAATAATAATAATAATAATAATAATAATAATAATAATAATAATAATAATAATAATAATAATAAAGAGCTTATATAATAAGTATTCTTTTAATCTAACTTTTTTAAAGTTTTAATATAAATATTATTATTATTATAATAATAATAATAAACTATTATTATAATAGTAGTTTTATTATTATTACTACTTATTGAGGTAAAGACCTTTTTTACTATTAGCTTTTAATTTAAAAGTATTATATTAGTATTATTAATCTAGTTTTTAAAAGAATAGAGATAATAAATTGGTTAATAATTAATATAATAATAAAGTTATAACAAAAGAAATAGTTATTTAAAAATATAAAAAAGTATATTTAAATATAACCTAGCAATTAATATAGGCTTTTAAAGTTATAAATAAGTATAATATTCAATAGAAAATAACTAACTATAAGAGTATTAATAGTTATTTATTATAGTAATATATTTGGTATAAAAAAAGAGAAATAACTAATTCTACTATAAGTTAATATTAACTATTAACTTAGTTAATTAAGTTATTAAACTCTAGAGATCTTTTTTAATATAAAGCTTATATATATTACTAATTTAATTATATTACTATTTAGTATACTATAAAAGGTTAGAGAGTAAAAATAAGGATTTTTTATAATAGGTAATGTAATTATGGTAATAAATAGAATTACAGTAGTTAGCTATTAAGCATATATTGAAAGAGTAATAATATATTTGCTAAAACAGAAGCTTAATGAAGAAAAAGATATAAAAAGAGATTTATAAAAGAATTTAATAAAGTATTATTAATATATTAATTAAATAAATTACCATAATACTATTTAAAGTAATTATTATAAGCTAAAAGAGGTATATCTCTAGGGCTTACTTTTACTATAACTATAGTCTTAGTCAGATTAGTAAGCTTATAAGACTTATTATTAGCTTAATATTTAGCTTAGTTATAAAAGCCTTACTTAGCTTTGCTAAGTACTAGCTTATATAACTAGTTATTACTAGCTATACCCTAGTTTAGCTCTTTAATTAATTCTATTACCTCTTTTAGCTATATTAAGTAATAATATAACTAAGTTATTTTATATCTTTACTTATAAATAAAGCTTATATCTCTTATTATTATTAATAATTATAATAATAAGTAAATAAGAAAGTAAATATAGTTATTTAAAAGTATTTATTAATCTAAATATAGATATTACTAAAGTTATATATATATATATATATACTAGCTATCTTTTTTACTAGTAACTAGCTAGCTTAACCTACTTAGTAAAACTATATTATCTATTACTTAGCCTAGAGCTACTAACTCTCTAGCTAACTTACTTCTTTTTTACTCTTACTTTTATATTTTTTTTTACTTTCTAATAACTACTCTTTTTTACTTTCTTTTACCTTATCTACTTTATTAAGTCTATTACTAAAGCTATTATTAATTAAGGTTCTTAATAAATAACAATAATAGTAAAAATACTAGCTAGAGTTTTATTAGAACTTTAAAAGTATAATACTTACTTTTATTTAAAAGAATACTCTTTTTTATTATATTTTTATAAATAACTATAGCCAGTAGTTTTATTACCAAATCTACTTTTAAGACTTATATCTTAAAATACTCTTTTTTACTATCTTTATTAATAACTTCGCTACTAGCTACCAAGTCTATTTACTTATAAGCTAGTTATATTAGTTAAAGTAGATAATACTAATATACTAGTTATATTAGTTTATAGTAAAACTAGCTTAAACCTAAGATATAACCTAGTAGCTAGCTGATAGAAATACTTATAATAAAGTTACTATCTATATATTTATAGATATACCTGTAATAAAGCTCTTATTACTATTAAAGTACTTTATAATATACTAATAGTACCTAAAAAGGCTTAGAATTACTACTTATGATATATAAAATATAGCTTAAAAATACTTATCTAACCTATAGTAAAATACATATCATTACTACTATTAATATTATTACTAGGTTAGATCTAACTTACTTATAAGCTTACTTATTAGCTTACTTACTAATAGTAACTACCTTTCCTTTTTAGAGAAAACTAGACCTTTAGAGGTTATACCTAATAAGTAAAGTAGTAAGTTTAATAGTAATAAGAGAAGGTTTATAACCTTTACTAGCTAGTATAAAGTCTATAGTTTTATAACTACACTTATTCTTTACCTCTACCTTTTAAAGCTACCTAGTATTAAGTAGAAATTCTAATAAATAAAGATAATAAAAAGAAATAGGTTAAAAATAATAAGATAGTTTTATATATAATAAAAAGTCTCTAAGATAATAATAATAATAATAATTAAATTATATATTTAATTACTACTTAGTGAGCTAATTATAAGACCTTTAATAGCTAATTTATTATATAACCTAACTATTAAGTAGTAATATATTAGGTACTTACTTAGCCTATAGCCTAGCCTATAGTCTAGCTATATACTTAGCTTAAATATTATTATTAGTAAAAATAGCTTAGCTATTTTAATTAGCTACTAGCTAGTATATTATAACTTTAGTTAATAATAGCCTAACTGATAAAGGTATTAGTTATTACCAAGTTAGTTAAGTTACTAAGTATTACTTAGCTAATTAATATATTAATAACTACTTAGCTAGTAATAGTAGTCTACCTATATAATATAGTAGCATATATCTAGTAGTAGCTTTCTAAGGCTAGTTAGTTTAATTCTAACTATAAGTACTATTCTAACCCTTCTAATTAGTAACTAGAAGGAGAATAAAGGACCTATATATACTACTACCTAAGTATATATAAAAGGTAGGGCTCTAGGTAAGTAAGCTTCTAGCTAATTAGGTATTAAGCTTATAGCTGATTAAAGAGGTTATATTAAGAGATATTATTATATTAGTTTATTATAATTTGGGTAATTTTCTCTAGAAAGTAAGGTTTTTTTATAGACTAGGCTTAGGTTTATTTCTATTAAATAGTTTCTAGTAGCTAGGCTATAATTATAGAGTTATATTACTAAGATATATATATATATAAGCTATATACTAGGTAAACTTAGTTAGTTTCTAGGGGTTAGTTTAATAAAGGCTAAATTATATAGTAATATTAAAATAATAGCTTAGCTATTTAATAAACTAATAAATATATAGCTAATATAAGTAGTATATTAATACTTCTAAGTATAGCTTATATTTATATGTATACTTTATATATCTAGCTCTCTTATATAAACAAATATTATAACTATCCTATATTTAACTAGACTGTAGTAAATATAAGCTAGACTTTATATATAAGTATAAACCTAATGAAAATAAGTATAATAATAATAGTAATAATAAATATTATAAGAAAGAATATAGAGAATTAAATAGTCTAAATAGATATAAATATAATAATAATAAGTATAATAATAATAGGTATAATAATAGATATAATAGATATAGTAATAAATATAATAATAATTACTATTAACCCTTAAGTACTTTTATTTACTTAATTTATAATAGCATAGTAAATATCTAAAGCTATAGCTAATAATTAATTAATCTATTAGTCTAAATACTTTACTTAATTGAATAGATATAGATAGAGGTATTTTATTATTTTCTAGTAATTACCCTATAGGTAATTACTCTTTATAAGAGAAGTATTTATTATAAGCTAAAAGAGATATATCTATAGAGCTTACTTTTACTATAACTATAGTATTAATTAGATTAGTAAGTCTATAAGACTTACTATTAGCCTTACCTTTAGCTTAGTTATAGAAGCCTTACTTAGTTTTACTTAATACTAGCTTATATAACTAACTACTACTAGCTATAGCCTAGTTTAGCTCTTTAACTAACTCTATTATCTCTTTTAGCTATATTAGTAATAGTATTATGTATTAATATTTCATTATAAATAAAATATATTATAAGTTACTTACTAAAGATTAAAGTATTAAAAACATATTTCTTATATTTCTTACTTAAATAATTATTTATTAGTTAAGGGTTAGATATTCTTAAAAGCTTTTCTATTATAATAAATGTATCTAAAATATATATCTACTGAAGAAATCTATACTAACTCTTATTAGCTTAGTACTATATTATATAATATACTTAATAAGTAAGTAAACTAAATTAGTAAGTAAGCTACTAAACTATAACTATATTATAAATATAACTGAGATATAATAATAGAATAATAAAATTAATTTAAATTACTTAGAATTCTCTTCTTTATATATGTCTTTATTAAATTAATATATTTATATGTTATATCTAATATTTCCGTAAATACTATACTACTATTAGCCTATTTTAATTCTCTACCCATAACTACTATTCTAATATATTTCCTCTTATATCTATACTATTACCTCTCTCTATAACTAAATATTCTATACATTAGTTATAATAAGGCTTCTTTTTTCTCTAAGATATATTTTCTTAGTCCTTCTATATTAGTTAAAAAGGTTATTTTCCTCTAGGGTAGCTCTAAGCTAAGATCTTAATATTATATTCTTATACATAATATCTATTACTTCTTTAAGAATATACTTAATAACTACTAAACTATATATCAAAAAGCTATTTGGATAGTTAATAAATTAATTCTTTATAAGAATCTCTTAAGAAGTAATTTTAATATATTATATAAGGTTTAAAATATCTAAGCTAGTAATATTATTAAGAGAGGGCTTAGAGATATTAAAGTATATAACTTAATATCTAGCTTTAATAGTATACTTTCTATATCTAAAGAAATAAATTCTATTTTTAAAAAACCTCTTTAAATATTTCTTTTATAAAATCTTATTTAAAGGTATTATAAAATCCTAAAAATAAGTTATCTTTAGTAATATAAGTATTATTCTTTGATATCTTTTCTTTAATTTCTTAACTATATACTAACTTTAAAAGCTTAAAATACCTTATATCTCAAATTTAAAACAAATAAAAAAATAAGATAGTATATAAAATATAATAATATTATTTTCTTTATAAAATAGCTTAAGGTCTATTAAGTAATAACCTTTATATCTATTAAAAATAAAAAAGTAATATTTTTTAAATATATAACTTAAAATATTTATTAAAGTACTAAAGCTAATTTAAGCCTTTTTTATTTATTTATTATTTATTTTTAAATATTAAAATAATCTCATTAGATAAGAAAGTAGATTTAATATACTAAGTTAAAAAGAGATTTCTATTTCTAATAATAATATATAATAAGATACTATAATTAAATAAACTAATAGCTTAAATAACTATAACTATTCTTAATTACTAAGCTGTATTATCTTTATATTTAAATATCTTTCAATATTTATAATAACTATCTTAAATATAATCCAATCTATTATAAAGCTAGTCTTATTAAAGTTATAGATATCTAATTTTATAATATTATATTTCAGAATTCTATTAACTATAAGAGAGAACTATATATTTCTTATATTAAGATCTTGATATTAAGCTTTTTATAGTTACACTTATAGAAAGAATATATTTAAAGCTTTAGTATTTATTGAGTAAAGTTTAAAGCTTAATACTTATTAACTAATAATATACTATAATTAACTAAGAGTCAATTAACTCTTTCTTTAATATTACTAAGTTAAGAAGGAAATAATTAAGAATCTAAGTTAAGAATAAACTTAACTAGGTTTTCTTCTTTAAGTTCTATTAAATTCTATAAGTTAAGTATAGTTTTATATTATAATACTATTTGTTAGAGGCTATGAGGGGTAATGAGGTTAGAGATAAAAGATAAGAGATGAATAAGATATATATTGTTTTAATATAATAGAAGAGCTTTACGTTCACCTTGCTATCTAGCTAGATATAAGGGATATAAGGGGTTTATTTATACTTATTTTCTCTATATTCTAAGGATTTCTTAGATATTCTAGGCTGTTATCTAAAACACCTCAGTTATATAGTTTAGAACTATATTCTTATACGTTGTTTTTTAAAACATCTCGGTTATATAGTTTATAACTATATTCTTATACGTTGTTTTCTAAAACATCTCAGTTATATAGTTTATAACTGTATTCTCATTTCCTAGATTTCTCCTTAGATAGATAGTTCTTGCTTAAAGGAGCTATTCTTTGTATATAGATATCCTATGTATTTATAACATATAGGCGTTTTCTAAGTAAATATATAGTTATCTAGTATATACAGTATATATAGTACTATTAATACTGTGTTATATAATTCACTTTATTATTATATATACTATATTTTTTATATAGATATAAGGTATTTAAACCTTAATATCTAACACTATCTAATACTAGTTATATTACTAAGGAGTAATCTTTAATTAATTATAACTTATTACTATTATTTAGTAAACTTCTATTTTTACTTACTTCTATTAATGGCTATCTTAATATTAGCTAGCTCTATACAATTAGTAACTCTTGAGGGCTATATAACCTTATTACGAAGCCTTCAATTAATATATATAAAATATAACCCCTTATAGATAATTATCGAACTATAAAGTCTATCTTTTATCTTACTTACTATTTCTTTAGAAAAATAATATAAATATAAGTAATTACTTTCTTATAGCTATTATAGCTATAGAGAGAGATAGAGAGGACATAGGAGTTATATAAGTAATTATATAACTTACTACCTAGTAGAATATAGGGTCCTCCCTCTTCCTTACCTTATAGGCTAGTAGCCTATACTATTATTACTAATAATTAATACTATTACTTACTTCTAACTACTTACTTATAATTATAACTTTTAGTAGTTATAGCTTTACTAACTATAAACTATAACTAATAATAACTTTCTCTAAAGTATAATCTTTCTCTCTCTAGTAAATAGTTCTAATAACCTACTTATTTTATAATATAACAGTTTAATACTACTCTTAAACTTATTTAATAAGTTATTAGTATTAATTAAAAGCTAATAATAGTCCTTTTCTAATAATAAGACTATACTTAATAATAATAAGAAAGATAAAACTTTTAAAATAAACTATTACCTTATTTACTCTAATAATAAACCTCTTCTTAAATTAAAACTTCTTTTTAAACTATTATATTTTATTATACTCTAAGTAACTAATTCTATTTTTCTCTTATAACTAATATCTTAAACTTATTAATCATTAGTAATCCAAAGTAAACCTATAAAACCCTCTTTAATTAAGTTATTACTTTTATAAAAGCTAATAGATTTAGTATTATAAAGTAATATAAATATTAAGCTTAAACCTAGATTATATAATATATATTTTAATATAATTAATTTAAAAGTTCTAAACTACTAAGACGTAATAGTATTTAATGATATATATTTTAAAAATATAGCTATTAATAGTAAATTATTATAGAGGCTCTAGAGAAAGGTAAGTAGCTATTATATTATTACTTAGAGCTTTAGTATAGTTAGTATAACTATAGCCCTAGCCTTAAGGTATCTATATATCTTTCTTATTATAAGCTTATCTAGTATATCTTAGATATAATTAATATAACTAGTTAATAAGTTACTATCTAAGTATATAATATATATATTATTATTTAAAAGTAATTCCTATATTTCTTATTTACTCATAAGATATACATAATGTTAAAGCTTATATAAATTAAGAGAAGCTAGGTAGATATTTATTAACTACTACTTTAATTAAGCTATTTAATAAATAAGATATTCTATATATAATAGAATAGGTAGATACTAAGCTAAACTATCTTATTAGCCTTATTTGGACCTTTCTTCTTTATTTTTAAATATAAAAATAATTCTCTAAGGTAATTAGTTTTAATAATACCTATAATACTAATTACTTTAAGCTTTTCTTTTTTTAAGCTACTAGATAGATATACCTTAGATTTATTCATAATACTATATTTATCGTTATTAATAATAAAAAGCTAAAGAGCTTTTAGTTTCTCTTAAAAATTATTTATTAACTTATAGACTAATACTTTATATATTACTTTACTATTATTATTACTAACTATAATAAGTGGATAAAGATTATATTAAATAAGTAGTTTTTACATAGGGATTAATAGAGAGGTATAAGAAATTAATATATAGGTATAAGCCTTAGAGAGGTATAACTATAACCTTCTCTAATTAGCTAGAAAATTTAGTATTAGTACTATTAAATTCTACTAGACCTATATAGAGTATCTTATTCTTTTTATTTTCTCTTTACTATTTATTTATATTATATATCTCTTTTATAACTATACTACCTATCTATTATAGCTTCTTAACGTTCAGAGAAAGATAACCTACTATACTAACTCTAACCTTATTACCATTTTACTATTAGTTATATTACCTACAAGTAACTATTAATTAATTATACCCTCTTAGTACTATCTAGCTAAGGACTATTATCTCTTTTATCTAAAAGTAGTTACTTTAATATTAACTAATTCTATAGAATTAGTAATTCTTAAGGGTGGTATAACCTTATTATAAAGCCTTAAGCTAACTTATTATAAAACATATACCTTTTTATAGATAATTACCCTACTAAAGAGCCTAAACTCTACCTTAGTTACTATTTCTCTAGAGAAATAATATAAACCTAGGTAACTACTCTCTTATAACTTTCTATAGAATATAGCCCCTCTCCCCCTAGTAAATAGTTTTAGTAAACTTTCTAGCCTATTATAAAATAGTTTAATGGTATTCTCTAGCTTATCTTATAGGTTACTAAGACTAATTAATAAGTTACTAAGACTAATTAAGGTTTAATAATAATACTTCTCTAATAATAAGAATTTATTTACTAATAGTAAAAGAGATAGGCTTCTTTAGTTAACTTACTACTTTATTTACCTCTATAATAATTCTCTTCTTAAAGTAAAGTATCTTTTTAAACTATAGTCTCTTACTATACTATAAGTAGTAGATCCTCTTCTCTTCCTATACCTAAAATCCTAAATTTACTAATTCTTAGTAATCTAGAGTAAACTTATAATAATTTCTTTAACTAAGTTAATACTTTTATAAAAGCTTATAGATTTACTATTATAAAGAGATATTAATATATAAAAGAGAGATAGATTATATTCTACTTATTTTCATACAATTAATTTAAGAAGTTTAAACCTTTAACAGGTATTAGTATTTAATACTTTAGATCTTAAAAAGATAGCTATTAATAATAAATTATTATAAAAACTCTAGAGGGAAGTAAGTAGCTATTATATTCTTTTTAGGACCACAAGTATTATTAGTATTATTATAGTTCTAGCCTTAAAGTATTTACTTACTTTTTCTACTATAGGCTTACCTAGGTAGTTTAAAATATTATTAAGACTATAAGCTAATAAGTTAGAGTCTAAGTATATAATATATATATTATTATCTAAGAGTAGTTCTTAGATATTTTATTTACCTAATAAGATATCTATAATACTAAAGCCTATATAAATTAAGAAAACCTAGGTAGATATTTACTAACTATAGTATTAATTAAGCTATCTAATAAGTAAGATATCTTATATATAATAAAATAGGTAGATAATAAGCTGAACTATCTTATTAGCCTTATCTTGACCTTTCTTTACTATCTCTAAATGTAGAAGTAATTCTTAGAGGTAATTAGCTTTAATAATACTTATAATACTAACTAATTTAAGCTCTCTCTCTTCTAAGCTATTAGATAGACCCATATTAGATCTATTTCTAATACTATATTTAATCTTATTAATAATAAGAGGCTAGAGAGTTTCTAGTTTCTCTTAGTGAGTATTTACTAACTTATAAACTAATACTTATTCTATTACCTTATTATTATTATTATAAACTATAATAAGTAGATAAAGGCTATATTAAATAAGTAGTTTCTAGATATCTAATAATAACTCTATATTTACTATATTAATTCTAATATTATACTTAAAGCTAAGTAGAAGTAAGTTAAGAATTATAGCTATAGTAGTAATAGTAGTAAGTCTAATAATAAGAAGTATTAGCTATTAATATAAGTAATATTTATACTAAGTAATAACAATAAGGTTTATATTAATATGCCTATTAATTAGCTCCCTTTTGATATATATTATAAGGCTTTTATAATATAGAAGTATATTATCTTTACTAAGACCAAGTATAATTTTAAAAAAGCTTAGATTAAGCTTTATAAAGAGTTTAATAACTAATATCTAATCTACTAATACCTTTATATAATATACTTATTATCAAGAGTATAATAAGCTTATTACTTTATTTAAAAGTATTAGAACTTTAGTATTTATATTACCTCTAGTATAGAGTTAAGTAATAAATATTAAAAGCTATCTCTTGAATAATCTTAATTACCTATATTAACTTATTAATATTATATAAGAGATAATAAGTAAGTGAAAGCTTTACTTTAAGTAAGCTTATACTAAGGATAAAGTACTTCAAAGCTAGAAATATATAAGTACTTACTTTAAGTACCTAGGTAAACTTTAGAGCATACTTTTTTCTAAGTATCTTATATTAATTAAAATATAATACTACTTAATAGAAAAGGTAATACCTTTTAATAAAAGGCTATTTCTTATTTCTTTTAAAATATATAGCTTAAACTATACTATTTTAATTTAACTAGGTATTTTATATTATGAAAAGATCTTTTTTAAAATACTAAATTTAGTTCTTTCAATAAGTAAGAGGTATACCCTTAGTAATATTTTTAAGAGATATCTTTCTTTAATCTATATTACTAGATCTTTAACCTAAAGATTATTATATCTTTCTATAGTAAGCTAAAGAATATAATATAGCTAGTCTTCTTATAACTAGCTTTATCTTAAGAAAGTTAGTTAGCTAGTTAAGCTTATACTACCTAAAGTAACTAAGGTATAGGTAGGAAAAAGTAAGGCTACCTTATTAAAAGTAAGAATAAGTTAATACTAGCTAAGGTTATATAAGAGGTAGGTTAGCTAAGTTAGAGCTAGATATTAAGCTTATTCTAGCTATAAATAAGAAGCTAGTCTAGTATTCTTAGTAGAAAAAGAATAATAAGAAATTATATAAGTAAATAACTAATATAGCCTAGTATTTAGAGGATATAAAGTAAGCAAAAAATAATGTATAGTAATAATAAATCCTTAGAATTATATTATAAGAAAGCTAAGTAATAAGCTTAATCTATAGGTTATATAATTTCTATTTAAGATTTATAAAACTATATTATAAGTAAGATAAAATAAGTACTTTTATAGAACTTAAATAAGATAATAAGCCTATCTATAGGTTATATAGTCTCTATTTAAGATTTATAAAACTATATTATAAGTAAGCTAAAATAGGTACCTTTATGAAACTTAAATAAGAAGTAGGAGTAGAGAGATTTATAGAAACTAGGCTAGAGAGAGCTCTTTTTATAGCTATAAAGAAGGCTGCTTCTAGAGCCTATTTCTCATGGTAATATAGAATAAGTAGTTAATTTAGCTTAATATAATAGTGGAATTGTAATATTAGTATATTTAAAATTACTGCCTTTAGAGGGATATACTGCTTTTTTAAGCTAATTAGAAAAGGTTATAGTTATACCCACCTAAGGATTATGCCTATATATTAATTTCTTATACCTCTCTATTAATTCCCTTTTAGAAATTTAGTAATAGCTTTATATTTATTATATTAATTCTAATATTATACTTAAAGCTAAATAAAAGTAAATTAAGAATACTAGCTATAGTAATAATAGTACTAAGTTTAATAATAAAGCTAATTAACTATTAATATAAGTAATAGCTTAGCTTAGTAATAAGAACTAAACTTATATTAATATACTAATAGATAAGGCTTTACTTCATATATATTATAAGATCCTTATAATATAAAAACTTATTACTTTTACTAAAATTAAATATAATTTTAAAAAAGCCTAAACTAAGCTTCATAAAAAGTTTCTTAATTAATATTCTATTTTATAATACCTCTATATAATCTACCTATCTTTAAGAGTATAGTAAGCTTATTACTTTATTTAAAAATACTAAAACTTTAATATTTATATTACTTTTAATATAGAGTTTAGTAATAATAATATTCAAAACTATATTTTTAATAGCCTTAGTTACTTATATTAACTTATTAATATTATATAAGATATAATCAATAATTAAGAGCTATACTTTAAGTAAGCTTATACTTAAAATAAAGTTTTTAAAGATTAGAAGTATATAAGTACTTATTTTAATTATCTAGGTAAACTTTAGATAATACTTTTTTTAAAGTACTTTATATTAATTATAAAGTAAGACTAATTAATAAAAACGGTAATACCTTTTAATAAAACACTATTTTTAATCCTAAGTAAAAAGTATAATTTAAATTATATTATTTTAATTAAGCTTAGTATTTTATACTACTATAAGATCTTTATTAAAATACTTAATTTAATAACTTTTAATAAGTAAGAGGTTTATCTCTAGTAGTATTTTTAAAAGATATCTTTCTTTAATCTATATTAATAGATCTTAGGTTTAAAAACTATAGTATTTCTCTATAGTAGGCTAAACAATATAATATAATCTATTTTATTATAACTAACTCTACCTAAAGAGAGTTACTTAACTAACTAAACCTATACTATTGGTAATAACTAAGAGATAAGTAATAAAAAGTAAGACTACTTACTTAGAAATAAGAATAAGTTAATAGTAACTAAGTTTATCGGGGAGAAAAGTTAATTAAGTTAAAGCTAGATTTCTACCTTATCCTAGTAATAAATAAAGAATTAGTTTAATATACTTAAGAAAGAGAGATTAATAAAATATGATATAAGTATATAACTACTATAGCTTAGTATTTAAAAGATATAGAGTTAGTAGAAAATAGTTAGTAATAATAATAAATTCTTATGATTATATTATAAGAAAGTAATTAGATAGTAAGTCTTTTTCTTATATAGTTTTTATTTAATATTTATAAAACTTAGAAATAAGCTATAATATATACTTTTATAAATCTTAAATAAGAAAAGAGGTATTCTTCATAGCTATAAGAAATAAGCTTTACTAGAGGTACCTTTTATAGCTATAGAAAACAAGCTCTATAGAAGGTATCTATTACAGCTAGATTCCTAACAGTAGGTTTTCTACTAAAGTGTAGCTGAGACTGCGATAATAATTAACAGTGTTATACTTACTAGCATTCTTACTAATATATTAGTTACTTAGTAATCAGTTAGATAGTTAATAGATAGGTAGTAGATTATATAGCTTAAGAAGTAGTTTATAAAGATAAGTAGGTATAAGAAGTTTAAAAGTTATCTAAAGATATTTTATAAGTTAATTACTAAAGAGCTATAGAAGGTAATCTATCTAAGTACAATAAATATCCTTATATTTTACTATATATTTCTAGGTTACTGTTTACCTATACTAATCCTTAGTATAGAATTAGTATTCTATAGTTCTAATCCTTAGTAGAGGATTAGCTTAGATTACTAGTAATCCTATTAATTTATTATATAACCTTTCTTAGTTCTTCTATTCTATTAGCTATACTATACTCCTATACCTTAAGTATTATACTATATAGTAGTCTTAACTAGGATTCTTTAGGCTATACTAACTACTAATCGATTTCTAGGTTATAATATTAGGTCTCTCTCTAAAAGGCCTTATCCCTAAGGTTACTATAAGTAAGTAGTTTCTCCTAAGTTAGAGAGTTATTAATTATACTTCATTAATAATACTAATACTATATCTAGTTATATAAGTAAAAGAAAAGTAGATTCTAAGATTTTCTAAAAAACCTATAAATATTATTCTCTTACTAAAGTAATTAAGTACTATAGAGTTAATATTATATCTTATACTTATTATTTTGAGTTAAATAAGCTTTATAAAATAGCTAAAGAGTTATTATAATATAATAAGTATATTTACTTTAGTTATACTTAGTATAATAGAAATAATATAGTAAATACTTATAAGTATTCTTTCTTTTTATTATCCTTATAATTACTAATCTTTTTTTTTTGTAAATTATTATATAATAGAGTAGTAAAAAGTAAAAGAGAAGAAGTAGAAAGTAAAGAAGGAGATAGAGATTCTCTAGACTTGGCTTGTTACTGCACTAGCTTACTTATCTTATCTATAGAAGTAAAAGCGTTTTCTAAAGAAGAGAGGTTTAGAATTAATTTATTAAGGTATATAATTTTTAGATAAGTTGGAGGCTAAGGATTATAAGATAGCTAAGATAGAGGCTAGAGTTAAAAATAACTTAGCTACCTAGAGTACTAGTAATATAGTTAACTAAAGCTTACTAGGGATAGGCTCTGAGTTAATAGACCTAAGTCTACTAAGTCTCTTTTATAGTACTACTAGACCTCTATCTAAGAATATTAGAGATTCTTAATTAGTTCTTATAAGCTATCTTTATATCTATATTCTTTTTATTTAATAAGCTACTGTTCTTTATTATTCTTATAGTATTTATTAATAATTTCTTCAACTTTATATTTCAGTTTATTACTTTTAATAATAATATAGTCATTTATATTTAATTCTTTTAATACTAGTTTAAGTAGTATAATATAAAAAACTAGGTAGATCTTTATTATATCTAGTAAGTTAAGTTTATGGTTAATATCTAAAACTTTCTATAGGATTCTAAGAGATCCTAATTTCTTATAGTTAAGTTTATTACTAGGTTATTTAATTTTAATATTTTAGTATATATTATATATACTATCCCCTTCTTTAAAGGTTAGTTCCTTAATTCTTAAAGAGTTAGAGTATTTCTTTATGTATTATCTAATAAATTCTAAATCTAGAACTACTTTATCCTAAATCTCTCTAAGTTTATTAATATTAGCTATAGCTTTTGGTACTTATAGTCCTTTATAAGGTTCTCTATAAGTAATTAGTTTAAATCTATAGTTTAGGTAGAATAGTCAGTTCTTAGTACTTTCTCTAATAGTACTATTATAGGTAAATTAAGCTATAGGTAGTAGTAATACCTAATTATCTTAGTTATAGTTAATATAATATTAAAAATACTATTTAAGTATCTAATTGATTCTTTTTATTTATTTATTGGTTTATAGATAGAAAGAGGTAGATAGTTTGTAGTCCAAGCTAAGTTATAAAATTAGAGATTTCTAAAACTGTAAGGTAAATAGCTTATCTCCATCTAATATAATTTCTTTTAATAAGCTATAACTACTAATAATATACTTAAGGAAAGTATATATAAGACCCTTAGCTATACTAGCTTTATAGTATAAGATAAAGTAAGTATACTTTATGAGTTAGTTAATAATAATAAGAATACTATTATACTATATTCTTATAGGTAGTTCTCTTAACTCAGGTAGTTTAATAATAAAGTCTAAAGAGATTAAATACTATACCTCTAGGGGTACTAGTAATAGTTAAATATACCTATATAGCTTATAAGAACTATTCTTACTCTTTTTATATAGTTTATAGTCCTTAATTACTAAAGCTACTTATTCTTATATAACTTACTTATTATAGTATTATTATATTCTTTTAAAAGTTTTCATTACTTTTTAGTACTTATATACTCTAGTACTATGTATCTTATATATCTAGTTATCTATTATTCTACTAGTTATACTAGTATTAATATATATACTAATTATAATAAGTTTTTATACAAGAATAATATCACTATTCTTATTATATTTAAGGATAACCTATATTTTCTCTAGTACTAAGACTTTAAGGTCTAGTTATTAGCTAAGAGTATTAGCTCTTTTATTGTCTATTTCTTTATAATAGATAATCTTAAAGTTATATTCTAATAAGAATTCTAACTATTAAATCTATTATTTATTTAGAACTTTAGAGGTTATAAAGTATATAAGGTTTTTATAATCTATATATATAATTACCTAATACTTTGTTTCTAATAGATGAGGCTTCTATTTTTAAAATACTTTAATAATTATTATAAATTCTTTATTATAGATCTAGTAGTTAAATTTAAGTTTATAAAATACTTCTAAGTAGAATATATATAGGTATAGTTATCCTTTCTTATCTTATTATCTCAGTTATTCTCTTATTTTAAAGTCTAAAGTATTAGTCTTAACTTTAAAGGGTTTATCTAAGTCCAAGATCTTAGTAATTACTTTTAAGGTAATAAGTTCTTTAACCTTATTAAAAGACTTATTATATTCTTTTATCTATTTAAACTTTATATCCTAATATATAAGTTATTATAATCTTCTAATATAAGTTATATAGTTTTTAAGGAATTATTAATAAAATTTAATAAATCCTAGAAATAATTAAACTTCTTTAATGTTAGTAAGTATTAGCTAGTCTCTAACTACTTTAACCTTCTTATCTTATATTTAGATTTCTCTTAGTATAATAGTAAACCCAAGGTAGTTAACCTTCTAAGTATAGAATTCACTTTTTTCTAGTTTAACTAAGAGTTTTACTTTCTAGAGTTTCCTTAGTACCTTATATATACTCTTTATATTCTTTAAGGTTCTTAGAAAGGATAAGAATATTATTAAGATAATAGATAATAAAGATATCTAAATACTCTCTAAGTATATAATTAATTATTATTTAGAATATAATAGGTATATTAGTAAGTCTAAAAGATATAACAAGGGTCTTAAATAATTCTTTATATATTTAGAATACTATTTTCTATTTATCTTCTTTCTTAATTCTAATAAGGTTATAAGTACCTTTAAGGTTAAGTACTATAAACCAATTTACTCTATATAATAGGTCTTATAGTTCTAAGATAAGAGGTAATAGGTAGCTATTTTTCTTTATAATATTATTAAGCTTCTAGTAGTTAATATATAGTTATAGCTTTCTATTCTTTTAAGTATAAATAAAATAGCACATCCTACTAGTAAGTCTAATAGTTTGATATAACCTTTTACTAGGTTCTTATCTAGCTATTTATTGAGTACTTCTTATTCTATTAGGTTAAGTCTATAAATTAGCTTAAGCTTAGGGTATTTTTCTTTTAATAGTTAGATGTTATAGTTATATAGTCTATACTCTAGTAGTCCTATTTTTAGTTCTTTAATAAATAGTTATATATATTACTAGTATTTAAGAGGTATTAATCTTAATTAGGTTTCTTCTAAGCTTTATTTATTCTATTCATTTAATATATTTATAATCTTTATAAATATAAAACTTTAATATTATATAAGTTTAATCCTTTTAATATAAGTAACATACCCCCTGAGTTATATAAGTTTACTTAGGGGTTGCAGTATATAATACTACCTTATAGATAAATTTCTCTACTAAAGCTAGCTTATTCTCTAGTTTATATCAGAGTTATATTCTCATAGCTATAGAATTCCTATAATTATATTTATAGTTTCTAAGTTAGTAATATTAAAGTTAAGTTCTTAGTATTAGCTATAGATTACTAAAGAGAGGTATATAGTCTTCTTATTAATAGTTTCTCTATTATATTAAACTTATACTTCTTTAACTATCTATAGGGTATATAGAGCTTTTTTATATACCTATTTAATATTTTATTTATTTACTACTCTAGGTAAGATAAGGTTAGCTTATACTCTACTATTAATTATAACCTTAGTAAGCTAGCTATTAATTAAAATAGTAAGGATAATATAGCTATTAACCCCCTTAGTTATTATATAAAGGGTTTTTATATTATTCTTAGCTATTAGTACCCTTCTTATAGGTAGTATAGAGAGTTTTTTAACTTCTTAGGGGCTTTCTTTATTCACTCTCTGTATATTTATACTTTTTCTTTATAGTATTATGTATATTTATTAAATAGGTAGTTAGACTAATATCCTATAAGGTAGTTAATATATAGTATAGGGTATTTTAAGCTTAGCTATAGAATAAACGATAGCTAGTAGTATTTCTTAACTTTCTATCTATTAATTTATAATTCTTATAAACCTTAAAAATAGGTTCATTATTATATTATTATAGAAAGAAAGAGTATTCCCTTTTCTTTAGTTAATATATTAAGTACTTATTATAGATATAATCTACTTAAAATACCTTATAGTATAGAGAGTCTTTTCTATTAAGTTATTTATTATCTCTAAATATAGGTTCTTCTTTAGTTAGTATTACTAGGTAGTACTTAAGGTTAATATCTTCTATTCTATAGAAGTATACTTCTTATTTATTACTATATTTACTAATTTCTAGTTATCTTTCTTTTTATACTTTTTCTTCTATCTTAATAATAAGTAAATCTTTTTAAAAGTCTATATAGGTCTAGGTTACTAAAGGCTTATTAAAGTTATATTAGTAGTGTAGTATAAGTAAGAGTAATAAAGATAGAATATTTTTTACCTAGTTTTAAATATACTAGTTTATACTAATCTATTTAGAAATAATTAGGTTTATATAACTCATCTGATTGGCTACTTAGCTATATATTATTTTATTTTACTTAGTAGAATAAATTTATTTAAAGAGAGTTCTAGCTCTTTCCCTTAGTTAGAGCTAGTTCTCTATACTTTAATAGTACTCTTAGGTATTAATTTATAGTAATAAAGTTAAGAAAGAGAGAAAGAGGTCCTTTTTCTCTTTCTAGCTATTATGATAGTCTTAGTAATAAATAATTAAGGTTTCTCTTAGGATTTAATAATATCTTTATATAAGGCTTAATTAAACTTATTTTCTAAGTTAAGTTAGTAAATAAAGTTACCTTATATTTATATTTACTTAAGTAGTTACTCTTCAATTATATTAATAACTTCTTAGTCTTAAAGTATCTTATCTTTAAGTATTTCTAGGGTATCTTAAGCTTAGATTAAGTATATAATCCTTTTCTAGTTTTACTATTTAAGTTATTATATAATATTAATAGCTTATAGTATCTTAGGGCCATATAGGGCTTTCTTACTTACTATAATAGTTTTATCTTTAGATTCTTTAGAGTACTAGCTTACTTATTTCTTACTATTCTAATAAATTAAGTAACTATTATTGTAGTAAGTAATCTATAAGAGTTATAGGTATAAGACCTCTTTTTAAGTAATATTTATTTATTAATTACGTTTTACTAATACCTTATTCTAGAGTTATTTTAATTATTAGTAGTCTTTAATATAGTATCTTATTTTCTTATAGTTATAGTATTTAATAGTTTTAATACCTTTAAGTAACTAGTTCTCTTGTTTTCTAGCTATACTAATATCTATAGATCCTATATAGTATCTATAGGATATACTTAGTTAGTTTTATAGTTATTACTAGTTATTATTTCTTCTTATTAGTAGTTACTAGGGTTTCTTAATCTCTAGGTATAGTACTTACTTATATTAATATTTAGTTACTAGTTCTTGCCTCTCTCTCTTTACTACTTATATAAGTGAGTATTAATCTTGATAGTAAGTTTAATATATCTAAAAAAGTGTTTTAGAATACTTATAATCTTAATAAGTTTATCTTTAATATCTTTCTTAAGTTCTTAATAAAATATAAAGATTAGAGATTTATCTATAATATTAAGTTTAGTAATAAGTTACTAGAACTTAGCTATATAATATAGGATAGCCTTAGTTTACTTAAGGTTTATAAGGTCTTACTTAGCTTATTAATTTTTATTAAAGTCTTAGAATAGTAACTTTAGAGTTTATTTAAACTTACTATACTTTTAAAGATTAACCAAGTTTTATAGGAGTATATACTTAGTTCTCTATTATTTCTAAGAAAGTCTTCTTAGAATTGTTTAAACTATAAGAGTATTTTACTACGTACAAAGGTACTAGTATAGATAACTCTCTTAGTCTTGTTATAGAAGTTAATAATATAAAAGGTCTAATAGGTATAAACTTAGATTAGAAATCCTTTTAGTTATTTACTTTTACTATTATAGGTTTCTAGAAAGTTAAGTTTAAGCTTATCTTATCCTTTTACTAGAGTTAAAATAATGTTAGTAGTAGCTTAGAGTATCTTAACTTCTTATCTAAGTATAATAGCTTTATTATTTTTAGCTTCTAGCTTAATAAAGGTATAATTAATAATAGATTATATTTATTATAGGTTATAGTTATTAGTCCTCTTAAGTTATTCTATCTAAGCTATATTATTATTAATAATATTAGCTACCTATTTATTATATCTAGTATTTCTTTTAACTATCTTATATATAGCTATATACTAATCTATAGTAAGAATAGCTTTACTATCTTTATAAAAATTAACTTTAGGTATTATAAGCTTATTATTAAGATCTATAGCTTAAGTAAGCTTCTAGTTTAGAAACCTAGAAGTCTTAAGAATACTTAAGGATAGATTAGTCTTAAAAGAAGATATTATAGTTTTACTATTAATTAGTATTATAGAATTAACTTATTAATAGAAGTAATTAAAGTATTATAATTAAATTTCTAATAGTAGGTTTTTAACTAAAGTATAACTAAAGCTATAATAATAATTAATAGTATTATATTTACTAGTATTCTTACTAATATATTAATTACTTAGTAATTAGTTAGATAGTTAATAAATAAGTAGTAGCTTATATAGCTTAAGAAGTAGTTTAGAAAGATAAGTAAGTATAAAAAGTCTAAAAATTATCTAAAGATATTTTATAAGTTAATTACTAAAGAGCTATAGAAGGTAACTTATCTAAGTAAAATAAATATTCTTATATCTTACTATATATTTCTAGATTATTATTTACTTCTACTAATTCTTAGTATAGGATTAGTATTCTATAGTTCTGATTCTTAGTAGGGGATCAGCTTGGATTACTAGTAATTCTGTTAATCTATTACGTGACCTTCCTTAGTTCTTCTGTTCTGTTGGCTGTGCCGCACTCCTGTACCTTAAGTGTCTTACTATCTTATGGTCTTAACTAAGGTCCTTCAGGCTGCACTAGCTACTAATAGATTTCTAGGTTATAACAGTATCTTTATAGCTATAGAAAATAGGCTTTAAGAGGGTTACTTTTTATAACTATAAAAAGTAGGCTTAAGATAATTAATCTATAGCTATAAAAGAGGTTCTCTAGAAGCCTATTTCTTATGGCTATAAAGAGTAGTTAGTTAATATATTATAATATAATAGTAGAATAGAGGTATTAGTAGGATTATATTTACTACCTTTATAAAGAGGTACTACTTTTTTAAGCTAATTAGAAACTATAGATCTTATACTTCCATAAGGTATATACCTATATATTAATTTCTTATACCTCTCTATTAAGTTTCTAATAATAATAAGCTACCTTAATATATTTAGACCTTTTTTCCAAGAGAAATAGTACTTTATATATTATTTAATACTTTAGTTAATATCTTTAGATTTTAAAAGTCTTAATTACTTAACTTTAATTTTAATAACATTAATATCTTTAGCTTAAAGTTTAAGTAAGAAATAACTACTTTAAAATTAAAAGATATAAGACTTGGTTACTTTAAATCAACTTATATATTCTTTTTACTCATTAAAATAAAAAATACTCCTTTAAAAGTAAAAAAGAAGTTATCTTTTATAATATAGAAAATCTATGTTTATATTATTTTCTTAGTTTGCTTATTATATAAGTATTTTAATAAGCTAAAATATTTAATATAAAGAAACTAAAGCTTATATAATAAATAAAAAGTATATAAAGAGTAATAATATTTTCTTTTTTATAATATATATTAAGATTAATTAATTCATAACTATTATGATTATTAAGAATTAAAAAGTAATAAATACTCTCTATATAAGATTTTTTATATTAATTAAAATAATTTAATTAACTTAAATTAATTCCATTTATTATCTATTTATTCTTTCTTAAATAGATATATTATATAGTTAAAAATTAACTATTAATATAGTAAAAGAAAAAATAAAATTTATTCTTTACAATAATATATAGAAATATTACTTAGCTATTAATATATATACTTTAAATAATAGAAAATTATTCATAATTACTAAGTTAGTTTATATAAAGCTTTCTTTTATAATTATAAATTATAATAATCTTAATATAATATAGTATTTCTTTTGAAAAACTAGTTTTATTAAAATTTTAGATTTTATTATCTTATATCTTATATTTTATATAAGCATAAACTAGCTTTATATAATCTAAGATCTTTAGTTAAAGCTTTTTAATAATTAATTTAATATTAAAATTATATTTTTAATTTAAGAATATATTATATAAAGTTCTGTACTTATTAGAGTTTAATATATATTTTATTATATATATTAAGAAGTCAGTTAGCTATTTCTTATATATGTTCTTATTATAAAGAAAACTTTTAATTAATTAGGTTAATAACTTATTTAAGAATTATTTTTTCTTTAGATATAGTTTTCTTTATTATATTTAGGTATTATTTAAGTTTTATAATATATCTAGTATATTATATATAAAGCATTATTTAAGAGAGTTTAAAAGTTAAAGTTGCTTCTTATATAGATTTTTTTAGGTTTTTTTTAATAGCTTAGAAAGTAAGAATAATATAACTTTTAATTAAGATAGATTATATATTTATATATAGAGAAAAGTTAGTATAAAGATTAAAGAGGTAAAAAGTAAAGAAAGATAAGCTACTTACTATAATAGGCTACTTATTATATAAGTGTATTATAGTAGATACTCAAGATTTTAAATAAATTAAAAGCTAGAGATTTACTAAGATTCTACTAATAGAGAGATAGCATTATTTCTAGATTTTTATATAAGTTACTAGATCTATATATATATATATATATACATATATTATATTAATATATTTATAACTAACTAATATAATCTTTATAATTTAATATTATAATTCTTCTCTTTCTCTCTTTACTTCTCTAAACCTCTTACTCTAAAAGCTTATAACTGAAAACTATTAACTAGTATAAACATCCTTTTAAAAATAGTATTATTATCTTTATTACCCCTACTTAATAACCCCTACCTATATACTTTATATATAGTAAAGCTATTAATACTATAGTACTAGGCTAAAGTTAATTACCTCTGTTAGGTAACTAATGTTACTCCCCGGGCCTATGGCCTTTTACCGTGACTTCCAGAGCTTCTGCCGTCGGCGACTTTCGCTTCGGCCGGCCGACTTCACCAGCGAACAATCAAGGGGGGCATTTTCGGCACGTGATTTTCATGTTATTAGACAGATTGAATTGCACTGCGGGCGATTTGCCCTTTTTTGACTCCTAACTCCCAGCAAACTAGATAACCCGCCCTCGGGCACGCCGTACACCGCCGTCACAGAAAAACACTCCACAGTGTGACTCAAAGGCTCAAGGTTTTTAATAACCTTGGCGGACTTCAAGGGAGTCATCGTGTGGCTGGCAGTGCAGCGGCTCTGAAGCTGTCACGACCTCGAGGGTAGGTTCAACAGTGCCGTAGTCGCCGGTACGTCAAGCCACGGCCCTCGACTCTGGCTGTGGCTGATCGCCGTCGCCAAGCCACACCAATAGACGGGCACCACAGGGCAATTCACATATGCATCCAGGCCATGGTTGAAGTGAGGTCTAAGTCAGCAGTTGCTCTGACTTATAGGGTATCCGTAATGCATTGGATAATCGAGATATGGCATAGGTCAGAGGTGCTTCTAAAGGGTTAAATGTACTGTGATTTCATAATATCGGGTGAACTGGTCTAGGCTGCCTATGGCGGTCGAGAATGTTAAAACTACATAGATAGATGTTACTCCCCTACTACAGGACTTTACTTTTAGTAAATATTCCCCCTCTATTATAATATCAGCTGTGGGGGGTAACCTTATAGGGGTAATTAACTAGACATGGCTCGCCAAGCATGTGGGGGGCCTAGATCAGAAGGTGTGGTCTTGCTTAAACCTTGCTGTTGTGTTCATTGTCCAAGGTAGCGCCTGCAACCAACGGCGGGAGAAAGAGGGACAGGACGGCGAGACCGAGTACAGCTATTTGGCCATAGGCATTTTGCTATTTGGCCGTATCTAACCACATTGGGCAGGTACAGCCACATAGCTACAATAGCCACAGCAGGCCAAAGTACCTTAACTTTAGAGTATAATCTTATATAATAAAATCTCTAAAAAGTAATTCCAAAACGGCTCCGCTGGGGAGGGTTGGAATAGTACTAACCTACCCTGCTTCCTACGCTTCGCTCTGGGTCGGGATGGGCCAAGACCATCCCTTTTAATAATAATAAAGTTTATACTCCAAAGTTGAGGTACTTTGGTCTTTTGTGGCTATATGGCTAGCCTACCTAAAGTGGTTAGATATGGCCAAATAGCAAAATGCCTACGGCCAAATAGCCGCACTTGGCGGGACCAGGCTGACCCGTTACATTTTTAGTGGCATAGCCTATGGCAATGCGCCCGCATTATTATCCCCTGTTCTGCGTCTTATAATCTAGGCCAGGGTATTTATTAAAGTTAAGGCGGATACACTTACGTGTCTCTGAGTTGAGAAATACACTATCTAGTTACAACTTACACGGGTCGATTGTGCTGGTTATAACACTGGTCCTTTGAATCTTAATTCAACTAAGTTATTCCCCGCTTGTTTTAGTAATGTGTATCACACAAGATGATAGAGGTCAAGAAACTCAACCTATTTTTTAAAAAGAAATTACAAACTTTAACAGCTTATAAGTAGTAGAATTAATTCTATTCTAAACTCTTTTTATATAGCTAAGAGCTAATACATTATATATCCTCTATTTGTATTCAATACTCTCTAGTATCTATTGTGCTTTTAAACCGAAATAAACCTTCTATTCCTCTAATTACTTGAAGGTTATCTTAACAAAATCCAAAGTTTCAGAAGTAGTATAAACTTTTTATTGCAGAATCTCTGCAAGCATAGTGCTCTTGTTATGACATAATACAATAATGAGATAACGCCATATTTTTTTTAACTACACTGTCTGTTAAGCTATCGTTAAAGGTTTACTTAAAGCTCACGCCTATTTTTTTTACATAATACTAGGGAGGCACTGCCAAGCTTCCTTACAATGGCTTCTAGTAGTAACAACATGCCACTTCGACAAACCTGTGATCGATGTCGCGATCTCAAGGTTCGTTGTGAGAAAGCCAGTCGTAGTCTTTCTGTCCCCTGCACGAGATGCTTAAAGGCCGGAGCTCCTTGTATATATAACCGTACGTATCCAAACATACGAACCGTTGCGCACACACTTTTTCTGACATCAACAAAAGACTGCCGACCTAGCGGACGCCCACCGGGCAATCTTTCAAGTCAAAATGGGTCCGAGTACAGTTCCTGTGACCCGCGACCAACTACAGGTCTAACACAAAACTTGAACTTTTGGCATGACGGGGTAGTCTACCAAGTCAGTCCACTAGCTGAGTCGCTGAATTCGCCAAACTGTTCCGACGGCAACGCGTGGACTAGTACGGCATTCATGGCTTTCGAGCAAAAAACCATGGATGAGTTAATGCTGCATGGGAATGACTCGACGAACCTGCTACCCACTTATTCTGCCGATATCGCACACCAGGGTCTTGACTTCATCATAAACAGTTTGATGCCTATTGAAGACCCCAGCCTCGACAAGACCAGCGCGACAGAAGACAGCACGGAATCAAATATACGAGCGTTATTCGAGGTGAACATGAGGGCATACAGTGCCACCACAGTCTCAGGAATCCCTTCCGGAGACGAGCTATACGCAGTGACGCAATCTACTGCCAAGCTTATTTCACGAATGGCGGCGGTAGCGGAGCAGCAACTGGAAACGGAGTCTGCGGGCCAGGGCCGGGATCACCGAGCCATCACTCAGAACGCGTCACGTATATCGGTTGGCCTCGTGCTGCAAGGTCTATCGGCTTGCGAGATGGTTTATGACGCCTTGGACCATGCCTGCGCCGTGATTCAACAGGAGCTAGAGGACGATACGCGCGCCGGTGGCAGCCGAGAAGACACCCACACAGTGTCGGGCGCGCGCGCTGTTTTGACCATGGAGCTTATCAAATACCTGTTCGAGAAGCTCATTCATGCCCAAAAACAGCTACTCAAAGCTACGTTGCCAGGCAAGGAGGAATCGTCGACCGCCACGGACGCACGAAGCTGGGAACCGTGTAACGTGTCTTTGCCATCACCACCAGATTCCGCGGGGTGCTTGACTGGTATTATACCAAATCTGTCCGAAAGAGCGATTGGAAAATATTCACAGTTGGAAACCCGTATCAAAACCCTTCGAGAGTTGACACGCCAGAAAGATTCAATTTAGAGGTATATTCCAGTCGCCAGTTCTGTTGACGACTTGGAAAAGTCCTTCAGAGAAATAGAAAAATATGCGTCATGAAACCGGAGTACTATAATTCATTTTCTATCATCGACCCTCTCTCCTCTTCGCCGCGGGCCTTAGATGGGTGTAGATGAACGAATGAAACATGGTACTGAGCTATGGAGTTGACTAGGTTTTGACCCTGAGTATGGCCTTGGCGGACCAGGTCAGTTCCATGCTGACTTCGATTTAACCCTTATACTAACTCTAAGCAGCCCCGAAGCTGGAAATCCGGAGCCTTGATCATTTTGTCTTAGATCCATCCCTCAGCAGCCCTGTACAAATTGGCCGCAAATTCACGAGCCGATGGCGAAGCGAGTTGGCCATAAACACCATCTAACTTCACAGCTCTGCCAAGAGTGACGGAACCTGCACCCAGTCCACACTTACATCTCGGCGCGTATACTTGATGCGAGTGGACGGGGCATCAAGCCCGACATATTTTCCGCCCCTGGAACCCAAAGCCTCGAAGCAGATGGCCATGGCATCCTCGGACGAAGCGCAGTCGAGAGCATAGGCTAGTGTGTTTCTAGTAAAGTTCTTTATCTCTCGCCCGCACGTCTTGGATTGATGGTCGAATGCTTCCACGGCGCCGAGGCCCTTCATATTCACCCTGGCGTTACTGTTGCAGGTGACGACTGGTTTGATGCCCGACCTCAGAGATGTTTGATTAGCTAAAGTTGCAATGTTTCCGGAATGGCTTCCACCGTGTTCAACCTACAGAGTGAAAAGCTGAGTGGCTAATCTGCCTTGAAGTGAGTCTGCACCGGCGACGAGGATGTATTCGGGCTTGTCCCCAACCGTCTTCTCACTGCCCGGCTTTGTGAGGCCAAGCAGTTTGGACGCGGCGTAGCCCACGGCTCTCAAAGCTAGCGGCATTGTGCTCCCCTGTGGGGCGGTCATGGGGCCAGGTATCTCGCAACAGAGATCGGCTGTGGCGATAACATGATCTGTGAATGCGCCAGGGTCCCGGTCGTCTGGGTTCAGGCCGTGGACCAATCCGAATACTCTGTCGCCAGGCTTAAACCTAGTGACGGATGTTCCGACTTGCATAACGGTGCCAGAGAACTCATAACCGCCGACTCCGGGGTTTGGTGATTGTTCTTTCGTTATCGAATTCGTCGGATTCAGGGCTACCGCGTCGGTCTTGCAGAGCATCTGATGGGGACGGATCGTGGGCATCGGCGCATCGTAGTTGACTTCATATTCGCCAGACGCGTTGCCGGCAAGTGTTTCTTTTGTGGTCATGGGTGAATATACTAAGACAAGATATTCTGCGATGATAGTTAAACAGCCAAGGTCTCAAACCTGTTGGAAAGGGAAAGCCCTGCATTCACTCCATATAATAAGAGTAGCCATCCAACTGTGTCCCCCACCACAACCTCTTTCCCCGACACATACTACACATATTTGCCGTCCCGATGTCACGCCTCGCAACGGCATGCGGCATGGTATTGTGACAAGCCATTAGATTCGCCTCGCATAACCTGCCGACTGCGGGGCGCAGTGGGAAGTTTCTTATCGTTTCTTCTTCTCAGGAGGGGGCGGGTGCTGATCAACTCGCCGTGCCGAGGTACAGTCGGCCCATTGTTTCTAAACTCTAGTCATAGAAGAGAAACCCTCCGAACACCCCATCATAGCCACACCCTAGTTTAGCGTCGCATCTCTGTTGGCGCAAGGTGTGCTCTCGCAAATGGTTTACCGGGAGGACAAGTCATATTAACACGAAGGTCGCTGTCAGTCTTGGGTGTTACAAGAACTGAGCACATCTCAACAGTTGTCACATCTCACATCTCTTTCACGCGTATATCTTAGTTGTCACAAGAATTGAGCACATTGCAACAGTGGTCCCATCTCTCCCACACGTTACCCGTTACTACCTGCCTATCACCATGGCGACCGGGAAAAACTGGCAGACGGAGCCAGTAGCCGTCGTGGGGATGAGTTGTCGTGCCCCAGGAGGTTCGAACAGCCCATCCAAGTTATGGAACATCCTACGGGATCCCCCGGATCTTCGGAAAGAAATCCCTTTAACCAAGTTCAACTACCACTCCTTCTACCACCCTGAGGCTGCTCGCCATGGCGTAAGTGTCTTGTTCCAATGTTGACGGGAACGAATGTGGCCACTAACCCGCGTGTCGTGACGACGCCTTAGACGTCCAACGTTTCTCATTCGTACGTCCTGGAAGAAGATGTCGGAAATTTCGACCATGGTTTCTTCAACATCAATCCCGAGGAAGCGGAAAGCATGGATCCGCAGCAGCGTCTACTTCTAGAAACGGTTTATGAGGGCATCGAGGCAGCAGGGTACGCCATGTCAGACCTTCGAGGTTCTCCGACAGGCGTCTTTGTTGGTCAGATGACAGACGACTACTACGAAATCTTGAACAAAGACGTGCCATGTGCTCCTCAATACACGGCCACAGGAACCAGTCGTGCCATCGTCGCTAACCGAGTTTCGTACTTCTTCGACTGGCGAGGGCCGTCAATCAATGTTGACACGGCTTGTTCCTCGAGTTTAGTTGCCTTGCACCAGGCTGTACAGTCTTTGAGGAGCGGTGAGACCAACCTGGCCGTTGTCGCGGGCGTGAACCTTATTCTGGGACCCGAGAAATACATTTTCGAATCACAGGTGAGCATAATCGAACCAACTCAACCAACATTCAGCCATGCTACCGGCAACTGACATACGCATGGATAGCTCTCAATGCTGTCGCCCACGGGATGTTCCCGTATGTGGGATTCTGATGCCGACGGGTATGCTCGAGGAGAAGGCGTCGCGTCGGTCGTGATCAAGAAGCTCAGCCAGGCTTTGGCAGACAACGACCACATCGAATGCATTATTAGAGAGACGGGTGTGAACCAGGATGGCCGGTCCGAGGGTCTCACGGTTCCCAGCTCTGAAGCCCAGGCGGCACTTATCCGTTCCACATATGAGAAATGTGGCCTGGACTGGCGGAAACCGGAGGATCGCTGCCAATACTTTGAGGCTCACGGCACGGGCACGCAGGCAGGTGATCCCAAAGAAGCTCGCGCCATCAGAGATGCATTCTTCTCGCCAGATGCAGACGGGTCAAGCAGAGATACCCTGTTCGTCGGCTCAATCAAGACAGTCATTGGACACCTCGAGGGGGCAGCCGGTCTGGCCGGCTTACTCAAGGCAGCGTTGGCCGTACAACATGGCCTTATACCCCCTAACCTCCACTTCGACCATCTCAACCCCAAGATCAAACCCTTCTACGACAACCTTGAAGTACCGACCCAACTCCAGCCTTGGCCCAAGCTTCCGAAGGATGTCCCGAGAAGGGTGAGCATTAATTCATTCGGGTTCGGTGGGACAAATGCGCATGCCATTGTGGAAAGTTGGGATCCTCCTACTAAGGCACGCCGTGACGATGGCAAGTCACAGTCTTTGGCCCCACCATGTAGCCAACATTTCGGACCTTTCGTGCTGTCTGCAAACTCTCAGCAGCGCCTCATGGTCGCCATGTTTAATCTGGCACGCAGCCTCCAAGACGATGACGATGACGCCATCAATCTTGAAGACTTGGCGTGGACGCTTCAGCGTCGACGCGAGCATTTCCCTGTCAGGGCTGCCATTGCCGCTCTTGACAAGCATGACTTGGTGGAGCAGTTATTCGCTCTCAGCAAGGACGCAAACGCACTATTGTTGCAATCCTCCAACGCTTCACCAGTCTCGGCCGAATACCCGATCCGAATTCTTGGCATATTCACCGGGCAGGGCGCCCAATGGCCTCAGATGGGTTCTGTTCTCTACAACCGTTCGGCGTGTTTCAGAAAATCCATAAGCGAGCTTCAACTGTCACTTTCAAGTCTACCTGATGGTCCTTCGTGGACACTGGACGCAGAGCTGTTGGCGCCTCCGGGTACGTCTCGAGTCATGAGCGCGGAAATCGCACAGCCAATCTGCACTGCCGTCCAAATTGCTCTTGTGGATCTGCTGAGAGTGGCTGGTATTTCTCTTGATGCCGTTGTTGGCCACTCTTCTGGAGAGATTGCCGCTGCATACGCCGCCGGATACCTGTCGGCCGGGGACGGAATACGTATTGCCTACTACCGCGGCTTGCATTCTCATCTCGCCTCTTCCCCAAATGGCCAACCGGGAAAGATGATGGCTGTCGGAATGTCCTTCGATGATGCCGTTGCCTTGTGCCAGAGACCTCGGTTCCGTAACAGTATCTCCGTCGCTGCCAGCAACTCAGTGAGTAGTGTCACCATCTCTGGAGATGCCAATGCTATACTGGAGGCAAAGGAGGTCCTTGACGCCGAGGGCATCTTTGCTCGAATCCTGCAGATTGACAAGGCTTATCACTCTCATCACATGAGACCTTGCGCCGAGGCTTACCTGAAGTCACTGCGCGATTGTGCCATCAAAGTCCCCCAAAGCAATGTTGGACAAGACTGTGTGTGGTACTCCAGCGTCTATGGTCCTGTAGGAAGTTTCGCCCATCAACCCTCACTCTTGGCCGACCAGTACTGGGTAGACAACCTCCTCAAGCCCGTTCTCTTCTCCCAGGCACTAGACCGCGCCATCAAAGAGAGCCAACGCTTCGATCTCGTGCTCGAAGTAGGACCACACCCGGCCCTGCGTGGCCCCGCCAGTGATCTGATAAATAGCCTTGCCGGGGTTCCTGTTCCATACAGTGGTCTTCTTAAGAGGGGCGAGGACGATCTGGTTTCTTTATCTGCAGCGTTAGGCTTCGTCTGGCGACACGTTCAGTGCGAACCCCAAGCTCGACCTGTACCTGACTTCGAAGCGTTCGCCCGAGCATGCCAGCCCGATGGAGCATCCTTCAACCCTCGGGTTTGCAAGTCAGTGCCTACCTTCCCATGGGATCACGGCAAGTCCCTCATGTGGGAGTCGCGGGCTTCCAAGCTGTGGCGGGGTCGTCGCGAGCCGGAGCACGACCTGCTGGGCCTGAAAACCGTGAGCGGCAACCGTCAAGAGGTCCAGTGGCGTAAGATTATGAGAGCCGACGAGATGGATTGGTTACGCGGGCACAAGTTCCAAAACCAGATCCTGTTCCCTGCGGCTGGATACGTCTCCATGGCTGTCGAGGCCGCGTTGGACATGGTGTCTGATCGGATTAGCGAGGTCGACGTCGTTCAGCTCAATGACTTGCACATACATAGAGCAATCACCCTGTCAGAGCAGTCTCCAGCTGGGACAGAGGTCCGATTTTCAATCAACGCACGGCACCCCATTGGACCCAGCATCACCGCCGACTTCTCCTGCTTCAGTGTCGGAGCCGATGCCGGAGTCAACGAGCAGAGCCACCTCAACTTCAGTGGATCCGTCTGTATCACTACCCGCAACTCGACCGACGAGAACCCGGCACATTTGTTGAGAGGCCCGAGAAAAGACCCGGAGCTTCCACTTGATGACGTCGAGCTTGGCCGGTTCTACGCGAGCGTCAGCGATATTGGTCTCGACTACTCGGGAGACTTTGTGGCCAACTCCATACGGAGACGGCTGGGCTTTGCCACTGTCACCATGTCACAACGTGATCGCACTCACCTGCGCCTTGATCCGGCGGTACTCGACGTCTCGTTTCAGGGTCTCTTTGCTGCGTTTTGTGCCCCGGGAGATGGTCGCATGTGGACAACCTATCTTCCAACCAGCATTCGCCGCATTACACTGACCCCGAGGCAGTCCCAAAATCGCCGTCAATCGAAGCAGAAGCAATTCATCGCTGAGTGTGAGCTGCGCGCAGCTGACGATAAAACTATAAGTGCCGATGTGAAGCTCTACTCAGCGGCCGACAATACCGTCGACTGTCAACTGGAGGGCCTTACCTGTTCCTCCTTTGCCGCACAGAGCCCCGAGAACGACCGCAAGCTCTTCTCCCGTACGGTCTGGATGAAGGACGTATCTGGCGGTATTGACGAGACCAGAGGCATCAGCACAGTTCATGACGAGACTTCGCTCCACGAGGCTGTGGAGCGAACCTCGTACTTCTTCTTGAGAAGGTTGCGGGACGAGGTATCGGCGTCGGAGAGGGAAACCGTCGCCTGGCACTTCAAAGCCTCTCTCGAGTGGGTGTGCGACAGGCTGCTACCCTCCATCGAAGCCGGTGAGCATCCGCGAATTAAAAAGGACTGGGCTAGCGACACCGAAGCCGATATCCGGGGCTGGCAGAACAAGTTCGGCGACGAAGTCACCCTGCGCGCGGTGCATGCCATCGGGTGGAACTATCCCGACATTGTCCGTGGGATTGTGCCTGCTCTCCAGGTTCTCATGGAGGACGACGTCCTCAACCGGATTTACAAGGAGGGCATCGGCGCCCAGCCGGCCAATACTAACCTTGGCGAGCTTGTCGGCCAGCTTGCCCACCGTTACCCTCGGATGAACATCCTCGAGATCGGCGCAGGGACTGGGGGGACCACTCACACATCCCTGAAGTATCTCAAGTCCGCCTTCGCTTCTTACACCTACACCGACATTTCTCCCGGATTCTTCGAAAGGGCTGCGTCTGTCTTCTCGTCCGACGCCCCCAAGATGGTGTTCAAAACCCTGAACATTGAGCGCGATCCTGTGGAGCAAGGCTTTCAAGAACAGTCGTTTGACCTGATCCTTGCATCCAATGTGATACACGCTACCAAGCACCTCGAGGCATCGGTTGCAAACTGTCGCAAACTCCTGAGGCCCGGAGGCTACATGATTTTGCTGGAAGTCACGAGCGAGTCTCTATGGCCACAGACTGTCTTTTCGGCACTGCCGGGCTGGTGGCTTGGCCAGGATGAAGGGCGCATCAACCATCCAACCGTATCAATCAGCGAGTGGGATGGCATCGTCCGTCGCTGTGGCTTTTCAGGTGTTGACAAGCATTACCGCGACATCGAGAGCGAGGACACGTACACTTACTCCGTCTTCAGCACTCAAGCCATGGACGACAGGGTCCAGGTACTCAGGAGTCCCCTCCTGGCGCCACCGGGCCAGCCACTGGTCCCTACGATCCATCACCTCACTCTTCTCGGCCCCTCGTCCCCCACGTCAGAAGTCCTCCAGCTCCTCGCGGGCCTTCAAGAAGCGCTCTCCCCGTTTGCAAGCAGTGTCAAGGTCGCTCACGGGCTTGGAGACCCCATCATTGCCCGGGACTCCGTTCCGCTTGGGAGTGCTGTGGTTTCGATTATCGATCTCCAGGAGGCATGCTTCAGGAACATGGATTCTTCCAAGTTTGAAACGCTCAAGGCTGTCCTGACCAACTCTAAGAACATCTTATGGGCGACTAGTGGACTTGCCGACGACCCGTATGCGAACATAATGGTCGGCCTCGGGCGCACAGTGATGACGGAGCAGGCGCATCTGAACCTTCAATTCGTTCGCCTGGTGCGAAACGAGACGCAAAACGTGCCGCAGATTTTATCCAGCATGCTATTGCGCATGTTGTGCTTCGACCTCCCCAGCTTCAACGACCTACTTTGGTCGGCCGAGACCGAGACTGTGGTCGAAGAAGGCGACCTGTACATCCCGCGCATACTTCACGATGAAGAGTTGAATCACAGACTCAATTCGGGCAGACGAACTATTCATGCCGACGTCAACCTCTCGCAGCAGACGGTCACGTTGAAAAGAGAGTCGGGCACTGGCGTCCGTTGGCTCGAGCATGATACTAACAGCACACCCTCTGCCCAGCGTGACGTTGAGCATGTCGGCTTGACGACCTCGGTCCGGGTACAGGTTTCCTCACTCTTCCCAGTGGTCTTGAAAGATGGTACCCGTCATTTCGTGTGCGTCGGTCAAGACGCCAGGTCAGATAAGCCTGTGCTCGCCTTGACGGATTCCAACAGCTCTCTCGTTACGGTTCCATCGACCAACATTGTCACATTGCAATCTCCGGGCTCAAGAATTTCCCGACAAGTATTGCTTCAGAAGGCGCTGGTAAGCGTGTTCTGCGCAGGCGTGATGAGACCATTGGCAGACGTCAAAGGAACAGTTTGGCTCCACGACGCTGACCCATCCATTGCCGAAGTTGCCTCAAGTATCGCGGCTGTTCATGGTCTTCAACTTTTCTGGACAGATTCCAAGGGAGATACCAAGCCCCTGCGTGCCGGCGGCCAAGTTCCCGCGATTATTCATCCCTTCATCACTGACGGGGAGCTGCGCAACCTCGTACCCCACGATGCCCACTGTTTGGTTACCGTTGGAGGGGAATTTACGGCTGGTTTCCACCATAGATTGGCTTCTTGCCTAGCCGTTCCAAACGCCTGGCACTTGGGCAGTCAGACCGACTGTCATGGTCGCATCCCTGTGGCGCTCAGCTTGGAGGAAGCGCTTCAGAGCTTGAGAGCTACGGCGAGTGAGGTACCAGGTTTGAGCATGTCTTCTACGGGAACGCCCGACGTACGTCCTGTCGCAGTGCCCGTCGACGAACTAGCCGCCAGCGGCCTCATCGCGCCGCATACATCTGATCCCTTCGAACTCGTCGACTGGGAGAGCGTGGAGCGGACCACGACTGTTGTGAAGCCGCTGAACACCCACGGCCTGTTCTCCGGCAACAAGACATACTGGCTAGTGGGTCTGACAGGCGAACTTGGTGTTGGTCTCTGCAATTGGATGATTGACAACGGTGCCCAGCACTTTGCGCTCTCAAGCAGAAGCCCGGCCATCGATGACAGCATACTCCGACATTGGCAACGAAGGGGCGTAGATGTGCGTGTGTTCGCGCTCGACGTTTCCAATGAGGAAATGGTGAGGAATGTCCACACACAAATTGTCGGCTCGATGCCCCCCGTTGGCGGCGTGATGAACGGCGCCATGGTGCTCCGAGACAGAGTCTTCAGCGACATGACTCTGGAGGACTTCAATGCCGCTCTCGCCCCCAAGGTCAAGGGCAGCGAGAACCTTGATCGCGTTTTCCGCTCCGACCCTCTCGACTTCTTCATCTTCTTCTCCTCTCTGTCTTGCGTCAGCGGCTCTGCAGGGCAGTCCAACTACGCCGCGGCCAACATGGCCATGATCAGCATGGCGGCCCAGCGCCGGGCCCGCGGGGTGGCTGCCTCCGTCATCGACATTGGCATTCTCTCCGGCTTTGGGTGGATATGGCGCGTTGGAGGCGAAAAGATCGAGGCTCAGCTGAAGGCGTTCGGCTTCATGTCCATCCCCGAACCCGAGTTCCATACCGTCATTGCCGAGGCCATTGAGACGGGCCGGCCCGAGAAGGATCTTGATCCGGAGCTACACGTCGGCTTAGCCGTGATGGTCACAGAGTCGCGAAAGCGATGCCCTCGCTTCTCACACCTCATTCCGTCGGAGAACCGGGCTGCTGCTGCTGCTGACAGCACGAGTAGGCAGTCTGAAAAATCAGCCCTGCAGCTCATTGCGGAAGAAACCAGCGACGAGGGCATTCTTGGTGTCATTGAAAAGTCCATCTCACGCAAGTTGGCCTCGGTGCTCCAACTGCCGGACACCGGCTCGCCTATAGACCCCTCTACGCCCATACTCTCGTTGGGCATCGACTCCTTGGTCGCCGTTGAGCTCCGGTCCTGGTTTCTCAAAGAGCTTGCCGTGGACGTGCCGACGCTACGGATCCTCAGCGAGGTTACCATTGCTGACATTAGTGTCGAGGTCAAGTCGAAACTGGGCATATCTTCCAACAAACCGGAAACGCGCCCTGCAGCAGCCGAGATATCCGTGGCAACGGCGTCGGATCAGAAAACCCCGTCGACCGGGCCGTTGATATCGGCATCAACCAATGCTGACAAGCCTGCCGAGACGGCGCAGAGTGTGTCCATTGCCAGCTCAACCATCGACGACACCGCCCATCATAACTCGAACGGCACCGCCACCCCGTCCGACTCGGACACCCAGCCCGAGTCTTTGCCAACATCAGTTAATGACAGCACCACCGAAGCGCAGTTTAAATCGTCTTCAATTCACACGCAAATCGACAGCTTTGTACGGACAGGCCCCATGTCTCACTCCCAAGAGGCCCTCCACTTTCTCCATGAGTACCTGCATGACAAGTCCAGCCAGAACGTCCTCTTGCATGCCAGATACCCTCACCGCCTAGACATGGCTCGCCTTGATCGTGCTTTGCAGCTCGTTGCCAGCCGGCATGAGGCCCTCCGCAGCGCGTATTTTGTTGACAAGATGACGCAGCAAGCGACGCAGGGTGTCACATCCGTGTCTGGTATCAGGCTGATTCATCGGAAGATGGACAGCAAGGAGTCCCTTGATGCCGAAATCATGAATCTCCGCAAGCACGTTTTCGACATTGCCAACGGAGAGTCAATGGTTGTCTCCGTCTACTCCATCTCTCCCACTCTCCACCACATCGTCTTCGTCCACCACCACATCGCCATGGATGCCCAGGCCATCTTTATCTTCCTCACTGAGTTGGCCGCTGCTTACGGTGGACAGCCCCTCGGCGAGTCACCCCCTCAGTGCATCGACGCTTGCGTACAGATGAGGGCGGACAGTGCCCCAGAAAACGTGTCGGAAAGGCTTTCATACTGGGAAAAGACCCAGCTGCCCCTCATGAGTCCGATTGCTCTCTTTCCGTTTGCCACGGTTCGCAGCCGCAAGCCTCTTCAAGATTACGACACTCACACCTTCGACATCAGTCTCGATGCCGAACTGTGTTCGTTGATCCGTCGCAGGTGTGCAGACCTCCTCGTCACTCCGTTCCACTTTTATCTGGCCACTCTACGCGTCCTTCTTGCCCGTTGTCTAGGCTCTAACGAGGATGTGAACATTGGAGTCGTGGACTCGAACCGCCGCTTGGACGTCGCCTCACGCGCTGTCGGGTGTTTTGTTGGCCTTTTCCCCGTCCGAATCAGGCTTGACCGAGATGAAAGTTTCGACAAGCTTGCCCTGAGGTCCAGAGATACCGTCTGGGAGGCCTTAGCCAACGCCGGGCTTCCGTTCGAGATGATTCTTGATCATCTAAAGGTTCCCCGCCACAGTACAAACCATCTGTTGTTCCAGGTCTTGCTCAACTATCGACTCGGGGTACCGGAGTCCAGTCCTCTCGGCGACGGCAACATGCAATGGGTCCGCGCGATCCCGGCCCAGAACTCGTACGATCTGGTGGTTGAAGTCTCCGATACCCCCCGCGGGGGCTGCATTCTTTCATTCACTACCCAGCGGTACATGTATAGTGCGGCTGATTCTCAGGTGCTGATGAAGTGGTATATGCACCTTCTGAAGACGTTTGGGCTTGACGCTACTGCGCAGACGCAAAGTTGCCCCCTCGCCGAACCGCGTGAGATGGACAAGAGCATGGCTTTGGGCCGTGGCCCAACAGGTAAGTCTTTTCATATGGCCGGCCCACGCTGTATCGAGCTAACACGAACGACCAAGTCGATGTCTCGTGGGAGGGCACCCTGGTCGACCAGGTTACAAGGGCGGCTGCCAAGTTTCCGGACTCAATCGCTATAAAGGACGATGACGGCGGTCAGGTTACATATGAGCAGATGATGGATATCGTCAATCAGTTGGGCAACGGACTCCATGCGAGCGGCATACGCCAGGGCTCCAGGGTAGCAGTCTTGCTACCTCCCGACGCCCGCTCCATTTGCACTCTTCTTGCCGTCCTCCGCCAAGGCTTGGTCTGGGTGCCGCTTGACGTCCGCAACCCCCCGCAAAGGCTCGCGGCTATCCTTGAAGACTGTCAACCTCAGCGCATCATTCACAGTGCGGCCACCGCGGACCTGGTCCGCGAGGTCCTGGCCAAAGCTGGGCACAAACCCGAACCACTCCTGCTGGAAGACCTCATGGCACCCGCCACCACTACCACCACACTGGACCCGCCGGGGAACCTCAGCCAAAGGGAGGCAGAGGCAATAGTGTTTTATACGAGTGGTTCAACCGGTATCCCTAAGGGTGTCAGGCTAACACACATCGGCCTACTGAACCAGGTTTTTGTTCTGGCTGACAGCCTGACCGGACGTCAGGTCGTCCTGCAGCAGACTTCCCATGGCTTCGACATGGCTCTGGATCAGATCTTCACCGCTCTGGCCCATGGCGGCATGCTGATCGTTGTGGGCAGCGACGGCCGAGGCGATCCCAAGCATATATCTCAAGTCATGCTCTCCGAGGGTGTGACATATACTTTCTTTGTCCCCTCAGAGTATTATATGCTACTGCAACATGGAATCGACTGCTTGAGGCAATGCCGCCAGTGGCGGCAGGCCCATTCAGGAGGCGAGAAGATAACGCACCATCTCCTCAAGGCTTTCCGGGCCCTAGGCCTTCCTCAACTACAAATCATCAACGGCTATGGTCCAGCAGAGACACACGTGTCTTGCGCAAGAGGATTGGTGCCTTACCAAGCTGAGGAGGAGGACATGGCGACTGGCAACGACACGCTCCGTGTCCTTCCAAACTACAACGTCATCATTGTAGACGAGAATTGCCTCCCAGTTACCGCCATGTTTCCAGGCGAAATATGCATTTCTTCGCCATATTGCATCAGCCCTGGCTACGTCAGGTCGCAGCTAAACAAAGACCTGTTCACCAACTCGGAGCTCATACACGCTCCTGGTCCCAGATGGCCCGCCTACCGAACAGGCGACCTCGGCCGCCTGGCGGAAGACGGCACGCTGACGGTCTTGGGACGCATAGAAAGCCAAGCTGCTCAGGTCAAAATCAGGGGTCAGCGAGTCGAGCTTGACGAGATTGCCGCCACCATTGTCCGCTGCGCCGACAACATCATTAGCAACGCGGCCGTGTCATGGCGTTCCGAAGCCGAGACTCTTGTTGCGCTCGTCGTCTTGCAGGAAGACAGCACCGAAGAGACGGTGGACTGGGTGACGCACCGTCTCCGCGACCAGCTCCCCCTGCCGCTGTACATGCGTCCTTCCTGTTGGATCCCAGTCGACGCTATCCCCACAAACTCCAACGGCAAGGCAGACAGGCGTGCGATTGATGAGTATCCCATCCCGTCCCGCGAAATGAAACAGCGAACCGGTCGTCGGGGATCTTTTTCTTCTCTGTCCAGTCTCGAAGTCCAGGTCGCCAACATATGGGAACAAGCCCTAGGTGACCAATGTCTAGACATTGGGGATGCCGATACCGACTTCTTCTACGCCGGTGGCAACTCACGCAACCTCATTGAGGTTCGGACCTTGCTAGAATCCAAATTTGCCCCCGTCAAGGTGACCCTACCTCAGCTGTTTCAAAACAGCTCTTTGAGAGACATGGCGGCGCTGGTCGCGCCCGCGCGCCACGATGGCTCCGCCGCTGTTCCTTCGCGGATTCATTGGGACGCAGAAATCACTGAAGCTTGCGAACAAGCAACGCGTTCACTTGATGTTTCTCGTGCTCAGAACGGCAGCGCTGCACACCGAGGTCCGAACGGCCTGGTTGTTGTCCTCACGGGCGCCACGGGCTTCCTTGGGAGCGCCGTCGCTCAGGGACTCGTCAACGATGCCCGTGTTCGGGAAGTGCATTGCATCGCCATCCGCAGTGCGAACAAGCAGGCGCGTCGCGTACCGGTCCAAAGCGACAAGATCTTCGAGTACACAGGCGACTTGGAGTCGCCCGATCTGGGGCTTTCAGTTGATGACTTCAGAACTCTGAGTAATCGCGCCGACTTGATTATCCACGTCGGCGCTCAGGTGTCTTTCCTCAAGACCTACAACTCGTTGCGCCGGGCCAACGTCTACTCCACCGTTCATCTCTGCCGCATGGCTCTCGTCAGGTCTATCCCCATTCACTTTGTGTCAACTGGCGGCGTGGCACTTGTGCCGCTCGCCAACAGCAACGGCCATGGCAAGATGAATCCACAGACACTGCTGGAACGGTCTGCAAGCGATCGAATGCCCCTGCCCGAGTCGCAAAGCGGCTATCAAGACACCAAGTGGGTGGCTGAGCAAGTCTTGGAACGATTAAGCACCCAGCAAGGCCTGCCTGTCACGATTCATCGACCAGCTAGCATTATTGGGGCTGGTGCTCCCAAGCTAGACTGGATGGCAGCGATTCTCAACACATCAAAACGTTTGAAGAAAGTGCCTGCGCTCGAGGAAAAGATTGAAGGCTTCTTTGACCTCGTCACCGTTCAAGACATATCTAGCCGCCTGGCAAACAGTGCAATTGATGCCGTGAAATCCAGTCAACATACAGAAGGGGGAAAACTGAAGTTCGTGCATCATTGCGCCGAAACAAAGCTGCCGCCGGGAGAGTTAAAGGAGTATTTGGAGAGGGAAGATGATTCGCAGGCATCCTTTAGTGTAGTTCCGTTAAACGTGTGGCTGGATGCTGCGGCTCGGGTCGGCATGGAGCCACTCATCCATGAATTCTTAACAAGTGCGTTCGCCCGCACTGACAAGTTGACCATGCCATCTATGCTGTGGTAACTACTGTCAAAGTAAGCAAAATATGCCGGCGACTGGCACGGACCTCCAGGCCTATTGGACTGGATAAGGAAAGGTCTACGGTGAAATGTCGGATGCATCGCTGGGACGGATTTTGCTACCCAAATAACTAAAATCTCATAGCATATATATTTAGATTTTAAAGCAATACTCTAGATAGAAATATATAAGAAATCCCCTAAGAATAGTTATATAGATATACAAGTAATTAATTAAGGATTATTATTATAATTATATAGTTTAATAATTAATAATCTAAATTATAAGTATTAATTAATCTTACTTAAAGTATTATATATAGTATATATAATATATATTATAACTATTATTATAACTAATAGTAAAATAGTTATAATATTAGTAATTCTAAGTAGCTTAGTTAACTAAAGTAATTAATATATCTAACTATAGTAATAAGCTATAGCCTTAAACCTATAGAAGTCTATTAACTTAGATACTAATAATATATAACAAATTACTATAAAAATAACTATGAAAGTTTTTATAGCCTTGAAATATTTAAGAATACCTAATAATAGTATTAATAATAACTAAGTAAATAATAAATAATACTATAAATAGTAAATAACTATTAAATATAACTAAAATATAAACTTTAAAGTTATTCTAACTATTATTTAAAGATTAAAAGTAACTTAAATATAATAATAAGATATATATATAAAAGTAAGAGTAATATAAGTTAAACTATAAGGTAGTTAGTAACTTAATTACTTCAATCTATATAAAAGTAAACTTAATAATAATAATAAAGTACTATTTTATAAATAAGTTAATTTATATATATATATATATATATAATATAGAAGTATATATTAGTCTATCTCTATATAAAAAACGAAATAGTAATAGTAAAGTATAAGAAAGTAATAAGGTATACTATAAACTATAAGGTAATAAATATAAAAAAGATAGAGAAATAGATATCTAACTAAGAAAAAGTACTCTCTTATAGTACAAGAGTCTAGTAGTATTTAGTTATAAAAACTAATAAATAGTTCTTATTATTAATAAAGGTATTAAGATATATATTATTAGTAATATAGGTTAAGGTATATAAAAGTACTAATTATATAAGAGCTATTAAAGATTAGTTTTTATATTATAAAGCAATATTAGTAATATAAGCTTATATTATTATAGAGCTAGAGTAACTTTAAATAAAAGCTATTTATAGTATTTTTAATTTAGTAATTATAACTACTATTACTAATAATATTATAGAAAGCTATATATAAAAAAAGCTTATAAAAAAGTAATATAATAATTGTTATAATAACTATAGTAATAAGAAGTATTTATTATATAATATACCTAGATATTTATTAGTAAGGTATTACTTTATAGGTAAGATATACCTAAAGTTCTTATAGTAGCTATATAGAATAATTATTGATTATATAAAGTAAGTACTTATATAGTAATAAGTAAAGAATAAGTTAAAAGAAAAAGATATATTTCTAGCCTTTATATATACTTATCTTAATAAATTTACTATAGTAATAGTAATAATAGTACTTTTTAAGAAATAATAGTTATCTAGTAATAGTAAAGAAAAGTAATTAAAAAGTAAAGAAGCTTTATCTATATAGTTAGCTATCTTTATAATATTTAATTATTCTTTTAAGGATTTTATTATACTTAACTTAGAAGTAACTCTTTATGTTTTTTACTTTTATTATTACTTTTTAGTAATAACCTTAGAAAAACCTAATAACTCTATCTAAACTAGAGATATTACTATTTTAATAAAGAGATAAAGTAATATCTTTATTTATATAAAGTAAGGTAAATAATAAACTAGACTTATACTTAAAAGAGTTATCTATTACTTATTACTATTATATAACTTAGTATTATATATAATACTAAAGATAAAAAATAACTAGTAATAAGATAATAATCTTATTAATAATTATATATAGTTAATAAAGAATTACTTTATAGTTTTTAATATAAATAAATTTATAAGCTAATAAGTTATTAAGGTAAGTACTATTTATAATGCTACTAATATAAAGGTATTGGTAGTAATAAACATAGCTATAGAGGCTTTTGTAGTAATAAATAAGTCTATAGTTATAATACCTCTAGAGTTAAACTATTACTAAAAGAATAAACTAGTAAAACCTAACTATTAATATAACTATCTTAGCTATTTAAATAGCTAGATATTATATAAGATAATAGTATAAGCTTATAGTATATAAATAAAAGAATATATATTAAAGTTATCTATAGTATTATATAAAATCTATATAATAAGTAAAATATAGTAATAGATATTATATTAATTATAAGAGTTAATTAATTATATAGATATAAGTAATTATATAGTATTGGATTTTTATCTATTTAAGTAAGACTATGGTAAATATAAGTTAGCATTATTACTTAGTAATTAAAAATTAGGCTTTATATAGGATTATTACTTATAATAATATACTTCTAATATTATTAAGATAGTCTTAATAGAATTTATATAATTAATTAAAGTATAGAAATCTATAGAAATATAAGTAATTAAATATAATAATAAGATTACTACTACCTATCTATAGGTAAAAGAAGCTATAGAAAGTATAAGAATCTTATTTAAAGCTTTAATACTAAATATATAAATATAAAATAGTAGTATAAAAAATTACTATAGTTAATTAAAGAAAAAGCTTATATAATAAAGCTAAAGTTAAAACTATTAGTATTATTATAATTAGAGATTTTAAAAGTACTAGTATACTTATATAACTATATATTAGTTAAATCTTATAATTAGAAGTCTTTCTATTAAATCTAATATATAATAAGAGAGTAGTTATTATTATTATTATTATATATTAGTTATTTATAAGTATTTAACTACTATATATATATAATATCTTTAGATATCTAACTTAGCTATAATTATCTCTAGTACTTTAAGATAAAAGTATATACTAACTATTTAATTAGATATATATTAACTAACTAATATTATATATATATATATTACTAAACCTATATAATATAGTAGTATGTGTCTAGTAGTAGCCTTTAAAGGCTAGTTAGTTTAATCCTAACTACTGGCACTATTCTAACCCTTCTAATTAGTAACTAGAAGGGGAAGGAAGGACCTATATATACTACTACCTAAGTATATGTAAAAGGAGGGGCCCTCGGGTAGGCGGGCCTCTAGCTAATTAGGTATAGGGCTTATGGCTAATCAAAGGGGTTGTATTGAGAGATGTTATTGTATCGGTTTATTGAGATTGGGGCGATTTCCTCTAAAAAGTGGGGTTTTCCTGTGAACTAGGCCTGGGTTTATTCCTATCAAAGGGTTCCTAGTAGCTAGGCTATAGCTATAGGGTTATATTACTAAGATATATATATATAGGCTACATACTAAGTAAACTTAGTTAGCTTCTAGGGGTTAGCTTAATAAAGACTAAATTATATATATATATATTACTAAAAAATAAAGTTATGATTTTTTATAATATAATATTTAATAAAGATAGATACTTCTTAAAAAAAAGATAAATAGCTAGATAAGTTAAGTAATATAAATAAAGCTATTATTAATAAATAGATTTATAAAGTAATTAAGAAGAACTTTATAAATATTACTAATAGTAAGAATATTATAAAAGAAAATATTATAGAGATTTTAAAATAAACTATTAGTAAAATATTAAAAAAGGTTTATAAATATATAAAGTTATACTTTATATAAAGAATACTACTAGAGTTCTTAAATACTTTATTTATTATACTACTATTAAATATACTTAATATAAAAGAATAAGAAACCTATAATTATTATAATAAAGTCTATTATATTAACTATATTATATAATAAAAGAAAATATATCTATAAGAACCTTAAAAAGCTATATTTATAGCTAGTATTATTAATAGTTCTTATTATAGTACTTAAGACTAGTAAGTTACTTCTATAGCTAGGACCTTTAATAACTCTTATTATAGTCTTTAGATTTTATTTTTAAAGTAAAATAACCTATCTAACAAGTATATAAGCTAGCTCTCTTATAGTAGTAGAAAAGTAGTTAAAGTAATAAGAAAGAACTTATTTAATTCTAGTAATAAAATAATAATATCTTAAGAGAATATAGGTATAAGGCTAAATATAAGGCTATATTAAAAGGATTTACTTAAGCTACTCAAAGTATATATTAACTTAAAAGACTACTTATTTATAAATGAGTTTTAAGAGACTAAGAAAGCTTATTTATAGAACTATAATATTATAAATAGCTAGATTAAAGTTGGTATAAAGAAAGCTAGTAATAACTAAGTACTTAATTACTAATAGATATATACTTATAAGCTAAATAAATATAGATTTCTTATAAAGTTTAAGATATAACTTATTATATATAGTTATTAATAATTAAAAAATATAATTTATAATATATACATAATAATACTAATAAAGCTTTTATTTTAATTACTTATTATAATTATAACTAAGTTAGATCTTAAATTACTTTAATTTAATATAATAAATATATTTATATATACTAATATAAATAAGATAGTATTTATAAGACTTTCTTTAAGATATCTAAATTATAATAGTAATAAAATCTTTTACTTAAAAAAAGCCTTATATAAGTTATAATAGTTACTACTACTATAGTAAAAGTATCTTAAAAAAAGACTCTAAGAACCTAGATTTATATTAATTACTAGAGAACTATATTACTAGTAAAAGAGAGCTATTACTTTCTTCTTTTATATTAATAATTATATCTTTATATTTCTTAAGGTATTATAGTAAGAAGCTGATAAGGTAATTAATATAAAAGAAAGATATTACTTAGAGAGTAATAATAAGATATAATAGTTTCTTAGTATAGAAATTATTTATAGTAAATAATAATAAAAGATATAACTATTATAGTTAATATATATTAAGAAAATAATAAAGCTAATTAATAATAAAATATAACTACTACTAAATTATACTTTAATAAGTAATAAAGAGTTTCTTTTATTATAGTAAATAGTAATAAATTATAAAGTAATAAGATACTAGTAAAAGGTTAGATTAATCTTATATACTACTATAATAATAAGGCTTAATATTATATTTATTATAAGTTTAGCTTATAGCCTTTTATTATAACTTTTAGAGCTTCTGCTGTTAATAACTCTTGCTTTAGCTAGCTAACTTTACTAGTAAACAAGGGGGTATTTTTAGTGTATAATTTTTATGTTATTAGATAGATTAAATTATACTACAGGTAAAGATTTACTCTTTTTTAACTTCTATATATCTAAGCCATGGTTAAAGTAAGGTCTAAGTTAGTAGTTAGTCTAACTTATTAGGTTTCTATAATATATTAAATTATTAAGATATAGTATAGGTTAGAGGTACTTTTAAAGGGTTAAATATACTATAATTATACTATATATTAGATAAATTATTTTAAGTAGCCTATAGTAGTTTAGAATAATTAAGTTAAATAGATTTACTATAAGTTATTTAATAAGATTTAATTATAATCTATTAGTAATTTATTCAAAAGTAGTAAATTATATATTATAATACCTTTGATATATAATAAGACTTTTCTTTAAATTTAAGCCTAATAGTTAACTTCTTATTAGTTAAAATATAAGCTTTAAAGATAACTTAATTAATTATAAAAGCTTGGAAGCTTTTACTATTAAATTATATAGTAAACCTATTAGCTAGAGAGTAAATAAATAATAAACTATAACTATATCTATAACTAAAATAAAGTTACTAGCCTTATTATAAGCTATAAAAGAGTTAATACTTATAAGTAAATTAATTACTAAGCTTATAACTAGTAATACTATATTAAGTATATAGCTAAAAGTTATAATATAATATAATAACTAATAGATAATTAGACTAGTAAGTTAGTAACTAAGAAGTTAGTTTAATTATAGATATACCTTTATTATATAGATATATATTACTACTAGCTATAATAAGAGATTATAGATAGCTATATTAAGGTTATCTATACTCTATTAATAGAGCTCATAGTAAATAGATTAATAAAGACCTTACTAAAGTAAAAGTAACCTATATTTCTTTAGTAATTAAATATTAGTAACTTAACTAAAAAGTTAATATAAAATTATAAAAAAGAATTAGCTAAGAATAATTTACTAATATAATTAAAGTAATCAGTACTATAGTAATAAATAGTTAACTAGTATAGCTCTAACTAAGATAGTTAATTTCTATAGTTATATTAGTTAGTAAAAAGTAGATTATTATAGAGATATAACTAGTATTCTTTAACTTTAAAACTAATTACTAATATAACTAATAAAACTTTAACTACTAATATCTCTATAACTAGTTAACTTTCTTAATTAGTAATTTCATATTTGAAATTACTTTAATTAAGATAATATACTAATATAAAACCTAACTATAAAAGACTAATATTTTAAACTAAAAAGTTTGAATAAAAAAGTAAAAGTATAGTTAAAACTATACTTTAAAAATAACTATATATAAACTTATAAAGATTATATTAAATATAATAATAAGTATTTTTAAATAAAACTAAGACGTATTTTATAACTTTACTAATATAAAAAAACCTTATTTATTATATATTTATATTATTAAGTTTAAACTTATAAAAGAGTTAGTAAGCTTTATAAATATAACTATAATTAAGTCTTTTTATCTCTCCCTAGAATTAAACCTCAGAGCTTTAGTATAAATTACTATCTTATATTATAATTATTTAATAAAAGATAATACTATTAGATTATATATACTTTAGTTTTAATTATAATTAATTAATTAATTACCTTTTTTATATTCAGTAATTCATAGGTATAATAGATTTTTAAAAATATAAAAAGTAATTATAAAGAGGTAATAATTATTATAAATTAATTAGATTAAATTTAATAATAGCTTTAATCAAAAAAGTTATATTAAAGTAAGTATAATATACTAATAACTAATATAGACCTCTAGGCTTATTAGGCTAGATAAGAAAAGGTTTATAGTAAAATATTAGATATTTTACTAGAATAGATTTTTCTATCTAAATAACTAAAATCTAATAATATATATTTAGATCCTAAGGTAATACTCTAGTTAGAAATATGTAGGGAATCCCCTGGGAATAGTTACATATATACACAAGCAATTAACCAAGGATTATCTGTTGAAGTACGTGGATAATTACGGTGAAAATCCCTGGTTAATTGCTGGTTTATGTGTAACTATGTCGCTATTTTCCATGGGATTCCCCGCACATTTATGGCTGTTGTGTTGCCTCAGGATCCAAATGCACGTGGTCATCGGATTCCGGATATTTTGGCTGGCAAAATCCGTTCCATAGATGTCAACCGACATTTCGCCGCAGACCTTTCCCAATCCGGCCCAATGGGCCTGGAGGTCCGTGCCATTCGCCGGCATATTGCACCCACTTTGACATTATCACCGTAATTACGTACTTCAACAGGAGGTCCATGCCAGTCGCCGGCATATTGTGCCCACTTTGACACGTGCCAGTCACCGGTATATTGTGCCCACTTCGACATTTAGACTTTCGCACGCGCCTACACCGCCAGTCATGAACCATGGTATGCATACCTTACTGCGTGCATCAGCCGTCCAGCACTCGCCTCACTAACGCGTTGCAGGGGAGATCGTTTGAAACCTATGCTTCGCCAAAGAGGGGGCGGCTGGCTTCAGCATGGTTCTTGTCAGCATAGTTCTGGCAACGTTGCCGTCCTCTTCCCGAGCCAAGACCACTTCAAAGGAATCATGTTTTTTCTTCTCTTCCTCTGGACTCATCTCCGAGGCTCGAAAGAAGAGACAGATGGAGAAAACAAACTCGCGAGGCCACGCACGAGACCGACCCGAAACCGCTCCTGGAGGGCGTCCGGAGAGGCTTTTGTTTGGTTTCAGACTCGGCTTGTGTCAGGCCGGAGTGTTTCCCTCCCCCGTGAAAGAGGGGATACGCGGCAACTCCCAAGTGCTTCTCCGATCTCCGAAGTGCCTGGTTGGCCCCCGGCCATGATGTTTACCTTACCGTCGATGTATCCGTTGCTATTGGCCTGGGGAGAGACGGGACGGAATCGGAAGTCAGGCCACATTGAACCTTGGGTGCACACCCGACCACATCGCCTCGATGATGCTCCGAGATTGCGCCGGCGTCGCAGAGTCGTCACTGGTGGTGTTGCCGTCGCCGTCGCCGTCGCCTCCGGGCCTGGAGTTCTCAACCCTGTCTCGATCTAGGGGGTCTGCGCCTGGGCAAGTGGTTCTGTTCCCCGGCCGGGAAGCTCGTATAACCTCCGCATGATGTACGCTTACGGTCCATAAGATCAAAAGTAAGCTCCCCCACCTCTTGGCCCTCTCTCTCCCCCCGAACGATTCCTGGTAGCCGACGTTGCATCAATGTACACGTAAAGCCGTGAGATAATCACCGACCTCTCGCACTGCAGGGTGAGTTCCGGCCTACCTCGACATCCTTACCGGCGGCTTTTCGTCCCGACTCTGAGGCACATCGAGGACAACCAGATGCGGAGTGTCATGAGATCCAATACCAAGCGGATGACGTTCCACTCGGGAATGCCCACGTTCGTCTGACCAGCATTGATTACGCGCGGGCTGGCTCCCGCGCAGCGCACTGCTTGCCAAGGGGCAGGTGTAAGATGAGGGATGCATGCAAAACTCAACGATCCGGGGCGCATACAAATTCAAGCTTCGTCCTATCCCACAACGACGATGGTAACAACGACGACGACGACAGCGACGAAAAGGAGCGCTCGCCCTTCACCACCACCCCAGAGCCTGTTTTCCTCTGTAAGCCTCGAGCGAGTCAACGGTTGTCTGTTCGCTTCCGCCCTCCCTCCCTCGGCCAAGATGACTTCCCTCAAGCATTGGTCAGTCCTGCTGCTGTTGGGCATGGCTTGCGATGTTTCGGCCAAATCCTATGACTACGTACGTTTGTCCCCCACGTGCACCTACCCTAATTCCGTAACCGTCCCTTTCGACGCGAAACGAGGTCCAGGGGGAGGGGGGAGGGGGGAGTGCTTCGGACTAACAGGAGACGAAACGAACAGATCATCGTCGGCGGCGGCACCGCCGGCTCAGCCCTGGCCACGCGCCTGAGTCTCGGCCTCCCCGACGCGCAGATCCTCCTCCTCGAGGCCGGCCCGGCCGCGCCCGACGAGCTCCGGATCAACGTCCCCGGTCTGCGGGGCTCCATCCTGGGCACCAGCTACGACTGGAACTTCACCACGGTGCCCCAGCCGAGCCTCGGCGGGCGCCGGGCCCCCGTCAACCGCGGCAAGGTGCTCGGGGGCTCGTCGGCCATGAACTATCTCTGCTACGACCGCGCCTCCGCCGCCGAATACGACGCCTGGGCCGACCTCGGCAGCGACGGGTGGACGTGGGAGGCCATGATCGGCGCCATGACGCGCTCCGAGAACTTCAGCGGCGCCGACAGCCACCCCCGCGGCCGCGCCGGCCCCATCCGCAACACCTACAACCGCGCCGTCTACGACGTCCTGCGCCGCTGGCAGCCGGCCGCGCGCGAGCTCGGCCTCCCCGTCAACGAGCGGGGCAACATGCACGGCGACCCCATCGGCCTCATGTTCCAGGGCACCAACATCGACGACCGGACCTACACCCGCTCCTACAGCGCCAACAGCTACCTCCCCCTCGCCGGGCCCAACCTCGAGGTGAGGACCGGCGTCCGGGTCGCCAGGGTCAACCTGGAGAGCCGCTGCGGCGGCGGCGGCGGGGACCACACGGCCACCGGCGTCACGCTGGAGGACGGCACCGTCGTCGACGCCGCCAGCGAGGTCATCCTGTCCGCCGGCTCCATTCAGAGCCCCGGCCTGCTCGAGCTCTCGGGCATCGGGCAGCCCGACGTGGTTGCGGCGGCCGGCGTCGACCCCGTCATCGACCTGCCCGGCGTCGGTGAGAACTACCAGGACCACGTCCGCACGTCCAACACGTACCGCCTCAAGGACTCGTTCGACTCGTTCGACGCCCTCATCTTCGACGCCGCCGGCACCAACGCCACGGCCGAGCTGCGCAAGTGGACCGCCGGCGGCCGCGACGACCTCGTGGCGCTCGCCCGGGCCGAGTTCGGCAACAGCACCCACCCCGTCGACCGCAAGAAGCTCGCCTTCCTCGCCGACCCGTCCGTGCCGGACCACGAGCTCATCCTCGAGGCCAACTACGTCGGCGCCGCCGGCTACCCGGGCTCCGGCAAGTTCCTCACCCTCATCAGCACCGCCATGCACCCCTTCTCGCGCGGCAGCGTGCACGTCGACCCGGCCCGCCCGGCGGGCGCCCCCGTCATCGACCCGGGCTTCCTCGCCAGCGAGCACGACGTCCGCGCCGTCGTCGAGGGCGCCCGCTTCGCGCGCAGGATCGCCGAGTCGGCCGCCCTCCGCGACGCCTGGGAGGTCGAGACGGAGCCCGGCCCGGCCGTGCAGACGGACGCCGAGTTCCGCAAGTTCGCCGTCGACACCGCCACCACCTTCTACCACCCGGTCGGCACCTGCGCCCTCCTCCCCCGCGCCGACGGCGGCGTCGTCGACCCCGACCTGCGCGTCTACGGCACCGCCAACCTGCGCGTCGTCGACAACAGCGTCATCCCCGTCATCGTGTCGGGCCACATCCAGACGGCCGCGTACGGCATCGCCGAGGTGGCCGCCGGCAAGATCATTGCCGACGCAGCTTCTCAGGAGGATGACGACGATGGCCTGTGGTCGGTCCGACGGTCCGCCGTTTGTAATGTTGATATATAATTCTATACTCTAATCACGCCGAGCGCGTCCTCATTGACTCGGAATCCAGCATGGAAAAGATGCACCCTCAGTGCACCTATGATCGAGTTTCCATCTCTTGCCATGACGAAAGCTCACCGGGGTCCTGTCATCCACGGGTTGAGATCGGGGCACAGAGTCTTGTTGACGGGTTTATATCCATTTCGGGGGAAGCAGAAGCACCAATCTTTGCGTGGATGGGGGGTACACATGTAATGTAAACGGAAATAAAAGACCATTGGTGCTTGTCAAAATAGTCCGGCTACGTGACCGAACAATGCAGACTTGTATCGTGTCCTGGGCTACGTCACAAGCTGCACTTCAGACGCTCTCCAGCATGGGGTTTCGCCTCCGCCGTGACCCTATTGCTGTCCGCGGAAAAGACACCCCCTTTCTTTTGGATCGGAGAAACCTCAAACAACTGAACAAAATGAGACTAAGAATCCGGGGGGGTTCTAGACGACAGAAAAAGGTCTAAGAATGAACCCCCCCATGACCCCCCACCGTTTCCAAAACGCCCGTCACACATTCGCATCTACCTGAGATGGCTTAGTGCACAAATCCAGACAAACGCAGAAGACGTCCGTAAAAGGCGGGCGGGCTAGGTAAACGTCATCTAGACCCTGAAACCTTATCTATCACGCGCCCGCCTCTTGCCTATCTCCAATCTCCAATCTCCAATCTCGCCCCCCCCCCCCCTCTAAGAGACCATGCGCAGATCATGGCTCCTGGGTCTCCGCGGACCTCTGAAATGACGTTTTCAACATGTGGGAAAGGGGAGGGGGGTCATTGCGGGCGATAATGTTTATATAGAACGCAGCCCCAACGCCAGAGAACAAAGACTGGAAACCCTCGACGAAGACGACCAGAGAATCATTGACCCCAAGCCGTCGTCCTCATACACATGCGCCAGTTCACCGCCAGCCCACAGAGATTGATAGAGGCCGGCAAGATACGTAGGTAGGTCAAGACGGCCAAGATAACAGACAAGGAGAGACGCAGAGAAACCATGACGTCCGAGGACCCGCCGCCGCCGCCGGCGGCGGCCGAGACGACCCCCCTCCTCCGCCCGGACCGGGCTCCCTCCCCGCTCTCCAAGGCCGACGACCACCGGGCCCGCGGCCGGTCGCCGCCGCCGTCCCTGGGCGACCGACTGCCCTACAACGACTACACCACCATCGACTGGCTCCGCGACCTGACAAGGGACGCCGCCCGCGCCCGCCGCCTGCGCGCCCGCCCGGGCCTCCGCGGCCGGCTGGCCCGCTGGTCCGACCAGTGCCAGGGCTGGGTCTTCGCCGCCCTCGTCGGCGCGCTGACGGCCCTCGTCGCGTTCGCCGTCGACGTCGCCGTCGCCACCGCGAGCGGCTGGAAGGAGGGCCGCTGCGCGGGCAACGCCCTCCTCGACCGGGAGCGGTGCTGCCGCGACGTCGTCGTCGGGACCGACGCGTGCGACGCGTGGCGGCCCTGGTTCGACGACGGCGGCGGCGACGGCGACGGCGCGCAGAGAGGCGGGTACCTCGCCGGGTACGCCCTCTACGTCCTCGTCGCGCTGTTCTTCGGCGCCGTCGCGGGAAACGTGACCATGACCACCAAGGCGTCCCTCCCCGGCGTCGACGTCGACGACGACGGCGGCGCGGGTGCCGTGGCGGAGGGCAAGACCATGTACATGGCCGCCGGCAGCGGCATCCCCGAGATCAAGACGATCCTCTCGGGCTTCGTCATCCCCCGCTTCCTCGACCTCAAGGTGCTGGCCGTCAAGGCCGTCGGCGCCGCCTTTGCCGTCTCGACCGGCATGTGCCTGGGCAAGGAGGGCCCGTTTGTGCACATCTCGACCTGCGTCAGCCACCTGGTGGCCGGCCTGTTCCCAAAGTACCGCGACAACCCGCGCAAGATGCGCGAGATGCTGAGCGTGGCGTGCTCCTCGGGACTGTCCGTCGCCTTTGGCGCGCCCATCGGCGGCGTCTTGTTCAGCTACGAGGTGGGTGGCCGCGGTGCCCTGAATTTATATAAAAGACAAAAAGAAGAAAGAAGAAAAAAAGGATCAACGCAGGCATTGACACGGAAAATCGGATAGGAAATCAGCACCTACTTCCCGCGACGCGTCATGTGGCGGGCGTTCCTCTGCTCCCTCGTCGCGGCCGTGACGCTCAAGGCGCTCAACCCCACGGGGACGGGGAAGCTGGCGCTGTTCGAGACCAGCTACGGCGTCGACTACGACCCCGTGCACTACCTCGTCTTCGTCTTCCTCGGCGTCTGCGGCGGCGTCTTCGGCGGCGTCTTCTGCCAGGCCAACTTCGTCTGGTCAAAGCGCTTCCGCGAGTACGGCGCCGTCAGGCATCACCCCGTCCTGGAGGTGTGCGGCGTCGCGCTCGTCACGGCGCTGCTGCAGTACCCCAACGTCCTCACCCGCGACACGGGCGACGTGTCGCTCTCGAAGCTGCTGGTCGACTGCAAGGACCCGACGACGGGCGAGTGGATCTGCGAGCAGGAGCGGAGCGGCGGCGACAGGACGGCGTACATGCTGCGGCTGGCGGGCGGCGCCGCGGTCAAGCTCCTGCTGACCATCGTCACCTTCGGGTGCAAGGTGCCCTCGGGCATCATCATCCCCGCGCTGAACGGCGGCGCGCTGTTCGGACGGCTCGTCGGCCAGGTCGTCGGCGGCATGTCGCCCGGCATCTTCGCCATGGTTGGCGCGGCGGCCTTCCTCGCCGGCGTGAGCAGGATGACGGTGAGCCTGGCCGTCATCATGTTCGAGCTCACGGGCGAGGTGACGTACGTGCCCGCCTTCATGTGCGCCATCCTGACCGCCAAGTGGGTTGCGGACGCCATCTCCACCGAGTCGGTATACGACCTCTCGCAGCACCTCCTGGGCCACCCGTTCCTCGACGCGGAGCAGGCCTACGAGGTCGTCCGTCACCGCGAGGCCACGGCCCGTGAGCTGGTCCCGCCGGCGGCAACCATGGCGGAGATCACCCTCGGGGTAGGCAGGGGGTATCGAGTGCGGCGAGACGTGCTTGCTGCGAAGCTACGGAAGCTGAAGGCCAGGGGGTTGATGGATGCGGGGCTCGTGCTGGTCAACGCCCCCGGCTTGCTTTTCGGATACCTGCCCGAGGTGGAGCTCGAGTACGCCTTGCAGCTCAGAGACGAGGCCGATGAGATTGACGTGCGGAGCGAGGTCATGGCGGAGCTGATTGACCGGACGCCCATCACGCTCAGCGCCGAAATGCCCATGGAGCACGTCCTCGAGGTGTTTGGGAAGCTCGGGCCTAGGTACATCATCGTTGTCGAACCGGAGACGGCCAAGGTTATGGGCGTCGTGCTCAAGAAGCGACTGCTGGACTTTTTAGATCGGGCCAAGGAGCATTGATAAATCGGGCTGGAGCTGGTCCATCTGGAATCTCCTCGCGGGGAGACTTCGGGTTTTACGTTCTCGGATGCGTCTGATTCCGTTCCTCGCTTGTAGTCAAGATGCTGCCCGCCCCGGGCTTCTTGTTTTCAACGTGACCTGCCCACATCGCACGTTGACTTGCCGGTTGGGGCGTACTGCAATGCCGTAGCAAAGCCAGCCCTTCGGATTGGGTGATCCATCGTGTCACATTTGATCTCGCCCGGGTACTTGAGCGTTTTCTGGCCATTCGTCCTGTCACTGCTATCCTTGCCAACCATCGATACAACAAAAGGTCCAACGGTCAGTCGGGTACAAATCGCAAAGATGTGTAGATTCGGCTCGATCTATAACCCACGCGGCAAGACCAGCCCCTCCGCCCCCCCCTGTCTTGCACTTTTTTGCCCTGGCTCTCGAATAACGGGTTATGTACACAGACGTCACGACGTCTCCGGGCTCCTCTCGTCGTCCCGCAAATGCTTGTTCCCCTCTTTAGTTGCTTCTCGTACCCTTCTCCGCGCGGAGCTCGTTCATCTTGGCGACACGCTTCTTGAACTCGTCGTACTGGCACTTCTCGTAGCTGTGGCGCTCGTCCTGTTCCGAGGGGTTAGCGAACGGGGTCCTCTCTGCGGCGACTGGGCCTGTGGATGGAATCGGAGGCGGGTTGGGTTGGGCGCGCGAGGGGGTCGTGAGGTAGGAGGCCCTCAAGACGAGGGGAAGGGGGGGGGAACGAACGTTGCACTTCCACGGGAGGTACCAGGTGTCGGCGCGGCAGCGGTTGAGAGGGATGAGGAGGTGGGCGCAGCTGTCGCGGTAGGCGAGGGGGAGCTTCGCATCCCGCATCTCCTCGCGGGTTGCTTCTGTAGGGATTGTCAGCCATTGGGTCGGCGGAGAGGGGGGTTCGCGGCAGGAGAGGGGTAACGGACCCCTTGGTGTCGAGTCTCCGGCCATTGTGAGGGCAATTGGGGGTGTGTGATGGGCGAATGAGACTGTCGTCGGTGGTCAATTGAGTCTGGGAGATTGAATTGTCGTCGGAGCTTTGGATTCGCTGTGGAGCCTGACGGCGATTTCCTCTTGGCCTGGATTGTCAGGCCGAAACGGGGTGATGGTAAGTGTATGAGCGTCTGATAGTGATGCAGGCCTATCGCTAACCACTACCGGAGGTTCTGTTACCCCGACGTACTTACGTCAGCAAGATAACATAAACACCCATGCATGAATCCAACATGAGGCCTGATACCATGAATCCGGGAAAAGTCTCTGTTCCATGCCGCAATCCCGGCGTAGAAACTCGTTCTGCTAGCTAAAGCATCACAAGTCAGAACGGATGCAAGACTACCTAGACTAGGTAGACTTGAGCTGGCTGTTCATCTAAAGATTCGTTTCCAATCCCTTTTGCCTCGGTACTACGACTACGTAGTATATCAGCTACTACTATGTACGGATATGTGCTCTGTAAACAAAAAAGGGTGGACCATAGCGGGTTACGGAACAAGGTCCAATATTCCACAATCAACCCCACCACACCCTGCACTGCCACCTTCCCGTTACCGCAGGTCGTTTGTTTGCATGGGACCCGGAGGCAATTCCCCCCCCCAGCCGGACTGCCGATGCATGACTACCTTCCTGTTCTGGCTACAATGGCCGCGACCCACACGCAAGCCAGTACCACCCCTCGCGGACCGCTCCCGAATCCCGATTGCCCATCACCACAACTGACCATCCTCCCGCCAGCCCGTCGACCAAGACCTCTTTATCCAACCCCTGCGTCGCCACCAGGGTCGATGTTACGCAGAACCCCTCCCATCATCCTCTTGGAAAGCTTGTTCCCAACGACGTCGTACGAACATCTACGAGTCGCATTTTCCCGACCATGGCACCACATGACCCGCGCATGGCCTTTGCATATCACATTGATCGAATGGTCTCCATCGTTGCTTCATCCGGCTTCGGGGGTGGAGAGGAAGGGGGGGGGAACAGCTCCACGCTCGAGATCCCATGTTCACCGCATCTCTTTAAAAGATGGCAGTCGCCCGCGTCCTCGGTTGACCAGACCTTTCTTGTCAGGTTGACGTAGTTGCGAAGCAGTCGTCCTCTGTGTGTGTGTGTGTGAGCTGTGAATTCTGATTCTTGGTCTCCCCCCCAGCAGTGTGTCATTGCCAACATGAAGGTCTCACTTGCCTTGCTCAGCTGCGTGACGGCGGCTTGGGCCCATTTTGCCTTCCTGCCCATCCAGCCTCCTTTCAAGCTCGACGATGAAGACGGACTTCTCTCCAAGCGCGACGTCGCCACTTTTGAGCAGCTCATCGACCACAACGCCCCGGAACTCGGCACCTTTCAACAGCGCTACTGGTGGAACACCACCTACTGGAAGGGGCCTGGCTCTCCGGTATGATCTGTCTCTCGCTGACGTGTTGAAATCTTTGGGACATCCGACTGACCGGCTGCTAGGTTGTCCTCTTCACCCCCGGTGAGAGTGCCGCGGAGGATTACGACGGCTACCTGACGGACCGCGCCATCACGGGCGCCATTGCCAAGGCAATCGGCGGCGCCGTCGTCATGGTTGAGCGTATGAAAACGCCCGCGCCCATATAACTCCCGAGAACTTACAAGACTGACACCGCCCGCGCAGACCGCAACTGGGGCACGTCCCTGCCGTACGCCGTCCTGGATACCAAGAACCTCCAGCAGCACACCATGACGAATGCCGTCCATGACTTTGTCAACCTCGCCCGCAACGCCAAGCTGCCCTTCGACACCAACAGCAGCAGCAACGCCCCGCAGGCAGTGAGTCTTTTCCATCCTGTACTCCGCGTGAAGAGAGAGAGAGAGAGAGAGAGAGACAAGAAGGAAAAGAAAACCTACTGACGCCGAAACCGCAGCCTTGGGTATACACCGGCGGCTCGTACTCGGCCGCCCTGGCCGTCGCCATCGCCAAGCTGGCCCCCGGGACGATCTGGGCCTACCACGCCAGCAGCGCCCCAGTCGAGGCGACGTACGACTACTGGTCCTACTTCCTCCCGATCCAGCAGGGCATGCCCAAGAACTGCAGCCGCGACTACGAGCGCATCATCGAGCACGTCGACACCGTCTTGACCAACGGCACCAAGGACGAGGTGCACGCCCTCAAGCAGAAGTTCGGCATGCAGGACGTCGTCCACGACGACGACTTTGCTGCGTGAGTCGAACCTCACCTTTCCCAAACAGTTGCAACGAGACCCATCCGGCTGACGCGATGCAGCGCCTTCTCCGCACCTCTGGGCGAATGGCAATCCATCCAGCAGTACTCGGGCTACTCGACCTTTTACGAAATGTGCGACGCGATCGAGGGCGTCACCGGCAAGTCGACGATCCCCGGCGCAGACGGCGTCGGTCTCCCCGAGGCCCTCGAAAACTTCTCCGCGTGGTGGCTCGCCAACATGATGCCGGATGGTAAGCAACGCCCTCCTCCGTTACATGAGGTTGACCTTGAAACTCACCGTCGTCACTCAGCTTGTTCGTCTTACGGATACGACGATTGGAAAGACCCCAAGAGCGTGGCCTGCTTCGACACGTACAATGAGACGAGCCCCATCTACAAGGACTGGACCGCCGAAAACCCCTTTGGCCGCACTTGGTACTGGATGACGTGCAACGAGCCCTTCTTCTACTGGCAGACGTAAGTCGACAAACAAGGTTTTCCGTGTGGTACTTGGTAGGCCTCCCGGTTCTGACAGGTTATACAGCGGTGCTCCCAAGGACCGCCCGACCATCGTCTCGCGCTTCGTCACGCCCGAATACTTCCAGCGCCAGTGCGACCTCTTCTTCCCGAAGCAGGGCGAGTACACGTACGCCTCCAACAGCGGCAAGACCGCGGCCGACCTGAACAAGCAAACCGGAGGGTGGCAGTTCACAAACACCACCCGCCTGGTCTGGTCGAACGGGTAAGCTTTTTTTTCCCTTTCGGTCCCCTGTGCCCCTTTGTCAGCACAACACACACACACACACGCATGAAGGCGCGAGTCTCGAAAACCCGATGCTGACTGTATTGATCAACCAGTGAATTCGACCCCTGGCGCTCCGCCTCCATGTCCAGCGAGCTCCGCCCGGGTGGCCCCCTCCAGTCGCGCCCCGGCGCGCCGGTGCACCTGATCCCCGGCTCGCGCCACTGCAACGACCTGCTCATCAAGAACGCCGAGGCCAACGCCGACATGAAGACCGTCGTCACGGCCGAGATCGCCCAGCTCAAGGCCTGGGTCGACGGGTTCTACGACGACAAGGGGAAGCAGAGACGCCGTCTCGCGACGACCTCGGCTCTGGCTTGAAAGCTTAATTTAGAGTTAATCGTTGGCTGTCCCGAACAGCCATGCAAGTGGAGGGGGCGTTCCACCCACCTTGTATTATCGACAGGTGGGGGGTATGAAGCCAAATTAATGATGATGTTTTTGAAGATTCTCGACATGGATTTTTTTCTTACAAATGCACATAGAATCATGATCATATCCTTTATTTGATAAACCCATCGGTTGACGGATGCGATATATGTCAAGCCCGATGAGTTCATGGGGACCCCCTTCACCCCCGCCCTGAAATCAAGTTCAAGAACCAGGCAGCAACACGCCCGGGACATCCCAAAGACGTCTACATCACCAAGGCAGGCCGGTCCCGTCGTAGTTCTTGAACGTGCCGCTGCTCTCCTTGTCCGCCTTGTCGATGGCGGCCAGCATGCCCTCCACGCTCTGCTCCACGGTGATGGCGCCGAGGTCCCCCAGGTCGGCCCCGGCCCCGCTCGCCATCCGCGCCGCCATCTCCGTCTCCACCAGGCCCGGGTGGAAGACGAAGGCCGTCAGCCACGGCTCCTCGAAGCTGAGCCTGCGCACGAACCAGCTCAGGGCCGCCTTGCTGGCGCCGTAGGGGCTCGTGCTCACGGGCAGCCGGGCGACCGCCCCGGCGGCGCCGTTGCTCCCCATCAGCGAGGCCATGCCGACGAAGACGGGGTTCCCGCCCGCGCTGGCCCTGAGCAGCGGCGCGGCGGCCCCGAAGAGGACCATGGGCGCGACGGCGTTGACGGCGAAGTGGTCCAGCGCGGACCCGAAGTCGACGTCGGCGACCCGCCGGGGCGTGTGGGAGACGCCGGCGTTGGCGACGACGACGTCGAGCGCGGTGATGCCGTGTTCCGTCCGGAGGGCCGCCATGGCCGCGGCCGGGTCGGACTCGACGGAGGAGTCGATCTTGACGAGGACGAGCCGGGAGCCCTCGCCCCTGGGGAGGTCGGCGAGGGCCTTGGCGGACGCGCCGGACGGGTCGCGGACGGCGGCGACGACGGTCGTGGCGGGGCGCTGGATCAGGCGGGTCACGAGGCCGAGGCCGAGGCCGCGGTTGGCGCCGGTGATGAGGTAGGTGAGGCCGGAAGGCATTGGTGCGGTATTGTGTAGGGGGAGTGCTCTGGGAGAGGGCTCTCTTGGTTGTCAAGTGCGGATGTTTTTGTGATGGAGGGTGGTGGTGGTGATGGTGGATGATGTTCGCTGCCGATGCTGGTTTCCTGGGAGCTGTGAAGGGTAGACAGCCGCGTCTTTAAATAATGGCATGTCGGAGATGCATCTGGGACCAGGTCTCTGAAGCAAAGCACACTTACAACGGCGGTAGTAGCAAAGTCGGAATCAACATGGATGCATAAGCAACAGATTTGTCTGTCTGGCGTCGAGTATGCAGACTGTTGGGGCCCGAACGCGGCAAGATTGCTAATCAACAATCTCCCCCCCTCGACGAGCATCGATCAAGGAATGGCATGCGAAAACTGGCGAGTTTGGCGGATGAGGCGCCGTGTTAGTTCGTGGTAGGCTATCGCGAGATCACTAATCTGGATGCACGCCGCTGCCCACGATGCTGGGCACGCACGGGCGGGGGAGGTGTTGCCGACACGGCCGCAAGAGTTCCCAGCTGCTAGGGCGCGACTCGGAGCCCCGAACCATACGGAGAGGTACGAACACCCCAAGGGGGGCGGTCATCTGTCTGCTTCGGATGAGTACATGGCTTGATGGGAGCATGTCTGTGGCGCGACGGCCATGAATTCCGAGTTCTGAATCCATCAGATCCTGCATAGACAAGTCAGCACCAGATGGACAGAATACGTAGTCTTTCTCCTTCTCTTGTTTTCTCTCGTTGAGAGGGATTTGTCAGTACAATCGTAAAATACCGGGTTTCTTTGCGCAACCGATCGTCGAATGCATCGCATGGGATCCAGCTTGATCGTGACTCTAGGTAGAGTGAATACTGCGTACCTAGGTAGATAGCCTACTGGAATGCGACTGAATTCTGTTCACTAATCGGCCCGGCGCGCTTCACACTCGCAGCGGTACGTATCTTAGTAGCTTATTCAGCACACAAGACATACTGTCCCCAGCCCAGGTGCCTCGGCATGGGTATTAATCAACAAATCAAGCATTGCATTTGAATCACCCGCTTTCAAACCAATTGAACTAATGGCTTGAGATGTTTTTGACAAAAATACGTAGCGCGAGATTTATCCACAAATAAAATTGCAGGATATGGCTCCGTGTCATATTGATGTAGAGAAAGTTTGGCTATATCAAGATCTTGCTTGCCCATTCTCTCAACCAACTATCACTGGATGCACACATCCTCCAATCCCCGATAGTCTAGTGGTGAGGATATCTGCTTGTCACTGCAACAGCAGCAGCTCGCAGGGGACCGGGGTTCAATTCCCCGTCGAGGAGTTTCTCTTTTGCATTTTTTTTCTTTGTTTTCTTGTGACAATTGTTCACCATGATCTATTTTTGTTAATAATGTCCGACTGACACTGTGATTGTGGGTGGTTAGGGTCTTATTATCTATTACGTAGCATAGCAGCCCTTGGCGTCTTTCCAAGCGGCCATAGTGTCCTCGCTCTCAATCTTCAGCTAGATCCAGACTCGAGATCATCATTTCTAATGCACCCACGACACTCTCATAGACAGCCTCTTGAAGCCGCGGCTTCGCGAGATCTGACCCGTAACCGAAATCGCACCGAAGGCACTTTTGCGTTATCTGCTGGTATCGAGCACCCAAAGATGACGTCCGCAAGGCCAATTTGCGAACCGCCAAGACGTCCCCGGGCTCGACTCTGGTCCACCTGTCTATCTGCAGCAGCGCGACCCCGAGACTATGCAGGCTCAGATTGCCAATGACGCAGAAAAGCCTTTCGTCCTCTGTAACTGGGTAATCCGACAAGCCCTGGACGCCTTCCATCGAGTTGTTCTGTGGTTGCGCAACCTCCACGCCTACGTGGAGAGAACGAAGGGCTTGCGACACATCCTCACCCTGATCCGTCCTGAAAAAGGCCAGATCTTGTAATTTCCAGAAATCCCCAAGCCATGGCGTAGAGTGGAACTTGAGTACGACTAGTACTAACGAACGCGCGAGCTTTAGTCGGTCCACTGTTGAGAAGCAATGCCTTGAAGATATATCCAGGACTTCATCCATATTAACAGCTTTGTGGCATTCCAAGGACGTATGGGACCCTCCGCAGAAACGCTTTTTTGCTGGATAGAACAAGTGGCGGAAAGCCTCGTCTGATAGACCGTCGAGGTGGCCTAGACAACTTGCCTCCAAATGCTGCGTCAACTGTTTACATATATCCTTGGACGAACCAAGATCGTAGGACCCATCTGTGCTTTGACTGGCAGTGATGGAACCTGAAGTACTAAGCCCTGCATTTTGCGGCGCCTGAATAGGCGTCTCAATAGTCGTCTCCGCAAATCTCACAACTTTTACTCGTTTTCGAGGCGTACACGCAGATTGGCTGTCGTCAGGAGTCGGGAGCTGCGCGGGCAGTCGGAACGGCTCGATCCACTCTAAATTCTGTGAACGCACTTCGAGCTGGACAAGTGTCGACTGAACTAGGTCTCTCGTATGCGTGCGGCAAACGATGGCCAGGTTAAGTTGCACTTGGCCATCCACTCGATACGTCTCGACAAAAAGCTTCACCGCGTGGCCCATGTGGCCAGGATGGCCGCAGTTCCACGTCCGTACCAGAGCCTCATGAAGAGCCTTCGAGGCTCGCCGGATCCTGATGAGGCTGGCCCATTCTCCTCGCTTGGAAGCTTTAGCCTGTATTGAGAGGTTGGCCCTGGGGCTGTGGAGCTCGCTGATCTGTTCGCGAAGTCCCTTCAACTCGTTGTTAGAGGATCGAAGTTGGTCAATCATCTTTTCGAAATCGCTGGAACTGAAAGCGATCCTGGCACCATCTTGGGTTCTCTTGAGTGTTTTTTTGAGTCGTCCATTCTGTTACCAGTGTCAATTCGATTTCCTAAGCCGTCGCTAGTCATCAATGTTAACTTATTCTTCACCTCATTCGTTATTGTGAAGGTGTCAAGCTTGGCTTCAAGTTCATTGACCCGGTCACAGATATCTCTGCAGATCTCGAGCCAAGCCTCGTAGTTATCCTTTAATCGTGATTTTAATGCCGCTTCGAGGTGAGCGTCGTTCCACCCTTCGTGTTCAGCATCCAAGGCCATCTCCGAAGCAACTTGGTCGTCATCCTGAACGAACCTTAGCCAGAGACCGCACTCGTTGGCAAACAGTTGGCGCTGGACTTTTAGCGGTTTCTGCACCTTTTTGACTTCTTTCGAGCAGTGGCGGAACAGTTTCAACTTCCCGTTGGCCTGCTTGTACGTCTTGATTGCGACGCCGATCAAGGGAACGACGCCAAGCACGCCTAAAGCGAGCTCTGCCATGATTCGCGGTGACCGAAGGACGGGATTGGTCCGATTAGAAAGCGACTGGAAAGGAAAAGATTATAAGGCTCCGGGCGGTCGGTTGGTTGCAGAGACAGACGAGGAGGAGAAGGGGCTAGCCTACTTATAGCCAGTGAGCAGCAGCCTGATTAGGGTTAAAAATACCCATGGGCAACCATATAGGTTTACTAACTATAATACCTATTACCTATATAAGTAGACCTATATAGGTAATAGGTATTATAGGTATAGGTATTTTATATATATATAGGTCATAGGTTTTTTAGTTATATCTATGTAGGTATTTTCTAAAGTAGAGAATAGGTATTATAAATAATAAATAGGTTATTATTATAAGTATTATAAGTATTTATTATTAAAAGTACTTAAGTATTAAAAATAAGATATTAAATTAATATAGAATTATATTTTAATCTAACTTTAGGTTTTTAATACTTTTTTAAATGGAATTTTTAAATACTATTATCTTTATCTAACTCTTTAAAAACCTAAAAAAGAGAATCTAACTAAGAGTAATAACTTTGGGTTACTATAGATAGAGAGTTAAATAAGACTTAAGAACTAAGAGATAATAGCTCTAAAGCTAGTATAAAAAAAGAAAGGTAAATAAAGTACTTCTAAGTACTAGGTTTATAATCTTTAAACCTTATAATTATAATTATATATTAAAGCTTAATATATACTATTTCTTTAAATAAATATAAGTTTACTAGCTTAATAAGAGATATATAGCTAAAGCTATTAAGAATAGTTTAGTTATACTCTTTTTTAACCCCTATAAGTTAATAGTCTTTTAAAATTAATAGCTTAAGTATACTAAAGAAAAACTAGTTTCTTTAATACTGATTAATAATAAGAATAAGTTAAGCCTTAATTATCTTAATTGTTATATTAAATTAGAAATAATAGTGAATATATTACTTATAATTAAATATTTACTTTAATAGAATAGATATTAGTATAATATATAAGAAGTTATAAGCTATTTAATATAAACCTATATACTTTAAGAGCTACTTTATATAGTATTAGAAACTGAAAATAGTTTTATTTATATATTTCTTTAAAAGAATAAATATAAAAAATATAGTTAACAATATTATCTTACTTATATTCTTTTAAGAAGCTTTTAATTATTTTAAAAGTAATATAATACTATATAGATATCTAGATTAAATTAATATATATTATTAAAATAACTTTTAAAGTTATTATAAAAGATTAATATAAAAGATTATTATAAAGAGTTATTATAAAGAGTTATTATAAAAGGTTATTATAAAATATAAAGGTAAATAGAAGTAAAGAGAAAAATAATACTTAAATTAATAAACTTGACTACTTACCTCTTTTATAGAACTATAGAATAATTAAGTAATTATATTATAAATTAACTAACTTCTTATCCTTAGAGTATAAGCTACACTTTATTAAATTTGAAAGTAATAAGTTAAAGTATAAGCTTATTTAAAGTTATTCGTTACTACTTTTTATAAGAGACTACTATAGTAATTAAAGCTTAAAAACTAAGAATTATAGGTTTTATTAGATAGCTTATTAAGAAGATAAAGTAGAAGTATAATTATATAAATACCTTAGTCTTAGCTTTATAATACTTTATACTTATCTAGCTTTTTTAAAGCTAGTTAGACTTCTATCTTTAATAGGTCTATCTAATACTAATTCTTGGTTATTATCTTTTTCTAAATAGTATTAAGGTACTTATTAAGATAGAGATATACTATTTTTATAAGCTTAAGAATAAATAAAATATTAGTAAAAGTATCTTTATTAAGGATATTAGTAAGAATAAGAAATATTTTAGAAATATCTAAAAGAGTTTTTAATTATTTTTACTTATTATTAGAAAGCTAGAAGATAGCCTCTTTACTAGAAGTCTTAATAAAAGACTTAATATAACTTTAAAGCTCAAGTATATATAAGTATATAAGTATAGTAAAATTCTATTATATTTAAATATTAAATATTAATTACTAAGGCCTTTTATCTAGCTCTTAATTATATTAAAAATTAAGAAATACTTAAGCTTTTATTAGATTATACTTAAGCTTAATTATAAGCTAGTAAATTTAAAGATAAAGTTAATATAATTAATTTAATTTAGAAATTCTTTATAAATAATATCTTTATAAAACTTATAGTAATTATAATTTTAGTTATTAATAAAATTTTATCTTCTAGAAGCTTAATTATATTAGATATAGCTTTAGAGCTAGTATCTTAACTAAAGCTTAAAGCTTTATCTTATACTTCTTTCTCTCTTTCTTTATTAAGACTTTCTTTTCTTTTATAATAGCCTTCTTATTAATTAACTTTCTCTTTATAAGAAATAAGCTAAATAATAAGATAATTATATAGCTCTTTTATAATAAGGTTAAAGATATAAGTAAGGTAATAAATATACTTAATTTTTAATAGTTAGACCTTAAACTCTTTTATAAAATACTTCTTAAAGTTATGGTATTAAAATTAGTAATATTATCTATTATAATAGTATTAAACTATAGAAAATAGAAAAGATTAAGGTTTTTAATAGTTATTACTATCTCCTTAAAGATATAATCTTAAGTATATCTTATAAAGAGACTTAATACTTCTAAAAAGATTACTCTTTTATTTTAATTTATATTAATAAAGTAGTATATTACTTCTAATAAGAAGTATTTTTAACCTAGTATTATTTAAATATTAACAGTTAGAAAGACTTTTAAGCTTAGAATAATTATAGATAACATAGTAGCTTAGATCTTTTTAGCTTCTTTAAGAAAGTAAAGAGTAATAGTTAGAGAAAATAAAAAGAAAAATCCTAAGTTAAGCTACTTATAAAAGACCTTAAAAGAAGCCTTAGTAATAGTATTAAAGAGAAGATTAGATTTAATAATAAAGTAAATAAGAGCCTTAAGTATAATATCTTTAAAAGAAATACTAATAACCTAAAAGTAAAGAGGTTAATATAAATAGTTATTATAAATAGTTATTATATTTTTATATTCGGATAAATACTTACTATCTATAGGAAATATATATTAACTAATTAATTTTATTATTATTACTCTTATTCTTGTTTTTTTACTTATTTCTTTATATAAGCTATACTATAGTAATAAGATACTATAGAAGATATTCTTACTACTTTAGAATTTAAATAGGTAAGTAATATAAAATAGAAGTTATAAATAATAACTAAGGAGCTATCTATAAGATAAGTACTTTCTTTAAAATAAGTCTAAATATTTACTTACTTTAAGTTAGGTTATATTTCTAAAGCTAATATAAGTCTTACTTCTTTTAGCTTCTTACTTTATAGGTCTTTTTACTTTAGGATAATTTACTTTTAGTAGTAAGTTATCCACTACTATTATATCTAAAAGCTCTTATTAGACTAGTAGTATATAATACTATTTATATATTAGAGGTTACTAAGAGGTAAAAAAAGGATTAAGCTTTAGCTATCTAAGAGAAAGAGACTAAGTTAAAAGACTATATTACTAATATAGTAAAGTAAAAAGAATTAAACTAATTAGTTTAAGGTTATTTTAAAGTAAACATTAGTAATCTTATAAGTTATATAATTTAATTATTATGATTTTAAAGTTATTATGAATATACCCTTTTTTTATAGAAATTATTATAATAAATTAAAAATTAATAATTTCTCTATATTAAGTAAATTTTTATCTTCTTTTTTATTTAAAAATACTACTTAAAATCTAAAGGTTATACTTAGTATCTTTACTATCTCTTTTAGGATAGAAGACCTATTAAAATAAGGTTTTAGAATTATCTTTAAGAAAAGGGACTAAAAATAGAGTATTATTACTTAATTTAGGTTCTATAACTACTTTAGAAAACCTAGACTTCATCTCTCTCTCTATACTATTAATCTAAGTAACTAAAGTTATTAAAAAGATAGAAAAAAGAAAAGAACTAAAAAGATAAGCTTAAAAAAAGCTAAAAGCCTTAAAGAGAAAAAATGTTATTATTAAATAAAAAAGGATTAGATAATTTTACTTAAAAAGTAAGTATAATTATAGTTTTTTAATTTACTTCTAATAAAAGTAGCTTAAGCTTTTTAAGAGATTAGGTTCCAGTAAAAGTAAATAAAACTAGTAATTATAAAGTACTCCCTTAACTAGCTTATTTAAAAGATTACTTTTAAATTAATCTTTATTTCTATTTTTAATTTATTATAATTAAGGCTTTATATAAGGCTATAGAAGTATTCTTAGTAATAGTATTAGAAAGTAAGTAAATATATTAAAAGTAAAAGAAAAAAAGTATTTAATAAAAAAGATATAAATCTTTATATAATTTATATAAAAAGAGTAATACTATAGAAAAAGGATATTGACCTCTTAAAGAAAATAATAAAGAAAATAAGAATATAAGTAAATATACTCTTATAAGTTATTATATCTTAATTATTATATCTTAGTTATTATTATTAGTAAGTAAGGTATTAGGTTTCTAATAATAAATAAGAGGTCTTAAAAGAGGTTAATTATATATAAAGAAGTATAACTATTAAGAGGGCTACTAGGTTAAGCTAGTGGTAAAAGGGGCTTCCGTGGGTGGGCTTGCGGACGGGCTTGGACTAGTCTTATGTGACTAGTAGGATTAGAGTTAGTGGGTACCTCTGATAGATCCTAACGATAGGCTAGTATTATAACACTAGTAACTCTTTATTTTAGCTAAATAGTAACTAGCTAGCCTATAGTCTAGAAAGCTTAAAAATATAATAAAAGTCTAAATTATAAGTTATTTAACTTTTTACTACTAATATAATATCTATATATCTTATATATAAAACCTATTTATTTATCTATATCTTTATCTACTTAGTACTAATAAGCTTCTCTAGTACTTTATTTAGTAATAACTTTATAAAGCTATTAGCTAGGTTATCTATACTATAGATCTATTATATCTTATAAATCTTATAGTATTTATATAACTACTAAAGAGCTATAATATTAATTATAAGTTACTTTTCTTTTATAGTACTAAGCTTTATTAAATACTTATATAGTAAGTATAAATTAGTATATATAGTTATAGGGATTTAAGAAACCTTAAGGTAGTTAGAGACTATCACTAGTGTAGTTCTAATTGTATAAGCTATATTAGCTCTAGTAATTATTATATATATCTTAGAGGTAAGTATACTATAAGTAACTCTTTTATACTTTATAGAGCTAAAATAGATAATATTACCTATGAGGTTAAAAGCAGTATCTCTGCTAGTAGATAGACGCTCTTTGTTATTACTAGACTTATTAGTAAGTGTGATAATAAAGCTAAGTTATAATATTAAATTACTGTTATTTATAAAAGAGCTATTAATAAATATAAAGAGTTTAATACTAGTAAGATCTAGTAGTTAAAATTATAGCCCATAGTTAAGGTTATCTATCTATTACTTAACCTACTAGTTAAGGTCTTTAATTTTAGCTGGGCTAGGTAACTAATACTAAGTAGTAATTAAATAGTTAAAGCATGCCTTAGGTTAGTAAATAGAGGTAATGTATATGCCTTAGGTATACTACTTAATATACTACTGCTTTGTATTAGGTATACTAAGGTTAACTAATTATAGCTTCTTACCTTAGTCCTTTTAGTAAAGGGTTATCTTACTATTATTGCTAAGGGTTAATATACTATTATTAAAAGTAATAGGCTTATTAACTTTAAGAAATTGCTTTAGTTTAGCTATAAAAGTAACTTCTTTTAGTACGCAGTTTTTATAGTTATAGAATAATTTATCTATAAGGCTAATAGTATTATCTATTTATATACCTATTATTATAAAATTGTTATTTTTAGGTACTAAAATAAGTAGGTAAGGGTTAAAAGTAGATAAATCTATCTAGAGGCTCTTTCTATAGTAGTTATTATATATAGCTTACTAATAAGTATCTACCTTAGGTATACTATAGAGTAGCTATTTAACCTCTATAATTATATCTATTATATAGAGATAGTAAATTTTAAGAGGAAGTTAGGTAAAGATAGTATATACTAATTTAGTTACTAACTAGGTATATACTTATGTTATATTATATAACTAGAGAATATAACCTTGTTATAAAAGTAATAGTATAATAGAGAGTATTACTTATTAAGCTATTTATTAGATAGTTAGTAACTAGGTTAAAATTATAGCTTTACTATTATCTATATAACCTTAGATAATTAGTTATAATTTTTTATAGAGTTGCTTGTTTTTACCCTTAACCTTATATACTAACTATAACTTAAAAATCTATATACCTCTATACTTTTTCTTATTATATTTCATAATAAAAAACATATTATAATCTATAAGTCCTTAGATTTTACTAGTATCTAACTATTTAAATAGCTTACTAGGTATAGTTATTATACCCTTCTTGTATAGCTTAATTACTAGTATATAGTTAGTATTCTTTTTTATAGTAAAAATATAGTTAATTATAAGGACTATAGGTATAACTTCTATAAGAAAAATTTAAGCTAGATTCTTCTTTAGTTAGCCTAAGCATCTTCTTACTAGTAGCAGTTATATAGTAACTATAATAGAGTTATATTTAATTAGAGTATTTATAGGTACCTTTACTATAGTAGTTACTAGCGGTCTGGGTTGCGCGGGATTAATAGGGTCCTCTACTCTAGAGAGGTTATGCTATAGCTTAATAGTAGTAATAGGGAATTGATATAGTCTCTATAAGGTCTTAATAGTACTGCTAGTACTATTATTAGTAGTTAATTAATAGGGTTCTTTCTGGCCTTTATTCTAATAGTATACCCTAATAAATGATTGTAGAGAGAGGGCTGCGCTTGCTATAATATTAGGTCTATTATATACTGTAAGTGCCTTATTAACCTACCTTTTTATATAGATATTATAAATCTCCTCTATTGCTTTTTATATAGCTTCTGCATACTATATGGTTAAGGGTAATAGAGCTAAGTTATTATTAATATAAGGGTATATACTAAAGACTAATAGTATAGAGATAAGACTGTTAGGGCCTGTGGTATTGTTAATTGCTTTTATAGTAAGTTATAGGGCGATTTTAGGTTTAGCCTCTAACTCTGCGCAGACTATCTTATATACTTAGTATAGTATTACATAGTACTATTTAACCTTATTAATACTATAATAGGCTTTAATAGGGACCTTTTTTACCTTAATAGATAGTATATAGGTAGTATACTTAAATTTAGCTGCGTGAAAATTTAGCCTAGTATCTATAATAATCCAGTCTAGAGAGCTAAGATATATATTAATCTAGTATATCTATAATGCTTCCTATATGTATTCTATAGTAATAGAGTATAAAAATTATACTATATTAAAGGAGGTTATATTATTAATAATATAGAATACTAGTTTGTTACTATCTAAGTATATTATATTAATAAAGACCTTATAGTTAAAATCATAGTTATTATAGAAGGTAAACTTAAACCTTCTTAAAGCCTTTAAATTTAGCTAGTGGTACTTCTAAAATTTATTAATCTCTTTAATATTTAAGATTACTATTATATAGCTAGCTTACTAGAGTACTTTATATAACTAATAGACTAAGAGGTAACTAAATTAGTAATATATTTGCTATAGCTCTATATTAGTAAGATAGTATTATACTATGATATACTCTAGCTACTCTAAAAGCATCTATAGGTAGCCCTATTTATATACTACTAGTACTATAGTTATACCCTTGATAATTATATTAGCAAGGTTATTAAATTACATACTATTAGAATCTATATCTTTTAAATACAAAAGAAATAGAGTACTAGAGGTTATTATATAGAAAGTAAGCTTACTAATAGGGGTAGGTATAGTAATAGCTCTAAGTAAATTAAATAAATTACTACTACTAAATTTAATACTTACTTTACTAGCATAGCCTATATCTAATAGTAACTCTATTCTAAGGTACTTATAGAGGGCTATATACTATTAGTAGCTTATAGTTAATACTTAGGCTACTCTAGTGTCTAGTATAATACTTTAAAAAGTTATAGTAGAGTATTAATCATTAAGTATAAAGACTTTGCCTAACCCTTATTCTTAGCTAGGGTCTTATATAAAAGGGTCTTCTTTTATTAAAGTATATAAAGTAGCTTAGTTATATAGTTATATATAGACCTTCTAGCTATTAATACTCTCTTTACTAAAAAATACTATAGATATAAAGAAAGTTATATTCTTAAAGAGCTCTTTACTATTATCTAGTATGTACTTATTATTAGTTGTATTACTAAGAGAGTTAGGCTCTTTGCTCTTATAGTTAAGAAAGTATTGTTTAAATCTTTTAGTTAAGTAGCTCCTTTAAAGCTACTTATAAGAGGTATCTCTTTTCTCTTTTAAGTATATTATTAATTAATATCCTTCTTTATTATAAATAAAGCACTTTTTTACTTAAAATACACTACTTTATAAGCAGTTGTTTTAAAGCCTTAAACTATACCCTTATTATAGTAGGTAACTGCTACGTTAGCTATTATAGTAATAGTTAGTAAAGTACTACTAATCTAGCTTAAGTAGTCCTTTTATAAGGTACTGTACCTTTTGCTTGTATATTACTGCTATATTACTTATGCTATTTCTTAACTATATACAAAGTATGTTATAAGTTATAGGTAGATTAAGCAGGGTAGCTATATACTTAGGTATACTTTAGTAATAAGTAAGTAAAGTATTATAATAGTTACTATTAGTAAGTATGCTTTACTATATTATAGCTCTAACTAGCTTTATAACTTTCTTAATAAGCAAGTCTAGTACTTTAACTCTTGTTTTACTAGGTAATTTATAGGTAACTTATAGCTAAGCCTTTATAACTCTATGTTATATATGCAGTAGACTTCATTCTCTTTAAACTGCAATTTAATATTTACTATAAGTATATTAAAACTAATTAAATAGTTATAGAGGTTGCTAGTATAATACTTCTGTATATTACCTATAAGTATAAATAAGATAGTAGACCTATAGTAGTTACTAGAGATATTAACTCTTATATAGAGGTTATAAAAAATCAAAAGCTTTAAGTTAAGGGTCTTATAGTTACTACTACTGTACTTTAATATTAAATCATATAAATATAACTTAATAAGGTTGGTCAATTAATAAGTAGTTAGCTTATTAGTTAGGGGAGTAGTTATGCTTAGTAACTACCTCTTAACTATTGTAGTAGTTATAAGCAAACTTAGCATAAGAGAGGCTTTGTTAGTTTACCTTTTAAATAGGGAAGGTTTAAACGATAGGTTACTATATAAGGTATGTTATTAATAATCTAACTTATTGCATAACTTCTATAAAAAATCTATACTTTTATAGCTGTTACATACCTTATTAATTAATAGTAGGGGAATAGCCTGTAGTATCTATTTAATATTTCTTATAAAGTCTATGTTGTTAAGGTAGTTATAAAAGATCTTATACTTAGCCTCTATTTTACTTATTATCTTATTATCCTACCTTAAGAAGTACTTATTATTAACTAGCTTTTTTAACTATATACTAATAGTACTTTTAATAGGTTCTTTTATTACCTATATACTATAGCTAATAATAAAGTTATAGAAGGTAGTTATAACTACCCTTAAAGCAGTATTAAAATCTATATTAGACTAATCTTTAAATTTATTATAGACTTATTACTATAAATCTCTACTATAGTAGCCTTGCTTCTTATAGGGAGTTAAGTAATATAAGATAATTATATCTAATAACTTAATATAGTTAGAGAGTAAACTACCCTCTAAGATTTAATCTAAGTACTTAATACCCTAAATTAATAGGTTAATATACTTATAGTATCTATTAGATATAGATTTATGATATCTATATGCTGTGCTGACTACCCGCCTGCTTATGTACTTACTTGTAGTCTCTTTAGTAGCCTTAGGGGTACGCTCTATAGTAGTTGCTTCTTCTTACATTATTATAGTTACTCTCTATTAGTCTAATAACCTCTTGAATACAGGTATTTCTTCTAGTAGGCTAGAAGGTATATATATATATTAAAGAGATTACTACTAGTAGTATAGGTAACTACTTAGTTAATAGGGTCTTATTTGCTTTCTTTACTAAGGGCTTAGTAGTAGTATTACGTATTAATATAGGCCTTCCTCCTTTATACTAAACTTGTTACTTGTTAAAAAGAGCCTTTTATATGGTCTTATAACTCTTATTACTTGTTTAAAAAAGCCTTCCTTATGCGGCACTTGCTACTTATCAAAAAGAGCCTTCTTTATATAGGCTTCCTTAGCATTAGTTACTTAAGGGTAATTAGAGGTATGTTTTAAGTAAGAAAAAGAGTATAAAAAGAAGGTTAGAAAGAGAGAAGGAGTAAAAGGATTATAGAAGTTAGAGAAGGGAAAGGGGGTCTATTATACTCTTATAGGCTTATTAGACTATTAGGTTATTTAATAGCTTAGTAGAGTTACTTTTTAAGTAACTATAATAATAGTCATAAGTCTAAAGTTAAAGTAATAAAAAGGTAAAGTTAATAAGATTATATTAAGTTAGTTAATAATAGGTTATTAATAGTTATTTCTAGTATATAAAGTATAGAACTTTATAGTTTTATAGTCTAATAATTTTTAGTAAAAGATTATTATCTTATAGGTTATAGCTTCTTATAATACAACAAAGTTAACTTATATAAATTAAGCTTATATACTTATAGTACCTTTTATAAGGGTACTATAAGTCTATTATGTTAGAGGCTATGAGGGGTAATGAGGTTAGAGATAAAAGATAAGAGATGAATAAGATATATATTGTTTTAATATAATAGAAGAGCTTGTCGTTCACCTTTTTATCTAGCTAGATATAAGGGATATAAGGGGTTTATTTATACTTACTTTCTGTATATTCTAAGGATTTCTTAGATATTCTAGGTTGTTATCTAAAACACCTCGGTTATATAGTTTAGAACTATATTCTTATACGTTGTTTTCTAAAACATCTCGGTTATATAGTTTATAACTTTATTCTTATACGTTGTTTTCTAAAACATCTCGGTTATATAGTTTATAACTGTATTCTTATTTCCTAGATTTCTCCTTAGATAAATAGTTCTTGCTTAAAGGAACTATTCTTTGTATATAGATATCCTATGTATTTATGATATATAGGCGTTTTCTAAGTAAATATATAGTTATCTAGTATATACAGTATATACAGTACTATTGATACTGTGTTATATAATTCACTTTATTATTATATATACTATCTTTTTTATATAGATATAAGGTATTTAAACCTTAATATCTAACATATTATAATAGTATTCTAAGCTAGTTATTTATATAGGAGAAAGTATAGAACTATCTTACTACTACTATAGGGTTTAGAGTAGTTCTATCTCTTCTTAAAAAACCTTACTAATCTATAGTATCTTTTAGTAAGTAATTACTATATTTAACTATTAATTAGTATTAATAAGTAAGGTATTAGGTTTCTAGTAATAAATAAGGGGTTTTAAAAGGGGTTAATTATATATAAAGAAGTATAACTATTAAGAGAGCTGTTAGGTTAAGCTAGTAGTAAAAGGGGCTCCTGTGGGTGGGCCTGTGGACGGGCTTGGACCGGTCTCACGTGACCGGTAGGATCGGAGTTAGTAAGTAACTCCAATGGATCCTAACGATAGGCTAGTATCACAACAATTATATTTTAGTTATTATATTTTAGCTATTATATTACCTTTTTAGTTTTTATACTTATTATTAATATTTAAGATAATAAGCTTAGTAATCTAAGTAGAAATAGGATCTTTTAAAAAGTAAACTTAAACTATAAACTATAATTACTACTTATTAACTACTCTAGCTATCTTTTTACTTTCTAAGCCTTTCTTATCTTAAGATTCTTAAATATAAAGATCTTATTTATAATACTAGTATTAAATATAATCTAGAATACTAAGTAGTATTTCTTAACTAATAGTATTTCTAAGTACTTAGTAATATTTATTAGCTTACTATTATATTACTTAAAGAATAGATCTAGGATCTTAAGATCCTAGTTAAAGAAGTAGTATATATTTTTCTATATTTAAGCTAGGCTTAGAAGAGACATCTAGTTTAATCTAGCTGGCTTATTAAATACATAAAAGATATCTTAGATTATCTTATAAACTAAAATATTATATTAATAGTAGTACTTTTAATAAGTATAAAGAAGTAAACTATTAGGATATTTCTAAAAGATAATAATCTCAAGGTTACATTTTCTAATTAGTTAGTATTATTCTAAAGGTAGAAAATAATAATACTTACTTAATATCTTAGGTTTTTAAGATAAGCTTTTTAAGAGATATCTTAGGGTTTTTAGCTACAGTAAAGTCTTAAAACTAAATAAGAATAGAATAAAAAAGACTTTTTCAATTAAGAAGAATTTCTTAAAGGTTAAGAGATAAGTATAACCCTTTTTAATTTAGATAAGCTATAGAATACTATTAACCTTAGTTAAGAAATAATAAAAGGTTAAAAGTTTAGTTTAGAGAATCTCAAGTATTACTAGTTACTTTTTTTAAAAATAAATAAATAAGATAATTATCTAAGTTTGGAAAATATTGGATATATAATAACCTAATATAATAACTTATTAAACTTATATTATTAGATTTCTTAAGGAAGTAATATAAGATATTTAAGAGTATAATAGCCTTTAATATATTTACATTAATTTTATTATTCTTATTACTATTATTATTAATAAAGTTAATAGCTTAATACTTATTAATATCTTTCTAATTCTTATTATCTAGATTCTTATATATATTCTTATTATTATTAATAAGAATACTAATATAAGTATTATAAAGACTTAGATATATACCTTTTTATATACTAAAG